>OZ012741.1:375146628-375804128 GCA_963859935.3 Lathyrus sativus
CACATTAGCTTTTCCCGGATGGTAATTTAAACCAAAATCATAATCCTTTAACAGTTCTAACCACCTTCGCTGTCTCATATTCAACTCCTTTTGATCAAACAAGTACTTCAAACTCTTATGGTCACTGAACACTTCGAATCTCGAACCATACATATAATGTCTCCAAATCTTCAGCACAAAAACAATAGCAACAAGTTCTAAATCGTGCGTAGGATAATTCTTCTCATGGATTATCAACTGTCTTGACGCATAAGCAACTACTTTGTTACTCTGCATAAGTACACCTCCCAAACCAAACTTAGAAGCGTCACAGAATACCACAAACGGTTCCTTTGGGTTAGGCAAGGTCAGCACCAGAGCCGATGTCAACCTCTTCTTTAACTCTGTAAAACCTGCTTTGCATTGAGCATCCCACACAAAAGTTTTCCCTTTACCAATCAACTTAGTTAACGGAAGGGCCAACTTAGAAAAACCTTCAATAAACCTTCGGTAGTAACCAGCAAGTCCCAAAAAGATTCTAATCTCAGTCGCCGACTTCGGAGTTTCCCATTGCAACACCGCGTCGACCTTAGATGGGTCTATAGCAATTCCACTGCCTGATATAACATGACCCAGAAAGCTAACCTCTTTCAACCAGAAGTCACACTTCGACAGTTTCGCATACAACTTCCTTTCTTTCAAAACTTGCAGTATTAATCTCAGGTGCCCCACATGCTCTTCCTTTGACTTAGAATAAATTAATATATCATCAATGAATACCACCACAAACCGATCCAAATAATCGTGAAAGATACGGTTCATGTATTCCGTAAAAACTCCCGGCGCATTAGTAACACCAAAAGGAATTACCGTATACTCATAGTGTCCATATCTGGTTCTGAATTTCGTCTTCTGAACATCATCATCCTTTACCTTAATCTGGTGATACCCCGACCTCAAGTCAATTTTACTAAACACCCGCGCACCAACCAACTGATCCATTAAGTCATCAATTCTTGGGAGCGGATATTTATTCTTAATTGTCACCTTGTTCAGTTGTTGGTAATCAATACAGAACCTCATACTTCCATCCTTCTTCTTTACTAATAATACCGGAGCTCCCCACGACGATACACTCGGTCTAACAAACTTCTTCTCAAGTAAGTCTTCCAACTGTTTCTTCAACTCAACCAATTCAGATGCAGACATCCTGTACGGTGCCATAGACACAGGTCTGGTACCAGGTACAAGGTCAATAGAAAATTCAACTTCTCGTTCCGGAGGAACTTCAGGAATTTCATCTGGAAACACTTCAGGAAAATCACGAACAACTTCTAACTCATCAATTATCGCTTGATTCTCAACAGATAATGATGCCACCAACGCAAACACTTGGGCATCTTCTAGCAGTATCTGCCTCATCTGTCTTGTAGTTACTAAACGGGCTCCCTCCTCCTCAGGAGTAGAAAACCTCACCGACTTATCAAAGCAATTAATATGAATGCAGTTATACTCTAACCAGTTCATACCTAAAATTATGTCCATCCCACTTAGTGGCAGACAGACTAAGTCAACCAGGAAATCTCTGTCAAACATTGACAGATGACATTTCAAACATACTAGAGATGTAGTCACTGATCCATTAGCTGGAGTCTCAACTAACATCTCCCCATTCATGTGAGATAAGACAAGTCCCAAACGTTCAACACAATCAGCAGCAATAAAACAATGAGAAGCACCAGTGTCAATAATAGCAAGTAAAAGAGTACTATTAATGAAACAAGTACCTTCAATGAGTATGTCATCGCTCGATGTCTGAGTCCCAGATAGAGCGAACACCCTTCCACCAGTTCTTTCTTTCTTAGGCTTCTGACACTTGTCACGCAGGTGTCCCTCTTCACCACAGTTGAAACAAACCATTCCCTTGCGTTTGCACTCAGCAATAGCGTGTCCCAACTCGCTGCAACGGTAACATCTCACTGGTCTGGAGTTACACACATTACTCTTGTGACCAGGTTTCCCACACTTATAGCAAACAATACCAGAAGGAGTATCTCCCCTACTAGTTTTCTTGTCATCATTTGCTCTCTGTTTCCCTTTGCCAACTGGAGGGTCATAAGGCTTACCACGAGTCTGATGTGACTTGCCTCTCCTCTCACTCAACAACTTATAATGAGCATTGCCATCTTCTTCATAAATCCTACAGATTTCAACCAATGAATCAAAAACACGGATCTTCTGATACCAGGTTGCTTTCTTGATTTCAGACTTCAACCCGTTCTCAAACTTGATACATTTAGAGAACTCAGCGGTCTCTGCACTGTAGTGCGGATAAAACTTAGCCAACTCCTTGAACTTCGCAGCATACTCAGTAAACGATTTGTCTCCTTACTTCAGTTCAAGAAACTCAATCTCTTTCTTACCACAGACATCTTCCGGGTAGTACTTCTTCAGAAATTCCCTACGGAATACAGTCCAAGTGATCTCCTCACCTGCAGCTTCCAATACCGGACGAGTCTCTAGCCACCAGTCACCAGCTTCAACTGCTAGCATATGAGTCCCATAATGAACCTTCTGTGTTGGGGGTACAATCCATCACACGAAAGATTCACTCCATTTCCTTCAACCAGTCCAGTGCACCATCAGGATCGTGCCTACCCTTGAAGGTAGGTGGGTTCTCCCGCTAAAACGTTGCCAAACTACGAGACCCAGCATCTCCAGCAGGATTCAGCTGATTTTCCATAGCATTAGCTAAAGCTTGCAGAGCAGTAGCAATTGCAGCATAATTCCTTCCAGCCATTTCAACTTAAACTGCAACAACCAGCAGTCAGATTTCACAAACAATAATACTCAATTGTTAGACACGACGAATGACTCGATAACTTGGTCGGATGGAACGAGCTGCTCTGATACCACTAATGTAACACCCCATTCTAACCCAACAGACAAAACAATAAAATAACAATCAGAGTGCACGAAAAGGGCCACATGACGGTCGTAATGGAACTGTCACGACCGTGATGGTCATGACGATCGTGATGATCATGACGATCGTGAGGGTCGTAACGATCGTGATGAAGTGGTGACGGTCGTCACACTCACAAAAACTAGGGGTCACATTTCAACTTACACAGAACACACACACCTACAACATAATCATTTACTAACATACATAGCACAAAATTGGATGAACATACAACAATAGCTTGCTTAGCATCTCAATTACAAGGCAACCTGTTATTTTGCAGTGAAACTTAATACACTTTCAACATTTATAATAAACCAAAACAAAACCAGTAAAAGTATGCAACTAAGTTCCATTAAATTCAGCAAGTAATTATCTTGCATCAATTCATTAAAACAACTAGTTCCAACCATAACAATCAGCATTACCGCTTCATCGGTCTAGTGCGTACAACCAACATTTGGCACTATCAGAAGCAACTAATTTATTAAGAAAAGTACTTAATGAAATTCAGCAACAAGTAAATCAATCAACACAATAAAAATAATCGTTCATCCCCCCAAGAGTGCTACGTATCAGAGCGACCAACGACACCTTAAGCGGAAAGCTACACTCTATTCCGAGTTACCTGCAAATTACCACCAACGGAGGTAACATACAACGTAAAGGGGTGAGATATCAAAATTATAACATAAGGCATGATAAAAGTCATGTCAGGATTGTATCACAATAATCAAGATTCTCGCAGTTCTCCAAATATTAACACAACGAACTACTAGGAAATTCATCACTCATGTATGCAACAATTAACAGGAAAATTCAACAACTCATCATTACTTGCAACACATAATGACGTGACTCAACTATGCGACTCAACTGTGCATATGCATGTGGTACCAATTCGAAGCAGCACTTCATAACCAATTTATTTGCCATTAAAGGCCGCCAATACAGGCACAACAAACGCCAATACAGGCCAACCAGGATGTTACGCTATGGGATGCATCTATTATGGACTACAACACAACCACAACCACAACAACTACGCAACAAGGCATTAAGCCTACAACCAAATTGTCCATAACCGAAACATCGCAATTTCATACGCATTATATAACTACAATTTTCATATCAAATCAAGTAAGAGCATAATAACAACCTTCTCTCAACAAATGGGAAATTAACGCACGTCAGCGCCGTTTCCCATGATTATTACATAGAACTATGACATACAACACTAATTCAGGCACAGATAAACATTAACCCTTAATATTTCTCAACCTACGGGAACTAACCCCATGATTCAATTCCCTACATGAAATCGATCATACCCATAGTTATAGAATTGAATCCCATGATTCAATTCCCTACATGAAATCGATCATACCCATAGTTATAGAATTGAACCCCACCCTTACCTTTGGATTGAGGACAACTCTAAACTTCCCGGTTCCAGTTTGCTCTCTGGTGACTCTTCTGCAACAACCTTCAATTCTCTCCGGCAGTTAATTCTTCTGTTCTCAATTTTCTCCACAGCCACGTTCCTTTTTCCTCTTCTCCTCAACCTTTTTCCTAAATTTTGCTTCTGAGCAGTTTATCGTGTTATTCCTCTTTTCCCACAACTTTTCTAATAACTCCCTATTTCACTCATTCCATCCACTAATATTACAAATAATAATAATAGTAATACTACTACTACTACTACTACTACTACTACTACTACTACTACTAATAATAATAATAATAATAATAATAATAATAATAATAATAATAATAATAATAATCATATTACTACTAATTATTAAATTATCATCATTATTAATATATTATATTATTATTAGACTCTATAATTATAAAGGATTTCCTATACTTTAAGGACACTCACCAACGTTTTCAGACACACCCCCAAATAAAGGCATGCCAACGATTCATAAATAATTAATTTAAAATGAATGGGCGTTACACTCGCCAAGACATCGCGTCTTGTGCCTACGTATTCTCATAAGAGAAATCAGAACGAATGTAGTTCGGGCTAAAACGGAACATAGGTTGATTCATCTATTTTACCCGAGTAAAGTTAAACAACAGTTCCAGTAGTTAGGGACAATGCCTGTTTGCGGTAGGACTGAAGCTTAACAGCACTCTTTTCATCAGAAAAGGTTTTCCTTGAATTAAGAGCCCACAGGGCAAAAGAAGTTTGATGTTTGTTTTTGTCTTTTACCGGAAGAAGTGTTTTTTATGAATGTTTGTAATTCATACTGCACTAGAGACTATGACTTAGGAACGAATGCGTCGCACATCGCCCTAAGGGTGTGTACTAAACACTCTAGGAAATTGAGGAGAAGCCCCCCAATCACCACTTCCTAAGTAGCTTAAGGCTCGTAACGTACAATATTCATTAGCCTTTATTACGTGTTTCACTGTTGTTTGAAGATGAGAAGAGAGAGGACTCTACAGGGGAACTATCAAGCATCCTACTATTGTCATACAATATGGCCTTAATGATTGAGCTTGAAGGGGGAATCTATCCTAATGTTCTCATACATGGATTCATCCTAAAGTCTATCACCATTATCCTTATCAAAGAAAGTGGGAACCCTAAGGGAGCATGTTAAAGGGAAACACCAGCAAAATCAATAAGCAGATGAGTAAAGCTATCAAGCTACTGAAATAAGAACATGTATAGATATGCAATGCATCAACACAAGCAAAAGGAGGAAGCCTCAACTTCTAATGCAAACGGGACAAGCACAGAAGAAGAAAGAACACACAAGCAAGGGAGGATCACCTCAACCTTCAATGCAATCAAGCAAGGGCAAGTATGAAAGAAAATAAACAACCAAGAAAAGGGAGGACCACCTCTACCTTTAATGCAATCATGCACCTAAATAAGAGTATCTACTCATGCAAATCTACCCTAATGCATCATAGCAATCAGATAGCAATCAAGTGATGCAACAATCATGCAAACAATCCATCAGGAGAGAGGCAAACCAGAAGAGCAACAAGGAAATCATCCCAAGGCTACATCATGTTAGATGTGTATCAACACAAGAGTCCATCATGGGCTCAACCTCTTCATGGAATGCACAGAGTACTTCCTGAGGAAGACCAAGCTCTCATGAGAGGGATCCTATGTCAATAGGACAGAGAAATTGAGTGTGGGTCCTAGATGTCAATCTAAGGTTTTGGGTTAAAGTGCATCAGCACAAGGAGTCCATCATGGGCTCAACCTCTTTGTGGAATTCACAGAGTACTTCCTAAGGAAGACCATGCTCTCACAAGAGGGATCCTATGTCAATAGGACAAAGATTGTTAAGGAAGAACCTATATATCAATCTAAAGTTTTGATTTGAAGTGCATCAGCACAGGAGTCCATCATGGGCTCAACCTCTTTGTGGAATGCACAGAGTACTTCCTAAGGAAGACCAGGCTCTCACAAGAGGGATCCTATGTCAATAGGACAAAGAGTGGGAGATTAAGAACCTAGAAATTGTCTAAAGGATTAGGTCAATGTGTTTCAACACAAGGAGTCCATTCATGGCTCAACCTCTCCATGGAATGCACAGAGTACTTCCTAAGGAATACCATGCTCTCATGAGAGGGATCCTATGTCAATAGGACAAAAAGAATGATTTAAGATGATGGGAAGCATGGTGACAACCTAACAAATCACCATTGCATTCAACCAGATTCATCTGATTAGGAGTAATCCTTAATGGCTCACCTCTTCATGGAATGCACATAGTACTTCCTAAGGAAGACCAGTCTCTCACAAGAGGGATCTCATAATAAGGACTAGGAGAAATTGGAATGACTTGAATTGATCAAGGCAAAGGGAAGCACAAAGAGGAGAGGAATCATCCACAAAAGCCTCTAAGAAACCCTAATATCTAAGTACTAAAGGATATCTATCCTAAGGGATCTATGAACACTATCAAGCATTGAAAATTATTCTACAAAGGTGTCAACTTATGCACTAGCCTATCAAGAAGGAGTGGGGAACCTAAAGTTTGCTAAAGATCACTTTTGAAGCCAAACTAGGTGAAGTGCTACATTAGGGACACCCTAAAAACAACCATCATGTAAAATCTAAGAAATATAGGAAATCATCCCTAAAAAATATCATAAAAATCCTAGGGGACCCTAAGGATGTCACAAACCTATGGTAAAAATTTCAGAGCCAAGCTCTAAGTTTAAGGGCACTATCTAAATGCTAAACTTAAAGGTATGTTATGGGAAGTTCAAATGGGAATGGTCCTAAAGAACTAGTTCAAACCTATGTCTAAAGGCCTCTAAAAATCAGGGGGAAAATCACACAACTCCATCAAGCAATCTAGAGCTATCAAGAAAAAATTTAGACATTGAATCAAAACTATGATCAAGTAATAAAATCAGCAAGCTCAAGTGTATTTTTTACATTCATTAATGCACTAATTAAATGGAAAAATGAAATTAAATGGAAAATACATCAAAAATGGAATTAAAAGATTCACAAAATTAAATAAAATGTTTATGAACATTCATGATTTTTCTCAAAATTATTTGGCAATTTTATCTATTTTTTATGAATTAAAAACAATCCAAGAGTAAAAGAAACAAAAGAAATGAATAAAAGAAAATAAAAGAAATCAAGAAAATAACACAACCACTGGATTGGCCTACTAGTCAAAGGATCTCACGCTCCAGAACACGCCACGCAAGCACTGGGGAGGTTTAAGTGAAACGACGCGTTTCACTGGGGATTGGGTGTGGTTCAGTTGACTCACATACACGGTGTGTCTTAATCCTGAGCATTCATCTCAAAAGTATGCTAATCCTACAGTCTATACCATGCCACGTATGCAAAACCCTAGTCAACCTTCTAAGATCAATTCTCACACATTGGATCAGCCTACTAAGTCAATAAGGTTAGCCAGATCTAACGTCAGAGAGTCATCTCTTTCATTTAAACCCTTAGATGAGAGGGAAACTTCAGTGGTGGCCAGAGAAGACTCCGGTCGTCTTCTCCGGCGAGAGCTACAGTGCTCTAATGTCAAACTTAACCAAACTCAACAAAACCGGTATCAATCTCTTCCTCTCCCATGTACAACAACCTGACATGATTTATTTTCATTTCCACTCAATATTCAAGCCTACTCGAAGTCAAACAAAAATGGTGCATCATCAAGAATTCTCTCAAACAGCCACGAATCTCACCCTAAATTCATCTAGGAGGTTCACTGATCCTAACCACATGCTCAAACTACTCTAATTACTCATAATTTAAGAGAATTTTGGAAGGGAAGAAACCTGAAAAAAGCTTTGAACAGAGGCACGATTTGGTGATGAAGCTTGCTCAAATCAACCCAGAATCACTCAATGGTTGATGGTGAAGCTTTCTTGATGCTTGATTCTGCTTGAAAGTGCTTGAATCTCAAAAATGATTTTCAACTCCAACTAACTTTTTCTTCAACTGCTCTAACCATTTCTTCCACCAAAATTCACCAACCTTCATCTGAAAATGATGGAAATGTTATATAGAAACTGTTTGGATCATGTTCAGGCCCAATCACAACCCATAGAGTCCAGTCCAAGTTTCAACTTTTCTTCACTTTTTTCATCCATGTCAATGCACGAAAATGGCTTCAAGACTGCTTGAAAATGCTTCATTCATGAATCTGATGGGGAGTATGATCCAATGGCTGTGATAAATCCCTTGAAACATGATCAATAGTTGGTGTTTGTGGGGTTACTTATTCTTGAAGTAACATGGAAATTGGCTATGAAATAAGACTCATATTGCAATTCCAATGATTCCAAAGTGTTTAAAACATCAAATGCACTCAAAATATGCATAAGTTTGCAATATTTTGAGCCAACATGAATTGATTTGAATTTTATATCATTTAAAGCCTTTAAATCTCTTTTTGTGAAAATTTCTTCAACCAACTCTCATTCTAATCCATATTAATGAACCATTAATGCTTGGTTGAGTAAATAACCCCATTTTGAGCAACTTTCAAGTTGGAAAAATTTCCACTTGAGGTATGTATGATGGTGAAATGGACCTATAATCCAAAATGACTTATAATCTTACTTTCCCAAAATGCCCTTGCCTTGCAAGCTTCATATCTTGAGTTCTACAAATCCAATCAAGGACTACTAGTACTCTTTGGAAAGCTAAGAAGATAAGGAAGAACATTAATTTTCACCTTAAGTTGAGGAGAAACTTCCTTCTAGGTCAAAAATGGCATGGAAGTTGGTTGACTTTCAAGCACCAAAATCACATTCATCTGATGACCTGTAACTTGTCTGCCTCATAACGTGAGTTATATAAACCCTATCAAGGACTTCTAGTACTCAAATTAAAGCTATGAACATGCTCTACAAGTTCCATGTGTATATCAAGATGAGATGAAACTTTCATCTTGAGTTATGTGGTCTTGAAGTTAGGCACTAAACTAGGGGATTTTACACTGTCAAGCTTAGAAACCCTAGCCTAGGAACTTCTCACACTCTTGATCCTTGATGAGTTGGTATTGGAATCATCCCTTGAGTGTCTCAACACATCACTCCATGATCACATGGCCTTGAAATTGAGTCTCAACTCCTTTCAAATCAATTGTTGACAAGGTGAAAACCCTAATTGCACCAATCTAGGTTGTAGCTTCTTATACCTTGCATAATGACCTGTCCAAGCTCCATGATTTCTATCAAGACACCATATGTACTCTCTAAATGCTCTAGGTCCATATATATGGATTTAAAATCATCAGATGACTTCCCATACCCTTCAAGTTAGGAAACATGCACACATGTAACCAGCCATTCTTCTGAGGATCTTTGACTTCTTTAATGAGGATGTCAACCCTTGGATACTTGAATAAAGACTCTTGGATAGCTTCATGACCTTGGTAGCCTTTTGTTGGTAGTCATACCTCTTGATCCCTGCCCACATGTCAATGCAATGCAGATGATAATGCTAAAATGAATGTAATGAAACACAAGCTAGGTAAGGGAAAAGGTTAGGCAAATTTTGGGGTACAACACTATGCAGAGTTCAAGACAACGATTCCTCATAGTTTCAAAAGAAGTCCTCATGTTGTTGATTTATTAGCCCATGCTTCTTACAATATGCAATACATAAACTGTTGCAAAGGTGGTGTGTTCACATCTTAGGTACATTCCCTTCTGGTGCGGTCTCAGTTTTTCAGATGAGCGTAGGACTCTCAGGAAGATCTAATAAGACAGTTAAATTTGGATTTTAAATTTCTTGGACGGGGATCAAAATATTCGTGTGGTCTTGCTAAAAAATTTCTTTTAAGTGTTATTCTTTCTGATGATTGTAGAAGAAAAGCTCAAGCTTTAAGTATGTATACTAATTGATTCCCTTTAGTAAACTTACCTCAGAATACAAGGATCAAATGGTGATTGTTAAATATTTATGGCTTATTTGGTATGAGTAGTTTTCATTGTGTTTTTTGTTGACATACAAGGGTCAAATGTTGATTGTATTATAAATCTAGAAAAACAGAATGCAATGTTATTTCATGCAACCAAAATCTAGAACCTTAAGATGTGTTTGAAACATATGTATTTACTGCCATTGTGCTTCTGGATGTACAGATGTCTGTTTAAGAATTTTTGGCAAGCTTAACACTACTTAAATTGTTGGAGAGAGTTGGGCGAGCAAGTCGTAGGTTGACAACATTTAGGTTTCCTCTAAAAGAAGAATTGAGGTTACATCAATCATTCATGACTAATAGTTTTTATCTTTATACTAAAATGAATTTGCAAAACATTAGGCATGTCAACATTCGACTATATAGTAGAGTAGATACTTGCAATCAATATCGCAAAGTTAATGGATAATGGATCACTAAAACTAAGATTTATAGTGCACTAACAATATTTTTATTTCGGACTGCTATAAAAATATAATTTTACTTCCATAAAATAACATTTAAATGTTGTTGGGTTAGTGGCAAGTGAAGTGCCCCAATATTTGTAAGGTCGTGTGTTCGATTCTTATGTGACCTTAAATTAGAAGGGACTAAAATCCTGAAAAACCTAAATTTAGATACCATAAAATTGGATTTTAAAAATGGAGGGATAAAAAAAAATATGGGGACCAAAGTTGCAATTAAGCCTTTAAAATTTTACTTTGATCCCTCCTTAGCTAATAAATGTTACTATTTGGTCATTTTTGGTGAATTTTGAAAAAAAAAATCTAATTGTGCATACATGTCAATCTAGTTGGTATAACGTGATCTAACATGATTTATTTTGCTTATTTTTAAATTATTATTATTTGAAAAATAGCAAAAATAAGTAACAACTCAATCGAGAACATAAGAACAAACATCTAAAAAATAGTTTTTGGTTTTGTTTTTAACATAGAGAATAAAATACGGGTTTTGATTCCTTTTGAACAATGACAGCGGCTAAATGAGTTGTAACACCCACATATAATGTATGTCTAGAATACATATTATACATAGTATAAGTCTAGTACTGAAATACATAAGAGCCTATCGGTAATAGTGTATGTATATACATGCCCAAAAAAACTACAACTAAGACACAATATATACAAAGATGCCTAACATAAAACTAGGAACTAGATCGTCCTCTGAATGATCTCAAAATAGATATCTAAACAGAAGAATGTCATCAAAAATATCAAGTTACCAAGGATATAAAACCAGTTTGTCCTTACCTTTCACCTACAAAAAACTTCCTGAAAAAATAACAGCAATAATGGGGTGAGATATAATCTCATCGGGTTCCCTATCTTATGGGTTCACTCGGCTCTACAGGGTTTCTAATTTATTCATAACTTAAGTCATGAAAAGGAATGAATACTTAAGTTACGAATAACTCAATTAATCACTATTCAGATTCACAAAACATTGATTCTTGACCGGACCTATGTCTAGGGTAATGCTCAGTTCATACATGCTCGTATGATTCAAATTTCATGTGGATATCAGGTTCTCCATGGGAATTAAACTCACTTCAAGAACCATCACTCGTATGGGACTCAAACCCACTTTGAGTATCTTTCACCGTATGAGACTCAAACCCACTTAGGTGTCCACCTCTCCTTCATGGCTCAACCATAGTTAGGACTCAAACCCATTTGAGGCACGAATCATTGGTGTCACATCCCATTTTTTACTTTACACAAGCGTCTCAAATGGGATATGCACGTTCAAGGGAAAATATCTGAATACGTGATTGGATTCCACATAACATGATTGAATTTGTCAACCACTAGGTGATCTCATTCACCAATACTCACCTCATCACAACTTGTTCCATTAAAGGCCTATTATTCATAAGCTAAGTGATTACTTGTCCACAATACACGCCGAGGTACCATTGCGTACAAGCATCACCATCTAAGTTATTCGTCATAACCTAGTTATCTTTCAAATTTATTCACCTAATTATATTCCTAAGGTTTTCTCACCCATCACCATAAGTTTTTAATCATGTTATTACATATACATAACAATCAATTCATAGCACAAGCATTAAAGTATACAACAAATGTACATTGCAGTTTATTTCACATAATTACATAGCATAATAATGCAGCACACACACACACACACACACACACACACACACACACACACACACACACTATATATATATATATATATATATATATATATATATATATATATATATATATATATATATATATATATATATATATATATATATATATATATATATATATATATATATATATATATATATATATATATATATATATATATATATATATATATATATATATATATATATATATATATATTTAAGAATATCACAAGCATACTATGTAACTCTTTATTATTGCAAGAGATTGTATTACTATAATAAAACTACTACATACCCACAGTTATTAAACATGTGTAGTTACAACTTTATAACATGTACAAAATAACAGCATCCAAAACTAGTAATAGGATATATGAAGTCATTATACTCAAGATTTTTACAAGAGTATAAGACTAAATTGCAACAATATTTCCATATTAATGCTTGAAAAGTTGTCATTTATTTTTTAGTTACATAAACCATTGATGTATTGTTACATATACACACACCATGCAGTTTATCACTTTATCACACATTATACAACATATAACTATGCCACATAGTACAACACATATTTATCACCCATGCAATAATTTCACATAATGTGATATTAACATAGTCACACATGTTTGTCGCACACAGTGTTAATTACTACCCTATTACACGCAACATGATAGTGGCGCACATTGAGTAGTACGCATATAAATTTTACTTTATCACAATGTGTATATATATGACATTGAAATGCTATACAAGTTTTACACATATGTGCATTAACATTAACACATCATATGTTACTGCATTTTAATAAATACTCTAATTTCTACTACAATTGTTATGACTCATATAGTGATACAAAGTCTATAGTAAGTATCATACAATGCAATGATCACGCATAAGTATATGAGACATATGTGTAACACTACAACACATACCTTGCATCACAATAGAATAATAGTTGTAATACATGATTACTCATATCACAAATACATTACATACACCCAAACAACATTGCACTTTGTGTAACATCACTAAATCACACTTTATATCACAAGACACATTACATCAACAATAAGATATTATACACACAATTAGTTATGATTTATACTTAACAAAAATAATGTTTCAATTGTCAATTTAACAAAAACCTAATTCCCAATCTCATGCAAAATTTTCCCAAAAGCTATAACTAAATTAGAACCCACCTTAAGAGTTGATTGATGAATAGAAGGATATTTGGTTGATTCTTATACTTCTTCTTCAACTTTCCCTTCTTCTCCATGCTTCTAAGCTCTCTCTTTCCTTTCCTTGGTTTTTTTTCTTCTTACTGATACAATCCAAATGGCAAGTGTGGTTGGTACATAGAAGGAAAGAAAAAATGAGTGGAAGAGAAGTGTGGTAAGGAATATGTGGTTGGAAATAAAAGAGTTAGCAAGAAAATATCTCAAATAGTATTTCTTTAGGATATTTTCTCTACTAGAGTAATTGACCAATTATTAATGTTACCAAAATATATATTATTGTACTAATTAATAAAAGGTCAGTCTCAAAGAATAATATTTAAGTCAATCTGAGTTCAGTAATTACTTTATTCATCCCAACTGACAACCTTTAGAGTATATAAGAACTCAGTTGATCTCAGCTGACAACAAATAGAGCATATAGTAACTCAACCTGTCTCAACTGACAATAAATAGATCATTTTAGAGAATATGGGATATTACATGAGCTATCGCACTTTCTAGAACCCAAAGTTTCAAATCTACATTTTTATTTCATGGAAGAAAAAGATAGTGGTGGCTTACCATTAGATAAAACCTGGGATATCTTTTTGAATGTGAAAGGTTGTTGTTGGTGAAATTTGTTTCAGATGAGTCACATTTAAGATTATTGGTTCAAAAGGTTGAGTTTCTTGAGTTTGTACTACAGGAACTTTTTTGAAAGGAGCATGACCAGTCCTAGTTTTTTTAAATGAAACAACACGTTTGAATTTGGAGGTGAAAAGGGTTGCTATTATTCTATGTTGTTGTTGTTGTTGAGATTTAAAGGTTAAAAAGGAAGAGGAAGAGGAAGATGTTTATGACTTTATGTCATGTAATGTCTTTTGAAAAAGATGAATAAGATGAAGTATGAGCAAGAAGAAGATGCAAATGTTTATGACCTTTGCTGTTTAGTTTTGTTGGAATTTGAAGGTGAAAAGGAAGATGTTTATGACTTTATATCATGTAATTTTTTTTTTGAATAAGATGAAGGTTGAACCCTAGAAAATACAAGACAATCTTCTTTGTACAAATTCTTGACTCACTATTTTGACTTTTGCCAACTTGTTTGCCACATCATCACAACTTAGCGTTTTTTTCTCAAAATTTAACAGAAATGACCAATTGGCTAACAAGACAGTTTTGAGGGATTAAAATGTAAAGTTTATTAGATAAGGGAGCAAAGTGAAACCTTAAATTAAGTTAAGGGACCTCAAGACTAGCTAACTCTTTTAAAAACTATTATGTTATGGAATCATGTACTTATGAAATGTTAGCACTTCAAAATTCAAGTCGGTGTTGGAATCGGGTTAAATTTTTTGAAGTGTATCTGAATATATTTAGGTGTGACTCAAGATCACACTTATATAGAGGAGAAAATTATAATTTTTTTTGTTGGTATGACATGGAGTGTGGATGATTGTTGGATATGAATCAACTATTGAGATGAAGATACAGTTGTGCTCTTATATTGTGCCCGGAAGAAAAGGTCTACATGTTCTTCAACAAATGTAATGCTTGTTGTTAGATTGTACCTCCCCCACCTCTTGGGTTACTGTTACGAATTCACCATGTTGATTTATCTGTGCAATCACTTTGTCCTTTTACAAGTTAACACAATATTCGTATATGCGATAATTTAATTTGCCACGCTGTGGTTTTTGTTGGCACAAATACCACAACATTATTTTCAGTCCAATAAAATGGCATCGTTGTTAGAGATTACGTATACTATTGAAAGTATCAAATTATTTAGTTTATGCATAGTGCATGTTCATAGAAATTTATAATTTGATCCAAAAATCAAAATAAGTGCAAGGACAATCTACCAAACTACACATGTAGTTAAACAACAAGAAGAGAAAGATGGTTAAACCAATTTCCCTTACCCTGGGCGCCACATCCTAGGCAAAGAAGTAACATATGGGTTCAAATGGGAAAATCTATGTTTTTTATATTAAAAATTATGTTATTTCATGTTTGTGAGATATTCCATTCGACGAAAGTGCTCTAATAGATTATGTCCTTGTCAAATAGTACATAATGTGTGGTACTTCTATGTTGATATGGGTGGTCAGAGGCCTTAGTGATTTTTTTCTCTTCGTTTTAGGGCTTGCTCACAATGGTGAGAAATTCTGTTTAGTGGTGTTTTTGACTATGGAGAGAGCAAGCTCACGTGAGCTGATAAGCTTTGTATTCTATAGGTATTTTTTGTATGTTATGAGTTCTCCCGCTAATCCTCAAGTTGAGGTATTTATAGAAGCTTATGGATATAGATTTAGAAGACTTCTTAAAAGTGGTAATTATAACACCCTAAACCCTAACTCTTAATATAAAAGAGAAAATTCACCACTTAGGATGCTACTCAATACACAATATGCAACTTCATGAACAATTTTTCAAAATCTTGCAGCGGAACTCAAAATATCTCAAGACATTAAATACTTATTTAAAGGAAATTAATAAAAGGAAATAAACTCCAAACACCAACTCAAAACAAATAATATGTCTTATTCCTAGTGTTACAAATCAGAGCATATAAACCAACTATGTAGCGATAAATATAAAAATAAACAAAAACAAGCTCCAATGTCATCTTCCAACTCATAAGCAACTACTCCTGCTGAGTATATAAACAACAATTGCACAAAGCCAATAAAATAAACAAGAAATGGGTGAGAATATACCTTACAAATGTTAATGTTAAAAATTAACAACGAGATGGTAAACAATGATAATCACAAGTTTATTATTCACACCAAATAAAACCACAATTCAAATTGTAATGCAAATGCTAATGTCACCAACTACTTCATCAATATGCATGTGGTATCGAGTTTTTGGGATTAGAGGTTTGTTACTGACTGCTCATGTCTCCGGTTCCTCATGAACTGTGTCCCTCTTTGGATATGATACCGTCATGGTTCCTCTCTGAACCTGACCATCATTGGATTGAAGTCCTACCTGACTCCAAAATATCTGCATGCATGATCATGTATAAAAGTAAGCATGAAACTCAAACAAATCATCATCAAAATCACCTAAAAAATCATCATTAAAATATGGTTCCACTCTTGAACCATAAGGTTGCCAATCACAAGCCTCACTATAATTTCACCGAATTATTAATCTCAAAGTTATAATTTTAAAAAAATTATTATTCATCTCAATGAAGTAAAGTTATGTTATTACTCAACAACTTTAAACTCACCAAAATTACTCAGAAAGTCTAATTTTTTTTTAATATTATTTATAACTCAATAGAGTTCTAAAAAAGCTCAAAAGCAGCTCAACAACAGCTCTTAACTTTTCATAGGAAATGACTCTATTAGACTTTAAGGGCTGGCAGTTTAACTTTTCACCGACGTCAAAAATTACTCAAAAATCACCGAAAAACTACCTGAACTAGAAAACTGTCGAAAATGCCCGAACCTCCTGGACCCGCCGCCTAGGCCCAAACCGCCACCTATAAAATTGATTTTTTATCTCCGACCACCGTCGCTTGTCACAAAAAAATTCCGATTGCCGCCTTGCGACGCAGCCCCCCCCCCCCCCCCCCCAAAAAAAAAAAAAAATCTGTTTTTTCAACTTTTTCTGAAAAAGGTTCGATATTTTGAAAAATTATGTTTGATGACTTTTTTTTTGGAAAAATTAGGGGAAATTCTCGATCGTAAAATTTCAGGAAATTGAGGAAAAAAGACCAAATGAGGTCCATAAAAAACACAAATATCACAATACATAATCTTCTATTCATCTCAAAACATCACAAATTACTATGATTAGTTACAAAACTCCCAAAAGGGTATAAAATTCAACACAGATTCAACCAAACTTATATTCATAATAAGCAAATATATTTATTCATCAACAAAATCATTTACGGTAACCATATGGGACTTGATCTGACCAGATCAGAAGGGGATCACTAGCTGGCCACACTCTGTTGGGCTGCTGCCTGTTCATCGGTGATGATGAGGAGGAGGGGGTATACCTGCAAGGCACTCAGATGCCAAAGTAAGTATATGGGCAGAGTGATCACAAGTACAGAAAAGGGGTAAGAAGTGAATTACCTGACCCTCTTGTGAAAGAGGATATTAATAGATAGACCCCAGCGCTGGGCCAACGGTCACTTGTGTTGGGCTGGATTGCCAGGCCCAACCCAGGTGACTGCTAGGGCTTACGTGGCGTAGTGAAGACCGGGACGTGGTCTTCGCCCTAGTCAAACTGTCCCGTGATCTCTGGAAAGTAGGTTTGACCTGCTCTTTCGGAGGTGGGCAGTTGGTTGGTGACGTGTCCCCGCGGAGGGGAGCACGTGGAGAACGTATGAGGGACACGTTGTCCTGCCTGACAGAGGAGCATGTTCTGTCCGAGGAGGGTAGGTCCTACCCGCAGAGAGGGCAGTGTTTGGTCGAAGGGGGAGTCTTCTGCCTAACGTAGCTGAGGCAGGTCCTGCCCGCGGGGGGACATTTCCTGCTCGTCGGGGACCCTGTGCCCGACGCTGTGGCGCAAACTGGACTGGGCCCAGGCCAGAACAGGAGCCCCCCCAAGTCGTAGCTCCGAGGAAGGGAGCGAGGACTTGATGACGTTGTGCCGGGGATGGGAATTGGCCCGAGGAAAAACCCTCCAGCTCGTGTTTCACGGGGGCGCGAGCACGTGCGTCCTTCCACGTCGTCGGTTGCCCGGGCTTGAGGACACGTGTAGGCGAGGAAATGTGAGGGGACGCGACTGTCAGCCTTTGCCACGTGTCACGTGCTAGGTGGCTACTAGGTCAGCTACCCTAGGGTACTCGAGTGTCTAGCGACGCTTCGAGTCTCGTGCTGGGGTATAAGTAAGCGAGCCCCCGCTCATTCTTCACTTTTTGCCCTCTTGCTCTTAAATTCTCTACTTTGTTGTCCCGCTGCCGTCTGATTTCTCCGCTGCCGCAACCGCCATGTACTCCGTCGCAGATCGTATCGCAGTAAGTTTTCTTTCTCTTTTCTTTTCTTTTTCTTGTTTATTTTAGGACTATGGTCGAGGGAGTTTGAATGCTCCGAGGAGAGGTGAAGATCTCCTCCGTTGTAGGGGGGTTTTCTAGGGTTTTTATCGTGAGCGTCCCAAGGAGAGATGCTAATTCCGATGAATGCCCCGGGGACGAACACTTGTTCTGATGAATTCCCCGGGGAGAGATTCTTACTCCGATGAACGTCCCGGGTGTTGCACCCTAAAATTTTCCCACCGGTTTTCTAACTTTGATTGGCTTTTGTTTCCTTTTCTTTTGCATATCATTCTAGGTCAATCATATTGCATAACTAACCAAGTTTTCAGACTCTCTGTTTGCTTTGTTTCTTTTGTGAATCAGGGATGGACTTTAGAAGCTTCAAAGGTGTTGGAATTAGGGTTGGACAAGAGGTTTTCTTTTGAGTTAGATTTCCATTATTCAGAGGTTATTCTTTTTGGTTATGTGGCCACAAGGAGTCGTTTGTTTAGGGTTTCATCAGTGGTTTGGCTTGAAAGACTTTGAATCTTGATGTTGGTTCTCCTCAAATCTTTATTTCAGTTTGCACTCAGGGCGAAGATTAGGGTTATCACCGTTTGGGCTAAGTCAGGCAATTGTCAGTTAATTGAGTTCCTTTTGAGGATAGTAATTGAGATGGTGTGCAGTATGGTTCAGTTTCTGTTTGATGTGAATTAATCTTGTTTGAAAAAGAGGATTGCCTTCATTCTCAAGTTGAGTTTGATTTAAATCATGGTTAATGTCAGGTTTGATTCATCGGGTGAAGTCAGGTTGCAGGGTCTTGGTCTTATGACTCAGGATTTTTGAAGTCAAGGTTTTAAGTGCTGTGGAGGTATCACAAAACATATCCATTCCCGTAACCATATTTTCATTCCAAATGATCCAATTTTAATCCAATCACCCATTTCTTCCTAACCCAATTCCATTCCAAAACCATTTTAAACCCATTTCCCATATTTCATTTCAATTAGCCATGTTTTCTTTATCCAATTGTTCAAAATCTATTAAAGATACTTTTCAATCCATTATCCGTTTTAAATCCATTTTCTACACCCATACTTTATCTATTTAAAAATCTATTTCAATGATCCATGATCCATTTCTTGTTTGCAATTCAATTTGTCCACTTTTATTATAATCTGTCACAAATATTTCAAGCCATGACAAAGTCCATCAACCAACTATCCATCTTTGTTATCAATTACCACAAAAGTCCAAGCCATGACAGGGCCCGTCACACCTCTTTTTATAAGTGACCACAAAACAAATTTCAAATAAAAAATAATAATATGCCATACGAAATAATTTTGCTAGCTCCTAGTCACATGTTGCCAAACTTGTACAGTCCATTGCTCCTCTCCACACGCAAATTCTTTTTCTTTTAACCGTACATCAAGATGTAACAAGGCATAGGTAAGATATAATATTATGAAGAAACTCAAGCCTTTCCACAACATGCCCACAATAGGACATAACATCTGCCTTACCAATGTCCTGCTACCGATGCAATAAACCAGATCCCAAAAACCTGATTCAAAATACACCAAAATGGGAACTCCGTGCTAACCTCCAAGACTATTGTGCCTCGAGCTGGCCCCAAACCACCTCATTCCTCTAACTTGTAATGTACCGCCAAACCTGCAAGTTGTATGTTCCAGACCACGCCATAAATAAACTCATCAAACAAAAACCAGATTACAAAAAAACATACCAACCTTTCCTGCACTTTGCCAAAAAACGCTTCTATGCTACCCTCCAAAACATTGACCAGCAGCTTAACCGTACCAAGACACTGCACATTCCTGCTAAATCACTCCAAAACAAAACCAACAAAGCCAACTTACACCAGAACTGCTATAAAACAGACCTTACGATAAAACTCCATAAAGAAAAAACCCTGCATAGACAAGAAAAGCAACAAGTCAAGAAGGGGAAATAGGTTCTGAGGTTAAGGGGAGGATTTGAAAAGAAAAGGAAAAAATCTGGAGCCCATCTTGACACGTCCAGTAGAGATTCCTTTCACCAATCACTACAAACAGAAACTTCTGCACCTAGAAAAAATATACAACAACTTTGAATCCTTCCCTCATTCACCACGACCATCCTCTTCACCCACAAACCTTTGCCAAACAAGAAGCTTCACAACAATAGCTTCACACACATAACCTGCAGCAACCACATCCTGCATTACCTTCAAAATTTCCCTTCACCAACCTCACTTCTCAACCTTCAAACAACTCAGAAAGCCACGCTTCACATTACCGAACCTTCCTCCATTTTTAAACAAACATCATTTTCCAAATCTTCTTTAAACCTTCATAGCCTTGAAACCCAAACCTCTAACACCTCTTCCTATTTACTTCCAAACTTCTTCAACCTTAAACCCTCAACCTACATAATCTCGCTCAAGTATTCAATCTCAAAAGCTCCAACAAAACTCAAAACACCTTCATATCAGAACTTCAATCTCACTTCATTTTTGCTCCAGTTTTTGACAGAAATAATCTCAAAACTCAACTCTTCTTCTGCCTCAAATCAGCGGATAACCAAAACCATTCCTCAACCCCTTCCATCTGCAACTTACTTCAACCTTCCATAAACAACAGCTAAAACACCCTCTTCATCAATAAACTCACCAAATCCCAACCATCTACACTTTCTTCCTATCCCAACAATACTCACAAACTGAACTTCACCACCAACAAGTAGAAACAGTGACCAAATCACCGAATTCACCATTCCAAAAGCATCAATAACATAACATCTCCAAAATATGAGAAAAACAAAATCTTTCCTGAATCAAAACGAAACAGATGTAGTCGGAAGCAAGTTCGGAAGTGAGCAAAACGCTTACCCCATCATCAACAACCTCTGACCGCCGTTCATCCATTCCAGCAACATCCGCCTTCCTTCACAAACCATTCAACAATAAACCCCAACATCATCCTTCAAATCCTAGATCAATCTAACCTAAACAAACCCAGAAACTCAATGAACAAACTTAATCCAAAACTCTATCCTGTTTCGCAAACCCAGCCGACCAACTCAAATCCGAAAACCGTGAAAACTCCAAAATCCATCTTCACCGCAAACGAAACTCTTGAAACCCAGATCTTCTCCAACATAACACCACAAACAACTTCAAACCGAAACTCACCATCTTCTCCATCCACTATTAACCTTCGAACCAATAACCATTTTCTTCAACCCGTTTCCAGATTCAAACTTAAACAACCAATATCAGAATGAATCATAAGTGAGAAAGGGTTCTGCAGCGAGAAAGGAAGCACTCGAGAGAGATTCATGGAAGATTGAAAACGGGATCGCAGCGGATGGACCTGTGATGTTCCGAATGTGGTATGAATTTGAGAAGGAGAGAGTCGTTTTTTTTTTCCATTTTGGGGATAAGCATATGTTGTTTTTTTCTTTTTCTTTTTTTTAATTTTTGTTGCTTGTTGACCGTGTGGCCTGTTGGATCTCACCGACCCATTTCTTCATTTTTTTTACACCCCACTTCTATTCCATACACCCCCTCCCTGTTCTTTGTTTTATTTCTTTATTTTAATATGTAAATATGTTTTATTTATAATTTTCTATTATATTAACTTTAGATGTTTTACATATTAGAGTTTTTATGTATATTACTTTTAGAGTCTATATATTATTTTCTTTTTAAGTTTATAATGTTAGAATTTATGGTATTTTATATTTTTTAGAGTTATCTCATTTCTCATTTCTTATTGGACATTTGGTTCCACTTTTGGGTCGATGAAGAAGCTTCCACCGTTTAGCCGTCAAATTATTGACGTGAAACAAAGGATCTGAGACCAACTTTTTTCTCTCCTTTCATTCTCGACTTTATTTCATTTTCATCCTTTTTGGTCGATGACGAGACCTCCGTAAATCATTACCAGTCAAATTCTTGATGAATAATGTTGGATCCGAGACCACCTTCTTTCTCTCCTCATTTCTTTTCATCTTTCGATTTTATTTTGACTTTTGGTGATCGATGAAGTCTTGTAAGACGAGATCCCACTGTTTTTGGTCCGTGCGACATGATTCAATTGGAGAACAATCCTCAATATCGTTTCTCTATCTTGTCCATAGCACGTAAATTAATACGCGACCACTTAAAGTTTGACTTCCCTTTATAAGTCGAGCTATGACGGTTTAGCGTCACATTGGTCCCGTTTCAAAGCATCATTAAGGACCAAAAGAGGAGAAGATTGGAATGGAGCTTGCGCACAATGTCAAGGGTCGACGGAACCACTCCGTTCGGTAACATCTTTCTAATTCAAGTCTTTTAATTAACCGTTGAGCATTGTGAGTTCTAAGCAATAGATACGTAGGAAATGGTGATTGAGGGGTTTCCCCTTAATGGCCTAGAGTGTTTAGTATAGCACCCTTTGGGTGATATGCAACGCATTCGCTCCTACACTTTAGATTCTTGCGTGTGTGTCCCGAGTTCCTCCCCGTTTAGGCGTGTTAGGCCTGCTTCCTCTTTTCCCTCGCCCCCGTGCGATCGAAACTCCTTTCTCTCGCATCCTAGCGATTGAGATCCCCCCTCTTGCCTCCGTGCAATCGAGACTCCCTTTTCTCTCGCTTCCGTGCGATCGAGACCCTTTTCCATAGTTAGCCGAACTACAACTGCTCTGATTTCTCGTATCAGACAAGAATATGTAGGCATAGGATGCGATATCCTAGCGAGCACACTAACAACTAACTTCTTTGTTCTCTCGCTGCCGTGCGATCGAAACTTCCCCGTTGACGACTAATATATCCCTTTCTCTTGACCTAGCGCAATTGAGACCAGACCGTAGTTCTAGAACCCGTAGGTTCCCTTACCTTTAAACCCCGACATACTACGTCCGTTCTACCACAAACAGGTAAAGCCTAAGTCTCCAATGGTCGAGCAGCATACACCTAACTGCTAGAATGCGTACGCTAGTATCCTCAACCTTTTCTCTCACCCTTGTGTGACCGAGAACACCCCGCTTGCCCGTAGTTAGTAGAACTACGTTGACTCTGACTTCTCATTTCAGATAAGATACGTAGGCACAAAGCGCCGTTGCTTTGCCGAGTCATTTCTTTTCTTTTGTCCTCAAGCCTGTAGTTAGATAGTTTCAATCACCCTTTTAGATAGACAACAAGCGTGGATCCCTTCGAGTACGACGGACATGAGGGGTGCTAATACCTTCCCCTTGCGTAACCAACTCCCGAACCCGAGATTTGGTTGCGATGACCGATCTTATCCCTCTTTTTGTCAGGTTTTCTCTGAGCATTTCCTTTCCTTCTCTTGGGACAAATAACGTACGGTGGCGACTCTTCTGTCATTGCCGGCCTCGATTTTCGCAGTAGCGACAGCTGGTGACTCTGATGGGGATTGGAATATCCCCTATGCAAGTCAATCCTAGTGCTTGTTTGTTTATTTTTGGGGTGTATACATATGTGCTTTATCTTTCTTTATGTGCTTTCCGCATTTTACTTTCCGGATGATTCATTATTGCTGTCCTGTGGGAGGGATTATTCCGTTGAGAGATAAGCCAGACCCAGGCTTGAGTATAGACTTAGATTTAGAAGTGGAAAGTAGTGGTGAGCCTGTATGCCTTGCATGCACCAGCTAGCCATGAAATTCACGCTCAGACGAGATTCTCTTTAACGATTTTCTTTCTGGCCTTTTGGGCTCGAAGGAATTTTGGATTTGAGAATTGTCGACTCTGGGGACCGATCATTTGGGAGTCAGCTAAGTGAGGCCTCTTCGGGAGGTGATGATGCCAAACCAGAAATGATGAGCGTATCATCATTTCTTGAAAGTCTGTGACACTGACGACCGCATAGGATACCGAACCTTATCACAGATAGGTCCACACCTGTGAGGGGGGGGGGGGTTTATGCAGGAAACCTCGACCTTCATCCAACCCGGTATTCTGGTTTTTCTCTTTAGAGCGGACTTTTGAACTTACTCAGTCAGCAGCACAACAGTATTCAGAGATTTGTGGGGGCTGTGATCCCGTGTTTGTTGCATCTTGCATTGCATTTGCATAAGCATCTCTGCATCATTTTGCATATCATTCTCCAGCTGGCCAAAGCTCTTATCCAACCTTTGTTTTGATTCAGAAGGTGATTCCCCGATGCCCATTTTGAACAAGTGGTGATTATTGGGAGACGACTAATTGGTTGAAGCAGATTCAAGCAGTGGCAAGAAGTGAAGTCAAGTTGGGAATTGTTGTTAGCTATGTCAGGGAACGACCTCCAAAATGTTGATAGCCTGCCGGGTTTTACTGTGATGACCAATCCTCTGTATGGTTCTCTGACTAATGAAGACTTTTCGCAAGTGAACAACCTTACTGAAGCTCAGCCTGTGCAGTCCTCAGTTAAGAATCAAGATCTGCATGAACAATTTGTTGTCCGAAGTGAACATTCTTCTTCTCCTGATGCTACAGATATCCATGATATTGCTTTCTCGGTGCCTAATTCCAGAAGAGAGGTTTCGATAATGAATACTAAGGAACCGAGAGCTCTTGAGTATGCTAAAAGGTTTCATGCGTTGGATGAAAAACTCAAGGCCTTGGAAGTTAAAGATACTGTTGGTCTCAATGCTCCAGACATGTGCCTGGTTCACGACCTAGTGTTACCTCTGAATTTCAAGGCGCTGAGGTTTGAGAAGTATAAAGGGGATAGCTGCCCGAGGCAACATTTGGTGATTTCCTGCAAAAGAATGACTTTGTTTGTACACAACGACAAGTTGATGATTCATTGTTTTCAGGACAGTCTGATCAGAGCAACTCTGAGTTGGTATATGCAGTTAGAAAGTAGTCAGGTCCGATCATGGGTGGATTTAGCTAAGGCTTTTCTGAAACAGTACGAGTATAATTTGGACATGGCTCCTAGTCGCATGCAGTTGCAAGAATTGTCTCAAGAGATCAATGAACCTTTCAGAAGGTATGTTTAGAGATGGAGATAATTTGCTTCCAGAGTACAACCACCGCTCCTAGATCAAGAGTTAGTAGACATGTTCGTAAGCTCCTTGCAGAGCCCGTACTTTGAAAGAATGCTCGGAATTGCACCAAATTCTCTAAATTGGTAAGAGTAGGAGAACATATTGAGTATGGCGTAAAAACTGGAAGAATTCAGAATGTTTCAAGCGGTCAGGCTGGTGAAACTGAATCTCTCTATAGCTTCCAAACTGAAGACGGAACTGTGGTCAATGCAGTCATGACAGATGTTGGGTATTCTCGAGATGAATCGGTGAAATCTTTTGGTTCTTCATCCTCTCAGCAGTCAGTATCTTCTGTGTCTCGTTATTCTGGATAGACAACTGTGCCTAGGGCATCACATCAGAAGCCTTGGGCCACTCCTCATGCAAGTCACCGAGCCCGTGGCCGAGGTTATTAGAATCAGCGTCAGAATCAAAACAGGCCTCGTAACAATTTGGAACGAAGGAATGCTCCTTTTCATCCAGTTCCTGTGCCGTATAGCCAGTTTTTGCCACATTTGATTCAGAATTCTTTGGTGGAACCTAAAGCTCTTAAGCCAGTGCCAGAACCTTACCCTCCAGGGTACAATCCCCATGCTCAGTGTGGATATCATGGCGGATCCATAGGGCATTCAACCAAAGATTGCAAAGCTTTTCAGGCAAAAGTGCAGCAGTTGATCGACGAAGGGTGCATTTCCTTTCCAAAAGAAGCTTTGGTTGTCCATGTCAACCTCTCAGATCTTTAAGCCCGGAGATTCAGAGGGTCATTTCCAGAAGCCAGTGGTCCAGACAGGCAGACGTCCTCAACATTGGCAGTCCTCGGACACTTTTTATCATTTGCATTTGTAGTTTCTTTTCTTGTTAGTTGCTACTTGCTTTTAAACATTGTTGTTTTGAATGGTAATATTAATGAAGTGAATTTGCATTTTTCTGAATTAATTATGTCGCTTTCGCTCATTTTTGCACAGCACAGACACATGCACCTTTTATCCACTCCACTTCATCACTCTTTATTAGCAAGGAGGGAGGATGACGAAAACTGAATACCCATAACTGATGATCGTATGCTTTCGGATAAATCTTGCATATGATGTACAAGCATTGTTTCAAATCCGCTAAACACCGGAGATATAAGGAGTTAGTCCCTAGTCAACCACTTCGAGCCTAGAAGTAGGAGTTTCTTTCGGACTTTCAAACCCTCACATCTTAACCTGGGGCAGGGTAGTGTTGCAGTGAGAATCGTGATACCAAGCTATTGATTAACTTGAATCATTAATTCTTAAATTCACAACCGGTCTTTAATTTTTCCAAAGGAAAGGTCTAAAGAAAGAAAAACCCTTTTCGCAATGTAACAACAACGCTAAGAGATTTGGGGATCGGGGGTTGGTTATGCATAGGATAGGTATTTCACATCCTAAACATTTGTAGTACTCTACAGGAACCTTTTGTTTGTTTGCATGCTGTCGCTACTGCGAAAATCGGCGTCGGTGTAGCGGTAAAAATCGTGAGTATAAGTTATTGACTAACTTAACTCAAAGAAAACAAGAGTCGCCACCGCACTTTTATTTTATCCAAATAAAGGAAAGGAAAAAGAGCGAACAAAACCAAAGAGTTCTAAAATAAGAACACGAGACAGAGATCGGGGTAAGGGGGTTGGTTACGCAATGGGAAGGTGTTAGCACCCAAAACGTCTATAGTACTCTATAGGAGCCCTTTGAAATATTTACGCTTTTTGGTTTGAAAATGGTTTGTTTGAAAAGAGATTGGAGAGATGAGAAGAGAATTATTTTTTATATTTTTGTGTTTGGAGAGACTTATCGTCTCATGCCTACGTACCCATAAAGTGCAATATGGAATCAAAACCCCGTAGTTCGTGGTACAAATGACAAAATTTTGTTGGTTTTGATTGATTTTAGATGTTCAAACAAGTCGTCATTTCAAGGAGAAAACTGCGACTATCCACCCACGAGTATTAAGACAACATTTGCGTCACATAAAGATGGAGGATTTGCTTGGATTATCAACAAGACTATCACTCAACATCAACATGGAAAATGTCAAAGTCTTAATAATATGGGGAATAGGAGATTTACATCTCAACTATAGAAATGAATCATGTCTAAACTTTATGAAAAAAGTTTTAAAGTGAAAAATGCCTAAAGGCACAAAAAGAGTTGATGAGTTTTTGTATTTTTTATGTCTTTTGAAATTGGTCAAAGCATGATTAACATTGATTGACTTTTATTAAGAAAAACAAAGTTTAAAAATCACTTGACAAAAGTCAAGGTTTTATTGCGAAAGCGGTTTTGAAGTTTGAAACCAAGAAGGTTTTGAAAGAGGGAGAAAGTTTTGAAAATTTAAGAAGGGGAGGAGATGAAGTGACTATCCTAAAAATCAAAATAAGAGCTAGAGATAAGAAAGATCTAACCGACTTATAGCACACTCCAAAGCAAGCAAAAGAATTCCATCCGATTTAAAGCATAAGTCAATGATCGAGCCAAATAAAGGCTAAGATCCACGATACTCCAAGCATAGGGAAGAAAGTCCTAATCCTAAGTCCAAAATGTCCATGAAGTCCCAAGGTCTAAGAATGGTCCAAGAGTATAACCACAAAGTTAATAGCACCAAAATTTTTTAGATGTTTTATCCTTTATTAATGTTTTGAACAAAGTATGGTCCAAGTGGACAAAAGAAAAATGACATAAACATAAACAAAGATATGGTATGTAATGATAAAATGGAAGCATAAAAGTAAAAAAAATAAAGAGTAAGAAGAGAATATAAACAAAATTAAACAAGGATATTGTTAGTGAATTAGTGGTTAGTGGTTAGAACATATGATCAATGATGATTAATTCTTGCACTTAGACCAAGATTAATGAAAATTCATTAGAGGATTGATAGAATCAAAGCCTCCTAACAATGATTTTCATAGGTATTGGAGTTAAGACAAGCAACTAAACATACTTGGACTTTTAAACGTAAGTTTGAGCCACGAATGATCATTTTCCGATTAAGGGACAATTTAGCGCTATGTTAAGCAATCGTAATCGGGTTTATGTAGAAACCACGACTATCTGAGGCCGGTCAATAAAATGTTAGTGTTAATACATGTTAGAGAAGTGATATGTAAATCACTCTCCTAAAACATGCCACACAAAAAGAAAAGAGGTGGTGATCTCATCATAATCAAGATTTTTAATTAATTAATCAAAGGTAATCTATCACTATTCCAAAGTAAGGAGAATTATCTCAATGATTATTCGTCCATAGATTTGAAATAATGAAGATTAAACAACCTTGATAATCAATTATCTATGATCCATAGATTTCATCGATCAAAAAATAAAAATAAAAAAAAAAGAAGAAAGAAAATAAGAATGAAAAGAAATCACAATTTGAATCTTAAATCGATTAAATTATCATCAATATCAATCACCTCTCTTGGTGGATAAAAATCAACACCCAAAGTCCATTGATATTGATGAAATCTTATCAAAATTCAAGATCCAAAACCACCAACAATTAATCAAAATATTTTCAAATAATTTTTTAATGCTTTCTTTTTTTCAAGAATATTATTATTAATTTATAAAAATAAACTAATAACAATATAAAAAAAGAAAAGATAAAAAAAAGAATAAATAAATGAAAAAAACAAATTAAAAGGAGAAAGAGAAACAGAAACTTCATCTTCTCCTTTCTTCTTCACGGTAACCTCTTCGCACCATTTTTTTTCTCGAGCTCAAAGCTTGCTTAGATCAAAGCGACGGGATGCAAAAATTACACCGAACAGATCGAAATCAAAATCTCTTCACAATGGTACCAACAATTCAGAGAATCATAACAAAAGATAACGGATCGAAAATGACGGTGAAGCTCAATCTACCTTCAAACTCAGGTAAGAAATCAATCCAAGCTTCTTCTTGCTTCTCTTCTTCTTCTGAACGAATTCTGGTTCGAAATTGATCTGTGTTTGAGGTTGATTTGAAGTTAATTTGGTGGAATGAAGTATGAGAAGAGAATGAACGAAGGTTTTTTCTGGTAGTGAAAAATTGAGGAAGAAAATCAGCAGAGATTTTTTGGCTTGAAAAGCTTGAAGAATAGAGTGAGGGATGAATTCTATTTATAGATGAGAATGAGTGAAAAATGATTTGCAGTTTATGAGAATTTTCTGCCGTTTTGAAGTAGGTGTGTTGTGCGTGATATTTTTTGCTGGTATTTTACATGTCGTTTTGCAATTTTTCTCTTTGTAGCTCATTTAAGTGACATGGATAACTTGTGGGGTCAGCTACATGGCTTGGAAATATGGCTCAGATACGTGATGAGTTTACTTTTACCCTGTTGCAAGTATCTATATAGCTAGCACTTTGCATTATCTTCAATAATAATTTGCTGAGTACCAGAACCAGCACCCTTCTGAGTTGCATCCCCAACCTTCCGAACAGTTACGTATTCACCGCAACGTAGAGCCCCGCCAGCAAACTCCACCGAAACGCCTTTGGTTGAGAGAAACTGCTTGAAATCTGCCAACTTCAAATCACCAACTAGAACAGATTTATGTGGACAAGGTGTGCCAGAAATGGGGAGAAGCGAAAGCATATCATTCTCTGTCTTCCCTACTTCAGCATCAACCCAAGCTATTTCATATTCTCCCAGCTTTTTGAAGAGTACATTACTCATTAACTTCTCAGATAGTTGAACCTTATAAGCACATAAATCAGACGTTACATCAATAGTCTCGTCAATTTGAGGTGCATAAACATGAGGACATACATTCTGCTTCAGATGGTTTCTGTGCAAAGGAGAAGCAGTGTTTAGAGTCAGTTTCTTTGCTATCAGCAGTTGAGCTGACTTGTTCATGGATAGCTTCCTCAGAATCAATGCTGGCAGGTGGCTGCAATGTGTCATAATGGATATCATGCAATAGTTCGCGAGTGCCGGATTGCTCGGTTAAACGAGATGGAGTAGGTGGACCAACCATACTGAGCGGAGGATCCTCTTGAGATGAAAAGTCTGAACTATCGAATGTTGATAGTGATACACACTCGTCAAAATAAGCCTTGGCATCTTCTGCAAGACGTCTCGACATCCTTTTCCTTTCAATGCTTGATTTTCTTGATGGACGAGACTTTGGTATATTAGGGGTTTTGGGATATGGAAGAACTTCTTTCAAGATTCTATCCAGTTCTCGCACTCGATGTTCTTCAACTGCCAGATCTGCCCGAAGACGTCTAGCTCACTCTTCTGCCTCTTTAAGCTTTTTGGTATACTCTCTTCTAGTCTCCAATGCTAATTCTACTGAACCAGGGCTTAGCAAGTCCGGATGAATATCAGCCATGTCAGTAACATTGATGGATGTAGCATTACTCACTTGAATAGCACTTTCGAGGTCAATCTGAATCTCAGAAATAGCCCGCCTAACTTCAGAACGAACTGTTTCATATATATCACTGTCTCCTGGCTGATCCCTTTGTGCTGAATTCTGTACACAAACCGCTTTGATAGTTTTCTCATCACAACCAAATCCAGAACTTGCTGTAGAAACTGCATCATCACAGTTTTGAGATTGCAAACCAAATGAAGTTGAAGGGAAACGATCTGAGACATCAGTAGCCGAATGCTGATTAGACCATCTGCGCATATCTTTCGCTTGATCAATCACATCTTTATCAGGTCTTCCTCAAAGTCACCAAAGGTTTCTTGGGCTGTCTGAGCAAGCCGCTTTGTCAAATTGATTGCAGCTTCTCGCATTTCAGCGCAAACTTTACTATCAAACAGTATCTCAATCTCTGGTTGAAGTTCTCTCATTATCTCATACATGTCGAGAAGAACAAATAGTTTTTCAGGTGACCTCTTGCTTCTGGCAACAGCCTCCCCAAAACTAAGAAGCATAGCCACACTGCTGCCAGTGGCTTCAGCAAAGCATTGAGTTTTTACTGACTCATGATCATCAAATATTTGATCACAGATTTTTTTTCCACAATCAACAATTTGATAGAAATTCTCATGAAATGAATCCAGTTTCCAATCTTAGCCTCCAAAACCTCCAAAAGCAGGCCTACCCATATTCTGCATCTGGAATGGATGCAGCTAGAGAAGTAGAATTTCCAAACCTTTTTGGAAGAAGCAGGGATTCTATATCTGCGTCATCGTCGTTGTGATCGCAATTGATTGGCAGACAAACTTCATCTTCTTCCTTTTTTGACACCTTAGGCTTTCTTAGAAACAGCTTAATTTTCCTTCTTCCAAACCATCCATGATGTTCAGAAGCTCTAGGTGGACTAAACCCATAAAGAGCTGTTCTTCTGAATATGCAGCCAGTTCCAACATACATTGGACCTTGTAAACCATCAAGAGCTCTCATGCTCACATCAAAGAAAACAGTGTTGTGATTTGCATATCGATCGCTAGGATCAATGCCTTCAAACCTTTGAGGGAATTGAACATAACATATCCTGACACCGCCTCTGTCGAGCATAAAGCACATACCTTCTCTGATGGCCAATGAGTTGTAGATGTAATGATCACAGTCAAGATTGAGTATGAATGGTCCATTGGACATGATGGCACTAGTTCGAACAAGAGCATTCATGGCACCAGCTTTCTTATTGTGATCGTATCCCGGCCTCTTCTCACGAGACACATAAACAAGCATTGGCAACCTAATGTCAACATCTGTTGAGTCAATCAAGTTATCCCCATCTGCTTCTGTGCCATATTCTGGTTCTACATTTGGTGGAGCCAACATTGCCTGAATTATACCAGCATGGTCAACTCTAGAGTGGTCAGGTTCTGCTGATTAAGTGAGTTTGAAATAGAATAGTCATGTGAACTCAGTGGAACCTGATGTTGGGCCGTACCCAAAGTCCTGTTCTGATTGTAATTTAACAGAGACTTGCCATCATACTCGATAACATGTATCCAATTCTCATATGCCTTCTTCACCAATGTATCCACATAAACTTTTTGGGTATCAGAGAGAGAATCAGCAGAGTAATATTGGTCATTAGTGATTAGGCCACTCAACTCGTAGATATTATTGAAAACAACACCAACATTCCTTGCATCATCAGGATAGACAATAGTGAAAAAAAAACATCATATGTAAAGCGTATATGACATGTTGCAGGGGGATATTCCTGTACAGCAGAGGTTGCTGCACAACTGATTGTGAAGGCACAGTGGGAGCTTTAAGTTTAGGCTGCAAAAAATAATCCAATCAAGATATTACGTCTACTGATGCTACAAAACTTCGGCATGATAGCAGTTTCTAAGTGACAGAAAAGAAGCATTTGGTGCTACAACCGTAAATACTGTTGCCTGTAACATCACATGAGATGGCTCCTATTTCATATTTCTACGAGTCATCCAGCTCAACAAGTTGTGCCCGTCTCTCAGCAGCCTTCTTCCGAATAAAAATACCCCATCTCAAAGCAGCCTTAAGCTTGAGCCAACCCACAACAGCCTTCCCTGAAGAACGGTTTCGCTCATGATCTATATTGTAGTTCATGGAGGTTGCAGGCACGTAAGCAGATGAATAAGGATGGCCTTCTTCAGGAGCATTAAAGGAAGTATGAGGTTGCCCTCCCATATCAAAGATACGGAGCAGATGCTGCATATCTTCATTTTCTAGCATCTCGTGACTTCTAACTCGAATATCCTCTTCTGGGAAGAAGTCTTCAAATCCTCTATAAGTAGGATCTGAAAGGCCGGCAGTCTGAAAGACGGGATTGGCTGATTGTGGGGAACCAAGTGACAACTCATTTTCATTTCTTAGAAGTTGAGGTTGGTGTGGAGCACTCATCAGCAGGTTTTGTAGAGGGAAGGCAGTATTACCAAACTGAAGAGCAGAATTAAGATCAGCATTCTGTGAACCTTTGGATGATATATCCGCGATAGTTGAGAGTTATTAGGTGATAATCATCCTTACGCTCAAAACCTTCAATATCCCACAACTTCAATTTCTGGAAAACCAACTTATAAGACATTCTCTTTTCTAAATAATCAGGAACAGATTTGAGGATGTTAGTACAGCTTTGATCCCCTTCCATCTTGCAGTGACTATAAAAGAATTCACTTAAAGATTTTGCTTTCTGATTCAAACTTTCAAGCTCCTGCCTCACTTCCATCCCTTTATTGCAAGAAACCTGACATTTTCCTTGGGAATTAAAAATTCTTGCATTAATATGACTATCATCAGCTTGAATGTCAACCGGTCCACTCTTAGCGGAACATAGTATTGAATTTTTTATAATCTGAGCCTCTTGAAGCCCAGAACTCAGCTGTTGTGCCTTTTTCAGTAATCTGTCACGCTTGACATTCATTAATTGTAGCTTGGTCTTCTCATATGCAATATTAAAAAGCAACATTTTCACTTCCACAACTCTTTTGTGTCGGGTATCTTGAGGATCTGCAAATTTCTGAGATTGAATTTCAGAAGAAAGAATATCCCATTTCTTAACTTTCTGCAGATTAACCAAAATATCCTCCAGCCTGCCCATCGATCTCAAATTTAGCTTATCAAACGACGGAGAAAGCAACTGTTTTGTGCTGGTTGAGAATCTTTTTAGAATATGGTCCCAATCATTCCACTCCTGATCTCCAAACTTTTCTCTTTCACTTCTCATATAACTTGTTTGCTCCAAAACAAATGGTAGGTCTCCATTCCCACGCTTATGAACCTCTGGACTTCTGGACCAAACTTCTCATAGAACACACCGCGGGTAATTCACAGTTGAAGCAAACCCTTGATAGTTTGACCAAGATGAGGTCAAACGTCCATCTGATTTAAACTTGAATGAATGTCTTTGTCATCACTTTCCCTGCAAAACCCTAAACACACAGAGAAGAAGAAACAAAAAATATTTTTGGTATTTTGATTAAATGTTAGTAAACAGAAACAAACATAAAGTAAATAAGAAACACAAAGTAAGATCTTGTTTGTGGAATGATATGCCAATGAAATGTGGGATCTTAGGGGTAAAAATTTGGGTATTACAGTCGGCTATGACAGAAGAGTCGCCACCGTGCGTTATTTATCCCACAAGAGGGAAAGGAAACGCTCAGAGTAAACCTAATGCAAAGAGGGAAAGGAATGGTCATCGCAACCAAATCCTGGATTCGGGAATCGGTTACGCAAGGGGAAGGTATTAGCACCCCTCACATCCATCGTACTCGACGGGATCCACGCTTGTTTTCTATCTAAGGGTGTGTTATTCTATCTACTCTACAGGTATGGGTTAAAAAGAAAAGAAAATGACTCGGCAAAGTATCGCACTTTATGCCTACGTATTCCCGTCTGGAACAAGAAATCAGAGTCAACGTAGTTCGCCTAACTACGGGAAAGGAGGGGAGGTTGCTCGCCGAGATATCGCATCTCGTGCCTACGTACTTTCATACGACATGAAAGATCAGAGCAAACGTAGTTCGGGCTACGGAAGACACAAGTTTGTCTGACAGTTTTTTATCTCCTTAAGAAAGGGTTTTCCAGATTAAGGGTCCAAGCGGACAAAAATGGCATTTGAAATTTGTTTTCAGTTTTTTACGAAAGAACTGTTTTTAGTCTGTTTGCAACTTGTACTGTACTAAAGACTTGTGATCTGAGAGTGACTATGTCGCATGTCACCCTAAGGGTACCATACTAAGTAGCCAGATTACTGAAGAGTGACCCTTCAACAACCTTTTCTCAAATAGCTTAAGGCTCGTAACGTACAACACGCGATATCCTTATTACGGTGTTTTTGAATTGTCTTGAGATGAGAAGAGAAAGACGCTCTAAAAAGCCTATGGTTGAAAGGGAAACTAACCTAGTGTTATCATGCATGGGTAAAAACCTAATGTCTGTCATAATTTCCTCTTGCACAGAGGAAATCAGAGATCCTAGGGGATAAACAACAAAAGAAAAAAAAAGTAAACAGTAAACATGCATGCTATGCAACAGTTCCAAAGAGGCAAGAGAGAAAACAATAGGCAAGAGGAGGCAAGCTCCACCTCAAACCCAGAGAAAACAACAGGCAAAGTGAATCAATCTTCACTTCAAACCTATGGGGCAAGCAACACAAGCCATCAAACAATACAGAGAAAAACAAAAGACACAGAGGGGGCAGCCTAAGCAGCAGTACCAAACTCCTACAGCAAATAGCAACAGCAGCTCTAAACAGCAAAGTTGGATAGATAACAAAGTTGACAGCAAGATTTCATCTTCAAACAAGCTTCTAACTTCTAGCCTCATCAATCTTCAAGCTCCAACAAGCACACTCCAAGAGAAGGATTAATCATCAAGATCAAGTTATAATTTTAAGAAACTCAATGACAACCAAAGGAAATCACTAAGAACTCAACATTGCAGATGAAAGGTATCCTCAAAGTTCTACTAACTTGGGCATACCACTCATCCCTCCTAAGGAGAGATGGAGCTTCCCAAGGAGGACTTTATGTCATTGGATAGAATAGAGGCAAACAATGCACTCCATGTTTGAAGAAAGAATCAAAACTAGGTCTAAAGCACTTCCTAAAACCCTAATTCCTAAGCTCCTAAAAAGCTCCTAAAAGAGAAGAAAGCTTCAAATCCAAGCTCCAATATTCAATCCCAAGCATCTTCAATGAATCCAGAAGCTCCAACAAAAATAACTCAAGCTTAAACCCAATCCAAAGCAGCCAACCAAACCAAACAATCCAAAGCACTCAAGAGAGGAAACCACAAATACAAGCAACTTGCAAAATACAACTACAATAGAAAATGAAATTGAAAAATTCTAATAAAATTCCTAGGGGAACATACATGTTTGAACAACCTAGTGTAAAAAGATTGAAGCCTAAATCAACTTCTAAGTTATCTAAACAATTCCTAGATTGAGATAGGTCAAGGGGATCCACAATTTTGGGAGGGTCCTAATCTCAATACCTAAAACAAAACCTAATGTTGTTCTAAAATTCTAATAAAATTTCTATGGGAACATGAATATCTACCCTAAAGCATACTAAAAAATCAAAGCCAAACTCATCACCAATTGGAAGAACAAAATTCAGCAAAACAGATGGTCAAATATGCAAAATTAAAAGAATTAAACAAAATAAGAAAAAATCAAATTAAATTGAAAAATGCATGAAAATGCATTTTATTGATTTCATAAAATCACAAATTCTCTCAAGATCATGGGGATATTTTTAAAATAATTTTTGGATCAAGAATGAATTTATTATGATTTTTTGAATCAATAAAGCATTTAAAATAAAACAAAATGAATAAAAGAAATAAAAAAACTCAGAATAAAACACAACCACAAGATGAGGAGACCAGTCAGCTGATCCAATGCACTAGAGCTTGTCAGCGCATTAAGTGAAACGCCTGCGTTTTGATCCTCAGAAGTCAACAAAAACTTTAAGTCGTGGCCATTGGATCTGTGGTCTAGTCAAGGTCAAAAGCAAGATCTGATGGCTAGGGACTCATCTTCTCCAAAATTCAGGCAGGCCAGGTGGAGATCAGGGATGATGGTTCATGGTGACCGGAGAAGACTCTGGTTGTCTTCTCCGGCGAGGGTACAGGTTCAGGCAACCAAAAATAACAATCTCTACACCAATTCCACTCAGTTTTCAACGTAGATTCCAAATCTTTAATCAAAATGATCTAACTCAATAGATAAGAAAACACGAAGCAATGTACATAGATGTCATCCAAATCAACTCTCACCAAATGCTAAAATAAATACATAGAAATCCTACTCATGTTGCACTTATCATCCTGATCTAAATAAATTGCTACAAAACCTCATGAATCAAGAGATTCAAGTCCAAACAGATCTGCTATGTCATCTTCAAACATCACCAATTGAGTCCAAATCAAGCCTAAAATGATCTATACCTTGTCTAGATCTTAACCACAAGTCTAAAGCTATCTAAATCATGCTAAATCATGCTTAATTTTGAGAGATGCTAACCTGGTATAGATCTTGAAATAGATGTAGTTAGAACTCGTGGCTTGCTTCAAAAAGCTCCAGAAACTTTCAATGATCCACAAGGAAGAGATTGCACACCTTAATTTGGCTTGAATTGGTCTGAATTACAAAACACGATTTCAATTTGCAGCTGTGGAATTTCAAATGCTCTCTCTGGTTCTGGCGCGAAATGAAGTTCAACCTTGATCTGAACTCATTCTAATCAATATATAGAAGAGCTTCATGGGCTTTCGGATCCAAATTGAAGCCCAAAATAATGCATTGCAATTTCTGGTTTTCATCCAAATTCACTATGACAGTCGTGTATTGCAAGCTTTGCATTGGTTCTAGAAGGTTCTCACACCTTACACATGTCATTTAGAATGAGTTTGAATGGAGAGATTGGTCTGAATTGCGTTGTGCATTGATTTTGCAATGTTACTTACAAGTAAAGCAACCACATGGCAACTTCCAAAACTTGAACTGAACTCAAAATTTTGTTAAAACCAAAGTGTTTAAAATGTGATTTCCAGTCAGAAAATGTACCCACTTGCTTGGTTTGAGGCATCTAGCACAAAATCACATTTTCCCCTCCTTTCCATATTTGAATTTCCTTCATTTTCAAGCCATTTCAAATGACTTTTTGATTTGAGCCAAAACAAACTCTCATGACCACTTGGTTGCACTCAAAACATCATTTTAAGCAAGTTCCATGTTGAACAAATTTCCATTTGAAGCTTGCAAGTTGGAGATATGGACCTATGATTAAAAATGACCGATAATCTCACTTTCCCAAAATACCCCTGACTTGTAAACCTCATAACTTGAGTTCTACACATCAGATGGAGGACTTCTAGTACAATTTAGAAAGCTAAGATCATGAGAAACAACTTTCATGTTGACCAAAAGTTCAGGTGTGTCGCTTCCGCGAAAATAAGGTGCCCGCAGAACAGAAGAGTCGCCACCTTTCGTTATTTATCCCTCAGAACGGGAAAGGAAACGATCGGAAAAACCTGACGAAAAAGGGTAAGACAAGGTCGTCGCAAACGTTGTCTGGGTTCAGGAGTCGGTTAAGCAAGGGGAAGGTATTAGCACCCCTCACGTCCGTCGTACTCGACGGGATCCACGCTTGTTGTGTTTACTAGACGAGTTGGTTTATCTATCTACCTATCAAGGCCGGCTTAAACAGAAAAGAAAATGACTCGGCAAAGTGTCGCACTTTATGCCTACGTATTCTCATCAGAGAATGAGAAATCAGAGTCAACGTAGTTCGACCTACGACGGGTTACGAGGAAGGTGGCTCGCCAATACATCAGTATTGTGCCTACGTACTCTCAACAGGTATGAGAGATCAGAGCTTACGTAGTTCGGGCTACTACGGATTACGGGAATTCAGATTCATCTGTTTTATCGAGTAGGGTTAAACAACAATTCTAGCAGTTAGGGACAAAGCCTGTTTGCGGTAGAACTGAAGTTTAACGACACTCTTTTCTTCAGAAAAGCTTTCCTTTGAATTACAGGCCCACGGGGCAAAAAGGTTTGAAGTTTGTTTTCTGTCTTTTACGGAAGAAGTGTTTTTTATTGTGTTTGCAATTTCAATCGCACTAAAGGCTATGACCTGAGAGTGAATGCGTCGCATGTCACCCAAAGGGTGCCATACTAGACATCCAGACTGTGGAAAAGAAACTCTCCCACAATCCTTTCTCAGATAGCTTAAGGCTCGTAACGTACGAAAGAAATCATTCATGATTACTGTATCTTAAGCTGTTTTGAGATGAGAAGAGAACAAGCTCAACTACTGGGAGACTATCAAGTCCTACTGTTATCATGCCAAGGATTCATCCTACAGTTGAAGTTTGAAACAGGGAACTCCTAGAAGTTATCATGCATAGGTTTCAACCTAAAGTTCTATCATCACTTCCTTATCAAAGGGAATGAGAGTCCTAAGGGATCATGTCAATGATAAACAGACACAGATAAAGCATCAGCTTAAATAGTAAACAATAAACGACTGTAAAATGCATGCCATGCAAGTGAGGGAGGAAATGTGTGTGGGGCAGCAGCCTCCACAAGCTCATCTCAACCTCAAGCCAGAATGAATAACAATAATCATACTGAAGAAATAACACATGCTATCAAGCAAAATGGAATAACAACTACAATCATACAAAAGAAATAGAATATGCTATCAAGCAAACACAAACCACATGGGCAAGGGAGCAGGGCTCTACCGAATACCCGCAAGCAAAGCCATACAGTAACAATACAAGCAGAGGGAGCAACTCAACCTCTAGTGCAATCATGCTCCTAAATTAAAGTCAGTCTAGTCATGGACTTATTCTAATGCATCAAGCAAGTCAAACAAGTCAAAGCAATACAGAAAAGAAAACAGACAAGAAAGCAGATCAACAACTCTCGCAGCTCCAAGCTTCAGCTCTTCTGACAGCAACCCAGTCTTCAGACCTCAACCACCCTTCAAGGCTATCATCTCTCATGATAAATATCAATTTGTTCCTCCAGGGTTTCAACCTATCAAACAGAAGTTTCAACTTAATCTTCTTCTTCAAGCTTCAGCTCCTCAGTCAACTCCACCTTCAGGCTTCACTCTTAACCACAAGTATCAACTTGATTCCTTCAGGTTCTCCAAGCATCAATGTAAGTATCAACTCATCTTTTATTCCTCAAGCCTCAGCTCTTCACTCAATCTCAATTGAATCCTCTTCACAAGTATCAACTTGGTCCTCAAGCTTCAGCTCTCTTTGCTTTACCAGTATCAACTTGGTCTTCTTCTCCTACAAGCTTCAGCTTCTCAGAGTAATCCTCAATCATCTGGAAGTGTCAACTTCATCCTTCAATTCTTCAAGCCTCAGCTCTTCATTCAATCTCCATTGGGTTTTCAAGTATCAACTTGTTCTTCTTGCTCTTCAAGCTTCAGCTGCAATGGCAATGCTCAAGGAATCATCCTCTTCCACACTCTTCAATGAAGTTCTCATCTTCAAACTCAAGCCCAACATCTCTCAATATACTCAAACCAGAAGACAATTGATTGAACAGGATGAGGGGAAATGATAAACAGCTTACTGACAACCAAAGGAAGCCTGTAAGGGTTCATCATTATGAGATACTGGTTCCCTCAAAGTTCTACTTCCCAGATAAAGCCACTCATCCCTCCAAAGGATAGATGTGATTATCTTAGAAGGACTTTTAGTCATTGGGAGGAATGGAAGCACAAGATGCTTTCCATGTTTGTGAAAGAAATCATTCTAACTACAAGGCTCTCCCTATGTCCTATCTCCTAATCTTCATCAGACACCTTCAAGCACAAACAAATCCAAAGCTCCAAGCAACTTCAAGCAACTTCAAGCATCCTCCTCTTGTCTTCAACTTGTCTTCAATCTCAACCAAAGGCAAACCAAGCACAAACCCTAATCTAAGGGAATTAGAGAAGTTAAACTAGTTGAATTAGTTGGTTAGGATCACCTAAGACCTAGTACTAAAGTTAGTCCTAACTAAAATACTAAAATCAATTGTAAAATCATACAAAAATTACTATAGGAACCTATGTCAATCATGACTCTACCACATTAGTTTCAAAGATCAAACCATCAAATTGGACCTAGAACTAAATCCTACATTACAAGGTATCAAACCTAAACCCTAAAAGGAAGCACCTAAATGTCAATCTAGAAAGCACACTTATTTTCATCACAAAAATGTGAGAAAAATTCTATGGGATCATACATGTCTAACCTAATCACACACAACAAATTAGGCTCAAAAACATCACCAAGTGATCACACTAAATTCCACAAAAATATGCATCAAACATAATCATTTTAATATCAATTAAAATACAAAATTCCAATTAAATCAGAAATTACATGAAATGAAAATATTTTTTCTCTAAAAAATAATAGACTCAATCATGAGTAAAATGCAAAAAGAATGGGTTTAATTGGATAAATTTTCAATTAATTATGATTTTTTACAAAAACCATGAATAAAATGAAAAAAAAATAAGAAAATCCAATTAAAATAATGAAGCGCGCGGTGTGGATAGTAATCATTTTCAGTTAAAAATCTGGGTTGGGCCATCAGGGGGTGTGGATAACACTCAGCTCACTAAGCCCAAAACGCCTGAATAAATGAAACGGTGCGTTTCATGCTTCAGAATCCTTCACAACTCAACTTTAAAACGTGGCCCTTGGATCAGCTCCCAGTCAAAGGTCAAAACAAGATCCAAGGGTAATAACTTCATCTCCTACCTTTCAAACGCCTGAACTTCGCGCCCAGCTCCGGCCATCACCGGTGGAGCTCCGATCATCCCCTTCAACCCTAGTTCTCCCTAGAGGCCTCCAATCCAAGAGGTCAAAACATGAAACTCATCCAAAATCTTGCCACGAGTTCAACCATACCATTAACTTCCTCTGAAACCTCAAGATTCATCGTATCCCAATCTCAACCGAAAATGGTAGTTCTCCTATTTTGTCTCTAATTCATCAGTTAACTATCTGAAATCCATCCTACACCATTCTACAACCAATCTAGCACCTTAATTCAACCTAATTCTACCTAAATCATGCTAGGGGAAGAGAGTTACCAACCTGAGAATATTGGTTGAACAGATGCACGAATCCTCCAAATCAAGCTCTCTACTCCTCTGGACACGATCAAGGAACCTTCTTCTTGCTTCTGTATGCAAAAGAACCAATTGAAAGTGCTTCAATCTTGAAACCCGATGGTGAGTTGCAGGTGCTGAAAATCACTTGCTCATACACGACCTAGCCACCAATTCTTCTTGAAAATGATCTGGAATCACTCCTTGACATTCATGGAAGAAGTATCAATCAAGAAAATGGAAGGAAATTGAGGAATTTGGTGAAACCGATTGCACTTGCAAGCTATGAAAATTCAATCTCAAACTAAGCTCAATCCTTCAATGATCACCAACCCCTTCAATGGATCATCTCTACTCCTTATATAGATGAAGTTTGAATAATCTAGAACCCTCTAGATCCTTCCAATGAGATTTTCCACTTCTCATGTCATGAGATTTTCAATTATGTATCATGCCATGCTCAATTCTGTTTGCAGCTTGAAATTCATCTCAATCTCTTTCAATTTCTCCCCTAGTGACATTTTGGAAGGGTTTAGCTTGCCAAGTTCCTTGCTCATGCCTTAATTTTGAGTTATGCACATGTTACTTAATATGCAAGCAAGTGCTTTTCAAAGCAAGTCCACAATTTAGACCTCAAATAAAAAATGTGGCTAAACCAATGTTCTTAAAATGTTTTCTAGAGTCAAAATAATGTATTATATGCCATGGTTTGGATGTGTAGGTTGAAAATATCAATTTCCAACTTTGGTTTATTTAACTTATGCCTTTATTTTAGGTCATTTTTGCAACTTTGAGCTACAAGCCTTTCCATCATCTCATGACCTCTTTACTAGCCTTAAAACATCATTTTGAACAAGTTTGATGTTGAAGATTTTTCCATTTCAAGCTTGGAAATAGGAGTTATGGCCTTATGCTTGAAATGACCTGTAATCTCCAAATGACCAAAATGCCCTTGACTTGTCAAAGCCATAACTTGAGTTCTACAAATCCTATCAAGGACTTCTAGTACTCTCTAGAAATCTAAGAAGATAAGGAACAACATTCAGGTTGACCAAAAGTTCATAGGAATCATCATTCTTGGGCAAAAGTTTGATGCAAGTTGGGTGACTTTCAAGGCCCCAGATTCACATACCTCAGATGACCTGTAACTTGTCAAAGTCATAACTTGAGCTCTACAAATCCTATCAAGGACTTCTAGTACTCAAATTAAAGCTAAGAACAATCTCTACAACATTTATGTTGGGGGTAAGATGAGATGACAATCACATCTTGAGCTAAACTGCCTTGAAGATAGGGGTCAAACTAGGGGATTTTACACTGTCAAGCCTTAGAAACCCTAGTTTGAAACTTCTCAAACTCTTAAATCATGATGAGTTGACCTTGGAATAATCCTTATAGCATCTCAATGCATCAATCCATGATCACATAGCCCTTGAATTAGGTCTCAACCCTCTTCAAATCATTAGTTGACCTAGGGTTGGCCCAGTCAAACCCTAGCTGCACCACTCATGGCTGAGTCTTCTCAAACTTGCACAATGACCTATCTAGGCTTCATGATGGCTTTCAAGACATCTCATAAGCTCTCTCAAGGCTTCAAGTCTTCATTCATGGCTTCAGAATCATTTGAGGAGCTCCCCACAACTCTCAAGTTAGGAGGCACACTCTCTTGGTTTCAACCACTCTCTCTGAGGATCTTTTCACTTCTCTGACAATGATATCAACCTTTGAAAACTTGAATAACCTTCTTGGCTAGCTTCATAGTCTTGTATAACCCTTGATTGGTACTCATACCTCTTGATCTCCTGCATACATGTCAATGAAATGCAAATGATAATGCTAATGTGAATGAAATGCAACATAAGCTAGGTAAAGAAGTGTTGGTCAAATTTTGGGGTGCAACAAGGTGAAACCTCCTTCTAGGTCAAAAATAGCCTTGAAGTCAGATGATTTTCACAGACAAATTTCAGAAGCATCTGAGGACTTGTAACTTGTCTGGACCATAACTTGAGTTCTACAAATCCCCATGAGGACTTCTAGTACTCAAATTAAAGGTATTGAGATGCTCTACAAGTTTCATGTTGGCCAAAGATCCATTTGAAACTTTTATCTTGACTTATGCGGCCTTGAAGTTAGGCACTAAACAAGGTAATTTGCACTGAAACCCTAATTTAGCAACTTCCCACATTCTTGATTCTTCTTGATTTTATCTTGGCACAACACCACAAATGTCTTATCACATCATTCCATGAACTCCATGACCTCAAAGTAGGCTTGAATGCTTTTCAATTGCATAATTGACCTAAGGTTGATCCAGATGAAACCCTAATTGTCTGCACTTCAACTGTGGCTCTTGCATTTGACACAATAACTTGATTTAGATCCAACATGGCTCTCTAGGCACTCCATGAGCTCTATACACATCTCATATTCACACCTCATGCTTCACATCCCATTGATGGTCCTCAGCTGATCAAGACCTCCCACCACCTCCTGATGACTTGGATGACATCTCAAGCTTGGATAAGATTTCTTGCTAGGCTTCTCTTGATAATAATCACACTTGATCCCCTGTTGGATGAATGATATGCCATGATATGCAAATGATAGAACTATGCAAATGATAATGCAATGAAAGATAAACCAGGTAAAAGATGTTGAGCAAATTTTGGGGTGCAACAGCTGCTCCTATTCAAACGGCTTGGACCTAACTGGGTGAAGAGCGAACGACCTTCAAACAATCGAGGTAAAAGACGGTTGAATACCAAGAAACCCGGAAATTTGCCAACTGCAGACACGAACTGCACAAATTATTTGGAGAACAAAATCCACCAAATTATACTCCATCTTTGCTATGGGGTTTGTCAATACGAAAATACAACTTCACTCTGCCAACAACACAAGGAATAACTTTGGCGAATTCCATTGAGTAAATAGTTTTATCAACAAATAAGAAATAACTCTGCCAACAACACAGGAACTAACTCCGCCAATAATACAGGAAAATAACTCCGTCACCGCTACGGGAAATAACTCTGTCCGATACAGGAAAATAACTTCGTCACCACTACGGGAAAATAACTCTGCCAAATACAGGAAAATAACTCCGTCACCACTACGGGAAAATAACTCTGCCAAATACAGGAAAATAACTCTGTCACCGCTACGGGAAATAACTCTGTCCGATACAGGAAAATAACTCCGTCACCACTACGGGAAAATAACTCTGCCAAATACAGGAAAATAACTCCGTCACCACTACGGGAAAATAACTCTGCCAAATACAGGAAAATAACTCCGTCACCACTACGGGAAATAACTCTGTCCGATACAGGAAAATAAATCCGTCACCGCTACGGGAAATAACTCTAGATACAACTTCTCTGCCTATCTTTGCAGTAGCTAACTCCATCAATCAAATGGGTAACAAAATACTGGTCCAATCTTCAAACTTTTAGCGTGGACATGGCAGCAAATCTGAGAAGGACTTTACTGAGGATTTTCTGAACCCAAACTGCCAGACACCTATTTCGACATAGGCGACAACTTCCAAAAATTGATTCATGAAATCTTTTGATACTGTTATAACAACAATTTTGAAGAAATACTCCGCTGGAGGGGTAAGAGAAACTAATCTAAGCAACTCTCTGGTGAATAAGACAAACATTATCATTACATGTCTCACGCCGAGACCTTGCTTATCTGGTAATTAATCTGAGCAAGAGCTCCCTCCACCTACAGGGAAAACAACACTTGAAAATAAAAGGTTAACCAACCTGGTTTATGTTTCAAAATGCGTATGTTTGACAATGGCGTAATGCTCCATTCGACATGGAAATGCTACACGTGTGGGTAGATGCAAATATGACGATATATGCAAATGCTAATGCAGGCTCCAACTGCTGAGAAACACTCTGGTATGAAACGGCTAAGAACAAAACCAACTCCGCTGGGGATGAACGGGTATCACAAAGTATTCTAGCAAAATAAATGCCGGAAACAACAACCAACTCTGCTGGGGAGAGATCAGACATTTGGGAAGAAAACACAAACCCTGCTGGGGAAAGATGCGACCCTTCTGGGGGAAGAACTACACTGTCGGGACACAGTCTACAAACTCGAAGCTACAAACTCTTCTGAGGATAACCATCCTGACGAAAGAATGATGACCTGCGGGGAAAAGGAATAACCATCCTCTGGGGAGGCGTCCTCTGCCGGGGATATTGATTTTGATTTGCTGGGGATATCCTATGGGCAACTTCCATGAGGATACTCTTCAGGCGACATTCCTGGTGATACTCTCTCGGGGAGGCTAATTCCACATCTGGTAGGAATAAGCGCCGTCTCCACTCTCTAGGGATAAGATATGACTTGCTAAGGAATGACATCAACTGAAGTCAGGCCCTACGTCAAGAGACTTTGGCTGGGGAATGCAATTTCTGACCGTTTGCTTCAAAGGTAAGGACCCTGCAAAACACAAACGAGACAAAACAAATCTACACAACAAAATCTATCCGAGTTAATATCCGTGACGTTTATTCAGTCAATTCGAAGTTTTAACAATTATTGGCAAGGGCCAGCAAGTTTATGCAAGTGCAAGTTCATCAAAAACATCGGCGTTTTTCACAAACAAAACAAGCATCAAGTACTGAATAACATGCTTTATTGAATGGGCCTGTAAATAAGCAAAGCTTTGTACACTGGATGTAACTCCTGAAAAGAGGAAGTTACGCACAAGCAAAATACAATATATGCACAAAAAGCACAAAGAAAGATACAAAACAAATTTGATATACATGTTGGCAACGTGGTACAGACAAACACCATGAGCTGATTCTCCTATGACTCTCCCGACTCTGGCGCTTTCCCAGTACTCGATCTTCGGAAGAGATTGTTTTAGATGAAAGACCCTCAGGTATTCCTAAACCACCAAGCAATGCAACATCAAACTCGGACCGCAGTCATTTGCTTTTTCAATCCCTAACTTTTGCGTGACTCGCCCTTTGCGGGTTTTCGATTCACCGGGATACCCTTTTTTGCCGAAGTCGCCCTTTTTCAGGTTTTCAACTTCGCGGGTGTACATTTTTTCAATTTTATCCCTAACTTTTGCCCGAACCTTTTATTCCTTTTTTATGGTTCGCCGGGATGCCCCATTTTTGCCTGGACTCTCTTTTTTCTGTCCAACGGGTCACTTTAAGCAAAGTATTTTTTAACTGCGTCCGAATTCATAGGAGACGTAAAGTCCTCACCATCCATGGTGGATAACAACAAGGCTCCTCCAGAGAAAACCTTTCTGACGACATATGGACCCTCGTAGTTGGGAGTCCATTTTCCCCTGTGATCCGATTGTGGTGGGAGAATCCTTTTCAACACAAGATCGCCTGTCTGGAACCTTCAAGGGCATACCTTCTTATCGTAAGCTTTCTTCATCCGGCTCTGATACAACTGACCATATGCAAGAGAAGCCAGTCTCTTTTCATCCATTAAACTAAGCTAATTCAGTCTATCTTTTACCCATTCTGCCTCATCAAGTTGGACATCGCGTAAAATCCTCAAAGAAGGAATCTCAACCTCCAATGGTAACACTGCCTCCATGCCATACACCAATGAGAAAGGGGTTGCCCCGGTAGACGTGCGTACCATCGTACGATAACCGTGCAAAGCGAAAGGCAACATCTCATGCCAGTCCTTGTAAGTCACAACCATCTTCTGAACAATCTTCTTTATGTTCTTATTGGCCGCTTCGACAATGCCATTCATCTTGGGCCGATAAGGAGAAGAGTTGTGATGCTCGATCTTGAAATTCTGACACAGCTCTTTCATCATCTTGTTATTCAAGTTTGAACCGTTGTCGGTGGTAATCCGCTCTAGGATTCCATATGTGCAGATAATATCTCTTTTGATAAATCTTGTTACCACTTGTTTGGTGACATTAGCATATGACGCTGCTTTCACCCATTTGGTGAAGTAATCAATAGCTACCAAAATAAACCGGTGTCTGTTTGATGCCGTGGGCTCAATCTTGCCAATAATATCAATTCCCCACATCGAGAAAGGCCACGGTGATGACATAACATTCAAAGGGCTCGGAGGCACATGAATTTTGTCCGCATAAATTTGACATTTATGACACTGCTTCGCGAACTTGAAATAATCTGTTTCCATCGTTAGCCAATAGTAACCTGCCCGCAACAGTTTTCTCGTCATTGCATGCCCACCAGCATGCGTACCAAATGTACCTTCATGGATCTCTTCCATGAGCAACTTAGCCTCTTTCTCGTCCACACATCGCAACAACACCAAGTCGTGGTTTCTCTTGTACAGGACGCCATCCGGATTCAAATGAAAATTACCAGCCAATCTCCTAAGAGTCTTCTGATCTCGACTGGACGCCCCAGCCGGATACTCTTGGTTCTTCAGTAAATTCTGGATATCGAAATACCACGGTTTGCCATCGGATGCTTCCTCAATGGCGAATATGAAGGCGGACCTATCAAGGCGAGAGATAACAATCCTGGGAGCCTCATTCCAGAAGTTAACTTTATACATTAAAGACAAAGTCGCGAGAGCGTCGACCATCTGATTTTCTGCTCGTGGCACGTGATGCAATTCTACTTTGTCAAAGAAAGGCAACAATCTCCTTGCATAATTCATATAGGGTATCAGATTGGGCTGTCGCGTCTCCCATTCTCCTTTAATCTGGTTGACCACTAGAGCAGAGTCCCCGTATACATCAAGATATTTGATTCTCAAATCAATAGCCTCCTCAAGACCCATGATGCACGCCTCATATTCAACCTCATTATTGGTAACTGGAAAGGTCAATCTGGCAGTAAAGGGAATGTGCGTCCCTTGAGGAGTAGTGATAATTGCCCCTATTCCACTACCGTAGGAGTTAACAACGCCATTAAATATCAACTGCCATTTGGAACCCAACTCTGGACCTTCATCCGACAACGGCTCATCACAATCTTTCATTTTCAAGTACATGATATCCTCGTCAGGAAAATCAAACCTCATTGGTTGATAATCTTCAATTGGCTGCTCCGCTAGGTACTCTGATAGAACACTACCTTTGATAGCCTTTTGAGAAACATATTGAATATCGTATACTGTCAGCATCATCTGCCATCGAGCAATCCTCCCGGAGAGTGCTTGCTTTTTAAATACGTATTTGATCGGATCCATCTTTGAAATTAGCATGGTTGTATGGTTTAACATGTATTGTCTCAAACGTTTGGCAGCCCAGGCTAGCGCACAACACGCCCTTTCGAGCATTGAGTAACGGGATTCACAATCTGTGAACTTTTTACTCAAGTAGTAAATCGCATGCTCTTTACGTCCAGTCTCGTCATGTTGACCGAGAACACAACCCATACTTTCCTCAAGAACCGTCAAATACATAATCAATGGTCTCCCGGCTACTGGGGGTATCAATATTGGAGGTTCCTGCAAATATTCTTTTATTTTTTCAAACGCCTTTTGACAATCTTCATTCCAGGTCACAACCTGATTCTTTTTCAACAATTTGAATAATGGCTCGCATGTAGTGGTTAGGTGAGATATGAACCGAGCAATGTAGTTCAACCTCCCTAAAAACCCACGCACTTCATTTCTGTTTTAGGCATTGGCATTTCTTGTATTGCTTTTATCTTAGCAGGATCAACCTCAATTCCTTTTTCGCTCACAATAAACCCCAATAGTTTACCGGATCTCACCCCGAAGGTGCACTTGTTAGGATTCAGCCTTAGCCTGAATTTCCTAAGCCTCTTGAACAATTTCAGCAGATTAACCAAATGTTCTTCCTCCGTCTGGGATTTGGCAATCATATCATCAACATAAACCTCGATCTCTTTATGCATCATGTCATGAAAGAGCGTCGTCATAGCATGTTGATATGTTTCCCCAACGTTCTTTAAACCAAAGGGCATCACTTTGTAGCAAAGTGTTCCCCAGGGAGTAATGAAGGTTGTTTTCTCCATGTCTTCTGGCGCCATTTTTATCTGATTGTAACCCGAGAAGCCATCCATGAAGGAGAACACAGAGAACTGAGCAGTGTTATCGACCAACACATCGATAAGAGGAAGCGGAAAGTCGTCCTTTGGGCTCGCCCTATTCAAATCACGATAGTCTATGCACATCCGCACCTTACCGTCTTTCTTTGGTACCGGTACTATATTGGCAACCCATGAGGGATAAGTTGTAACAGCAAGAAAACCGACATCCCACTGTTTCTGAACTTCCTCCTTAATCTTCACAGACATATCTGGTCTGATTCTCCTGAGTTTCTGCTTAACAGGCGGACATTCTTCTCGCAATGGCAGACGATGAACAACCATGTCAATATCCAATCCTGGCATATCCTCGTACGACCAAGCAAAGATATCGCTGTACTCTTGCAACATCCCAATCAAACCTTGCTTGATGTCACTTTGCAGTGCAGCCCCTATCCGGATGTTCCTGACAACTCCCTCGGACCCCACGTTGATAATCTCAATCTCTTCCTGATGAGGCAGAATGATTCTTTCTTCCTGTTTCAACAGTCGAGTCAACTTCTCTGGCAAGTCGCTATCCTCAACAATCTCTTCCTCAGCTTGAAATACCGGGTGCTCGAAGTCAAAGCGAGTCATAGGAAGTTCGTGTTCGGTGTCATCTGAAATATGAATCCTACAAAGGAAATGGTTAAATGCTTCAAATGAGTGCAAACAAAGCTCATAACCACGTTGCCATTTATTGTTAAAATAAAAACAAGAAAAACAGGGAACACAAAATTTGCATGAGAAAAACGCCTTTATTCAATGATTAAACAGTGCATACTCATAAGCAGGTGGCCCTAAAACAAAATCACTGTGCCCCGGGTAGGACACAGGATCATACAATAATCAAGAAAACAAATCATTACTGTTTTATGGTCACTGGGACAATTTCCCGGATGGACCAGTTGCAGAGACTTTGTCCTGGCACGCTAGGCTTGATCCGCGCGTCCATGTCATAATCACTATCTCCGTCTTCAGAGTCGGAAACAGCATTAACCGTCTCAAAGCAGACTCCCTTTGAGTAATCACCACCGGTCCTTTGAACTTGGGCGCGCCTGATGCGGAAGATGACGATGTAGGGCGATACCCCAAACCAAACTTGTCCATCTTAACAAGAATTTCCAGCACTTGACCCCAAGCCTTGGTCTCACCAGTCTGAACCAACGCTTGAGCATCTTTGTACGAAGCCACAGCAACCTCTGGCACTTTGCTGGGAACACTGGACTTGTCTTTGATTTGCAACCTTTCGAAGGCTTGGCAGGGCGTTTCGTGGATTTCTCCATCCACTTTAACGTACTTGAATGATGAGAGATGACTGACCAAGATGTCCTCTTCCCCACAAATAGTAACGACGCCACCACCGCCTTCAAACTTAAGCTTTTGATGCAGCGTGGACGTCACAGCCCCTGCAGAGTGTATCCATGGACACCCAAGTAAATAGCTATAAGCTGGATGAATATCCATGATATAAAATTCAGTGTCAAATATTTCCGGCCCGACCTGCAACGACAACATTATCGATCCAAACACCGACTTTCTCGTTCCATCAAACACCCTCACAACCAAGTCACTTGGCGTGCAAATAATTCCCCGGATATCTAACTTCATCATAGCCTTCTTAGGCAATACATTCATAGATGATCAGGTATCCACAAGAACGTGCGACATTACGGTGCCCCGGCATTCCACCGATATGTGAAAAGCCATATTATGCTCTCGGCCTCTAGGTGTTAGATCAAAATCAGTGAAACCCAAACTATGTCCAGCATTGACATGCGCCAGTACCCCCTCTAGCTGGTTGACAGAAACCTCCTGAGGTACAAATGACGTGTCCAATATCTTCAACAAAGCATTTCGGTGAGCCTCAGAACAAAGCAACAAAGATAAGATTGAAATTTTTGAGGATGTCTATTGTAAGTGCTCAACAATCTTATAATCGCTCTTGCGAATTAGCCTCATGAACTCTTCTACGTCCTTGAGCGACCTGTCTTTCTCTTTCAACTGGGATGGTCCACTTTCATTCACCTTGGCTTTGCCTTTAGCAATCTTCTCTGCTTCAACTTCAGGTGCGGTGAAGATTCTTCCACTACGGGTCATGCCTCCCGTTCCAACAACATTGTCAACTGCCCCTGCCGGCTGGCTATTCACCTCGATCTTTTCTCTATTAGAGTACGCTTCTAACCCATATGTCCACGGAACAACTTTTGTACTCTCAAAAGGAACGGGTCCTGCTTTTGTTATTGTGATAGTCGACCGCTTGGCGGGCGCCGATATCGTAATAGTCTTCCTTGGGATCGTAACCGTTGCAATCTCATCCTGCTTTTCAAACAATGTCTCAACAGGCTTCTCAACAGTAGTCCGATCAAATTGCAAAATCCCCTCATCTATCATGGCTTGGATACCTCTTTTCAAATCAACGCAACCCTCTGGTTGGGCCCAGCAATCCAGACAATATTCATCACATCCAGGGAATACTCCCCCTTTCAACAGTCTACTTTTAACACAACTCAACGGTGTCTTCAATTCATTCACATCCATAACCAAGTTCAAATTCTCTTCCGTTATGATAGCATTCACTCCATGATTCGGCATGGGTTGTTGTACAATATTGGGACCATCCTGACCAAAGTTAATGGCCTTACTATCAAGCAAATCTTGAACCTTATGTTTGAAAGCATGGCAACCTTCAATATCATGTCCGGGCGCCCTGGAATGAAAATCACAATGTTTACCAGCGTCAAAACCAAATGGAGGAGTGCCCGTCAACGGGGCCATCATTCTCTTTTCAACCAAATTCAAACCCAACAGTGTTTGAAGTAGTTCAGCATAAGTTGAAGGAGGTGCTTCAAATACTCTCTTTGGCCTACCCTCTTTAATTCTACCATGAGCAGGGTGCATTTTCTGTTGCTGCGGCTGTTGTTACTGTTGTTGTTGTTGTTGTTTTTGCTAAGGTATCGGGATAGTAACACTAGCGACTTGCTGTGGCTGATACGGATTCCTACCTCTTCCACGACCTCGACCACCATATACCGCACTGGCGCCGCCTTGTCTCCTTCCACCAAAGGCCTTCCTTGCACCTCCAGCTGAGGTGGATTCACCTGCCTGAATCTTCCCAATCTTAATTCCGTTTTCAATCCGTTCTCCCATGAGAATCATGTCGGAGAAACTACCCATCGAGACATTGAGCAACTTGTCGTAATAGATTCCAGAGAATGTTTCAATAAACATATCAATTAACTCTCTTTCAACCAAAGGGGGATGCACCCTAGCCGCAATATCACGCCAGCGCTGCACATACTCCTTGAAACTCTCACCATTCTTCTGAGACAAACTCTATAGCTGGACCCTGTTTGGCGCCAAGTCACTATTATATTGGTAATGTTTAACAAAAGCATCAACCAATTCTTTCCAGCTTCTAATTTGGGTGGGCTCCAGTCCCATGTACCATTCCAGCGATGGTCCCGATAAACTGTCTTGAAAGAAATGCATAAGCATCTTCTCGTCGTCAGAATATGCAGACATTCTTCTGTAATAAGAACGTACATGAACTCTAGGGCATGTATCCCCCTTATACTTGTCAAATGTTGGAGCTTTGAATTTCAAAGGCACCCTCAGCCCAGGCACTAGTCCCATGATAGTCATATCTAACCCAGCAAAGTTCTGATTGGCTATCCCTTTGATGTGCTCTTCCAGAATTTTGAACCTCCTATCATTATCATTAGGCCTTTCAAATCCCACGCCTTGCCCGGAGAAGGCATCTTCCTGGCGATCCTCGCCCCAGTTCAGATTCTCATTGCCATATCCCTCGTAACCAGCGTTACGGCCATATCCTTGTTGATTGAAAATAGGACCCTGTCCTCTGTTACCAAATCCTTGGTTGACCCCACCTAGTCCATAACCAGTGTTGAAAGGCACCATCCCAGCATCGTTGTTGTTCATATTACCAAAGCCAACATCACTGTATCCATACCCTTGGTTGTTGTTACCATAGCCATCGTAGCCAAAGCCTTGATTGTTGAAACCAAAATTACCATCATGATTACCAATGCCAAACCCTTGGTTATTGTTTCCGAAACCATTGTTGTCACCAAACCCTTGATTAGCATCTCCAGCATTGCCAGTATCGTTAACAACATTCCCATCACCATTTCCAGCGTTTCCAGTACCAGTGTTACCAATACCAGTGTTACCATTACCAACACCAATGCTAGTATTTCCATTGCCATTGCCATCATCGGCACCAACTCCACCACTTGTGGGAACGACCACTGTAGGTATCCCATCCTCCCTGCGAGGAGTTCCCACAGAGTGATAATCAGTATTTCCATTCGCCCGTACCAGCAGCGGTTGCACCAGAGTCTGGAGATTCTCCTGGCCTTTGATCACAGTTTCCATTGCTTGCATGAAAAGTGCCAACTTCTCATGAATTTCCTGCATCTCGACTTGAACTTGATCAATGATTCTCTTGCAGTTGTTCTTGGTAGAATAACGATGCGTTCTCTGGTTGTCAATCCTGAAACTTGTGAGATGCAGGAAATAAGATACAGATTCAAAAAACCGGTCATGCAATATGAGTATGCAGATGCAAATGTCTAAGTATGCTACAGGTTATATTCCCCCCCCCCCCCCCCCCGATTCTAGTTTCAGAGAGAAGGCCATCACGACAATGGAGTCCCAATCAAGCAAGCAAGGAATCAAAAAACCCTCATACATAGACAAATGCCAAGAGGCAGAGTACAAGAATACAACTGAATACAACTGAAGAGACCTCGACCAACAAGTCTGGCGATGGTCAAAATACAAGTACAGATAACAAAAGCAAAGCAAAGATAAATCAGGCCAAATGGCGCGCTCTGACATCTTCCAATATCCTTAACGTCTCCGAATGACCTAGTCTGGAGATTAGCTCTTGTATCAGTAATGCATGTCGCTCAACAGTGGATCTCAGCTTTTTGGCGTCGTCCTTCAGGTTCCTTCGCCAAAACACTCGTCGAGTCAGCATCTCTTGAAGCCGGCCTTCAATTCACAACCTCTCAGCTCCTTGCCAAGGTCACTTACTCTAAGCTCAATAGCGCTCCTAAGTGATGTCTCTTCAGCAATCTTCGTATCCTGGGCTCTAATCTGCGCCTCTAGCGTGGCAATCTGCAGCTTCAGCTCATCTTCACGCTCCTTCCGCTTGGTAAGCGTGGTATTCCACAATGTTTCCCACTTGCCGAGTCGGGAATAAGCTTTGTTTAAGAGTTCCTTCTTAGAAGAAAGCACCTTGCTAACACCATTCAAGGTTAGTCCCACTTTTTCCCTCTTGTTGGTCTCTTCAGTCAAATCTGAACCTAACCTATTAATCAACTCAGTCTGTTCCTTCACAATGAAGGTAGCTTCATTCTTCTCATGACGCAACTGGAAGATCTCCTTTTCTAACTCATCATTGGCTTTTTTCAATTCTTCGTTTTCAGCCAACAATTTGTTATACTTCTCAATCTCCACCAAAGTAGGTACCTCAATCGCTGGAAGATACAAAGGTTCCACAGCAGGATATGGCATCAAGGAAATCCTAGCTCTCTCGTGGATCCAAGCCAAATAAGGATCATAAGCTTTGCTATTGCTCTTACCTAGCAAAGCTCTCCCTCTCCTATGGATGTTAGCCCATGCATGTCTCAACCTGATCAAAACAGCCTCGTCTACTAAGCCCGTGAGATACAGAGATTCCTGTATCTCAACCTCAATAGGAGCATCTCTCAAGGCATAACCAAACTGTCTCACCAGCAGAGATGGGTTATAGTTGATACAGTCTTTCCGTCCAATCAAAGGGATATTTGGAAAGCCACTGCAACTATATATAATATCAGTGCCAAGCATACTCCGATCAAACCAAATGATGTTCTCAGCAGACATCCCCATCAACCGGGAAGACCAATCCAAAGTATCAACAACATTAATAAAAGGTCTTGTCTTCAGAAGATGCCCCTGGAACCACCTGTACAAGAGAGGAAGACAGCAAAAAACATTCTTGCCACGGCGTTTCTCATTCTTATAGTGAATAGAATGATAAACATCGCCCAAGAGAGTAGGAACTGGATTCTTCGAGGCAAGAATCAAGAAGGCATCTGAGTCAACAAAATTGGCACATTGGGAAACAAGACAATCCCATAGATGCAGACAACTAGAATGGCACTGAAGGCAACCCAACATCCACTCTTCGCGCACTGTGTAGCCTTCTCAACCAGGACAGACAGGTGAAAACCATAAGCTCCGTTCAGCTTGACCAAACCTCCAGGGAACTCAGAAGCGTCTAAACTGACAATCTCAGCAAGTGTAGCTATCTCAGGCTCAGCATCAACATGTATAAAGGGCATCTGGTCTAACACAGGAACTCCCAACATAGCAGAATACTCCTCCAAAGTGGGTGCCAGAATATAGTCGGGGAACAGGAAGCATCTCAGCTGAGGCTCATAAAACTGCATCAAAGTATACACCCCAGTCGTCTCAAATGCTAAAGGCCTGTACAACAAACTAAGCAATCTCCCATAAGATACTCTGAACTCAGCCCTCACTCTCTCATCTGCTTGAGCAACTAATCCCAGCAAGGAACTGATATCTGGCGAATGCAACCGGTAAGCAACTGTCCTCTTCATGGACTCCATGTCTGGCCAGAAGATACACTAGAATCAGAGAGGAATAATCACACCTGCAACATAAATACACGTTAATAAAATGCAAACATGAAAATGCACATGCATATGCAAACAGGAGATCAAGTGCAATGCTGATGAACTGTGCTGCTCTATACTGAAGCCTGAGAACCATCAAATCTTCGCCTCAAACCAAACCAACCACTCAAAATAAACCTGTAACCACATCTCACTGACAGAGATAAACCAGGTACTCTGAGGTCAAAGGTTTCTTGCAAATAGACCTACCTACCCCTCACAGGTATGTACTTAACTCGCAGACGAGGTACGACATCCTATGCGGGTTCAACGTCACAGACTTTCAAGAGTGATGATACGATACCCAGAAGGTGTGGCATCATCATCCCTTGAAGCGACCTCACTTAGTTGAATCCCAATTGATAGGTCCCCAGAGTCGACAATCCTCGGGTCAGACAACTTGTAGAGCCCTAAGGGCCAGGCAAGAAGCATCAAAGAGAATCTCGTCCGAGCGCAGATTTCGCGGCTAGCTGGTGCTAGCTAAGCAAGCAGGCTAACCACTACTCTCTACTTCTAAGTCTATGTGCAAACTCAAGCCCAGGTCCGGCTTATCTCTCAATCTAACCCTCTTCCCAGCACAACAACAATAATAGAGTACTGAAAGTAAAGGCAGAAAGGTAAATACATACAAAACCCCAGACGGGAAAACAAGCGCTAGGAATGACTCGCATAGGGAACCGTTGGGCGGTCCACAGCAGAGTCGCCAGCTGTCGCTACTGCGAAAATCGGCGCCGGCTATGACAGAAGAGTCGCCACCGTGCGTTATTTATCCCACAAGAGGGAAAGGAAACGCTCAGAGTAAACCTAATGCAAAGAGGGAAAGGAATGGTCATCGCAACCAAATCCTGGATTCGGGAGTCGGTTACGCAAGGGGAAGGTATTAGCACCCCTCACGTCCGTCGTACTCAACGGGATCCACACTTGTTTTCTATCTAAGGGTGTGTTATTCTATCTACTCTACAGGTCTGGGTTAAAAACAAAAGAAAATGACTCGGCAAAGTATCGCACTTTATGCCTACGTATTCTCGTCTGGAACGAGAAATCAGAGTCAACGTAGTTCGCCTAACTACGGGAAAGGAGGGGAGGTTGCTCGCCGAGATATCGCATCTCGTGCCTACGTACTTTCATACGGCATGAAAGATCAGAGCAAACGTAGTTCAGGCTACGGAAGACACAAGTTTGTCTGACAGTTTTTTATCTCCTTAAGAAAGGGTTTTCCAGATTAAGGGTCCAAGCGAACAAAAATGGCATTTGAAATTTGTTTTCAGTTTTTTACGAAAGAACTGTTTTTAGTCTGTTTGCAACTTGTACTGTACTAAAGACTTGTGATCTGAGAGTGACTACGTCGCATGTCACCCTAAGGGTACCATACTAAGTAGCCAGATTACTGAAGAGTGACCCTCCAGCAACCTTTTCTCAAATAGCTTAAGGCTCGTAACGTACAGCACGCGTTATCCTTATTACGGTGTTTTTGAATTGTCTTGAGATAAGAAGAGAAAGACGCTCTAAAAAGCCTATGGTTGAAAGGGAAACTAACCTAGTGTTATCATGCATGGGTCAAAACCTAGTGTCTGTCATAATTTCCTCTTGCACAGAGGAAATCAGAGATCCTAGGGGATAAACAGCAAAAGAAAACAAACAGTAAATAGTAAACATGCATGCTATGCAACAGTTCCAGAGAGGCAAGAGAGAAAACAATAGGCAAGAGGAGGCAAACTCCACCTCAAACCTAGAGAAAACAACAGGCAAAGTGAATCAATCTTCACTTCAAACCTATGGGGCAAGCAACACAAGCCAATAAACAATACAGAGAAAAACAAAAGACACAGAGGGGGCAGCCCAAGCAGCAGTACCAAACTTATACAGCAAATAGCAACAACAGCTCTAAACAGCAAAGTTGGATAGACAACAAAGTTGACAACAAGATTTCATCTTCAAACAAGCTTCTAACTTCTAGCCTCATCAATCTTCAAGCTCCAACAAGCACACTCCAAGAGAAGGATTAATTATCAAGATCAAGTTATAATTTTAAGAAACTCAATGACAACCAAAGGAAATCACTAAGAACTCAACATTGTAGATGAAAGGTATCCTCAAAGTTCTACTAACTTGGGCATACCACTCATCCCTTCTAAGGAGAGATGGAGCTTCCCAAGGAGGACTTTATGTCATTGGATAGAATAGAGGCAAACAATGCACTCCATGTTTGAAGAAAGAATCAAAACTAGGTCTAAAGCACTTCCTAAAACCCTAATTCCTAAGCTCCTAAAAAGCTCTTAAAAGAGAAGAAAGCTTCAACTCCAAGATCCAATCTTCAATCCCAAGCATCTTCAATGAATCCAGAAGCTCCAACAAAAAGAACTCAAGCTTAAACCCACTCCAAAGCAGCCAACCAAACCAAACAATCCAAAGCACTCAAGAGAGGAAACCACAAATACAAGCAACTTGCAAAATACAACTAAAATAGAAAATGAAATTGAAAAATTCTAATAAAATTCCTAGGGGAACATACATGTTTGAAAAACCTATTGTAAAATATTGAAGCCTAAATCAACTTCTAAGTTATCTAAACAATTCCTACATTGAGATAGGTCAAGGGGATCCACAATTTTGGGAGGGTCCTAATCTCAATACCTAAAACAGAACCTAATGTTGTTCTAAAATTCTAATAAAAATGCTAGCGGAACATGAATATCTACCTTAAAACATACTAAAAATTCAAAGCTAAACTCATCACCAATTGGAAGAACAAAATTCAGCAAAACAGATGGTCAAATATGCAAAATTAAAAGAATTAAACAAAATAAGAAAAATAAAATTAAATTGAAAAATGCATGAAAATGCATTTTATTGATTTCATAAAATCACAAATTCTCTCAAGATCATGGGGATATTTTTAAAATAATTTTTGGATCAAGAATGAATTTATTATGATTTTTTGAATCAATAAAGCATTTAAAATAAAACAAAATGAATAAAAGAAATAAAAAACTCAAAATAAAACATAGCCACAAGATGAGGAGACCAGTTAGCTGATCCAATGCACTAGAGCTTGCCAGTGCATTAAGTGAAACGCCTGCATTTTGATCCTCAGAAGTCAACAAAAACTTTAAGTCGTGGCCATTGGATCTGTGGTCTAGTCAAGGTCAAAAGCAAGATCTGATGGCTAGGGACTCATCTTCTCCAAAATTCAGGCAGGCCAGGTGGAGATCAGGGATGGTGGTTCATGGTGGCCGGAGAAGACTCCGGTTGTCTTCTCCGGAGAGGGTCCAGGTTCAGGCAACCAAAAATAATAATCTCTACACCAATTCCACTCAGTTTTCAACGTAGATTCCAAATCTTTAATCAAAATGATCTAACTCTCAATAGGTAAGCAAACACGAAGCAATGTTCAGAGATGTCACCCAAATCAACTCTCACCAAATGCTAAAATAAATACATAGAAATCCTACTCATGTTGCACTGATCATCCTGATCTAAACAAACTGCTACAAAACCTCATGAATCAAGAGATTCAAGTCCAAACAGATCTGATATGTCATCTTCAAACATCACCAATTGAGTCCAAATCAAGCCTAAAATGATCTATACCTTGTCTAGATCTTAACCACAAGTCTAAAGCTATCTAAATCATGCTGAATTTTGAGAGATGCTAACCTTGTATAGATCTTGAAATAGATGTAGTTAGAACTCGTGGCTTGCTTCAAAAAGCTCCAGAAACTTTCAATGATCCACAAGGAAGAGATTGCACACCTCAATTTGGCTTGAATTGGTCTGAATTACAAAACACGATTTCAATTTGCAGCTGTGGAATTTCAAATGCTCTCTCTGGTTTTGGCGCGAAATGAAGTTCAACCTTGATCTGAACTTATTCTAATCAATATATAGAAGAGCTTCATGGGCTTTCGGATCCAAATTGAAGCCCAAAACAGTGCATTGCAATTTCTGGTTTTTCATCCAAATTCACTATGACAGTCGTGTATTGCAAGCTTTGCATTGGTTCTAGAAGGTTCTAACACCTTGCACATGTCATTTAGAATGAGTTTGAATGGAGAGATTGGTCTGAATTGCCTTGTGCATTGATTTTGCAATGTTACTTACAAGTGAAGCAACCACATGGCAACTTCCAAAACTTGAACTGAACTCAAAATTCTGTTAAAACGAAAGTGTTTGAAATGTGATTTCCAATCAGAAAATGTACCCACTTGCTTGGTTTGAGGCATCTAGCACAAAATCACATTTTCCCCTCCTTTCCATATTTGAATTTCCTTCATTTTCAAGCCATTTCAAATGACTTTTTGATATGAGCCAAAACAAACTCTCATGACCACTTGGTTGCACTCAAAACATCATTTTAAGCAAGTTCCATGTTGAACAAATTTCCATTTGAAGCTTGCAAGTTGGAGATATGGACCTATGATTGAAAATGACCTATAATCTCACTTTCCCAAAATACCCCTGACTTGTAAACCTCATAACTTGAGTTCTACACATCATATGGAGGACTTCTAGTACAATTTAGAAAGCTAAGATCATGAGGAACAACTTTCATGTTGACCAAAAGTTCAGGTGAAACCTCCTTCTAGGTCAAAAATAGCCTTGAAGTCAGATGATTTTCACAGACAAATTTCAGAAGCATCTGAGGACTTGTAACTTGTCTGGACCATAACTTGAGTTCTACAAATCCCCTTGAGGACTTATAGTACTCAAATTAAAGGTATTGAGATGCTATACAAGTTTCATGTTGGCCAAATATCCATTTGAAACTTTTATCTTGACTTATGTGGCCTTGAAGTTAGGCACTAAACAGGGTAATTTGCACTAAAACCCTAATTTAGCAACTTCCCACATTCTTGATTCTTCTTGATTTGATCTTGGCGCAACACCACAAATTTATTATCACATAATTCCATGAACTCCATGACCTCAAATTAGGCTTGAATGCTTTTCAATTGCATAATTGACCTAGGGTTGATCCAGATGAAACCCTAATTGTCTGCACTTCAACTGTGGCTCTTGCATTTGACACAATAACTTGATTTAGCTCCAACATGGCTCTCTAGGCACTCCATGAGCTCTATACACATATCATATTCACACCTCATGCTTCACATTCCATTTATGGTCCTCATCTGATCAAGACCTCCCACCACCTCCTGATGACTTGGATGACTTCTCAAGCTTGGATAAGATTTCTTGCTAGGCTTCTCTTGATAATAATCACACTTGATCCCCTGATGGATGAATGATATGACATGATATGCAAATGATAGAACTATGCAAATGATAATGCAATGAAACATAAACCAGGTAAAATATGTTGAGCAAATTTTGGGGTGCAACACATGCTAAGTTTGTTAAATGTTTGCTATGGATTGGGATTGAGTAAAAGGTGTAGGTTAAAACCTAAAGAATAGTTTCTAAGTTTGCTCGCAAAGACATCGCGTCCTCTGCCTATGTATCCTAACTAGGATAGAATCAGAGCAATCATAGTTCACCTCACTAGGGTTGAAGAACACTTGATTATGATCAAGGTTCAAAGGGGAACAAACATATCCATGCTTGTGTAGAGTTTCACGAAACTCTCTAGATCTATGTTGAACACTCAAGAAAGGGGAGTAAGTAATCATTTCCATGATTCTTACATAGAGTTAACCAAACTCTATCCTAAAGTTCTACGTTGTAAGACCAATTGGTTCTATCTAGACCAAAAGGTGGGAGAAGGGGAAAGGTTGCTCGTCAAGACATTGCATCTTGTGCCTACGTACTCTCATTGTCCAATGAGAAATCAGAGCGGTCGTAGTTCGAGCATGAACTACAGAATAAGGATCAATTGGTTCTTTCTAGACCAAAAGGGGGAGAAGATTCTATCCAGACCTATGATTTTTAAATCCAATTGGTTCTACCCAGACCAAAAGGGGAGGAAGGTTCTATCCAGACCTATGACGTTTATATGAGCTATCTATGACCCAAGGGTCAATAGAGAGACTTTTCCTTTAGAAGGAAAGAGGAGGCAATCTTGGATGAGGACTAAAGAGTTCCATCACTTGGGGAAAGAATAATTAACAAAGTACTAAACATTTAAGCATGATGAATACAAGGAATATGGTTACAACCAAGCAAGCATGCATATCACAATAAGCAAGGATTAAATTGATACAAATGGTTACAACCAAGTATGACATATCTTCACAAAGATAAAGGTAACAACCCAAGGGATACATATTAGCAAATATGGAAAAACAACAATCATGCAAATAAGTCACAACTTAAGATAATCATGTTATAAGTTCAAATGCATCAAATGTAACAACATCATACCAACAAATCGTGTATTGATAACAATCAAATACAAGCATACATGCAAGGAATGTTACAACAGTTCAAGCTCAAAGTTTTAGGAGGAAGCACATAAGCTCATGGTGACAACCAGGAAAACGAACCCTAACATGTTAACTAACACATGGGGAGCAAGCACAAATAAATCTCACAAGATAGGTCAAGCATGGTTCAAGAGAAAATTCAACAAGAATCAAGGTAACAACCTTAAAGGGAACCAACTTACAAGTAGGCAAACGGAATTGTAAATACAACCAATTTGAAATTTTATTCCATTAAATGAAATTAGACATTAAAATGAACGATTTGCAAAAAGAACGGATCGAAAATAATGAAGCATGCAAAAGTTATGAAATTCTGAATTTTGTGAAGGAAATAAAAACAAACAAGTGATAAAAAGGAAGGAATGGTCATGGCAAGGTTTGAACCCATGCCCTCATGTTTGCAAGCTTAAAACACTACCACCCAACCACTGCACACGCATGCTAATCAAATGGAAAAGGAGAAGAAAAACATAAAACAAGGAAAATCAGAAAAATGCCAAAAAAAGGGTCATCACTGAGGATCGAACCCAGACAGTACATGTGAAAGGCGCATGAGACAACCACTGGGGTGGCGATACATCCGTGTATTTAGCCACCCAAAAAATTTAAGTACTGAAACAAGGTACAAAATCTGGGCAAGATCAAAGCAAGAACATGAAAAAATGCCAAATACGTTTTCGTCACAACTTTGTCAAATCTTAACCAATTTTAGCAAAATAAAAGGCTAAATCACTTGAAATTTCATGAGGATCGTGATGGTGCAGTTGGTTTTTCAAAATAATATGCACAAAGAAAATTTCAAAGACAAATGCATAGTGAAGTTTAAAAATGCATTTTGAGTTCATGTGGTCAAAACAGATGAGTTTAAGATCCAACCAAAGTCTGCACAAGCTTGAAATATAATACTCATGGATCAAACTCAAAAGATAATCTCAGCTTCTCACTAAATCCAAAGGTGACCATCAAGTTGCAATTTTGAGGAAATTGGTTTAAGGTAGACTTGGCATCTAAACAATGTTAAAACAAGTGACTTAATGACAATGCAACGCTTAATAACCCTCACTACAACAGACTGAGAACTCAACACATAAGGTTGAGCCTGATGGCAACAGAGGTCATCAAGCCTTGAAAAGAAACATGGCAGAAACACAAGCATCAAAACAGCATTTACCAATGGTCTTGACAGCAATAGAATCTAGGCCTTTCATGCCAATAGTTCTTTTTCACAGCAAAATGGTAGTTCATGACAATGACAATGTTAAAAAACAAGGTTCAAACAAATGGCCCAGCAACACAAACTGTCATCACAATGATACAACACAATGAGACATCCACATCTTAAACATGAGCTGACAGGCTTATCACCACTTCTAACAGCAGCTCTCCCTTTCTCACACCTGAGCATTCTAGCAGAGATTCTTCTTAAACTTAAATTGTCTAAAACAACAACAGGCCAACTGCTGGTTAAACAATACCATAAGCTCAACACCTAGTCACACTAGAACTCTAATTAACAACCTTAAACCCTTAAGACCACTAACCTGGCTATAACTTTTCCACAGGTGGACATCAGCAGCAAAAACCAACTAAAAGGGACTGTCCTGGCACCAGTTGGGTATGGATTAATAAACTCTGCCCCCATAAACATGACAATCAGGGTCATAATCTTAAACATGTCAAGGTCCAAATATCTATCCAGCTAAGAACTCAAAGCCTAGAGTCACAACCTCCGGATGCTAAACTGGAGCCTAAGCAGAAACCAAAACCTAATGCTATACAACCAAGGCCAACAGAAAATTCAAACTAAATGAAGAGTTCATGCTCAACTCAAACTCTCAGAGCAGTTCTCCAACAAAAATATCTAAAGCAAATAACAACAACATGACAATATTCAATGATTTCAAAAATAAATAAATAGCTCTTGTGGTCTTTCAACATAACAATGTCAAAATTAAAAAACTTAACAAGTGATCAACAACATACCTTTACAAAGGCAAAACACACGAACCTAAAGGCATCCCAACAACCACTACTCATGGAAGGTTGCACACATTCACATATGCAATAGATCAAAGTTCAATAGAAATCTTGACTCAAAATTCATTATGACAAGAAATTGGCATATGAAATGTAATTATGAGCACAAACTAAATATAGTCAAAACATAATGAATAAACCAGAAGAATAAGCAAATTCAAACATGCTAAAGGGGTCACACTCAAATTGAAACCATTTCCTTAGAATTGGTGGCCCAGCTGTCAGCAGGAAAAATGTAATTTAGGGGACTGTCCAGTCCTGACAGTTGAGGTTTACAGCAGAGAAAAAAAAGCATGTTGACACAAGCAGGTCTCATGAGATTATCAATGGCTTATGGGATTAACAGACAAATCAAAACAAGTTCAGATATGATGTGCCAGGCTGCAAAGCAAGGGAACTATGCATTCAAACCACCTATTTAGAACAAACTGACATTACACCAAACAAAGGGACATGCTAAAGGCATTAACACAAAATCTGAACATTTTGTTCCTAACATCATGTATTAAGGTTTTAACAGTCCAAATATGAAACTAAACAAAGCTTTTATGGGAATCTGAGTTGGTCCATTTCTCAACAAATTTGGACATCAATAAGGTCAATAGTCCTTAAAATGCCAACCAAAAACTTTGAAATTCAATCCCAGTTCCAAGCCAAAACTCTCCAAGTCAACCTGACTGAATTTCTAACATGATAAGCTGGTCTACTCTTTAACAAAACTTGGTCAGTGAAATAAGCACTAAAGTGACCTCAATGAAACTTAAACCCCCGTCTGCTATGACTACAACAAAAACCTTAAGCCCATAAAACAACAGTGCACCAAGAGTTAGTAACCTCCAATCATTATTTCCACACAACAATATCAATCCTTAATGTCATACATTTCAACAGCCTGGTTCTCTTAAAAGGTAATAACCTAAACAAAAAGCTAGTTCCAAGTGTGCTGTGTGTCGCTACTGCGAAAATCGGCGCCGGCTGACAGAAGAGTCGCCACCGTGTGTTATTTATCCCAACGGAGGGAAAGGAAACGCTCGAAGTAAACCTCGCAAAAAACGGGGAAAAGGTATGGTCATCGCAACCAAAACCTGGGTTCGGGAGTCGGTTACGCAAGGGGAAGGTATTAGCACCCCTCACGTCCGTCGTACTCGACGGGATCCACGCTTGCTTGGGTTGTCTAAAGGATGCAAAAACAATCTATCTACGGCTGCTAAATCTAAACGGAAGGGAATTGACTCGATAGAGCGTCGCACTCTATGCCTACTGTCGCTTGCGCGAAAATAAGGTGCCGGCATGACAGAAGAGTCACCACCTTTCGTTATTTATCCCTCAGAGCGGGAAAGGAAACGATCGGAAAAACCTGACGAAAAAGGGTAAGACAAGGTCATCAAAACCGTTGTCTGGGTTCGGGAGTCGGTTACGCAAGGGGAAGGTATTAGCACCCCTCACGTCCGTCGTACTCGACGGGATCCTCGCTTGTTTGTTTACTTGGACGGGTTGGTTTTACTCTATCTACCTATCAAGGCTGGCTGAAAAAGAAAAGAAAAATGACTCGGCAAAGCGTCGCACTTTATGCCTACGTATTCTCATCAGAGAATGAGAAATCAAAGTCAACGTAGTTCGGCCTACGAAGGATTACGGGGAAAGGTGGGGAGGGTTGCTCGCTAGGATATCGCATCCTATGCCTACGTACTCTCAACAGGTATGAGAGATCAGAGCAAACGTAGTTCGGGAAACTACGGGTTATCTCCTGAAAGAAGTGTTTTTTATTGTATTTGCAATCTCAACCGCACTAGAGACTATGACCTGAGAGTGAATGCGTCGCATGTCACCCAAAGGGTACCATACTAAACATCCATCCTCAGATGGCTTAAGGCTCGTAACGTACGAAATAAATCATTCATGATTACTGTATCTTAAACTTCTTTGAGATGAGAAGAGAACAGGCCCAACTAGGAGGGAGACTATCAAGTCCTACTGTTATCATGCCATGGATTCATCCTATGTGTAATACCCCAAATTTTGCCCTAAGATTTGTCGTCGCATTTCATTGCATTTTTCTTGCATTTAATCAATTACTAACAAATTTGTGTAGTCGTTTGACTTTTTGCAGGTAAATATCATGTGGCATGCATTTTTTTTCTAAAAAGTAAAAATGGTACAATTGGCAAGAGGACATGTGTAAGGAGTTGTGAGTGTGAGAGGTTGAGAGTTCAAATCTCACATTTGTCACTTTTTGTTTTTTATTATTTTTACTCTAAATGTTTCTATCTCTCATTAAAAAAATAACAAAAATAGTTTTTTATTATTATTTAATTATTATTTTCGTATTTTAATTAAATCATTTTTTAAAATATTATTTTTTTTCACTTTTTTCTAAATTATTCATAAAAATATCCAAAAAAATCATAAAATAAAAAATATTAGAAAAAATTTTGTTCTTTTTATAATATTTTTGATTTTAGGAATCAATAGGATTATTAGTTTTTATTTTAAGTTTATTTTAATTATTTTAAATTATTTAAATTTTATTTTTTCTTAACTAATTATTTAGTTTGGGCTTTAAAATGGGCTTTAGGGACATTATTGACAATTTGGTGTTAACCCTAATTTGTTCCCTATATATACATGTGTTGCTTTGTTGAAAAGGGGGTCATAAGGTTTTCTTCAGAAAAGAGGAGAGAGAAAGGGAGAAACAAATGAGATCCCCAGAGAAGAAAGGCGGTCGTTCCCACAACTCGTCAGAAGGATTGGAGCTCTCCAGTGTTCCCTTATTCAAACCTTTTTCACATTTACCGAAGCAAACCTCCGCTTCGTAGGTTAAATTACTAAACCTTTTGCATTTTCATGTTTATGTGCATATTTTGCCATGTTAATGTGTTTAGGTCCGTTAAATTATTAAACCTTTTGCTTTTTCATGTTTATGTGCATATTTTGCCATGTTAATGTGTTTAGGTCCGTTAAATTATTAAACCTTTTGCTTTTTCATATTTATGTGCATATTTTGACATGTTAATCTCCATGTGTATTTAGGTCCGTAGATTTTAATATCAAAACCTTTTTTTAACAAAACCCTTTTTTAAAATAAAAACCCTTTTTTTTATTTATTATTAAAACCCTTTTTAGTAAGACCTTTTTTAAAAACTGAAAAGCCTTTTTGTTCCGAAGAAAAAAAAACATTTTTGTTCCCAAAAACCTTTTCCCAAAAAAACTGAAAAGCCTTTTCCAAAAAAACTGAAAAGCCCTTTTTTGGGATGAAAAACCTTTTTGTTCTAAAAAAAAACTGAAAAGACTTTTCCCCCAAAAACTTTTTTTTATAATTTAAACTTAATTTTTTTTATAATTTTAACTTAAATATTTTTTTATTAAAAAATTAAACCTTTTTTTTATAATTAAAATATTAAAAAATTAAAACCTTTTCGTAAGGAACTCCTGATGTTTGATGTTTGTCGTGTCATTTTATGTACCTTTTATTACTTTTCTTTCTTTGGGCATTTCATGTGCATGCTCGAGGTTGAGATGTGCTTGTGGTGGCCACAGCCCCACACTATTTTCCTCCCTCACTTCATTCTAAGTGTCATTACATATTTTCATATTCTTCATGTTTTCAGAAATGTTTCTTTGTTTCTTTATACCCTCTGCCTTTATTACTTTTCTTATTTCTGTACTTTAATTATTCCTCCATATAATGATTTGTCATATTTTCACATTTTTTACAGTTTTATCCTTCCGAAGGATTAGGTCCAGCCGAGTCAATAGCCTTACCCCTTTAATGGATCAAACCCTGTTTAGCCTAGGTGTCCCGCCGTGGGCAAAATTGCTTTTATCCTAGTGTTAGGCCAAAAGAGTCGCCGTACTCTGTTTTAAGGTTTTCCGCCGTGGAATCCCTAATTTAACCCTATTTTAATTTTAATTAACATTTTTTAACATAGAGATTGGAGTCTCTGAACAAACCTTGGCCACAGTCAAGACGTTTCTAACCTCCCTTTTGAGGGGAACTACAGTTACTCTGATTCCATTCCCGTAAGGATATGTAGGCACAAGATGCGATGTCTTGCCGAGTAAACTTAGAATTAACCCCTAGGTATTTTTTAATTTTCAATCCTTTGTATATACCCTAAAGCAAAATAATTAATGAAATAAATAAAAAAAAATAAACAAAAGGTTCCCGTAGAGTACTACGGAAGTTTAGGGTGCTAATACCTTCCCTAAATTTAACCAACCCCCGAACCTTAGATCTCTCCCTTTTAGGTTTTTCCTTTCTTTAACCTTTCCTTCGGATAAATCAAAGACCGGTTGTAAATGAATTAAGATTCAAGTTAATCAATAGCTTGACATCCAAATTTCACCGCAACACTATGGTTGAGGTTTGAACAGGGAACTCCTAGATGTTGTCATGCATAGGTTTCAACCTAAAAGTCTATCATCAAATCCTTATCAAAGGAAATGAGAGTCCTAAGGGATCATGTCAATGATACACCAAAACAGACAAAAGCATCAGCTTCACAGTAAAATGCATGCAATGCAAGTGAGGGAGGAAATGTGTGTGGGGCTTCAGCCTCCACAAGCTCATCTCAACCTCAAGCCAGTCATGAAATAACAGTAATCATACTGAAACGCTATCAAGCAATAAACAGATAGAAGAAATGAAGTGCCATCAGGCAACAAAACACATGCTTGAGAAAGAAAGAATCTATATCTAATCTTTAATCCTAAAACAAGACCCTAATCAAATCTAAGCAAAGCCCTAAAGCAAACCCTAACCAAAAGAAAACAATCCCAGTCTTCAAGCTTCAGAACAAGCTTACCAAAGAAAGGGAGCTAAGTAGGCAGACTCATAGTGTCTTCCTCAGGAAAGCACTAGGAGGTGTATACTCAGGAATCATATCCTATGTGGCTCAACTACTGTGATCAGTTTACATTCCTCCTCAGGAGAAATTAAACTCACAAGCAGGCTCCAACATCACTGGATATTTAGGAAATCCTACCTGAACTAGTGGAACTAAGTGAATAGACCCATAGGACCTTCCTCAGGAAAGTACTAGGAGGCTTCCACTTAGGAGTTGTATCCCATGTGGCTCAACAACTTGTGATCAGTTTACATTCCTCCTCAGGAGAAATTAAACTCACATGTTGGCTCCAACATCATTGGATACTTAAGAAATCCTAGATGAACTAATGGAACTAAGTGAATAGACCCATAGGACCTTCCTCAGGAAAGTACTAGGAGGCTTCCACTTAAGAATTGTATCCCATGTGGCTCAACAACATGTGATCAGTTTACATTCCTCCTCAGGAGAAATTAAACTCACATGTTGGCTCCAACATCATTGGACACTTGAGAAAGAGGTGAGAAGAAAGAATGAAAGTCATTCATAGTGCCTTCCTCAGGAAAGTACCATGAACTTCCTTCAAACTTCAGGATCTCAAACCTCACAGACAGGGAATAAGCTCCAAGCTCTGGGTCTCTGAGTCTTGATCTACAATCTTCTCTCCCATCATGCTCTTCAACAAGATCTTCAAAACAAACTAAGCCCCACAACAAATTCCCCAAAATAAACCCCAGGGGCAGACAAATAACCACAGGACAGTCAAAACCATCAGTCAACTTCAAAAAATACTAACACAAGGGGAAAAATTCTACAATTATTCACAAGGGTCTACAACATCTACCCATAACATCCACATATGCCCCTACCCAAAAATCAAGACAAAACTCTCTAAAGAAAATGAACTATTTCACCTATGCATAACCTAAACCCTAATTAGGCACCCTAATGCTAACCTAACTAAACTAATCAAATTTTAATCTCAAAATCAAGAATTAAATCCTATGGGGAACTATGATTCAATATCTAATCACACCAAAAAGAATGAATTAAAAAGACTAAGGGAAGGTCCTAAAACAAATTCTACAAAATTGAGTATCAAACTAAACATTTATAAAAAGCTATTTAAAAGAATAATATGCTAAAAATATGAAACTAAAAATAAAATGGAATTTTCATTTTTATTAATTTTCTAGACAGATTTATTAACCTATAGAAAAACAAGAATTAAAAAACAATGATTTTCCAATTTTATATGAATTTTACAAGATGCAACAAATATAAATGGAATTAAAAAAATAAAAGAAATCAAATAAAGGGGAGGGGGGTGTGGAACTTAATTCGCTCCGGTTATATTCCTCAATGGGCTTTAAGGGTGGGGTGCGCGTAGCATCTGGGGATAAGCCCATTATCCAGTCAGAATCCAAAACAAACAAAAAAGCGCATGAGGGTGTGACTAGAAAGCTTCTCACGTGTTATTGGTTGATGGGCTCAAAGTGGATGCAGATAGCAATTGGCACTAGGCCCAGCTTGCTAATCAGAAACTAAAAAACAAAAAAAAAACGTGTGGGGGGTGGATTAAGTAAGGATTCCATGCGTATTTCCTAATGGGCCTAACGAGGGGTGTGTGGATAGTGAATTGTTGCTGAGCCCATGGTCCCCAACTTAAGTTATACGGTGCGTTTTGGCATTTGAATTTCCCTCCGTTTTCTTCATCAAACCACAACCACACGATTGAATGATTAAGTCAAATTCCTGGGACTAATCCAACGGCATATGGCCATCGTCCCCAATGAACATCTAGGGTTTTCAGAAATCGTGATTCATGCATAAGACTTCTCCTCCCTCGTTCTCTCTCCATACTTGATGAAATTCAAAAATTCCAAAAAGGAAAATGATCTACTAATTAAGAGGACCAAGGCTATACGTGTGATTTTCTCTAATTCCTCTTGAATCGTTCAAACAGAGAGCTTAAAGATCATGGTCCCAATTATTTTTCCTGAGATCAACTCTTCTAAAACTCAAATCCAATGATGCACTCATGTTCTTTATGTTACCCTAGTTATACTAATCTAATCCATGCCAGCTAAAACTCAAAATCCAGCCAATTCTTGGAACTTAAAGAATCTACCATCTGTTGTAAAACCTCACACAGAGCTCTCAAACTCATGGGAAAAGATAAACTCACCTAGCACATTAATTCTATACCTAGAAATTTAATTGAAAATGCATAATTAAGGAGATCCATGGAGGAAAACCAACCTGTCAAAGAGAGATGGTGAGTGCTCGTGTAAATGGTTTCAGGGCTTGTCATGGCCTCAAGATGATCCTTTGATGATGAACAACCTTCTGTTTGCACTGGTTTTGAAGGAGAGGTCTTGTGATGGAAGAAATCTCAAGTTGCTTGATCTTGAAGGAAGCTCTTCAATGGCAATTTCTCTCTCTCTTTCTCCTCTGAAAACTCTCTCTATCTGACCAACCTTTTGCTTCAATGTGGATCACTCTTCTTATAATGATTGATGGAAGAGGCTAGAAGCTTCTAGAATCATCTAGAAAAGCTTGGAAATCTCCTTTGGTGATAAGTTCTACATCTCATATCTCATGCCTTAAACCTTGTAAATTTTGTGTCAAATTATCCTTATGTGAGATATTGAGAAGGAATGTACAAAAAAGATCAGCTCATATTTGCCTTGTGTGAAGATTTCTCAAGTTGCCTTAAGATTCAAGTAACAATTTTCCAAAGCAACCTTCATTTTTGAGCCTCAAATCAAAATTCTGTTTAAACCAAAGTTTTTAGAATGTCATTTACATTCAAAATGGTATATTGGGTGACCTATTTTGGACTCATAGATCTCCAAAACCAATTTTCACTTTCAACTTTTTAACTTATAAGCCCTTTTTTAGGTCATTTTTAACCAATCATGAAAATCCATGCTCTAAGCTTTTCCAAACTTTCACACCCTCTTTTCTAGGCTTAAAATGCCATTTTGAACAACTTTCATGTTTTGAGTTTTTCCATTTGAGGCTTGGAAATAGGAGATATGGCCTTTGCTTAAAATGACCTATAACTGCCAAATGACCAAAATACCCCTGTCTTGTTCAAACCATAAGTTGAGTTCCACAAATCCTATCAAGGACTTCTACCACTAAAATTAAATCTAAGAAGATGCCCTTCAATATTCATGTTGACCAAGAGATCATAGGAATCATCCTACTAGGGCAAAAGTTGTCTGCAAGTTGGGTGACTTTCAAGGACCCAGATTCACACACCTCAGCTGACCTGTAATTTGTCAAAACCATAACTTGAGCTCTGCACATCCTATCAAGGACTTCCACCACTCAAATTAAAGATAAGAACAAGCTCTACAACTTTCAAGTTGTGGGGAAGATGAGATATCAATCACATCTTGAGCTAAAACTGCCTGGAAGATAGGGATCAAATTAGGGTTTTTCCACTGACAATCCTCAGAAACCCTAACTCAAAACTTCTCAAACTCCTCAATCATGATGAGTTGGTCTAGGAATCATCTTTATAACATCTCCATGCATCATTCCATGATCTCATGGCCCTTGGATTAGGTCTCAACCTTCTCCAAATCTTCAGCTGATCTAGGGTTGAGCCAGTCAAAACCCTAATTCTACCATTCATGGTTGAATCTCCTGAATCCTTGCATAATAACCTCTCTGGGCTTTATGATGGCTATCAAGACATCTCATAGGCTTTCTCCAATCTTCAAGTTTATTCTCAAAGTCTCAGAATCATCTGAGGAGTTCCCACAACTCTCAAGCTATGAAGCACACAACCCTGGTTTCAATCAATTCCTCTGAGGATCTCCTGAACTTTCTGATGGAGGTATCAACTTTCAAACATTTACTGAGTAAATAGTTGTTGGTCAAATTTTGGGGTGGAACAGCTGCCCCTATTCAAACGGCTTGAACCTGACTGGGTGAGAAGCGAACGGCTCTCAACCAATCATGGTGCGAGACGGTTGAATACCGGTAAACCCGAAAATTTGCTAACTGCTCAACTCGTCGAACACTGGAATAATAGCTGCATGGCAACTATCTGGAGAAATACCGATCTGACATCGCCGTCGGAAACAAACAATATATCCAACATCGCCGCTGGAGAACGAACCATCCGACATCACCGCTGGAGAACTGAATTAACTGACACACCCAACATCGCCGCTGGAAAACTGAGTCTAACATCGCCGTCGATCAACCAAAAACACCCCGCATCGCCGCTGGAGAACTAAATCTGATATCGCCGTCGAATAATCGAAATACCCCGCCTCGCCGCTGGAGAGAATTAAATCTGTCAAAATACCCCGCATCGCCGCTGGAGAACTACGTCTGACATACCCCGCATCGCCGCTGGAGAACTAAAGGATCTGCATCACCTAACATCGCCGTCAGAAGACTGGATCAACTTGACATGCCCAACATCGCCGCTGGAAAACTGAATCTGACATCGCCGTCGGAAACAAACATCGCTCTGAGAGACCCTCGACGTCGCCGTCGTACAAACATCATCTCTGCTGGGGATTTAAAGAGTCTGACCTCGCCGTCGAAACAAACATTCAACCTCGCCGTCGAACACATTCAACATCGCCGTCGAACAAACATCCAACCTCGCCGTCGAACAAACATCCAACCTCGCCGTCGAACAAACATCCAACCTCGCCGCCGGACAAAATATAATTTGAACACGAACATTCAACCTCGCCGTCGAACAAACATCCAACCTCGTCGTCGAACAAACATCCAACCTCGCCGCCGGACAAAATATAATCTGAACAAATCTAACCTGGGGTTCACCCCTGGTAAATGGAACAAAAGGTATACTTGCGTATTTGAAACTACTCCGCTGGGAATGGTAGACTTAACCGAGCACACTCTGATCTGGGGTTCACCCTCAGAACCATAACGAACATCGGAATACTGCTGCACAACTGACCCACCGCGGAACTTCAACATTAAAGATATTTGAAACCCTGGCCCCTGGCCACTTCCAGCTTCAGCTAGAGAAATCTTCAAGTACTTCTGAAGATAAGCATCCTTGGCCTTCAAGGATGTAAACTTTTTCCTGTCGGCAACTCTGCAGGAGGTATCTTCGACTTCAGTCTGAAGAAATGGTCCTTGGCCTTTAAGGATACATGGATATGCCTTCAGGCAACTCCGCCTCTGCTATAGAGTATCCGTGACTTCAGTCAGGGATATACTTCGGTCTTCAGTCCGACAAAATGAATCCTTGGTCATTCATGACCTTGGGGATAACCCTGCCCTTAGGCACCTTCGCTTCAGCTTGGGAAATCTGTGACTTCAGTCAAAGAAATGGTATCCTGAGCCATTCATGACTCTACGGGGATTCAAACACTTTGCCTTCAGGCAAAACTCCGCTTCATCTGGAGAAACATCTTCGACTTCAGTCAGAAGAAACACTATTCACTTGATCGCGATCAATCATCACCTCAGGGCAACTGACTTGGTCTTCAGGCCAATACGGACCACCTTGCATACACAAGCTGGATCTACGAACTCTTGAACTCTGTCTTCAGATAAGCGCTGATTCATCAGCACTGAAACCTGAATCCACAGGAACATTCTGGTACCGCCTTCAGGCGTTTACGAAGTCAATCTTCAGATTAGACATCACTGTTGGAGCAGACATATCACGCTGCTAAGGACTTCAAGAATCATCTTGAACAAACAACTCCGTCGGGCACCTTCAAGAATCATCCTGAACCGATAACCATTCTGGAGACTTCATTCTGCTGGGTATTCCAGGAATCTTCCTGGGCAACCCTTGCTGGGGACGCTACTGGGGAGCTTAAGAATCATCCTAAGCAAACAACTCGGGAAGCTGTACTGAGGTCTTAAGAAACATCTTAAGCAAATGGCCCTGCTGAGGGATTCGAGAATCATCTCGAACTGAAGACTTCGCTGGGATCTCGAGAATCATCCTGAGCGAGCGACTGTGGGGATTACACCGGGGTCTTAAGGATCATCTTAGGAAAACGACCTCGTTGGGGAGAATATCAGGGATCATCCTGAGCAACTGGTCTCTTGGTGGAACGCCTGTAAAACAAGAATGATAGTAACATAGATCATGCTTATGATGCGTATACTTCTGCGCCATGCCCCACACGGTGGGAATGATATGCGTTTATGCTAAATGCTATGCAATCATGCACAATGCTATGCAATCCCGTCAGCAAAATAAATGCCGAAGGGGAATTCTCCTGTCAAGGAGAAAGAACTACTTGTAATACCCAAATTTTTACCCCTAAGATCCCACATTTCATTTTTGCATATCATTCCACAAACAAGATCGTACTTTTTGGTTCTCTCACCCTTGTGTTGTTTCTTACTTGCTTTATGTTTACTAACCTCTAACCAAAATACCAAAAACATTTTTCAATTTGTCTGTTTCTTCTTCTCTGTGTGTTTAGGATTTTGCAAAAAGGGATTGATACCAAGGACTCTAATGTTATGTACTTGGATAAAGACAGTGAAGATCGTGAAATCAATATATCTTCTGCAATATGTTTCTTGAGAGGCAAAGCATATGAAGCTTTAGAGAACCATTCTCAGGCTCGTTTGTGGTACAAAGTGGCTATAAAAGCGGATCCCTTATGCTATGAGGCTTTGAAATGCCTTATTGAAAATCACATGTTTATATGTGATGAAGAAACTAATTTGATCTCATCATTGCAATTTGGAAATGAGGATGGATGGCTTTCATCATTTTATTCTTGTTTGGTTAAGAAGTATGATAAAGAAGTTGTTGTAGAAGCCAAGTTTAGACATCTTGAGAACGAGAGCTGTAAAACTGACCAGTATAATCCTTCTGTTTCGAATTAATATTTGTTTTGCTTGAGAAGGATCCTTTTCATATCAAGAGCACATTAGTACATCTGGCAGCTGTTATGGAGCTTGGGAATTCAAATGAACTCTATCTTATGGCATGCAATTTAGTGAAGGATTATCCTCAAAAGGCTTTATCATGGTTTGCTATTGGTTGCTATTGCTATTGTATCAAGAAATATGACCAGTCCCGCCGTTATTTCAGCAAGGCGACAAGTCTAGATGGAACATTCCCCCCTGCATGGAGAGACTATGGGAATGCCTTTACAGCTCAGGAAGAAGGTGATCAGGTTATGTCAGCTTACCGCACTGCAGATCGATTATTTCCTGGGTGCCATTTACCAGCTCTTTATATTAGAATGGAATGCATACAGACTCACAGCTATAAGCTTGCTGAACAGTTTTTCATGCAGGCGAAGTCAATTTGCTCATCGGATCCACTTGTGTATAATGAACTAGGAGTTGTTGCTTATTATATGAAAGAGTACAAGAAAGCAGTGTGGTGGTTCGAGAAAACGTTAGCCCTCATCCCGACCGCTTTAAGTGAAATATGGGAGCCAACTGAAGTCAATATTGCTCATGCATGCAGAAAGTTGGAGGAGATTCCGTTTTAGATGATTCTTTTGCTCGAGAGAGGGTCTCAAACATTGCACGTAGAATACGTGCCTCACAATTAGAACGTCGTGCACTTAAGGCAGAAGTTACAGGTGTTATATGACGAGCCAACTGCATGTGGCAGGCATTGTGGTCCAATTAATTCTAGTCTATGTCAAAGTCAAAAATCAGCTTCTCTATTGCATTGATCATTCAACCTGAGTCTGGTCCTGTCTGTATTTTAGGTACTGAGTTTCAGAAGAAGATTTTCTGGGAGATTCTTGTTGCTGGTGCTAAACAAGGCATTGAGACTGGACAAGTTGGGCTTTGATTGATCACTAAAGATGATAGACCAACTACTGTTGTAAAGGAGTGGAGTATTAGTGCAACTAGTATTGCAGTTGAAAGGATTTGCTCCCATGGAATCCAAGAGGACACTAACATCTAACGGAGCAAATGTTTCAGAAAATGGTGATGATGGCATGTTTGTTGAAGATCAGGCCTTTATCAGAGGATCCAGTTTAACATCCAACCTGAGGAATCAGTTCACCAGATTCTCAAAAGATATGCAAGAGCATGTGTATGTTATAAATGTTCTAGGGAACATATCATAAAATTTTGTCATTAGCTGCTATAATACAAAAACTTCTAGATCACAGGAAAGCGCAACATCCTCATCACCAGTGCTCTGCCTTACGTCAACAACGTTCCTCATCTCGGCAACATCATTGGAAGTGTGCTGAGTACCGATGTGTTCGCTCGGTATTGTTGGCTTCGGGATTATAATGCTATTTACATCTGCGGTACTGATGAGTATGGCACAGCAACAGAAGACAAAGTCATTGAGATGCATGAGGACCAAGGTGCGACATTGGATGTTGTACACAATGAAGATGCTCATTCTCCGGCTCTTCAAACTCTTAATGAATTTGCTGATAAACACACAGATTCACAACTAGACTTATTTAATCCTGCACATACAAACACTGTTTCTGAAAACATTGAACATGTCTTCGAACAAAATGGCAGCAGCAAGAAATTCCAGATAAAATTGAAGAACAGCAGCATCAGAGTTAAATTTATAGCCATCAGGACTTTGACAACCCTGCTCTCACGAGAGGCTTTCCTTCTAGTGATATGTCTGAGATGGAACATAAAATATCAACAACGACTACAAAATCGGCTTCACAACAGACTGATACTTCAAAGGAGAAACTCAGTGTTGCACTCAAAGAAAGACAGGAACTGGAGCAGACAAGTGATAGTTTGAAGGAAATGAAATCATTTAGGGAGAAGCTTCCTGCATTTAAAATGAAGTCTGAGTTTCTGAAAGCTGTTCAAGAAAATCAGGTATTGGTAGTTTCAGGAGAGACAGGCTGTGGCAAAACAACACAGCTACCACAATTCATTTTGGAAGAAGAAATATCACGTTTGCGTGGAGCTGACTGCAATATAATTTGTACTCAGCCTCGTCGTGTATCTGCAATTTCTGTTGCAGCTCGTATATCAGCTGAAAGAGGGGAAACTCTTGGCAAAACTGTTGGGTACCACATCCGTCTTGAAGCAAAACGTTCTGCGGATACACGCCTTCTTTTCTGCACCACTGGTGTATTACTTCGGCAACTGGTCCAAGATCCCGAGTTGACTGGTGTTAGTCATTTGCTGGTGGATGAAATTCATGAAAGAGGCATGAATGAAGACTTTTTAATTATAATTTTGCGTGACCTTCTTCCCAGTCGTCCAGATGACAAATATGTAGCTTATAGAAAGGGGCTTGGTGTTGTTTGCAACAAGGAAGAAGGCTTCTCTCAAGATGATTTTGTTGTGGAGTTTTTGGGAGAGGTTTATCCTGTGTGGAAGTGGTTTGAGAAACAAGATGGGATTCGATCTCTGCAGAAAGATAGTACAGATCCAGCACCAGAGTTCTATAACATCTACCTTGAGAGACCAAAGGGTGATGCGGACGGGTATGACCTAGTTGTCGTTGATGCCATGCACAAGGCTAATTATGCCAGTCGAATATGTCATTCTTGCCGACCCAATTGTGAAGCCAAAGTCACTGCTGTTAATGGTCAGTATCAAATTGGTATTTATAGTGTTCGTAAAATTCAACATGGTGAGGAGATCACTTTTGATTACAATTCTGTTACTGAGAGCAAGGAGGAGTATGAAGCATCAGTTTGTTTGTGTGGAAGCCAAGTATGCAGGGGGAGCTACTTGAATCTGACTGGTGAAGGGGCGTTTCAAAAGGTTCTGAAGGACTCACATGGAATTCTTGATCGGCATTATTTGATGTTAGAAGCTTGTGAATCAAACTCTGTGTCTGAGAGGAAAGGGACATTTGCATGATGTGCTTGACCTCTCCTAGTCTAAGTCTCAGCACTTGCTCTCATCTTCAATGGACAAAACAGTGCGGCTGTGGCATTTGTTTAGCAAGTCTTGTTTGAAGATTTTTTCACACAGTGACTATGTAACTTGCATTCAGTTTAATCCTGTTGATGATCGATACTTCATTAGCGGATCTTTGGATGCTAAGGTTCGCATATGGAGTGTTCCTGATCGACAAGTTGTTGATTGGATTGATCTTCATGAGATGGTCACTGCTGCATGTTATACGCCTGATGGCCAGGGTGCACTAGTTGGTTCATACAAGGGTAGCTGTCATTTATATAATACATCTGAAAATAAGTTGCAGCAGAAAAGTCAGATCAATTTGCAGAACAAAAAAAAAAAGAAATCAAATCACAAGAATTACTAGTTTCCAGTTTGCCCCAGGTAGTTCATCGGAAGTACTTATCACTTCTGCTGATTCTCGAATTCGGGTTGTTGATGGTATTGATCTGGTTCATAAGTTTAAAGGTTTTCGAAACGCAAGTAGTCAGATTTCAAAGGAAAAATGAAGCCGATTGCAGACCTAACAGAAGTAAAAGTGTCACCGTGACACAGTCCTATGAACATTTTCACTGTAAAGATGTGTCAGTGGCCATTCCCTGGCCTGGTATGGGTGAGGCATGAGACATGCATGATACATTTTCTGGAGAACAACCTGAGCTTGATAACAATAATGATGAAATCGCATTAGCCAATCATCCTCCTACCCCTGTAGAGGAAAACTTTGGTGTTGAGGGTTCCCATTCTGCTTCAGGTTTCAATAGTCCGCATCATGCAACCATTGCGAGTGCGACAAACAGTTACTTTTTTGATAGAATTTCTGCAACGTGGCCAGAGGAAAAACTTCTCCTGGCTGCTAGAAATCATCAAAGCCCTCGTATCAGTACGGATATCTCAAATGGTGTAAGTAAAAAAATGTCAGCTTGGGGTATGGTGATTGTTACTGCCGGTCTTCGAGGTGAAATTAGAACTTTCCAAAATTTTGGATTGCCACTGCGAATATAATAGGCAATATATGTATGGCTATATGGCATGGCGGAGAGTGAGTTGTTATCAGCTCAGAAGGAAGTTGAGATCACCTTCTCCATTAGCTGGCAAAAAAAAACTGTACAGAAAAGTGGGTGAGGTTTGTAATATTAGCAGGGTTTCATTTATTTCCTTGTTCTTGTGCTTATTGGATGAAGATAGATTATCATTTCGTTCATGCACTTAAGAGGGAAGCATTTCAATCACGGCAGGAAGATTCTGGTACGAACGGTTTTGCCGTATTACCGAACTCGATCCCTATATAATTCAGAATCAACAACAACTGCAAAATTCCAGTCCTGCACCAGAGGAACTGAGTCCATATGAAATAAGTGAAAAATATCACTACTTCAGCCATCAATCAATGTGAGCCATTAACCAAGCCATATTCACAAGCTGAAACAAAAATAAATAGCATATGAGCCAGTTGAAAAATAATCCACGTCACCCAAGTGAGCTGAAAAAGTGAAAAGAAAGAATAACACGTGATGAGCTAAAAATGAGAAAGCAAAAACGACATGAAAAGATATCAGCAAAAGGTCACACATAACTTGCATCCCAAAACGCAGAAAAAAATCTCACAAACGGCAAATCATTTTCACCCATTCTCATCTATAAATACAATTCATCTCTCACTCATTTGCTCAAGCTTTTCAAGCCAAAAAACCTCTGCTGATTTTCTTCCTCAAATTCCTCACTACCAGAAAAACCTTCGTTCATTCTCTTCTCATACTTCATTCCACCAAATTAACTTCAAATCAACCTCAAACACAGATCAATTTCGAACCAGAATTCGTTCAGAAGAAGAAGAGAAGCAAGAAGAAGCTTGGATTGATTTCTTACCTGAGTTTGAAGGTAGATTGAGCTTCACCGTCATTTTCGATCCGTTACCTTTTGTTGTGATTCTTTGAATTGTTGGTACCATTGTGAAGAGCTCTTGATTTCGATTGCAACCGCGTATTTTTCGCGTCCCGCCGTTGTGATTTAAGCTAGCATCCATGGCCGTGAATGTTTTCGCGTGTGAGAGCTAGAAGAAGAAGATAACTCTGTTTCGTTTTCTCTTTCTGCTTTTCAATATTACTTTTCTTTTATTTGTTTATTTTTATTTTCTTTTTTCATTTCTTAACTATGTGGATTTTTCCACATTTTTCTTTTATTATTAAATTTGTATTTTAATTTCATTTCTGAAAAAGCTTTTAAAATTTTTTTTAAAAATATTTTGATTAAGTGTTGATTGTTTTGGATCTTGATGTTGATAAGATTTCATCAATATCAATGGACTTTGGGTGTTGATTTTATCCACCAAGAGAGGTGATTGATATTGACGATAATTTAATCGATTCGAGATTCAAATTGTGATTTCATTTTCTTTTTTTTCTTCTTTTTATTTTTGATCGATGAAATCTATGGATCATAGATTGTTGATTATCAAGGTTGATTAATCTTCATTATTTCAAAACTATGGACGAATAATCATTGAGATAATTCTCCTTACTTTGGAATAGTGATAGATTACCTTTGATTAATTAATTAAAAATCTTGATTATGATGAGATCATTACCTCTTTTCTTTTTGTGTGGCATGTTTTAGGAGAGTGATTTACATATCACTTCTCTAACATGTATTAACACTAACATTTTATTGACCGGCCTCAGATAGTCGTGGTTTCTACATAAACCCGATTACGATTGCTTAACATAGCGCTAAAGTGTCCCTTAATCGGAAAATGATCATTCGTGGCTCAAACTTACGTTTAAAAGTCCAAGTATGTTTAGTTGCTTGTCTTAACTCCAATACCTATGAAAATCATTGTTAGGAGGCTTTGATTCTATCAATCCTCTAATGAATTTTCATTAATCTTGGTCTAAGTGCAAGAATTAATCATCATTGATCATATGTTCTAACCACTAACTACTAATTCACTAACAATATCCTTGTTTAATTTTGTTTATATTCTCTTCTTACTCTTTATTTTTTACTTTTATGCTTCCATTTTATCATTACATACCATATCTTTGTTTATGTTTATGTCATTTTTCTTTTGTCCACTTGGACCATACTTTGTTCAAAACACTAATAAAGGATAAAACATCTAAAAAAATTGGTGCTATTAACTTTGTGGTTATACTCTTGGACCATTCTTAGACCTTGGACTTCATGGACATTTTGGACTTAGGATTAGGACTTTCTTCCCTATGCTTGGAGAATTTTGAATCTTAGCCTTTATTTGGCTCGATCACTGGCTTATACTTTAAATCGGATGGAATTCTTTTTGCTTGCTTTGGAGTGTGCCACAAGTCGGTTAGATCTTTCTTATCTCTAGCTCTTATTTTGTTTTTTAGGATAGTCACTTCATCTCCTCCCCTTCTTAAATTTTCAAAACTTTCTCCCTCTTTCAAAAACCTTCTTGGTTTCAAACTTCAAAACCGCTTTCGCAATAAAACCTTGACTTTTGTCAAGTGATTTTTAAACTTTGTTTTTCTTAATAAAAGTCAATCAATGTTAATCATGCTTTGACCAATTTCAAAAGACATAAAAAATACAAAAACTCATCAACTCTTTTTGTGCCTTTATGCACTTTTCGCTTTAAAACTTTTCATAAAGTTTAGACATGATTCATTTCTATAGTTGAGATGTAAATCTCCTATTCCCCATATTATTAAGACTTTGACATTTTCCACGTTGATGTTGAGTGATAGTCTTGTTGATAATCCAAGCAAATCCTCCATCTTTATGTGATGCAAATGTTGTCTTAATACTCGTGGGTGGATAGTCGCAGTTTTCTCCTTGAAATGACGACTTGTTTGAACATCTAAAATCAATCAAAACCAACAAAATTTTGTCATTTGTACCACGAACTACGGGGTTTTGATTCCATATTGCACTTTATGGGTACGTAGGCATGAGACGATAAGTCTCTCCAAACACAAAAATATAAAAAAATAATTCTCTTCTCATCTCCCCAATCTCTTTTCAAACAAACCATTTTCAAACCAAAAAGCGAAAATATTTCAAAGGGCTCCTATAGAGTACTATAGACGTTTTGGGTGCTAACACCTTCCCATTGCGTAACCAACCCCCTTACCCCGATCTCTGTCTCGTGTTCTTATTTTAGAACTCTTTGGTTTTGTTCGCTCTTTTTCCTTTCCTGTATTTGGATAAAATAAAAGTGCGGTGGCGACTCTTGTTTTCTTTGAGTTAAGTTAGTCAATAACTTATACTCACGATTTTTACCGCTACACTACTCAGATAGAGGAATCATCCTGCTGAGGAGAACGTGGGCATGCCAACATCAATTGGACTCTGTCTGGGGAATTGATCTTCTGCGGACTGCTGCGGGGAAAACAACTTCAGTTGATCTGCTGCAGGGGGACGAAGCTCTACGAGAACCTGGACCTGCTGATATCCATCGCGAGAATGAACTGCGCGGCCGTCATGGCTACTTTTCTGGGGATAACCACTCTGTGGGGAAACAACTTCAGCTACTCCACACTCCACTGGGGAAAACATGGTCCGATCAACTTCCAAGGACTCGGCTCTCTTGGACATCCGCAAACTCGGCTGAGGAAGGAGAAGTCATTCTGCTTCGCCGAAGAGAGTACGACTCTGGGGAGATACAACATCAGCTGTTCAACATCTGCTAGGGAAAATCCACTCATGGTCCCAACTGCTTCCAAGGATTTGGCTTTTTTGCGGACTCAGCCGGGGAGAGAAATCATTCTACTTCACTGGAGAGTACGACTCTGATGAGGAATTTCAATTTCGCTGGGGAAGAAAGAATCATCTGACTTCGGGGGAGAGTACAACTCTGCAGGGGAATACAACATCAGCTGTTCCAACACTCTACTGGGGAAGAGGGAATCATCCAACTTCAGGAGAGAATATAACTCTAGTGGGGAATCTCAATTCCGCTAGAGACCTCGGTCTGGCACCAACAGTTGTTGCATACTTTGGCGTACGAACAACTTCCTACAAGACTTGCACTTGTGACCCGGTGCTGGGGGAGACACCTGCTTCGGCGACTTTACTGGGGAAAACACGAGCTTCGGCACCCGAACATTTCTATGAAACCTGCACTTGTGACCCGGTGCGGGGGAAATACGAGCTTCGGCCCTTGACTCAGCCGATGAGGAGACGTTCCTTCAGGATGCGTCTGCTTGGGGAAAAGAATCATCTCTGCCTGGGGAGACATATCAATGCTCACTATTCTGCGCTCAGATTCTGCGGAGGAGAGACTACAGAACTCTACTGGAGAGGGAGGACTCTCCCTGCTTCGGGGATGCGTACGACACATCTTCTGGAAGGTGCTACACCTGTAACAACACAAACAAACAGACAAGATACCCTCCTCAAAAGGGCCTATCAAGGTTATTATCTCGTGACAACACTCAAGTAATCAATTGTTTCAACAACCAATGGGCCTAGGCCCGCAAGTTTATGTATGCGTATTTTATCAAAAAACATCGGCGTTTTCATTCGCAAACAAAACAGATAAATGCTAAACAGACAAGCAGAATTGCTGAATAATGTGCATTTTATTGATGATGAACCCCTGAATGGGCAAAAATGTTTTACAACAGAGGAAAACTCCTGGAATGAGGAAGCCGCACAAAAAGAAAACATAAATATACATCAGTATATACAAATGTCGGCCACGAGGCGTAGACGAACACCATGAGTTGATCCCTCTAAGACCCACTCGACTTCGATACTTCTCCGACGCTTCAGCTTCGGAAGAGATTGATTCAGATAAACGGCCCTCAGGTCTTCCAAACCACAAAACAATGAAAGTCCACACGCGGAACGCAGTCATTTGCTTATTTAAATCCCTAACTTTTGCGTGAACCGCCCTTTACGGGTTTTCAGTTCACCGGGATACCCTTTTTTGCCGAAGCCGCCCAGTGTAGGTTTTCGACTTCGCGGGTGTACATTTTTTCAATATATCCCTAATTTTTGCCCGAACCTTTTATTCTGTTTTTGGTTCGCCGGGATGCCCCTTTTTTGCCTGGACTCTTTCTTTTTTGTCCAGCGGGTCTCTTTCAAGCAAAGTATTTTTTAACTGCGTCCGCGTTCACCGGGGATGCAAAATCTTCACCATCCATCGTGGATAACAACAAAGCTCCTCCTGAGAAGACCTTGCTGACGACATACGGCCCTTCGTAATTCGGAGTCCACTTGCCCCGGTGATCGGAGTGTGGCGGAAGAATCTTCTTCAGGACGAGATCACCCGTCTGAAAGCTTCTAGGACGCACCTTCTTATCATAAGCTTTCTTCATTCGGCTCTGGTACAGGCGACCAAATGCAATCGATGCTAACCTCTTCTCGTCCATCAGGCTGAGTTGGTTCAAACGATTCGTAATCCATTCTGCCTCGTCGAGTTTCACATCAACCAAAACTCGCAAAGAAGGAATCTCTACTTCTAACGGTAGGACAGCTTCCATACCGTACACCAAGGAGAAAGGAGTTGCCCCGGTCGACGTACGCACCGTCGTACGATAACCGTGTAAGGCAAACGGCAACATCTCGTGCCAATCTTTATACGTCACAACCATCTTCTGAACAATCCTCTTGATGTTCTTGTTGGCTGCTTCAACAGCGCCATTCATCTTCGGCCGGTAAGGAGATGAGTTGTGGTGTTCAATCTTGAAGCTCTGGCACAGCTCCTTCATCATCTTGTTATTCAAATTCGAACCATTATCAGTAATGATTCGCTCGGGAATTCCATAGCGACAGATGATGTCCTTCTTTATGAATTTAGCTACCACCTGCTTGGTCACATTAGCGTACGAGGCTGCCTCCACCCATTTGGTGAAGTAGTCGATAGCTACCAGAATGAAACGATGACCATTGGATGCAGTGGGCTCGATCTTGCCTATCATGTCGATGCCCCACATGGAAAACGGCCAAGGGGAGGACATGACATTCAATGGGCACGACGGCACATGAACTTTATCCGCATAAATCTGGCATTTATGACATTTCTTCGCGAATCTGAAGCAATCCGACTCCATAGTCAGCCAGTAATACCCTGCTCTCAGGATCTTTCTCGTCATGGCATGCCCGCCGGCGTGCGTACCAAATGTGCCCTCATGGACTTCTTCCATGAGCATACTTGCCTCTTTCTCATCTACACATCTGAGTAGCACGAGATCGTGGTTTCTTTTATACAACACTCCATCAGGATTGAGATAAAAGTTTCCAGATAGCCTCCTTAGAGTCTTCTTATCCTGGGTTGACGCACCCGCATGATACTCCTTAGTCATGAGGAAGGTCTGGATATCGTGGAACCATGGCTTGCCGTCAGTGGTATCCTCGATCGCAAAGACAAATGCCGGTCTATCAAGACGCGAAAGTACAATTCTTGGAGCCTCATTCCAATAATTGACTTTATACATTGAAGCCAACGTGGCTAAGGCATCAGCCATCTGATTTTCAGCCCTGGGTACATGATGAAGTTCCACTCGATCGAAGAATGGAAGCAGCCTCCTGGCATAATTCATGTACGGCACTAAATTCGCTTGACGAGTTTCCCACTCCCCTTTAATCTGGTTGATTACAAGTGCTGAGTCACCATATATGTCTAGATTCTTGATTCTCAAATCGATTGCCTCTTCTAGACCCATAATACATGCTTCGTACTCGGCTTCATTGTTGGTAACTGGAAACGTCAGTCTCGCAGTAAACAGGATGTGGGATCCGTGAGGAGTCGTGATGATAGCCCCGATACCACTTCCATAGGAATTAACCGCTCCGTCGAATATCAACTTCCACTGAGACTTCCTATCTGGTCCCTCATCGGGCAATGGCTCATCGCAATCCTTCGCTTTGAGAAACATAATATCCTCGTCAGGGAATTCGAACTTCATCGGCTGGTAGTCTTCGATTGGCTGTTCGGCAAGGTAATCAGACAATACACTTCCCTTAATGGCTTTCTGGGAGACGTACTGAATATCATATTCTGTTAACACCATTTGCCATCTGGCAATCCTGCCCGAAAGAGCCTGCTTCTCGAAGACGTACTTGATCGGATCCATCTTCGAAATTAGCATAGTGGTGTGATTGAGCATATACTGTCGTAGACGTTTGACGGCCCAAGCTAGTGCATAACACGTCTTCTCCAGCATCGAGTATCGAGATTCACATTCAGTGAACTTTTTACTCAAATAATAAATGGCATGCTCCTTTCTGCCCGTCTCGTCGTGCTGACCGAGAACACACCCCATACTATTCTCCAGAACCGTCAGGTACATGATTAATGGCCGTCCAGCCACTGGGGGTATCAAGATTGGAGGTTCTTGAAGATACTGCTTTATTTTGTCGAATGCCTTCTGGCAATCCTCATTCCAAGTAATCGCCTGATCTTTCTTTAAAAGCTTGAACATTGGTTCACAAGTGGCTATGAGCTGAGAGATAAACCTTGCAATGTAGTTTATTTGGCCCAGGAAACCACGAACTTCTTTTTCTGTTTTCGGCGCAGGCATTTCTTGAATAGCTTTTATTTTCGCAGGATCAACTTCAATACCTCGTTCACTAACGATAAACCCCAATAACTTTCCGGACCGCACTCCGAAGGTGCACTTGTTAGGATTCAGCCTCAGCCTGAATTTCCTAAGCCTCTCAAACAACTTCAATAAGTTGACCAGATGCTCTTCCTCCATTTGGGACTTTGCAATCATGTCATCAACATAGACCTCGATCTCATGATGAATCATATCATGAAACAAAGTTACCATTGCCCTCTGGTAAGTGGCCCCTGCGCTCTTCAGACCGAAGGGCATTACCTTATAGCAGAACGTTCCCCAGGGGGTGATGAACGTCGTTTTCTCCATGTCCTCCGGTGCCATCTTAATCTGATTGTAACCGGAGAAGCCATCCATGAACGAAAACACGGAAAACTGGGCTGTGTTGTCGACCAACACATCGATATGAGGCAACAGGAAATCATCCTTAGGGCTTGCCCTGTTCAAATCCCGATAATCGACGCACATGCGTACCTTACCGTCCTTCTTCGGTACAGGCACTATGTTGGCGACCCACGGAGGGTAAGTGGTAACGGCTAGGAATCCTGCGTCCAACTGCTTCTGGACCTCTTCTTTGATTTTTACAGCCATGTCTGGTCTCGTCCTCCTAAGCTTCTGCTTGACTGGAGGGCAATCTTCTCGCAACGGCAAGCGATGAACCACGATATCTGTGTCAAGTCCGGGCATATCTTCGTATGACCAAGCAAAGACGTCACTATACTCTCGAAGCATCTCGACCAGTCTATGCTTAACATCATTCTGCAGCGCAACCCCTACTCTGACATTTCTGACGAGCTCTTCAGAACCCAGATTTACAATCTCAATATCCTCCCCGTGAGGCAGAATAACCTTTTCCTCTTGTCTCAACAAGCGGGCCAACTCTTCCGGAAGGTCCTCGTCTTCATCAATCTCATCCTCGGCTTGATAGATCAGGCAATCAAAGTCGTAGTGAGCCGTAGAGGGTCCAGAGTCGATGTCATCTGTTACGTGGATCCTGCAATAACAAGGGTTAAGTTTAAAGCAAGAATATGCAGGTTAGCACAAACCTCGTTGCCATTTTGCTGTTTTTTCAAAATAAACATAAAACAGGAATAACAGAGAACACAATATTTGATTATGAAGAAAACGCCTTTTATTTATTAACAAAATGCATGTACATAATCCAAGAAGGCCCTGACAATAAAACCACTATGCCCCGGGTAGGACGTAGGGTTGTACAAAGATTGTAAAAAGCAAATCATTACTCTTCACTTGTCATCTTGATAATCTCCTTGATGGTCCAATTGTTGAGGCGCTCGCCTGGCTTGCTCGGTTGAATCCAGGCGTCAAGATCACAATCGCTATCCCCGCTGTCCTCAGACGCTGCGTTGATGCTTTCGAAAATTACTCCGCCCTTGGTGAATAGGATCGGCCCCTTCCCACGAGACGAACTGCTAGAAGAAGATGAAGCTTCAGCTTCAGGAGAATATCCCAATCCAAACTTATCCTGCTTGATTGGTATATCCAAAACGTGCCCCCAGCCTGGGGTGGAACCGGCTTCGACAACGGCCCGAGCTTCCTTAAACGAGGAGAGATTCATCTCCTGCTTCTCTGCGACGACAGGAGCTACCTCTTTCACCTTGACGGTTTCAAATGCTTGGCAGAGCGTTTCATGGATATCGTCATCCATTTCAACATATTTAAAGGACGACAAGTGGCTCACCATAATGTCCTCCTCACCACAGACGGTTACTATGCTGCCCCCGACAGCATATTTAAGCTTTTGATGCAGCGTGGACGTCACGGCACCAGCAGCATGGATCCATGGCCGACCTAAGAGGCAACTGTAGGCAGGCATGATATCCATGATATAGAAAACCGTATTGAACGTCTCTGGACCAACTTGAATTGGCAGGGTCAACTCTCCGAAGACGTGGCGCTTGGTTCCGTCAAAGGCTTTCACTACCAGATCACTGGGCGTGCACAGCAATCCACGGGTATCCAACTTCATCAGTGCCTTCTTCGGAAGCACATTAAGGGATGAACCCGTATCCACCAGGACATGCGACATGATAGTACCTCTGCACTCTATCGAGACGTGCAAGGCGCTGTTGTGATCTCTTCCTTTAGGAGTCAGCTCTAAATCTGTAAATCCCAACCCATTACTAGCATTAACATGGGCTACCACCTCCTCCAGCTGATTTACTGATATCTCCTGCGGCACGTATGCAACATTCAATACCTTCAGTAACGCGTTGCGGTGCGCTTCAGAACACAGCAACAAGTTAAGAATAGAGATCTTTGACGGAGTCTGATGAAGATGATCTACAATCTTGTAGTCGCTCTTCTTGATTAATCGCATGAACTCTTCAGCATCTTTAACTAGCAAATCTTTTTCTGCCCCAGAAGGGACCTCCTCGACAGCTTTACCTTTACCCTTATCCACAGCGTCAGCCCGGACCACTTTCTCTGTTGCAACCTCTGCTGGCGCGAACACTCTACCGCTTCGAGTGATACCACTGACTTCGGCAAGATTCTGCACAGTTGATCCGAACGGCTCAAGCTCTATCTTCTAACCATTGCAATAGACTTCGGCGCCATAATGCCATGGAACAGCATTAGTGCTTTCGAATGGGATCGGTCCGGCCCTGGTGATAGTGATTGTAGGCGGACGGGGCGCAGAAATAGTGATAGGGTGACGAGGAATAGTAATGGTAGCAACTTCATCTGCCTGCTTTAGCACGACCTCCCCTGATGCACTCTCAACGCTCCGGCTGAACTGTAAAATACCCTCAGACATCAGACTTTGGATACCTTCGATCAGCTGCTCACACCCATCAGGAAGTGTAGCACAAGTCATACATAACTCTCCACATCCAGGAAAGAAGCCCTTCTTCAGCAACTTAGCCTTGACAAAACTCAACGGCGTCTTCAAATCTTTGACATCAGTCAGCAAGTCCGCACTCTCCTCAGTGATAATAGCATTCACTCCGCCTCCCTTATGATGAGGCATGGGGTTTTTGGTAACGTTGGGCACACTGTCAGAAAAGTTGATAACCTTGGCGTCCACCAAGTCCTGGACTTTGTGCTTAAAAGCTTTACAATTCTCAATCGTATGGCCTGCTGCCCCAGTATGGAAATCACAAGTAGCGCTTGCATCATACCCCGGTGGTGGTGCCCCTGTTAAGGGAGCCATTGTCCTCTTTTGAACTAGCTGAAGCTGCAGCAAAGTTTGCAAAAGCTGTGCATACGACATAGGGGGAGTTTCAAAATGACGATTTGTCAGAGGAGCCCGGTTCTGATATCTTCTATACCCATGCTGATTCTGCTGCTGAGGCTGTTGCTGCTGCTGCTGCTGCGGTGGAGCAGCTGGGATATTTATGCTAGCAATCTGAGGCTGAGGGCCCTTGCCCTTTCTCCGAGCATTAGTGACAGCACTTGCATCCCCCTCTCGACGCTTGCCAGCGTAAGGTTTCTTGCTACTTCCTCCAGCTGAGGATGATTCGCCCTGAATTTTTCCGATCTTTATACCGTTCTCAACATGCTCGCCCATAGTGATGAGAGCCGAGAATGTTCCAGACATGCCACTGACCAGCTTTTCATAGTAGATTCCCGGAAGGGTAGCCACGAACATTTGCACTAGCTCACGCTCAACCATCGGCGGTTGAACCCGAGCAGCCAATTCACACCTGGGCGTACTCTTTAAAGCTTTCATTGTTCCGCTGTGAGAGATTCTGAAGCTGGACTCGGTTGGGAGCCAAGTCGCTATTGTATTGATAGTGGAGGACGAACGCTTCTGCAAGATCTTTCCAGGTGCGCACAGTAGCGGGCTCCAAACCCATATACCATTCGAGTGATGGACCAGAAAGACTATCCTGAAAGAAGTGCATCAGCAACTTCTCATCGTCAGAATAGGCGGACATCTTTCTATAATAAGATCGAAGGTGGACGCGGGGGCAAGTAGTACCCTTATACTTCTCAAAGGTAGGCACCTTGAATTTGTGAGGTACCTTAAAATCAGCAATCAACCCGAGCTTGGACATGTCAACGCCCAATGTGTTCTGATTTTCAAAGTCTCTCATCTTGTCTTCCAGCGCCTTGAACCTGAGTCGAGCTTCAGCATTCAACTCTGCTTCTACACCTCTCTGAGAGAATACGTCATCCTGATGGTCCTCCAGCCACGGTTGAGGCACCAAAAAATTTCCTGCACCAGCATTGCCGTTGACTGGCCCTATGTTAACATTGGCTCCCAAACTACCATTGCCGACGCCTGCCGCATTGAGTCCGAGATTAGTCATCAGATTGCCGTTAGCACTGCCGTTGCCCCCGGCAACAGGAACAACATTCTGTGGAGCGTCCACTGGAGGAGGAGTGGGCACGGCCCCTCCATGCAGTATGCCATTACTGTCAACCCTGGAGATCAGAGGTTGAACCAAAGTACGAAGCTGGTCTTGACCATTCGCGACCACCTGCATCAGCTCCATAAAACGATCCATCCGTTCACGGAGCTCTTGAACATCTGACTGTACCTGGTCCATTATCCTTGTCTGATTAGCGCGAGTTGAGTAGCAGTGGATGAGTCTTTGATCAATCCTGGAGACCGGAGACAACTCGGAACCTGAAAAACCTGTTAACATTAAAGGTTAGGAAAAGCAATAAAATGTATGTCATACAAAATGCTTTATGCAGATGTATGCGTGTGTCTGTGTGCTTGAGAGATTTCCCCCGATCCTGGCACCTTAGTACCAGTGCTGACAATAATAAGGAGGGGAATCTGGGCCCAATCATGGAAACAGCAACCTCACATATACGTAGTACCAGTGATAGCCAACTCCGACACATCAGGGATCGAGAACTCGCACGTAACAGTCTTTTGTAATAATACAATAAGAGGCGAGAGATCCTGGATCGGGGAAACGGTACCTGTCACGGACACACGCCAATGGAATGCGAATGATTATGCAGACTAATGCAAAATGCAGGCATGCAACAATATATCCAGGTGGCTGCTGTGGAGATTCGGTATCGACAGTCACTGATGAGAAGGAAACCCCGGTGCAAGACCACTAATCCGATTCGCTGAGAATAACCATCTGATAGGATCGAGATCAAAATTCTGCTCTGCCAAGAGTAAGTGCCTGGTAATAAGGACCCCGGGTGCAAGATCAAGGAACATCTGTTGACGAAGTCTTCAGACCCCAAATCAAGATCTGCCCTATCAAGAACAAATACACAGCTGCTGATGAGATCTTCAGATCCCACTCAAAATCTGCCCTATCAAGAACAAATAACATCTGCCGATGAGATCTTCAGACCCCACTCAAAATCTGCCCTATCCAGAACAAACCACTGATGATAATACACTGATCACAACCTGCTCTATCAGGAACAGACATACACCGGATGATAAAAATCCTCTGATCAAAAACTCGCTCTGTCAAGAACAGTCAAATCTGCAATTGAGAACCCTGACATCAACATAACTGATTCACTGTCAAGAAAACCAGGTGGTCTGGAGGTCAAAGTTTCCTGCAATACCCCAATCCCACTCACAGGTATGGACCTAATCCACGGACAAAGGTACGGCATCCTATGTGGTCATCAGCGTCACAGACTTTCACGAGTGATGATACGATTCCCAGAAGGAGTGGCATCATCAAGTCATGAAGAGGCCTCACTTAGCTGACTTCCAAATGACCGGTCCCCAGAGTCGACAATCCTCACGTCTGGACTCCCCTCAGATCCTCAGGACCGGAAAGGAGCACCTCTGCAAGAATCTCGTCTGAGCGCAGATTTTCGTAGGGAACTGTGCCTGCTCAGCAGACAGGTTCGTCTACTACTTCTCCGCAACTATATCTAGGTGTGTACTCAAGCCCAGGCCCGGCTTCTCACTCATAGTAATATCCCTCTCCCATAGCAGCACAGATAATCATATCAAACTGGAAATAAAATGCGGGAAATAAAGTGCGAGAAGTAAAAATGCGATAAATAAACGCAACCCAACAAGCAAACATACACGCGCTAGGATTGACTCTCATAGGGAACCGAAGAACCAGAGATTCTGGGTCTTGTCCCCAGCAGAGTCGCCAGCTGTCGCTTGCGCGAAAATAAGGTGCCGGCATGACAGAAGAGTCGCCACCTTTCGTTATTTATCCCTCAGAGCGGGAAAGGAAACGATCGGAAAAACCTGACGAAAAAGGGTAAGACAAGGTCATCGCAACCGTTGTCTGGGTTCGGGAGTCGGTTACGCAAGGGAAAGGTATTAGCACCCCTCACATCCGTCGTACTCGACGGGATCCTCGCTTGTTTGTTACTTGGACGGGTTGGTTTTACTCTATCTACCTATCAAGGCTGGCTGAAAAAGAAAAGAAAAATGACTCGGCAAAGCGTCGCATTTTATGCCTACGTATTCTCATCAGAGAATGAGAAATCAGAGTCAACGTAGTTTGGCCTACGAAGGATTACGGGGAATGGTGGGGAGGGTTGCTCGCTAGGATATCGCATCCTATGCCTACGTACTCTCAACAGGTATGAGAGATCAGAGCAAACGTAGTTCGGGAAACTACGGGTTATCTCCTGAAAGAAGTGTTTTTTATTGTATTTGCAATCTCAACCGCACTAGAGACTATGACCTGAGAGTGAATGCGTCGCATGTCACCCAAAGGGTACCATACTAAACATCCATCCTCAGATGGCTTAAGGCTCGTAACGTACGAAAGAAATCATTCATGATTACTGTATCTTAAACTGCTTTGAGATGAGAAGAGAACAGGCCCAACTAGGAGGGAGACTATCAAGTCCTACTGTTATCATGCCATGGATTCATCCTATGGTTGAGGTTTGAACAGGGAACTCCTAGATGTTGTCATGCATAGGTTTCAACCTAAAATTCTATCATCAAATCCTTATCAAAGGAAATGAGAGTCCTAAGGGATCATGTCAATGATACACCAAAACAGACAAAAGCATCAGCTTCACAGTAAAATGCATGCAATGCAAGTGAGGGAGGAAATGTGTGTGGGGCTTCAGCCTCCACAAGCTCATCTCAACCTCAAGCCAGTCATGAAATAACAGTAATCATACTGAAATGCTATCAAGCAATAAACAGATAGAAGAAATGAAGTGCCATCAGGCAACAAAACACATGCTTGAGAAAGAAAGAATCTATATCTAATCTCTAATCCTAAAACAAGACCCTAATCAAATCTAAGCAAAGCCCTAAAGCAAACCCTAACCAAAAGAAAACAATCCCAGTCTTCAAGCTTCAGAACAAGCTTACCAAAGAAAGGGAGCTAAGTAGGCAGACTCATAGTGTCTTTCTCAGGAAAGCACTAGGAGGTGTATACTCAGGAATCATATCCTATGTGGCTCAACTACTGTGATCAGTTTACATTCCTCCTCAGGAGAAATTAAACTCACAAGCAGGCTCCAACATCACTGGATATTTAGGAAATCCTACCTGAACTAGTGGAACTAAGTGAATAGACCCATAGGACCTTCCTCAGGAAAGTACTAGGAGGCTTCCACTTAGGAGTTGTATCCCATGTGGCTCAACAACTTGTGATCAGTTTACATTCCTCCTCAGGAGAAATTAAACTCACATGTTGGCTCCAACATCATTGGATACTTAAGAAATCCTAGATGAACTAATGGAACTAAGTGAATAGACCCATAGGACCTTCCTCAGGAAAGTACTAGGAGGCTTCCACTTAGGAATTGTATCCCATGTGGCTCAACAACATGTGATCAGTTTACATTCCTCCTCAGGAGAAATTAAACTCACATGTTGGCTCCAACATCATTGGACACTTGAGAAAGAGGTGAGAAGAAAGAATGAAAGTCATTCATAGTGCCTTCCTCAGGAAAGTACCATGAACTTCCTTCAAACTTCAGGATCTCAAACCTCACAGACAGGGAATAAGCTCCAAGCTCTGGGTCTCTGAGTCTTGATCTACAATCTTCTCTCCCATCATGCTCTTCAACAAGATCTTCAAAACAAACTAAGCCCCACAACAAATTCCCCAAAATAAACCCCAGGGGCAGACAAATAACCACAGGACAGTCAAAACCATCAGTCAACTTCAAAAAATACTAACACAAGGGGAAAAATTCTACAATTATTCACAAGGGTCTACAACATCTACCCATAACATCCACATATGCCCCTACCCAAAAATCAAGACAAAACTCTCTAAAGAAAATGAACTATTTCACCTATGCATAACCTAAACCCTAATTAGGCACCCTAATGCTAACCTAACTAAACTAATCAAATTTTAATCTCAAAATCAAGAATTAAATCCTATGGGGAACTATGATTCAATATCTAATCACACCAAAAAGAATGAATTAAAAAGACTAAGGGAAGGTCCTAAAACAAATTCTACAAAATTGAGTATCAAACTAAACATTTATAAAAAGCTATTTAAAAGAATAATATGCTAAAAATATGAAACTAAAAATAAAATGGAATTTTCATTTTTATTAATTTTCTAGACAGATTTATTAACCTATAGAAAAAACAAGAATTAAAAAACAATGATTTTCCAATTTTATATGAATTTTACAAGATGCAACAAATATAAATGGAATTAAAAAAATAAAAGAAATCAAATAAAGGGGAGGGGGGTGTGGAACTTAATTCGCTCCGGTTATATTCCTCAATGGGCTTTAAGGGTGGGGTGCGCGTAGCATCTGGGGATAAGCCCATTATCCAGTCAAAATCCAAAACAAACAAAAAAGCGCATGGGGGTGTGACTAGAAAGCTTCTCACGTGTTATTGGTTGATGGGCTCAAAGTGGATGCAGATAGCAATTGGCACTAGGCCCAGCTTGCTAATCAGAAACTAAAAAACAAAAAAAACGTGTGTGGGGTGGATTAAGTAAGGATTCCATGCGTATTTTCTAATGGGCCTAACGAGGGGTGTGTGGATAGTGAATTGTTGCTGAGCCCATGGTCCCCAACTTAAGTTATACGGTGCGTTTTGGCATTTGAATTTCCCTCTGTTTTCTTCATCAAACCACAGCCACACGATTGAATGATTAAGTCAAATTCCTGGGACTAATCCAACGGCATATGGCCATCGTCCCCAATGAACATCTAGGGTTTTCAGAAATCGTGATTCATGCATAAGACTTCTCCTCCCTCGTTGTCTCTCCATACTTGATGAAATTCAAAAATTCCAAAAAGGAAAATGATCTACTAATTAAGAGGACCAAGGTTATACGTGTGATTTTCTCTAATTCCTCTTGAATCGTTCAAACAGAGAGCTTAAAGATCATGGTCCCAATTATTTTTCCTGAGATCAACTCTTCTAAAACTCAAATCCAATGATGCACTCATGTTCTTTATGTTACCCTAGTTATACTAATCTAATCCATGCCAGCTAAAACTCAAAATCCAGCCAATTCTTGGAACTTAAAGAATCTACCATCTGTTGTAAAACCTCACACAGAGCTCTCAAACTCATGGGAAAAGATCAACTCACCTAGCACATTAATTCTATACCTAGAAATTTAACTGAAAATGCATAATTAAGGAGATCCATGGAGGAAAAAAAACCTGTCAAAGAGAGATGGTGAGTGCTCGTGGAAATGGTTTTAGGGCTTGTCCTGGCCTCAAGATGATCCTTTGATGATGAACAACCTTATGTTTGCACTGGTTTTGAAGGAGAGGTCTTGTGATGGAAGAAATCTCAAGTTGCTTGATCTTGAAGGAAGCTCTTCAATGGCAATTTCTCTCTCTCTTTCTCCTCTGAAAACTCTCTCTATCTGACCAACCTTTTGCTTCAATGTGGATCACTCTTCTTATAATGATTGATGGAAGAGGCTAGAAGCTTCTAGAATCATCTAGAAAAGCTTGGAAATCTCCTTTGGTGATAAGTTCTACATCTCATATCTCATGCCTTAAACCTTGTAAATTTTGTGTCAAATTCTCCTTATGTGAGATATTGAGAAGGAATGTACAAAAAAGATCAGCTCATATTTGCCTTGTGTGAAGATTTCTCAAGTTGCCTTAAGATTCAAGTAACAATTTTCCAAAGCAACCTTCATTTTTGAGCCTCAAATCAAAATTCTGTTTAAACCAAAGTTTTTAGAATGTCATTTACATTCAAAATGGTATATTGGATGACCTATTTTGGACTCATAGATCTCCCAAACCAATTTTCACTTTCAACTTTTTAACTTATAAGCCCTTTTTTAGGTCATTTTTAACCAATCATGAAAATCCATGCTCTAAGCTTTTCCAAACTTTCACACCCTCTTTTATAGGCTTAAAATGCCATTTTGAACAACTTTCATGTTTTGAGTTTTTCCATTTGAGGCTTGGAAATAGGAGATATGGCCTTTGCTTAAAATGACCTATAACTGCCAAATGACCAAAATACCCCTGTCTTGTTCAAACCATAAGTTGAGTTCCACAAATCCTATCAAGGACTTCTACCACTAAAATTAAATCTAAGAAGATGCCCTTCAACATTCATGTTGACCAAGAGATCATAGGAATCATCCTACTAGGGCAAAAGTTGTCTGCAAGTTGGGTGACTTTCAAGGACCCAGATTCACACACCTCAGCTGACCTGTAATTTGTCAAAACCATAACTTGAGCTCTGCACATCCTATCAAGGACTTCCACCACTCAAATTAAAGCTAAGAACAAGCTCTACAACTTTCATGTTGTGGGGAAGATGAGATATCAATCACATCTTGAGCTAAAACTGCCTGGAAGATAGGGATCAAATTAGGGTTTTTCCACTAACAATCCTCAGAAACCCTAACTCAAAACTTCTCAAACTCCTCAATCATGATGAGTTGGTCTAGGAATCATCTTTATAACATCTCCATGCATCATTCCATGATCTCATGGCCCTTGGATTAGGTCTCAACCTTCTCCAAATCTTCAGCTGATCTAGGGTTGAGCCAGTCAAAACCCTAATTCTACCATTCATGGTTGAATCTCCTGAATCCTTGCATAATAACCTCTCTGGGCTTTATGATGGCTATCAAGACATCTCATAGGCTTTCTCTAATCTTCAAGTTTATTCTCAAAGTCTCAGAATCATCTGAGGAGTTCCCACAACTCTCAAGCTATGAAGCACACAACCCTGGTTTCAATCAATTCCTCTGAGGATCTCCTGAACTTTCTGATGGAGGTATCAACTTTCAAACATTTACTGAGTAAATAGTTGTTGGTCAAATTTTGGGGTGCAACACCTACGTATTCTCGAGAGAGAAAGTCAGAGTCAACGTAGTTCGGGACTACGGGGAAAATGGCTCGCCAAGACATCGCGTCTTGTGCCTACGTACTTCCACACTGCATGGAAGATCATAGCTTTACGTAGTTCAGGATAACTACGGCTAAACAAGGGTATTCTCACACAGCAGTGAGAAATCAAACTGGTTTCAAAGGTACGGGAACCTATGGGCAAAACTACGGTTTGGTCTCAAATGCACTCAGGCAAGAGAGAAAAAGGGTAACTATTAGTCGTCAGCGGGAAAGTCTCGATCGCACAGCAGCGAGAGAATACAAGGTTAGTCGTTAGTGTGCTCGCTAGGATATCGCATCCTATGCCTACATATTCTCGTCTGGTACGAGAAATCAGAGCAGCTGTAGTTCGGCTACTTCGGGACCACAACTCAAATCTCATTTTATTAACATTCTGAAAAATGATTACAATGATTGAATACTGAAAATAAACTCCTAGGAAATACTATCCTATCCTATCCTGGAAAATCAAATGAAAAAGTCCCCTAACAAGTGGACATTCTAGACTATCCCTAAAATTGTAAAAAAATACACTCTAAAAAAATATTACATCTAATATTTTTTCTCTTTTTTCTATATTTTTCTTCTCTTTTCTTTTTTCAAAAATATTTTTCCTCTCTTTTTTTTCTTTCTATTTTCACCCTTTTTCTTTTTCTCTTTTATTCAAAATATTTTTCATCTTTTCATATTTTTCATATTCTTTTTTTTTCCTATTTAATATTTCTTTTTCATACTATTTCTTTTTCTCTTTCTTTTTCTATTTCTTTTTTATATATTTTTTTTATTCTATTCACATTTCCTTTTTTATATTCAAAGAAAATAAGAAGAAAAACAAAATACAAGGGAGGGGGTACATTGCAGATTACAGGGGGTATACAAGTAAAACAAAAAAAACTGCAAACTGGGCCCATCCCAGCTGTTTGCTGCAAAAACCGGTGGGGGGTGTGGATCAAAAACGTAGGGTGTTAGTCCAGAGATTGAGTACTCGTTGGGCCCAACCCAAAGTCCTTCAAAAACACAGAGGGAGGTGTTTGCCAAAAACGGAGGGGGTGAATCCAAAAACTGATTGGGCCTGGCCCAACCTTCACACGGACCATCTCCCTTTCCTTCTCCATTCACTCTCAGAAAAACTAAGAACCCTAAAACTCCCTCTCCGCTGCTCATGGCGCCGCCACCATTCACCCTTCATCCGTTCAGCCTTCTTTCTCTCATCATCTCTCCCCTCTCCGTTTTCCACACAAAACAATATGTGAAGCAATCTTGATGATGAGTGTTGAACATTGATAGCCGATCTTGAAGGATCTGTTGACGTTTTCTGGAGAATTGAAGGAGGACGGATGTAGGTTAATGATTTGCGATGAAGATTGTTGATTATTGATGAGATCTGGAGAAGATTGATGAAGCTTCTTGGAATTTCTTTTCTGGAGATGGAAGACGTCTTGGAGAGCTCACGAAGAAGAGCGATGAATATTCATCATTCCTGATGAATTTCTGGAGACTTCTTGCATGTTCTTGCTGCTGAACGATGAAGATGTTTCTGGCGATTTCCAGGTGATATGATGAAGATTGTTCTTCTTGTTGATGATGTTGATCAGAAAGATGAAGGTTGATCGGTTGAATCTAGAGATGATGATTGTGGTTGAGAGTTGTTGAGAAGGAGAGTTGTAATTTTCTGGAAACGGTTGAAAAATCTGATGAAGATTGAAGGTGATGATGAGAGGTCGCTGATGAATTTCTGAGAAGTTCGTTGAGAGTTCATCAGTTCTGGCGATTTTCTGATGGTTGAATGAGTTTGTGACCGGAGGTTGGATCAGAGGAGATGGAGGTTTCTGGGAATGAGATGATGCGGATGATGAAGGTTGATCGGTGATGGAGGAAAACGACCGGAGAGGATGAAGATTGAAGGAGGAGGTCAGAGAATTTCTGAGGATTTTTAGGTGTTTTAGGGTTTCCGGCGACGGGTAGGGCGGCCAGAAGTCGTTGGGGAATCCGTTACGGTGGTCGCCGGCCATGCATGTCGGCCGGTGAGGAGGACGGTGAGGTGATACGTGGCAGCGTGGGTGGAGGCAATGGATGCATGCAGGACGCGTGTCCTGCACGTGGCAGAGAGAGAGGAAGCGTGAGTGATGCGTGGCGTGATGGAATGAAGAAACGTGGGTCCTCCACTCGTTTACACGTGGCCTGCTGAAGCTTTATAGGCTGAGATTTTTCTGGATCCTTCTGGACAATTCTGGACTTTGTGGACTGATTCTGGGCTTCTGCGAAATGGGCCTTGCTGAAGACTTATGGATACTGGCCCAACGAAAATTACCTCCCAAAAACTGAAATGAATTAAAAAGATTAACAACCAATTGATTAAAACTAAAGTGATTAATCCTAATTAATTTTAATTAACTCTAACTAAATCTCAATTAAAAAATTCTAATAAACCCACTACTTAAACTTCTATTTAATCTCTAACAAGCCTATATTAAATTCTATGAAAAAACTATATTATTTATATCTAAAATTAAAAAATCATTTAATTTCTATTAACCCTATTATTTATTGTTCTAAAACATTATATCCTAAAAAAAACCTATTTATTTAATAAGGAAAAATCTATATTATAAAAAAAGATTAAAAAGCTATTAAAACTATTTAAAAAAACTATTAATATTCTAAAAAAATTCTATATTATCCTAAAATGATTAAAAATCTATTTAAACCCTAAAAATGGCCAATAAAATCCAGAAAATTCACAATAATTCCCAGAGGGACAAAAATAGCACCGAACGACAAATAACACTGCGAGAGCGCACCAAAATAGCCGGTAAAATACGATTCTACTTATCTAAACCGATTAAAAACACCTGAGACGCGAGACGAGGGTTGTGATCCCGATAAAGCCAAAACAAATTGAAAAATGCACTACATGCGATATGCAGATGCGAATGCGGTCATGCGTCGAAACATATGACCAAATACGGGACCCGGTTGGTCAAATTTTAGGGTGCAACAGCTGCCCCTATTCAAGCGGCTTCGACCTGAATGGGTGAAGAGCGCTCAGCCTTCGAATACTCAAAGGTAGATGACGGTTGAATACAAATGGAACCCTGAAATTTACCAACCGCGGGAATATACTGCAAAACTGCTTGAGGAATAGCCTCCCATGAACTGAAGTTTGGTTGTCACGGCAACAACTGGTCAATTATCTAATGAATTTTTCTTCTCCTTGCAACACCAATCACCTGTGTGACGCCACAGATACTGATTCTTCAGAATAATGCTTCAAAAAAAGCAAACACCTTCCCATCTGTCATGGGATTTTCTTTTGTCGACTCATGGTTCACGGCGAACCTGAGGAAACTCTCCTGGGGAATTCTGAATTGAACTGCCTGGCACCTATTCTGACGAAGGCGGCAGCTTCAGAAATCTGATATATGCTAATCTCTGTTGTTGTTTTTTTCGATGCTGACGTAACAACCAAATATAGAATCACTCCGCTGGGGGAGAAGAGAAGCTGAACCACACAACTCTGCAGGGGAACAAATTCGAAATCCAATAGGTAACCAACCTGGTCCATGTTTCGACATGCGTATGCTTGCAATGATGCAATGCCCTGTATGACATGAATATGATATGCGTTTTGAAAATGCGATGCCCAGACGGCATGGAAATGTTATATGCTTGTATAAATGCTATGACGCTATATGCGAATGCTAATGTAAGCTCTAGCTGCCAGAGAACGCCAGGTCTGAAAACCACTTGGCAAAATAAATGCCGAAGGTAACGTCAACTCTACTGGGAATGAACCGAAGTCACAGAACCATCTCAGCAAAATAAATGCTGGAAAAGGGAAACCAAATCCGCTGGGGATAACCGTCCTGCTGGAGAAATGGAAAAGCAACCCTGCTTGGCGACCTCACTGGGGAAAGAAAAAACAACTCTGCTTGGGGATGCTCCCTTCAACTGTTTGTACTCTATGGGGATTGACCCAAACTGGGATTGATTGCGCGCGGCACACTGCTGGATATGCCCCTACTATCAAGGATATCAATCTTAATCTGCTGAGGATGCTCCTGATCCTACTCTGATACGGGATAGAATACACTCTCGACTCTTCCAGGGATAGTACGCAACTTTCATCTGCTGAAGAGTAGCAATTCTGATTTAACAACATCCACAAGGAATTCAACCATTAATCAGAGCACTGGTATCCGTTGAGCTTCGTATCGAGGAACATGACAACATGCGAGTCATCAGGAATTACTGTGTCAGATACCTTTAGGTTTTGTTTTTGCTTTTTTCTGGTTTAGGATAAACATGGACTATGTACACAGTGGAAGATATGGAAAATACTAGACGAGAACTAGCATTCAAAGGTAGACTACCAGACGAGAACTGATAGGAAAATATGTTATCGGACGAGGGTTGATTTGGTTTGGACATCAGACGGGGCTGACTGGATAACAGACTGAGGTATAGACAACCAGGCGAGAACTGGCTGAAAGCTGACTTGCACCAGACGAGAACTGGTATAACACATAGGTTAGAAAAACAGTGACCAGGCGAGAACTGGTTACAATAAACTACACCAGACGGGAACTGATGCTTACGATAAACTGCACCAGACGGGAACTGATGCTTACAGAAGGGTGGGCCAGACGAGAACTGGTTACCGGTTTGCCAGGCGAGAACTGGACTTTGGAAACGACTGGTTACTGACACGCAACAGGTTTAGACTGTAGGATAATGATCCAACGACAGCAAGGCCATTTTCAGAATGCTAAGGTTTTTGATAAGGGTAATGACATGATTCCCTGATACTCAACCCCGGCTGGGGATAAACAAACTGGCTTGCCCCGGTACACTCAGCTGGGGATAACAAGACTGGCTTGAATAACTTGCCCCAGTACAACGCAACTTGCCCCAATTTAACTCTTGGGAGTACTTGCTATGAACAGCTTGCCACGAGACGACTTCGAGAATATTTGCCTCGGTATCTATACAACAACAGAATTCAATCTCCATTAGACCCCTATCACCCTGACTGGTTTCATCATTTCTGAACTGACTTGCCCCTGAGTGAGCGTTCTAGCGACTTAACCTGATATGATTATCCACCTGAAGTATCTGCTTTCAAATCTCCATGTTCTGCATAACTGCCCCTGATTGGATCTCGAGAAGACTCACTTCTGATCAACTGCTTCTCAAACAACTGCCCCTGATCAACTGAAGCTTCGGGACTTGTCCTCAGACTAACTGATTTTGAATTTACTGGAAAATAATGCCCCTGATTCACAAGGCTTCACAACATACACCATCTTGGTTCAGACTGCTGAATTACTCAGTCCTGATCGATTATTCCCTGCTGGAATTTCTTTCATGCCAACTACTAACCTGCAATTAAAAATCGTCTGTTCACGAATGGAAATTTTAATGCAGTGGTTATGCAGATTTTGAAAAAATTTTGAGCTGTCACTCATTTACATGCTATGATTATGAGTGACGAATGAACCAAAGTTCAAACGTAGTGCTTACATGGTCAGTGAAAAATACAACAAGGATGTGACTAGCAAGTCGAGAAGGAGTAAGGTTACTCAACCTTATCGTAATGCGCTTCAGAATAAACCCTACCTCAATTAGGTCTTTTAAGGGTTGTATCGTGGTCGGGTTCACGGTTCGTGAAACAAAGGATATTTGGCTCAAATTTTGATTTGTACCCACCCTATCTACGTGATGATCTCTGATCCTAAGGTTCAGTTAACTTGGCACAAGCGCTCGCCTCTTCGAGAGGTATGCTGAATGGTAAGAACCACAATTAAGGAATTCACAAGGTTTTTCCGGAGTGATAGTTACTCCTTCTTCGCTTTCGGTGTCTGTGTACACGACTTTGTGACTTGCTGGGGAAAAAAAATTCTTTTATCCCTTCTTTTTCGTTCTTTTGATTCCCTAATTTTTGCCTGGACTGACTCCTTTTGAGTTCTTTTCGATTTTTTCTTTTGAAGTCCAGCGGGATGCCCTGATTTTTGCCTAAGTATTAGCTTTCCAGCTTTTCTTTCTTTTTACTTAGCGGGCTTTCTTATTCTTTCTTTTGGAACAAAGTCGTGTGACACTGGTTGTCTTGATCGCTCCGAAAGGATGGTAACTATCTCACTCCTGATTGGTGAGGTATGACCTCTTGAAAGGTGTAAACTGTTTTTGGTCCTCGAAAGACAACACTCCTCTGTAAGACTTGAATGCTCGGTCAAGCTAACTGACAACTACCCTGCCCCGGGTTAAGATGTGAGGGTTTAAAAGTCTGAAAAAACTTCTAATTCCTGGCTCGAAGTGGTTAACAAGGGACTAACTCCTTATATCTCCAGTGTTTGGGGGATTTGAAACAATGCCTTGTACGTCATCGGTAAGGTCTTATCTGAAAGCATACGATCATCGGTTATGAGTTTAGTTTCGTCATCCTCCCTCCAATCTTTGCTAGTCACAGTGGTAAAGTGAAGTGAATAAAATGCAAGTGTCAGTGCAATGCAGTAAATGAGCGACATCAACATGATTAATTCAGAAAAATGCATAGTCACTCTATTATTATCACCATTCGAAACATACAATGTTTAAAAGCAAGTAGTAACTAACAGAAAAGAAACTACAAATGCAAATGATATAAAGGTCTAAGGACTGCCAATGCTGAGGGCGCCTGCCTGTCTGAACCACTGGCTTCTTTGCTGGGGAATACTTCTGAGTCTACGAGCTTAGACAGCTGAGCGGTTAGGATGAACAAACAGAAACCCTTCTCGAAAGGAAATGCGATCTTGGTCAATCAACTGCTGTACTTTCGCCTGAAATGCTTTACAATCTTCTGTCGAATGCCCTGGAGAGCCACCATGGTAACCACACTGGACGTGGGGGTTGTACCCAGGAGGGTAAGGTTCTGGAACTGGCTTAAGAGCTTTAGGTTCCACCAAAGAACTCTGGATCAAAGATGGTAGCAGCTGGCTATACGGCATAGGCACTGGGTGAGAAGGAGCTTTCCTTCGTTCCAAGTTGCTACGAGGTCTGTTCTGATTCTGACGCTGAGTCTGATAACTTCGACCACGAGTTTGCTGCTTTGAAATGGAAGCGACATAAGGTTCCTGATAGGGTGCCCCACGCACGGCTGTCTGTTCAGTATAACAAGCCACAGGAGGTACTGATCTCTGATAAGATGAAGAACCAACAAAATTCACTGATTCGCTTCGAGGGTATTCAACCTTTGGCATGACTGTGTTGATCACAACTCCTTCTTCACTCTGATAGTCACAAGGATATTCAGTCTCATCAGCTTGATCATTTGAAGTAATCTGAATTTTCCCAATTCTTATGGCATACTCAAGGCGTTCTCCTAATGCTACCACGTCAGAGAAACTTATTGGAAGTCCGAGCAATCTTTCGAAGTACGGATCTTGTAGGGAATCTACAAACATGCTTGCTAGCTCTTGGTCAAGGAGTGGTGGTTGCACTCTAGCAGCAAATTCTCTCCATCTCTGAGCATACTTCCTGATAGGTTCATTGTTCTCTTGAGACAATTCTTGCAACTGCATGCGATAGTGAGCAATGTCTAGATTATAATCGTACTGCTTCAGAAAAGCTCTGGCTAAATCCGTCCATGACTGAATCTGATTTCTCTCTAACTGCATATACAACCTCAAAGATGCCCCAGTCAGACTATCTTGAAAGCAATGGATCATCAATTTGTTATCTCGCACAAACGCAGTCATTCTTCGACAGAACATCATCAAATGCAGCTTCGGACAGCTATCTCCCGTGTACTTCTCAAATTTCGGCACTTTGAACTTATAAGGCAACACCAGGTCAGGAACCAAACACATGTCTACAGCATCCAGGTTAACAGCATCTTTGGCTTTCAAAGCTTTCATTCCTTCTTCCAACGCTCGGAGTCTTCTAGCCTTTTCAAGAGCTCTTGGATCTACCATCCCGGCAATTGGAATATCTCTTCGGTAATTCATCACAGGGAAAGCAACACCTTGATTGTTAACAGGAGGAGGACGTTCATTTCGGGCAACAAACTGCTCATGTCGATCTCGGTTCTCAACAGAAGGCTGCACAACTTGGTCTGCAGTAACGTTGTTCACTTGCGGGAAGTCTTCCATAGAATCATACAGAGGGTTGGACGTCATAGTGAACCCCGTCAGGGCGTTAGGAGACTGGAAATTGCCTTCAGACATAGCTACCAATAATCTTCAGCTGATTTCAATGCTTGACTATGCTCAAATCTACTCAACCCCTAGGTCGGTCTTCTGACAATCAACAGCTGCTCAATCCAAACTCCGGGTAATCACCTTCAGGAAACAAAGGCTGGATCAGAACTCTGGCTAGCTGGAGGATGGTATGCAATATGATGCAACACTGATATGCACATGATATGCAAGATGCAGCAAACAACGGGACCACAACCCCCACACAATCTCTAAATACTAATGCACTGCTGACGGCGTACGGTCGCTCTGAAGAGAAGACCAAAATAACGGGTAGGTTGGAAGTCAAGTTTCCTGCAAAAAAAACCCCCCCACTCACAGGTGTGGACCTATATCTGACAAGGCACGGCATCCTATGCGGTCGTCAGTGTCACAGACTTTCAAAACTGACGATACGATTCCCAGAAGGAGTGGCATCATCGAGTCCTGAAGAGGCCTCACTTAGCTAACTTCCAAATGATCGGTTCCCAGAGTCGACAATCCTCACGTCTGGACTCCCCTCAGATCCTCAGGACCGGAAAGGAGCACCTCTGCGAGAACCTCGTCTGAGCGCAGATTTCATAGGGAACTGTGCCTGCTCAGCAGACAGGTTCGTCTATTACTCTCCACAACTATATCTAGGTGCATACTCAAGCCCAGGTCCGGCTTCTCACTCAATCATAGAACACCCGTAACACCCCAACAGCAACAAATAATATCAATAAATAAGCCCCAATAGACAAGCAAACAAGCGCTAGGATTGACTCTCTCTTAGGGGACGTTGGATCCCACATGCATAAGGACTATCGCAGTACTTAGCAGCCAGGGGACGTTGGATCCCCAACAGACTCACATAGGGAACTATCGCAGTCCCCAGCAGAGTCGCCAGCTGTCGCTACTGCGAAAATCGGCGCCGGCTGAGAGAAGAGTCGCCACCGTGCGTTATTTATCCCAACGGAGGGAAAGGAAACGCTCGAAGTAAACCTCGTAAAAAACGGGGAAAAGGTATGGTCATCGCAACCAAAACCTGGGTTCGGGAGTCGGTTACGCAAGGGGAAGGTATTAGCACCCCTCACGTCCGTCGTACTCGACGGGATCCACGCTTGCTTGGGTTGTCTATAGGATGCAAAAACAATCTATCTACGGCTGCTAAATCTAAACGGAAGGGAATTGACTCGATAGAGCGTCGCACTCTATGCCTACGTATTCTCGAGAGAGAAAGTCAGAGTCAACGTAGTTCGGGACTACGGGGAAAATGGCTCGCCAAGACATCGCGTCTTGTGCCTACGTACTTCCACACTGCATGGAAGATCAGAGCTTTACGTAGTTCAGGCTAACTACGGCTAAACAAGGGTATTCTCACACAGCAGTGAGAAATCAAACTGGTTTCAAAGGTACGGGAACCTATGGGCAAAACTACGGTTTGGTCTCAAATGCACTCGGGCAAGAGAGAAAAAGGGTAACTATTAGTCGTCAGCGGGAAAGTCTCGATCGCACAGCAGCGAGAGAATACAAGGTTAGTCGTTAGTATGCTCGCTAGGATATCGCATCCTATGCCTACATATTCTCGTCTGGTACGAGAAATCAGAGCAACTGTAGTTCGGCTACTTCGGAACCACAACTCAAATCTCATTTTATTAACTTTCTGAAAAATGATTACAATGATTGAATACTGAAAATAAACTCCTAGGAAATACTATCCTATCCTATCCTGGAAAATCAAATGAAAAAGTCCCCTAACAAGTGGACATTCTAGACTATCCCTAAAATTGTAAAAAAATACACTCTAAAAAAATATTACATCTAATATTTTTTCTCTTTTTTCTATATTTTTCTTCTCTTTTCTTTTTTCAAAAATATTTTTCCTCTCTTTTTTTTTTTTTTTTTTTTTTTCTATTTTCACCCTTTTTCTTTTTCTCTTTTATTCAAAATATTTTTCATCTTTTCATATTTTTCATATTCTTTTTCTTTTCCTATTTAATATTTCTTTTTCATACTATTTCTTTTTCTCTTTCTTTTTCTATTTCTTTTTTATATATTTTTTTTATTCTATTCACATTTCCTTTTTTATATTCAAAGAAAATAAGAAGAAAAACAAAATACAAGGGAGGGGGTACATTGCAGATTACAGGGGGTATACAAGTAAAACAAAAAAAAACTGCAAACTGGGCCCAGCCCAGCTGTTTGCTGCAAAAACCGGTGGGGGGTGTGGATAAAAAACGTAGGGTGTTAGTCCAGAGATTGAGTACTCGTTGGGCCCAGCCCAAAGTCCTTCAAAAACACAGAGGGAGGTGTTTGCCAAAAACGGAGGGGGTGAATCCAAAAACTGATTGGGCCTGGCCCAACCTTCACACGGACCATCTCCCTTTCCTTCTCCATTCACTCTCAGAAAAACTAAGAACCCTAAAACTCCCTCTCCGCTGCTCATGGCGCCGCCACCGTTCACCCTTCATCCGTTCAGCCTTCTTTCTCTCACCATCTCTCCCCTCTCCGTTTTCCACACAAAACAATCTGTGAAGCAATCTTGATGATGAGTGTTGAACATTGATAGCCGATCTTGAAGGATCTGTTGACGTTTTCTGGAGAATTGAAGGAGGACGGATGTAGGTTGATGATTTGCGATGAAGATTGTTGATTATTGATGAGATCTGGAGAAGATTGATGAAGCTTCTTGGAATTTCTTTTCTGGAGATGGAAGACGTCCTGGAGAGCTCATGAAGAAGAGCGATGAATATTCATCATTCCTGATGAATTTCTGGAGACTTCTTGCATGTTCTTGCTGCTGAACGATGAAGATGTTTCTGGCGATTTCCAGGTGATATGATGAAGATTGTTCTTCTTGTTGATGATGTTGATCAGAAAGATGAAGGTTGATCGGTTGAATCTAGAGATGATGATTGTGGTTGAGAGTTGTTGAGAAGGAGAGTTGTAATTTTCTGGAAACGGTTGAAAAATCTGATGAAGATTGAAGGTGATGATGAGAGGTCGCTGATGAATTTCTGAGAAGTTCGTTGAGAGTTCATCAGTTCTGGCGATTTTCTGATGGTTGAATGAGTTTGTGACCGGAGGTTGGATCGGAGGAGATGGAGGTTTCTGGGAATGAGATGATGCGGATGATGAAGGTTGATCGGTGATGGAGGAAAACGACCGGAGAGGATGAAGATTGAAGGAGGAGGTCGGAGAATTTCTGAGGATTTTTGGGTGTTTTAGGGTTTTCGGCGACGGGTAGGGCGGCCAGAAGTCGTTGGGGAATCCGTTACGGTGGTCGCCGGCCATGCATGCCGGCCAGTGAGGAGGACGGTGAGGTGATACGTGGCAGCGTGGGTGGAGGCAATGGATGCATGCAGGACGCGTGTCCTGCGCGTGGCAGAGAGAGAGGAAGCGTGAGTGATGCGTGGCGTGATGGAATGAAGAAACGTGGGTCCTCCCCTTGTTTACACGTGGCCTGCTGAAGCTTTATAGGCTGAGATTTTTCTGGATCCTTCTGGACAATTCTGGACTTTGTGGACTGATTCTGGGCTTCTGCGAAATGGGCCTTGCTGAAGACTTATGGATACTGGCCCAACGAAAATTACCTCCCAAAAACTGAAATGAATTAAAAAGATTAACAACCAATTGATTAAAACTAAAGTGATTAATCCTAATTAATTTTAATTAACTCTAACTAAATCTCAATTAAAAAATTCTAATAAACCCACTACTTAAACTTCTATTTAATCTCTAACAAGCCTATATTAAATTCTATGAAAAAACTATATTATTTATATCTAAAATTAAAAAATCATTTAATTTCTATTAACCCTATTATTTATTGTTCTAAAACATTATATCCTAAAAAAAACCTATTTATTTAATAAGGAAAAATCTATATTATAAAAAAAGATTAAAAAGCTATTAAAACTATTTAAAAAAACTATTAATATTCTAAAAAAATTCTATATTATCCTAAAATGATTAAAAATCTATTTAAACCCTAAAAAGGGCCAATAAAATCCAGAAAATTCACAATAATTCCCAGAGGGACAAAAATAGCACCGAACGACAAATAACACTGCGAGAGCGCACCAAAATAGCCGGTAAAATACGATTCTACTTATCTAAACCGATTAAAAACACCTGAGACGCGAGACGAGGGCTGTGATCCCGATAAAGCCAAAACAAATTGAAAAATGCACTATATGCGATATGCAGATGCGAATGCGGTCATGCGTCGAAACATATGACCAAATACGGGACCCGGTTGGTCAAATTTTAGGGTGCAACACTGTGGAATTGGTTTCAACAGGAGCCTTTGTTTAAAACTCATCAGATCAAAATGTGAATGGTGCTAAATGTTGACAAACACTAAAGTACTGTGTCGACAGGCCCTAGTTTTTGCTCTAAGGGTCCACACACAAAGCTTTTATATCAAAACAAAATTTCATGCCTTACCAAACAATGAAATAAGAGCAACACATAAACAGAGTTTTTAAACCAACATCAAATTGGTCTGAACAGCACTACAGCAGTTTAGCAAACTTGTATAGGCCAGACCTACTAATCGTACATAGCTTGTAACCACCAACTAAAGGTACTGAACTAGCACTAAATAGAATCCTGACATTACAATGCCAAGCCTAAGTGAATGTATTTACACAAAGAGTTAGCAACTCTAAGTACTCAGTCAAGGGTTAGCAGATCCAAATAAAAGCAAGTTAAGGCTCACAAATGACAAATATAACAATGTTAAGATTAATCCACCAAACTTAAGTCTTGACAGTTTTTAAGTGGTTTGGTGATCCTTTTAACATGACAATGCATAGGCTTCTCAACATAACCAATAATACATGATGTTGCATATGTGAGAGAAAAGCAAGGGATAGAAGTCACATACCTCTTGTAGACCTTCTTGAGTAAGCTTAATAGCAAAGAAACCCAGAGATCCTCTCTTGGCACAAATTTGGAGTTTTCTTCCTCTTGAAGCAATAAGCAATCCTTTAGGACAGTTTGAGTAATGAACCTCCCAACTGGTTTTTGAGCCTTTGGACAGTTGAAACAAGATATATATGAGGTGTTGGGGGTGTTGAGGTGGTAGGAAAGGCCTTAAGTAGAGACTTGGCTTCCAAAGTGCATAAAAGTCAAAATATGAAGGTTGACTTTTAGATTGACGAGTTTTTTGATGAAAGTAATGGTGGGAACAATTTCAAATGGCCATTTTAAGGGTGTGTAGATGGTCTTTGAAGTGTTTTGATGTTTGGAACAAGAACTAGCATGAAAAGTGGAAAATGGTGATTTTGTGAATTTAAGCAACTTTCAAGCAAGGAAAGGAATGAGAGAGCTATGAGTTCTATGTGTTCTTGATAGCTCTGGTGTCCTTTGTAACATAGAGAAAGGTCTCTATTTATAGGGAGAGTGAGGGTGAGGGCAGCCTTGGTTTTTCCACATTTTGGAGGGAGATTTTGAATGAAATCTTGCCAAGATCAAGTGGCAGATTTTCTCATCAGTTCTTGGGAAAATGCTGAGCAAAATATCAAGTGAGATGGGAGGGATGATATGACTAAAGTGAAGCTAGGAGGGGTAGGGGACTGTAGCTGCATAAACCTTCAAAAAGTTTCTCTTTCTTCCTCCTTTAAATGATTATTTTATTGGCCACTTGCTCCAAGTTGCAAAAAAACCTCAATACTTCCTTTCTTCTGGTTTTTGCTTCATCTAGGCTTCACATTATAAGAATAGAACATGATCCAATGGCTGAGGGTGGCTCAAGTTGTTGAATTTTGAAATTTGGAAAAAGTTGAAGTGGTGACTTCAAGTGTGGCAGCCCCAACTTCCATGATCCATAACTCTCTGCTCACAAATGCTATTGAGGAGTTCTACCACATTTTAGAAAGCCCTCAAGTATATCTACAACTTTAATGTTTTTGAGATTTTCAAATTCTAGATGGAACTAGGTTGAAAAACCCCTTCAAGTTGTTGAAAAAACATACTTAAAAAGCCAAATAACTTAGAAATTTTCTAAGTTATTTCCCTTCTTGAAATGAATTTGGTCATAACTCCCTATCTATGCATTTTTTGATCATGGACCACTTTGGGACTTTTGTAGGACTTGTTAAGAGATTTCCAATGAGCTTTGAACCAACTCAATTGGATGTGTGGTTGAGGAGTTATGGTCTTGCCCCTTTCAAAACTGTAATTCCCGATTTTTGCAATTACTTCCTAACCCTTGATCCAATGGTCATGAAATTTTACGGGAAGGTGAAATATGACATAAGGAACATTTTTTATTCACATCTTGAAATCAAATTCCTTATGGTTGAAGAGTTGTCTTTTCGGTCAACCGTACGATCAATCGGTGACTACCGAGTCAACTGTTGATGATCTGGGTATTCTGAGGCCTTGAAACTTTTTGAGTAGACTTTACTAAGCCATAGGAACTTCATGGACCATGATACCACCATTGAAACACTTTTTAAATCAAAAGTCAAACTACAGTTGACTTTTCCTAACCGGAAAACCCTAATCGGGTATCCTGAACTGCACTGTTCTCAATTCCTGGGTGACAAACTCAAATTGGATTCATACTTGACCCAATGTAGTATCCTTAATATTGTTTATAGTTGAATCAATCCAAAACATTAATTGATCAACCCATCGAAGCCTCGATTTTTGACGGTACGGAACCCTGATTCATCTGCATCTTGACAAAGATAAACTTGAAGTGGGTTAAGGTTAGTTAATCAAATAAATATGATCCTAAAATGATGATGAGGATCTAAGGGGTCAAAATTTGGGGTGCAACAGGTAGTTGTTAGTTAGCTTGATCGAGCGTTCAATTTTCATAGAGGAGTGTCCCCATTCGAGGACCAATTGCACCTTATCCCTCTCAAGAGGTCATCACCTTATCTACCACAATGGTTAAAACCTCACCAATCAGGAGTGGGATAGTTACAACCCTTTCGGAGAAATCAAGACAACCAGTGTCACACGACTTGTTTCGAAAAAATAAAAGGAAAAGAAAAAAGAAAGCCCGCTAAGTTTGAAAAGCTAGAAAGCAATACTCAGGCAAAATTAGGGCATCCCGTTGGACTTCAAGATATAAAGAACTCGAAAAAAAGTCAGTCCAGGAAAAAATTAGGGAATAAAAGAATAAAAAGAGAGGATCTCAGAAGAAAAATCCTTAAACAAGGACAATGTCGTGTGGCTACAGGCACATAAGACAAAAGGGGTAGCTGTTACTTTAAAAACCTTGTGGGTTCCTTAACCATCACTCCTACCATTCAACAAACCTTTTGAGAGGTGAGTGCTTATGCCTAGTTAACTGAACTTAGGATTGGAGATCATCACGTAGAAGGGGTGGGTACAAATCATACTTTGAGCCTAATATCCTTGGTTTCAATAACCGTGAACCCGACCACGTTTCAACCCTCGAAAGACCTAATTGAGGCAGAGTTTATTTTGAAGGCATACTACAATGAGGTCGAGTAACCTGACTCCTACATGATTTGCTATTCATATCCTTGTTGTATCTTTCACTAACCAAATCAGCACCACATTTGGACTTTTGGTTCATTCGTTTCACTATCACGACACTTGAGAAGTGACATGTCTTTCAAAATCTGCATGAACACCCCATTAAAATTACCATTCGTGAACAAACAATTTTAATTGCAGGTCAGTAGTTGACATGGAGGAAATTCCAACAGGGAATCATCAATCAGGACTAGATCATTCAGCAGTCTGGATCAGGTTTGTGTATACTTGGAAGCCCTGTGAATCTGGGGCATTGACATCCAGTGAGTTTGGAATCAGTCAGTCTGAGGCAAGTCCCGAAGCATCGGTTGATTATGGGGCAAATCATTCAAGAAGCAGTTGATCAGAAGTGAATCATTTCCAGACTACCAATCAGGGACAATCACCTGGAGATTTTGTTGATTTGAGGGAAGTCCCTCCAGTGTTCATTCAGGACGAGTTAAGTCGCCTCAACGCTCATGCAGGGGCAAGCCACTTTAAGAGTGCATTGAGGCCAGCCATTCTGAGATTGGGATAATCAAGGATGAATATGTAAGAACACATATTATTTCTTAGTAATATCTCTATGTTTTGATGATAACTCTTTTGAAATTTTGTATTAAAGAATTATATACTCTAAAATTTGTTCATAAATATTTACTGCAGATAATTAAAGTATATATACATCCAAGAGCAAATTAATCTGAACATAGAACTATGGAAGGCTCTAAAGAGTCAGAATCATCTTATAGAAGAATCTGAGCGCTGTCTACAGAAGAATCTGAAGCAGAAGCTACAGAAGAATCTGAAGCAGAAGCTACAGAAGAATCTGAAGCAGAAGCTGCAGAAGAATCTGAAGCAGAAGACTCTAATAAGATCTGAAGACTCTGAAGCATTAAAGAACTTTGTATGAGAGTTAAGAAGCTCAGTTTTTCAGAAGACTCTGAGAGTACTACACGCTGCATGTACTGAGGATCTGATTCATAAAACTCTGCTTTGAAAGAACTACACGCTAAAGCACACTTGCTGCCTTACTCTGATTCAGCAAAATCTGATGGGAATCCAAGACTCTGATCATGCAAGATCTGATGGTTACCCTGCTGGAAAAAAATAATTATTGAAGAAGAATTCAAAGTAATATCCTTTGATTTATCTCAACGACTCTTTCCTCTTTCATGCTTGACACTAGAACACAGACCAAAAGCATTTCTCTGTGCATTCTACTTCCAGGAAAGGTCATGTGATGTAAAGACAAAAAGGTTCAGGCCTTCTCAGTACACAGCCTCCAATGTCAAGACTTTGTGGACTACTGTGCATATAAAAGCAAGTCTTCATCATCTTCTTCAAAGTGATAGACTACCAACGAATCTCAAAAAGAAAATCTTACAAGCTCTCATAAAATATTCTTATTGCTGAGTTTATTATTTTGTTCTTAACATTAAGTGAAAAATCACTGTTGTGATAAAGCTTGTTAGAAGCATTCATACACTTGTATCAATCTTACATTTTATTGTAATAGTTCCTTAAGAAGATCCAGTTGGGATCAGTAGTTCTTGAGAAGACTTTGACAGTTGTTCTTAGTGCTTACTATTGTAATCAATTGATTAAATAGTGGATTAAGTCCTTGTTTGAGAAAGGAAAATCACTCTAGATAGGGTGGACTGAAGTAGTTGAGTTCAACGAATCAGGATAAAAATACTTGAGTTTTTTACTTCTAAGTTTTATCTTCATACTTATTCAACCCCCTTCTAAGTATTTTCTCACCTTCAGAATCATTTCGTGGTACAGATTCTGGGGTAAGCCATCTCGAGGTTGTCTCATGGCAAGATATTTTCTTTTCAAGGTGAACTTTCCCAAGAATCGAACTGGGGCAAGTTAAACTACATTGGGGCAAGTTACTCAAGTGAGTTTATTCTCCTCAGCAAGAGTTGAGTGTCGGGGAATCGTGCCATTACCTCATCAAATAACCTGAACCTACCGAAAAGGCCTTGCTATCATTGGATTGTTATCCCATAACCTAAAACTTGTTACCTGTCAGAACCTCATTTCCAAAGCCCAGTTCTCGTCTGGCGAACCTCCAAAGCCCAGTTCTCGTCTGGAAAACCTTTAAACCTGTTATCACCTGGTCAACCTTTCACAAAACATTAGTTCCCGTCTAATGCATATCAACTTTTAAACCAGTTCCCGCATGGTCACCTTTCTGTAGCCTACTATTTAACCAGTCCTCGTCTGGAAAACACAGCTTCAAAGTTCAGTTCCCGTCTGACATCAAAACCAGAAGTCATTTCTCGTCTGACAACTTAACCCTTTTTCCACCAGTTCTCGTCTGGTAGTCTACCCTTGAATGCTAGTTCTTGTATAGTGATTCCCCTTTAAAATCCATTTTTGTTGGTAACTAGAAATAAATCCCTATCACCATAAACTTGGTCTTACCTAACCAAAAAGCCCAACCATACTTGGCGCAATTATTCCCAGTGGCTCGCATTCCCCGACATGAGGCTCGAGCGATCTCACTTCTCCATAATAGAGGTTCTATATGCCCACAAGATGTTGATATCAGATCAGATTATCTTCACAACAGATTGAGTTACATATTCCCACAGCAGGCAGGGACTAGTTTCTCCCCAGCAGATTATAACTAGTTTATTCCCAACAGGTTGAGATTGTTTCTCCTCAGCAGTTTAAGAGTGCAGCAAGCTAAGATGCATTTATCCCTTATCAGGATGTGATCAAGGATATCCTCAGCAGGCCAAAATTGGTATCCCCCAGCAGATGAATTGTGTGCAACTATCCTCAGTGGTTTGAGATTGAAGTTCTTCCTGACAGGCAAATTTGGGTTTATTTCCTCAGCAGTGGGACGAGTGCAGTGTTGTTGCCCCCAGAGAGTCCAAGTCTTTGGATCTTTTCCCCTCAGAGTCTAGGTCTTTAACTCATTCCCTAAGCAGAGGTTGATATTGTTAAGTTTTGTGCTCATTTTCCCCAAGCAGAGGTCGATGCTGATTCCCTCATTGCCTAATCTCCGACCAAGTCAGTGGAATAGCTTTCCTCCCTGAGATTGTTTATTCTCCATCCTCAGCGGATAGAGAGCTTGGGACGATTCCCCAGTAGATCTTATTCATATCCCTAACAGATAGCGGATTAAATCTTCAGCAGAGCGGAATCTCTGACAGAATAAAGCCATCCTTTAGCAGTCTGCCTGGATTCCAGCAGAGTTGTCTGTTCCCCAGAATGTTATATTCTGGCAAGACTACCCAGGGATGATTTCCCCGGTAGAGTGGAGTTATTTGTTTCCAGCCGAGGTGTTAGTTCCTCAGAAGAGTTGTGTTCTGGTAGGCCATCTAGGGCGTCATCCCCAGCAGAGTTTGATTTTGATTCCCAGCGGAGTGGATTTATGCTTAGCAGAGCAGCTTTACCCAGAAGTTTTCTCGGAAGCCATCCAAGGCTTGTATTCCCCAACACGAGCCCGTTTGCACTAGGCGTGCCTAGCCTTCCACCAGCGGAGTTGGCTCTTTCTCTTTAGCATTTATTTTGCTGAAGTGGTTCCTTTGCATTTGCATCGTGCATAGCATCCTCCCAAATGCGTAGCATTTCTATTTCGTATGGAGCATTACGCCATATTCAAACATGTGCATTTGAAACATGATCCAGGTTGTTACCTCTTTGTTTTTGGGTGTACCTCCAGCAATTATCGATATATTTCTCAAGCCTATGTGGTATCCAGGCCTCCAGTAAGATCATTGACAGATGTGTTCATCTTATCGTTCTCTCAAGCAGAGTCTATTTATTCAAGTTCATATTTCCCCAATGGGTTTCTTCACCCTGACGGAGAAGTCAGATGTTTTACTTGGTTGATGACTGATGGCGATGTCAGAGGTTTCTTTTGTGGTTGGCAAATTTCCAGGTTCTTTGGTATTCAACCGTCTTTTACCTTGAGCGTATGAAAGCGGTTACTTTTCATCCCTTCGATGCTAGAAGTTTCTCTGTGATTATTATCAGTGGATGATCTTAACTTCATGTGGATTTTGATGCTCGCTTTTATTTAGCGAAGGTCTGGCGGCGATGTCAGAAGTCTCTCAGAAATATGGTTGTCTAGCGGTGATGTTAGATGCTTATCAGATTTATGTTTGTCTGGCGGCGATGTAAGAGGTTTATTAGCACCGTGGTTGTCTGGCGGCGATGTCAGAGTTCTGTATCCCCACAGGTACTTGACGGTGATGTCGGGTGTTTCTCAGAGTTATAGTTAGCTGGCGGCGATGTCAGGTGTTTGTCGGATTTATGGTTGATGACGGCGATGTCAGGGTTATCTTACTAGGTTTGTATTTTTCTGGCGGTGATGTCAGGTAATTTGGTTTCCTAGTGGCAAGGTTGGATGTTTTACTGGCGGCAATGTCAAATGATTTGTTTTCCCAGCGGCGAGGTTGGATGTTTTTCTGGCGGCGATGTCAAATATCTTTGTTTTCCCAGCGGCGAGGTTGGATGTTTTTCTGGCGGCGATGTCAAATATCTTTGTTTTCCCAGCAGCGAGGTTGGATGTTTTTCTGATGGCGATGTTTTTCTGGCGGCGATGTCAGGTAATTTGGTTCTCCAGCGGCGATGTTGGATGTTTGTTTCTGGCGGCGATGCCAAGTGATTTAGTTTTCCAGTGACGATGTTGGGTGTTTTGGTTGTCCTGCGGCGATGTCAGGCGCTTTATATTTGTGAATGACTGGCAGTGATGTCAAGTGTGATTTACCGATTGATTGTTTTGAATGACTAGCGATGTTGTCAGAGGGTCGTATCTTTGGATTTGATGTTTGTTTTTATTTAACAGAGGTCTAACGGCGATGTTAGCTACTTTACCAACTGGATATTGATGACTGACGGCGATGTCAGAGGTTTCTTTTTGCGGTTGGCAAATTTCTAGGTTCTTTTGTATTCAATCACCTTCTACCTTGAATGTCTGAAAACGGTTGCTTTTTATCCATTCAGGTCCAAGTCAATTGAATAGGGCAGCTATTGCACCCTAAAATTTTCCCACCGGTTTTCCGACTTTGACTGACTTTTGTTTTATTTTCTTTTGCATATCATTCTAGGTCAATCATATTGCATAACTAACCAAGTTTCCAGACTCTCTGTTTGCTTTGTTTCTTTTGTGAATCAGGGATGGACTTCAGAAGCTTCAAAGGTGTTTGAATTAGGGTTGGACAAGAGGGTTTCTTTTGAGTTAGATTTCCATTGTTCAGAGGTTATTCTTTTTGGTTATGTGGCCACAAGGAGTCGTTTGCTTAGGGTTTCATTAGTGGTTTGGCTTGAAATACTTTGAATCTTGATGTTGGTTCTCCTCAAATCTTTATGTCAGTTTGCACTCAGGGCGAAGATTAGGGTTATCACCGTTTGGGCTAAGTCAGGCAATTGTCAGTTAATTGAGTTCCTTTTGAGGATAGTAATTGAGATGGTGTGCAGTATGGTTCAGTTTCTGTTTGATATGAATTAATCTTGTTTGAAAAAGGGGATTACCTTCATTCTCAAGTTGAGTTTGATTTAAATCATGGTTAATGTCAGGTTTGATTCATCGGGTGAAGTCAGGTTGTAGGGTCTTGGTCTTATGACTCGGGATTTTTGAAGTCAAGGTTTTAAGTGTTGTGGAGGTATCACAAAACATATCCATTCCCGTAACCATATTTTCATTCCAAATGATCCAATTTTAATCCAATCACCCATTTCTTCCTAACCCAATTCCATTCCATAACCATTTTAAACCCATTTCCCATATTTCATTTCAATTAGCCATGTTTTCTTTATCCAATTGTTCAAAATCCATTAGAGATACTTTTCAATCCATTATCCGTTTTAAATCCATTTTCTACACCCATACTTTATCTATTTAAAAATCCTTTTCAATGATCCATGATCCATTTCTTGTTTGCAATTCAATTTGTCCACTTTTATTATAATCTGTCACAAATATTTCAAGCCATGACAAAGTCCATCAACCAACTATCCATCTTTGTTATCAATTACCACAAAAGTACAAGCCATGACAGGGCCCGTCACACCTCTTTTTATAAGTGACCACAAAACAATTTTCAAATAAAAAATAATAATATGCCATCCAAAATGGTTTTGTTAGCTCTTAGTCATATGTTGCCAAACTTGTACAGTCCATTGCTCCTCTCCACATGCAAATTCTTTTTCTTTTAACCATACATAAAGATGTAACAAGGAATAGGTAAGATATAATATTCTGAAGACACTCAAGCCTTTCCAAAACATGCCCATAATAGGACATAACATCTGCCTTACCAATGTCCTGCTACTAATGCAATAAACCAGATCCCAAAAACCTGATTCAAAATACACCAAAATGGGAACTCCGTGCTAACCTCCAAGACTGTTGTGCCTCGAGCTGGCCCCAAACCACCTCATTCCTCTAACTTGTAATGTACCGCCAGACCTGCAAGTTGTATGTTCCAGACCACGCCATAAATAAACTCGTCAAACAAAAACCAGATTACACAAAAACATACCAACCTTTCCTGCACTTTGCCAAAAAACACTTCTATGCTACCCTCCAAAACATTGACCAGCAGCTTAACCGTACCAAGACACTGTGCATCCTGCTACATCACTCCAAAACAAAACCAACAAAGCCAACTTACACCAGAACTGCTATAAAATAGACCTTACGATAAAGCTCCATAAAGAAAATTTTTTGCATAGACAAGAAAAGCAACAAGTCAAGAAGGGTGTCGCTTCCGCGAAAATAAGGTGCCGGCAAAACAGAAGAGTCACCACCTTTCGTTATTTATCCCTCAGAGCGGGAAAGGAAACGATCGGAAAAACCTGACGAAAAGGTATAAGACAAGGTCATCGCAACCATTGTCTGGGTTCGGGAGTCGGTTACGCAAGGGGAAGGTATTAGCACCCCTCACATCCATCGTACTCGATGGGATCCACGCTTGTTGTGTTTATCTGACGGGTTGGTTTTATCTATCTACTTATCAAGGCTGGCTTAAAACAAAACAAAAGAAAAGAAAAAGAGGACTCGACAAAGCATCGCGCTTTGGGCCTACGTATTCTCATCAGAAAAAATCAGAGTCGACGTAGTTCGGCTAACTACGGGTTACGGGGAAGGTGGCTCGCCAATACGTCAGTATTGTGCCTACGTACTCTCAACAGGTATGAGAGATCAGAGCTTACGTAGTTCGGGTAATACGGATTACGGGGATTCAGGTTCATCTGTTTTATCGAGTAGGGTTAACAAACAGTTCCAGCAGTTGGATATATGCAGCTCGACCCTTGGAGACTTAAGCGTTACCGTTTGCGGTAGAACTGAGAGTTAACGACACTCTTTTCTTCAGAAAAGCTTCCTTTGAATTATGGGCCCACGGGGCAAAAAGGTTTGAAGTTTGTTTTCTGTCTTTTACGGAAGAACTGTTTTTTATGGATGTTTGCAACTAGTATCGCACTAGAGACTCTGACCTGAGAGTGAATGTGTCGCATGTCACCCAAAGGGAACCATACTAAACATCCAGACTGTTGGAAAGAAGCTCTCCAACAATCCTTTCTCAGATAGCTTAAGGCTCGTAACGTACGACGTCAGTTAACCTTTATTACTGTATTTTAATTTGTTTTGAGATGCGAAGAGAGAACAGGCTCAACTAAGAGGGGGACTATCAAGTCCTACTGTTGTCATGCCAAGGATTCATCCTATGGTTGAGGTTTGAAACAGGAATCTCCTAGAAGTTATCATGCATAGGTTTCAACCTAAAGTTCTATCATCACTTCCTTATCAAAGGAAGTGAGATTCCTAGGGGATCATGTCAACAGTAAGCAGAAACAGATAAAGCATCAGCTTAAACAGTAAACAGTATACGACTGTAAAATGCATGCAATGCAAGTGAGGGAGGAAATGTGTGTGGGGCAGCAGCCTCCACAAGCTCATCTCAACCTCAAGCCAGATATGAATAACTGCAATCATACAAAGGAATAAAATGCTATCAAGCAAAATAGAGGTAACTGCAATCATACAGAGGAAATGAAATGCTATCAAGCAAAATATAAGTGACTGTAATCACACAGAGGAAATAACATGCTATCAAGAAAAATAAACCACATAGGCAAGGGAGCTGGGCTCTACCGAATACCCGCAAGCAAAGCCATACAGTAAAAATACAAGCAGAGGGAGCAACTCAACCTCTAGTGCAATCATGCTCCTAGCTTAAATCAATCTAGATATGGACTTATTCTAATGCATCAAGCAAGTCAAACAAGGCACAACAATACAGAGAAGAAAACAGATCAACAGCTTCCACAGCCTCAAGCTTCAGCTCTGCAGCAATTCAGTCTTCAGACCTCACCTACCCTTCAAGGCTAGCATCTTCAATAGCAAGTGTCAACTTGCTTCTTCAAGCTTCCTCATAAGTATCCACCTATTCTTTCTTCTTCAAGCTTCAGCTCTTCAGTAAATCTCACCTTCAGGCTTCACTCCTAACTGCAAGTATCAACTTGATTCCTTCAGGCTCTCAATGTATCAACATAAGTGTCAACTTATCCTTTATTCTCCAGGCCTCAGCCCTTCACTCAATCTCAACTGGATCTTCTTCACAAATGTCAACTTGCTCTTCTTGACCTTCAGGCTTCAGTCCTCTCCTTCTTACAAGTACCTACTTGTCTTTCTTCATCTACAAGCTTTAGCTTCTCAGAGTAATCTTCAAACACAAAGAAGTATCGACTCCAACCTTCAATCTTCTTCAATCCCTAGCATCCATGAAAGAGATTGCAATCAAGAAAATGGATGGAAAGTGAGTGAAATGATGTAACCGAATTCAGTTGCAAGCAAGAATTTTCCAAACTCAATCTCTGCTCTCTCCTTCAATCATCACCAACCTTGGCCTTGGATCACCTCTACTCAATATATAGAACATGTGTGGATGATCTAGAAACCTCTAGATCCTTCTAATGAGAAGTTCAATCTCTCATGTTATGAGAATTTCAATCACATGCCATAGTGTGCTCCATTCTGCTAACAGCTTGAAATCAATCCCATTCTCTTCCAATTTCTCCCCTAGTGACATTTTGGATGTGTTTGGCTTGCAAAGGACCTTGGTTATGCCTTGATTCTAGGCTTTGCAAATGTTACTTAAGATGTAAGTAACTACTTTTCAAAGCAAGTCCACAAATTACACTTCAATTCAAAAATGTGGCTAAACCAATGTTCTTAAAATGTGTTTTAGAATCAAAATGATATATTACATGCCTTAGTTTGGACATGTAGATCAAAAATATCAATTTCCAACTTTGGTTCATTTAACTTATACCCTTATTTTAGGTCATTTTTGCAACTTTGGGATACAAGCACTTCCAACATCTCATGACCTCTTGAATAGCCTTAAAACATCATTTTGAACAAGTTTAATGTTGAACATTTTCCCATTTGAAGCTTGGAAATAGGAGTTATGGCCTTATGCTTGAAATGACCTATAATCTCCAAATGACCAAAATGCCCTTGACTTGTCAAAGCCATAACTTGAGTTCTACAAATCCTATGAAGGACTTCTAGTACTCTCTAGAAATATAAGAGAATAAGGAACAACATTCATGTTGACTAAAAGTTCATAGGAATCGTCCTTCTAGGGCAAAAGTTTCATGCAAGTTGGACAACTTTCAAGCCCCCAAATTCACATACCTCAGATGACCTGTAACTTGTCAAAGTCGTAACTTGAGTTCTACAAATCCTATCAAGGACTTCTAGCACTCAAATTAAAGCTAAGAACATGCTCTACAACAATTATGTTGGGGGAAAGATGAGATGACAATCACATCTTGAGCTAAACTGCCTTGAAGATAGGGGTCAAACTAGGGGATTTTACACTGTCAAGCCTTAGAACCCTAGCTTGAAACTTCTCAAACTCTTCAATCATGATGAGTTGACCTTGGAATCATCCTTATAACATCTCAATGCATCAATCCATGATCACATGGCTCTTGGATTAGGTCTCAACCTTCTTCAAATCATCAATTGACTTAGGGTTGACCCAGTCAAACCCTAATTGCACCACTCATGGTTGAGTCTTCTTAATCTTGCACAATGACCTGTCTAGGCCTCAAAGTGATCTTCAACACTTCTCATGAGCTCTCTCAAGATCTCAAATCTAACTTCATGGCTTCAGAATCATCTGATGGTCTTCCCCATAACTCTCAAGTTAGGAAACCCCCACTCCTGGTTTCAACCACTCTCTCTGAGGATCTTTTAACTTCTCTGACAAGGATATCAACCCTTGAGCATTTGAATAAGCTTCTGAGCTAGCTTCAAGGTCTTATGTAGCTCTTTATTTGTAATCATACCTCTTGATCTCCTGCATGCATGTCAATGAAATGCAAATGATAATGCTAATGTGCATGAAATGAAACATAAGCTAGGTAAAGAAATGTTGGGCAAATTTTGGGGTGCAACAAAGGGGAAATAGGTTATGAGGTTAAGGGGAGGATTTGAAAAGAAAAGGAAAAAACCTGGAGCCCATCTTGACACGTTCAGCAGAGATTCCTTTCACCAATCACTACAAACCAAAACTTTTGCACCTAGAACAAATATACAACAGCTTTGAATCCTTCCCTCATTCACCACGACCATCCTCTTCACCCACAAACCTTTGCCAAACAAGAAGCTTCACAATAATAGCTTCACACACATAACCTGCAGCAACCACATCCTGCATTACCTTCAAAATTTCCCTTCATCAACCTCACTTCTCAACCTTCAAACAACTCAGAAAGCCATGCTTCACATTATCGAACCTTCCTCCGTTTTCAAACAAACATCATTTTCAAAATCTTCTTTAAACCTTCATAGCCTTGAAACCCAAACCTCCAACACCTCTTCCTATTTACTTCCAAACTTCTTCAACCTTAACCCCTCAACCTGGATAATCTCGCTCAAGTATTCAATCTCAAAAGCTCCAACAAAACTCAAAACACATTCAAATCAGAACTTCAATCTCACTTCATTTTTCCTCCAGTTTTTGACAGAAATAATCTCAAAACTCAACTCTTCTTCTGCCTCAAATCAGCGGATAACCACAACCATTCCTCAACTCCTTCCATCTGCAACTTACTTCAACCTTCCATAAACAACAGCTAAAACACCCTCTTCATCAATAAACTCACCAAATCCCAACCATCTACACTTTCTTCCTATCCCAACAATACTCACAAACTGAACTTCACCACCAACAAGTAGAAACAGTGACCAAATCACCGAATTCACCATTCCAAAAGCATCAACAACATAACATCTCCAAAATCTGGGAAAAACAAAATCTTTCCTGAATCAAAACGAAACAGATGTAGTCGGAAGCAAGTTCGGAAGCGAGTAAAACCCTTACCCCATCATCAACAACCTCCGACCGCCGTTCATCCATTCCAGCAACATCCGCCCTCCTTCACAAACCATTCAACAATAAACCCCAACATCATCCTTCAAATCCCAGATCAATCTAACCTAAACAAATCCAGAAACTCAATGAACAAACTTAATCCAAAACTCTATCCTGTTTCGCAAACCCAGCCGACCAACTCAAATCCGAAAACCGTGAAAACTCCGAAATCCATCTTCACCGCAAACGAAACTCTTGAAACCCATATCTTCTCCAACATAACACCACAAACAACTTCAAACCGAAAGTCACCATCTTCTCCATCCACCATTAACCTTTGAACCAATACCCATTTTCTTCAACCCGTTTCCAGATTCGAACCTAAACAACCAATATCAAAATGAATCATAAGTGAGAAAGGGTTCCGCAGCGAGAAAGGAAGCACTCGAGAGAGATTCATGGAAGATTGAAAGTGAGAACGAGATTGAAAACGGGATCACAGTGGAGGGACCTGTGATGTTCCGAATGTGGTATGAATATGAGAAGGAGAGAGTCGTTTTTTTTTCCATTTTGGCGATAAGCATATTTTGTTTTTTTCTTTTTCTTTTTTTATTTTTGTTGCTTGCTGACTGTGTGGCCTGTTGGATCTCACCGACCCATTTCTTCATTTTTTTTACACCTCATTTCTATTCCATACACCCCCTCCCTATTTCTTTGTTTTATTTCTTTATTTTAATATGTAAATATGTTTTATTTATAATTTCTATTATATTAACTTTAGATGTTTTATATATTAGAGTTTTTATGTATATTACTTTTAGAATCTATATATTATTTTCTTTTTAAGTTTATAATGTTAGAATTTATGGTATTTTATATTTTTTAGAGTTATCTCATTTCTCATTTCTCATTTCTTATTGGACATTTGGTTCCACTTTTGGGTCGATGAAGAAACTTCCACCGTTTAGCCGTCAAATTATTGACGTGAAACAAAGGATCCGAGACCAACTTTTTTCTCTCCTTTCATTCTCGACTTTATTTCATTTTCATCCTTTTTGGTCGATGACGAGACCTTCGTAAATCATTACCAGTCAAATTATTGATGAATAATGTTGGATCCGAGACCACCTTCTTTCTCTCCTCATTTATTTTCATCTTTCGATTTTATTTTGACTTTTGGTGATCGATGAAGTCTTGTAAGACGAGATCCCACTGTTTTTGGCCCGTGCGACATGATTCAATTGGAGAACGATCCTCAATATCATTTCTCTATCTTGTCCATAGCATGGAAATTAATACGCGACCTCTTAAAGTTTGACTTCCCTGTATAAGTCGAGCTATGACGGTTTAGCGTCACATTGGTCCTGTTTCAAAGCATCATTAAGGACCAAAATAGGAGAAGATTGGAATGGAGCTTGCGCAGAATGTCAAGGGTTGACGGAACCACTCTGTTTTGTAACATTTTTCTAATTCAAGTCTTTTAATCAACCATCGAGTGTTGTGAGTTCTAAGCAATAAATACGTAGGAAATGGTGATTGAGGGGTTTCCCCTTAATGGCCTAGAGTGTTTAGTATAGCACCCTTTGGGTGATATGCGACACATTCGCTCCTACACTTTAGGTTCTTGCGTGTGTTTCCCGAGTTCCTCCCCGTTTAGGCATGTTAGGCCTGCTTCCTCTTTTCCTTCGCCCCCGTGCGATCGAAACTCCTTTCTCTCGCATCCTGGCGATTGAGATCCCCCCTCTTGCCTCCGTGCAATCGAGACTCCCTTTTCTCTTGCTTTCGTGTGATCGAGACCGTTTTTCGTAGTTAGCCGAACTACAACTGCTCTGATTTCTCATATCAGACGAGAATATGTAGGCATATGATGCGATATCCTAGCAAGCACACTAACAACTAACTTCTCTGTTCTCTCGCTGTCTTGCGATTGAGACTTCCCCGCTGACGACTAATCTATACCTTTCTCTCGCCCTAGCGCAATTGAGACCTGACCGTAGTTCTAGAACCCGTAGGTTCCCTTACCTTTAAACTCCGACATACTACGTCCGTTCTACCGCAAACAGGTAAAGCCTAAGTTTCCAATGGTCGAGCAACATACACCTAACTGCTAGAATGCGTACGCTAGTATCGTCAACCTTTTCTCTACCCCTTGTATGGTCGAGAACACCTCGTTTGCTCGTAGTTAGTCGAACTACGTTGACTCTGACTTCTCATTTCAGATGAGATACATAGGCATAAAGCGTCGTTGCTTTACCGAGTCATTTCTTTTCTTTTGTCCTCAAGCCTGTAGTTAGATAGTTTCAATCACCCTTTTAGATAGACAACAAGCATGGATCCCGTCGAGTACGACGGACGTGAGGGGTGCTAATACCTTCCCCTTGCGTAACCGACTCCCAAACCCGAGATTTGGTTGCGATGACCGATCTTATCCCTCTTTTCGTCAGGTTTTCTCTGAGCGTTTCCTTTCCCTCTCTTGGGATAAATAACACACAGTGGCGAATCTTCTGTCATTTCTGGCCTCGATTTTCGCAATAGCGACACCGGGGAGCGACGTCTATTCCGATGGACGCCCCCGGGGAGAGTTTGTAGGTTAGGTTATGCTGGTCCCCCGGGGAGGTGGTAGGTTTCGGGTAGATCCACCAGGGACGATGTTCGGTGTGTCTTCGTCGCCCTTTCACTTTACTTACGGTGGAAGGGTGAATTTGATCTTTGTCATCGAATTCACCGTTACCTTCTGCTTTTCAGGTGTTAATGACTACGTTTGTCCTGGACACAATGGTCGAGGATAATGAACCGGATGTCCCACATTTTGACGAGTGCGTCATTCCGCTCGAGGATTGGGTGGCCGAGGAGCCTCTGTCTACGCCCTCCTACTTTGCTTCTGACCCGACAAGGGCCTATGCCATCATGGAGGACCAGCGAGAAGGAGATCCAGAGAACTGGCAAGTCTGTCGTCCCCGGCCAGGCCATCGAATCTGCTCGAAATATGGGCGGATGCGCTTCCCGATGTATGAGTTCTACTTCAAAGAGGCCAGGCTCAGGCTGCCCTTCTCGGACTTCCACCTGGGCCTCTTCGACTGGTTGAGGTTGTCCCCGTCACAGTTGCACCTAAACGCCCTGGCTTTTATTCGGGCCTTCGAGGTCGTATGCCGCTATCTCCAGGTCGGCGTCACGCTGCCGTTATTCTTCTGTATCTTCCATCTGCAATGGCAGACGGTGAATGGTCGACACAACTGGGTGTCATTCAAGCAACCGGTCAGGCTCTTCAGAATGTATATGGACTCTGTCCGGGACTTCAAGGGTCGTTTCTTCGTGGTCAGCCCGATCATGCATGAAAGGGTTCACTCTTTATATTCAGAGGGGGAGCGGATCGTGGATGGTCGTCGCGAGGCCATCATACTGCCGCGGGTGCACGTGGAATGGTATCTGGAGCACTTTTCTCGGGGAACATGTCGGTACATCGTGCGCACGGGGTCGCTTGACGAAGAGGATATGGCCAGCTATCTGAAGACAGTCTCGTTCTTGTGCAACTTGTCGCCGTCGAAGCTGGTGACCCCTGACGGCCAGTACATCCTCGACAACCAGGGGAATGTCCGTGAGATGCCGAGGTTGATTAATACAAAGGCCCTGCTCGAGTGTCCCTCGGAGGCGGATGCCCTTCGCTATCTAGGTGGTGGTCGCCTCGCCCCTCTCACGATCTGATACTCTTTATCCTTTATTAACCAGTTTTCTTTGTTTTGCAGGGAACATGTCTTCCATCGAGGAGCAGGTGAAAAAGTTGTGCGCCTCAAGGGCTGTGGTTCCTCCAAAGACGCGGGTTTCCCGCAGATCAAGATGGACGAGGGTCGTCTTCTTCTCCGCCCAGCAGCCAGTCACCCACTTCGCAAGGGGCCCCGAAGAGGGCCAGAGTTCAGGAGGTGGCAGCCGTGGTTGACTTATCGGCAGATTCTTCCGAGGAGGGTTACGCCATCGCTCCCTGTCACCAGCACCCTGGCTATTTTCATGGGGCTAGGTCGCCTAGCATTCCTGCCGGGGAGGCGAAGGCGATCTTAAGCACGGACCGGGCTATACGGAGGCAGGTCCTGCCCGAGGACTTGGCCGCTCTGAAGCGGACCTTCACCATAACGATGGTCCTGAGCGAAGAAAGTTGCTCGGCCGTCGAGCTGTCCAAGCTGTAGGGGGACCTTGCTTTCATGCAGTCCCGTCTGAACAAGGCAGTCGAGGACCTGGAGGTGAGCCGGGGAAAGGTGACTCAGCTAACTGAGGAGCTGGAGAAAAATCACGGGGAGGTCGCACACGAGCGCAAGAGGGGGGACAACACCTAGGAGAAGCTGAAGGCAGCTGAGGAGGAACTGCAGGCGTCGAAGGCTCGTGTGGAGGAGCTTGAGGGTGATCTTCGTCCTGCTGACGATGAGACTGAGGATGATAGGCTGCTGGTTACCCGGGCTGACTTGCTCTCCAGGATACGGGTACTGGAATGTGATTGTCGGAATGCTTCCACCGCAGGCTTCAATGGCGCTGTCGCGCAGCTTAGAGTGGTGAACTCCGGCATCGCCTTTGTCGAGGATGGAATCGGGCCCTTCCACGAGACCATCGATGGTCGGGTGGTCAACCCAAGCACCGAGGATATTGGCCCCGTCGTCCCTTTCGTCGAGCCTGAAGCGGAGGAAGAGGAAGGAGCATAGATTAGTTCCGGGTCTGCGTGCCCGCGTATCCTGGCATGCGTGCCAATACTTTGTATTTTGTTGTTTTCTTTGCCGGGCCTGCGTGCCCTTATTGGTGATGTAATATTGACTACTAGGCTGGTGCCCGCTTTTAAGTAATATATTTTTGAAATTTTTGTCTAAGTGTGCGCCTTGTTTTCGCATGTTGTTATGCTCGTTTTATTTCTGCACTTTTATATGCTCGAAATATATGTTTGTTTGTTTGAAATGCATGTTTAGTATGCTTTTGGGCCTGTCTGGGGTGGTAGCTCGACGATAATTATTTTCGGCAGTGTGGGGAACTGGCCGGTTGGCCGGCTTTGTTACCTGGCCATTTCGGGGGTAGTTCTCCCTGCAGCGTGGACGTCCCATCGCGAGCTAGGTGTCCTACCGGTACTGGTACAACAACGAGGAATCTCGATCGATGTGTTCCCCGCCGAGCAGAGCCTTCTTCCCGCGCACACAAAGGCAGGGCTTGCTTTTTCGTTGGTCTCTAGAAGACGCAAGGAGGTGCGGTGGTACCATGTCGCCCCCCAGTGGTCGTGACGTTTTGGCGTCGCGGGCAGTTTTTAATTGTAGTACCGCTTCAGCTTCTCGGTGTTCCATGGTCGAGCTAGTTGTTCCCCGTGTAGGTTTTCGAGGTAGTAGGCCCCATGCTCCGTCTTGTCGCGGACACGGTAGGGACCTTCCCAATTCGCGACTAGTTTACCCTCGTGGGAGTCCTTCTGGTTTCTTCGCAATTCTAAATCGCCGATCTGAAATTTGCATTTTAGGACTCTGCTATCGTGGCGGAGTGCTACCTGCTGTTTTAGTCGGGCTTCTCGAAGAGCTGCTCCCGATCGAATTTCCTCAACTAGGTCGAGTTCCTCTCGGAGGGCGTCTCTATTGTCTTCGGCCTCGAGAGGAGCTTCGGTTCGTCTGGATGGCTCTCGTATCTCGACCGAGATCACCGCCTCGATTCTGTATGTGAGGTGGAATAGTGTGTCCCCCGTGGTTGAGAGAGGCGTAGTTCGGTATGCCCATAGGACGCTGTGGAGTTCCTTGACCCATGCCCTCTTGGCGTCGCCGAGTCTTCATTTTAGCCCTCTGAGTATTACCCTGTTCGCGGATTCAGCTTGGCTGTTCGTCTGAGGATGTTCGACCAAGGTGAAGCGGTGCTTGGTCCCGAGTTTGGTGACGAAGTCTCGGAAGTTTTTTTCCAGTGAACTGCATCCCGTTGTCGGTGACGATGGCAAGCGGGACCCCGAATCTCGCGAGGATATTTCTTTTGTAGAATCAGAGTATGTTGTGGGTCGTGATTTTGGCGAGGGCTTCGGCCTCAATCCATTTGGTGAAGTAGTCGACGCCCACGATCAGGTACTTGTTCTGATAGGAACCTAGGGTGAAGGGGCCGAGGATATCCATCCCCCACCAGGCGAACGACCAAGGGGAGGATAGGGATTTGAGCTCACTCGGTGGGGCGAGGTGCATGTCCCCGTGCCTTTGGCATCTGTCTCATCTCTTGACGTGCTCCTTTGCGTCTTCTTGCATTGATGGTCAGTAGTATCCTGCTCGCAAGGCCTTTCTTGCCAAGGATCATCCCCCGAGGTGCTGCGTGTTGATTCCCTTGTGGGTTTCCTCCAGAATATCAGCGGCTCGGGAGGTGTCGATGCATTTGAGGAGTGGGACCGCGAAGCCCCTGCGGTACAGTTTGCCTTCGAGGAGGACGTATGAGCAGGAGCGTCGTTTGATCGTGCCGGCCTCTTTGGGGTCGGCTGGGAGGTGGCCCACGCTGAGGTAGGCGTGCAGTGGTGTCATCCAACAGTTGGTATCTCCTATGGCGTTGATGTCGAGCAGGACGTCGGTGTTTTTCGTGCTTGGTTGTGATAGGACTTCCTGGATGACCGACTTATGCCCGCCCCTCTTTTTGGTGCTTGCTAGTTTTGAGAGAATATATGCTCGGGTGTTCTGTTCGCGTGGGACGTGTTGAACTTCCACGGAGTCGAAACTTTTCATTTTTTCGGTGATGAGTGCCAAGTATTTGGTGAGGTTATCGTTTTTCTCCTGATATTCTCCCCGTACTTGTGAGGCGACCAGTTGGGAATCCGTGTAGATTTTAATCTCTTTGGCCCCGAGGTCTGATGCCAAGCGAAGTCCGGCCAGGAACGCCTCGTACTCGACTTGTTTGTTCGTCGTCGGGAAGGCCAGTGTCAGGGAGACCTCTATGATGGTGCCTTCTTTGTTGTCGAGGATGATGCCTGCTCCGCTGCCCATGAAGTTTGAGGAGCCGTCGACGAAGATAGTCCATTTGTGGCTCCTCGTGGTAGGGTCTGGTGAGGGGGTCATCTCGGCGACAAAGTCGGTCAGGGCTTGGGCTTTGAGAGCCTTCCTTCCTTCATAGACAATGGCGAACTCATATAGCTTTAATGACCATTTCAACATTCGTCCAGCCATGTCTGGTCGGCCGAGGAGCTGTCTGAAGGGCTGATCGGTTCAGAGCACAATGGTGTGTGCCAAGAAGTAATGTCAGAGATGTCGTGCAGCGGTGATAAGGGCCAAAGCGAATTTTTTCGGTCAGCTGATATCGTACTTCAGCAACGTGGAGGGCTTTTCTCGTGAAGTAGATTGGCTTTTGCCCTTCTTGGGTTTCCCTGATCAGGACGGCGCTGACGGCCTCGTTAGCCACGGCCAGGTACAGGTATAGGTTTTCTCCTGCTATGGGTCGCGTCAGTACCGGTGGTTCGGACAGGACGCGTTTGAGGTGGCGGAGGGCTTGCTCGCATTCCTCTGTCCATTCGAACGCGACCTCCTTTCTGAGCAGCTTGAAGAAAGGGAGGGTGTGTTGTGCGGATTTGGCGATAAATCGGGAAAGTGAGGCGAGCACGCCGTTGAGGTATTGTATGGACTTCTTCGAGGTGGGTGTGGTGATTTCCGAAAATGCGTGGCACTTGTCCAGATTTGCTTCGATCCCACGCTCGGTCAGGTAGTAGTCGAGGAATTTTCCTGAGCGGATTCCGAAGGTGCATTTCTCCGGGTTGAAGCGCATTCGGCAGTTCCTCGCTGTATCGAAGACCTTTCTGAGATGGTTCGTGTGGTCAACTTTTGTGTAGGATTTGACAATCATGTCGTCCATATACACCTCGAGCATGTTGCCAATTTCTCCCCGGAAGACTTTGTTCATCATCTGTTGATACGTGGCGCCGACGTTCTTTAGGCCGAAGGGAATTACGTTATAGTAATAGTTGCCCGATGCCGTCATGATGGTCGTGCTTTGTTTGTCGCTCTCTTCCATCGGGATCTGGTTGTATCCCGAGTATGTGTCCATAAAGGACAAGAGTTTGAAGCCTTCCGAGTTGTCGACGAGCTTGTCGATGTTAGGGAGGGGGTAGACGTCCTTAGGACATGCCCGGTTGAGATCGGTGTAGTCAACACACATGCGCCATTTTCCATTATTCTTTTTAACAAGTATAACATTGGGCAGCCAGGTTGAATACCGGGCTTCTGAAATAAAATTTGCCTCTAGGAGGTCTTTTACAGCTTTTTCAGCCGCCGCCGATTTTTCGAGGGACTGTCTACGCCTACGTTGTACTACGGCCTTGGCGGTCGGGTTGATGGACAGTTGATGGCAGGCGACCTCGGGGTCAAGTCCGAGCATTTCCGTGGCACTCCAGGGGAAGAGATCAGCGTTCTCGCGGAGGCAGGCCTTTAGTTGTCTCCTCGCCAGGTCGAGGAGTCCTGCTCCGATCTTCACGGTTCTATTCTCGTCGCCCCCGAGTGTCACGATCTCGAAGTCACCGTCTGGAATGGGACTCGCTGGGTGGGTGTGTTGCCCGTTGGACTGGTTGGCTTCGCTGGCCTCTTCTTCGCGGTCGTGTTCTTCGGTGAAGCGGCTGTCAAGGTCCATCGAGCCGACGAGCTCCTTCGGTTCACTCTTCGGCGTCGCGGCGGGGGATGCCTTTTTAGTTGCTGGGGCGATGGTACTTAGGCCTTTCAGCGCAGCCTCGAAGCATCTCCGGGAAGCCTCGATATCGCCATTCAGGGTCACCACGGCCCCCCTCCTTGTGTAGTATTTCATCTTTAGGTGGACGGTGGAGGGCACCGCGGTGAGTTCTGCCATCGCCGTCCTGCCTAGGATACAGTTGTAGAGGGACGGGCACTCGATGACTAGGAAACGGATATTGATCTCCCTGGCGGTTTCCTTCTCCCCGGATGTGACTTTTAGCTCCACGTACCCCCATGGTCTTGTCGTTGTCCCGTTGAACCCTTGGAGGTCAGAGCCCACGTAGGGGGATATGTTGGATTCGTCGAGTTGGAGGGTCGTGAAAAGGTAGGTGTACATGATGTCCACCGAGCTTCCTCCGTCGAGCAGGATGCGTCTGACATCAAAGTTCGCCATCCATGCCCGTATCAGCAGGGGAATGTTAGAGTTGGGAGAGCCCCCGGGAAGTTCCTCGAGGTAAAAGGTGATCGGATTGGATCGGCCGCGGAATTTGTCGAGAGTGCTCATCTTACCGGAGTTACTGGTGATGAGTTCTTCGAACTTTCTTTTTACCGATCCTACAGACAGGTTCCTCGGGGATCCGCCGGAGATGACCATCGCTCTTGGAAAATATTCCCATCGACTGGTGGGGCGCACTGGCTCGTCGGGAAGATCAGGGCCGTCGGGGAGGCCGAGTTCTTTATGAGCGAACCAATCCTCAGGGCGGCTGACGCAGAGGGCGACCTGGAGGCCGTTGTCACCGTCTGAAGAGGGGAGCTCTTCGACTCTCTTGGCCTTGGGGGCGTCTTGCCTCGGGGTTTCTCCTCCCCGGGTGTATCTCTTCAGTTGGCCGTCTTTAATTAGGATTTTGATCGCGTCCTTGAGGTGGATGCAGTCTTTTGTAACGTGCCCGTGGCTCCTGTGGAAACGGCAGTACTTCGATTTGTCTACGTTAGGCTTGGGGGTGTCGGTCTAGGGAAGCGGACACCTCCCTTGACAAACTCTTTCTTGGCGCATTCGGCCAGTATGCGCTCGTGGGAAGCGACTAGGGCCGTGTACTCCGTGAATCGGCCGACGGGACCGCGCTGCTCGCGTTGTTCACGCGGGCAATCCTCCCGTCGAAGATCACCTCCGCGCCGGTGGCTTGAAGCTCTGTCCTCTTGCTTCCTGCGGGGGGTCTCTCTGTCTCATGTGTCTCGGGCAGAGTAGGCCGCTTGAGTTTCCTTGAACCGGATATAATGTGTGGCTCTGTCGAGGAAGTCTTGTAGAGAGGCTGGTTGGTGTATGGCCACGACCTCGTAGAACTTGGAGTCGCGGCGCAGACCTTGCTCCATTAGGTAACGCTTCATCTCATCTGACGTCGTTACCTGTACTGCCTCTCGTGTGAATCTTTCGATGTACTTCCGGAGGGGCTCGTCGGGAGCTTGGATTATAGCGCCGAGCGCGGCTTCCGCCTTCGGATGCCGTCGGGATGCTGTGAAGTGTCTTGAGAATAGGTCTTTCAAAACCCTCCATGACGTAACCGATTCTGGCTCCAGGCTAATGTACCATGTCATGACACCTTTCCTCAATGTCGTCAAGAATAGTCTGCATTTGATAGCTCCTCGAACATTTCGGTAGTCGAGCATGGCCTCGATGTCTTCCAGGTGATCGTCTGGGTCGGAGGTTCCGTCGTACATCGAGAGAGCCGAGGGGCTTCTCCATCCTGTGGGGAATGGGGGCGACCATGATTTCCCGGGACAAAGGAGTCTTGTAGTCGTCTTCGTCGCTGAGAGTTGGCGACCAAGGGGGTGATGGGCCATTTAGTGGAGGCACCTGGTTTCGGGCCCTCGACCTCCTGACCGGGGGTTCAAGGCGCGGAGGCCTTCTTGGGGGATCTTCTCTGGTTTGCCGTCTCTCACAAACTTGTCTCGTTGGGGATCTAGTCCGCTCCCACACTACTTCAGGTTGGGGCCTCTCCAGCCGGGGTTGCCGGTTCCTGAGACGAGGTGAAGGACCCCTCGAGTTCCCGTTCTGGTCTTCCCGCGGAGGGGACCTTAGCGGGACCTCGTGCTCTAGTGCGCCAATTCGTGCGTTCTGTTGAAATAACAGCTAGTTCGTCTGGTTGATGGCCGTGAAGAGGGCGGCCACAGTCGGGTCCGCTCCGGCCGGGACAGGAATAGGCTGGAATGCTGCTGGGCTCCGGGGTCGGTGGACAACCTGGTGTGCAGCTTCCACGGACGAAGGAGAGGCAATCCGACCGTCTCTCTCTTCGGTCCCCAGAGGACGAGACATCTCCGTTTGCTTGCTGCCGTTCGCGGAAGGGGTGAGGATGAAGTCGTGAACGACATTGTCGTGGTGTGGGCTAGCCATGATCGTGGAGTGTTGGTGAAACTTTGGTTCGCTGCTCGGAGGAACGGGGAAGTTTTAGGTTCCCACAGACGGCGCCACTGATCTGACCTGATCAGAAGGGGATCACTAGCTGGCCATACTCTGTTGGGCTGCTGCCTGTTCACCGGTGATGATGAGGAGGAGGGGGTGTACCTGCAAGGAACTCCGATGCCAAAGTAAGTATATGGGCAGAGTGATCACAAGTACAGAAAAGGGGTAAGAAGTGAATTACCTGACCCTCTTGTTAAAGAGGGTATTTATAGAGAGACCTCAGCGCTGGGCCAACGGTCACTTGTGTTGGGCTGGATTGCCAAGCCCAACCCAGGTGACTGCTAGGGCTTACGTGGCGTAGTGAAGACCAGGACGTGGTCTTCGCCCTAGTCCAACTATCCCGTGATCTCCGGAAAGTGGGTTTGACCTGCTCTTTCGAAGGTGGGTAGTTGGTTGGTGACGTGTCCCCGCCGAGGGAAGCACGTGGAAAACGTGTGAGGGACACGTTGTCCTGCCTGACAGGGGAGCAGGTTCTGCCCGAGGAGGGTAGGTCCTGCCCGCGGAGAGGGCAATGTTTGGTCGAAGGGGGATTCTTCTGCCCGACGTAACTGAGGCAGGTCCTGCCCGCGGGGGGACATTTCCTGCTTGTCGGGGACCCTGTGCCCGACGCTGTGGCCCAAACTGGACTGGGCTTGGCAGAATATTATTGGACTGGGCCCGCGTGGCCAGGCCGGGGCCCAGGCCAGAACAGGACTTATCCCAAATCCATTTTGTTCACCATAGTAACACAAAGAAACTAAACATTTATCGATATATGCTAATAGGGTTTTGCCCTAACCCTATTTGGCCAAACATGTTATAAAAGGAAAAACAGAGTATAAACCTTGGCGATGATGGGAGGGTAAGGATCCCTCGCTACCCTGATTGCCTATGATCACCCATCAGTAAAGTAATTTTCCCCTTTATCTTAGAATTGCAAAATTTCTTAAGCTTTTGGCTATGACTTCTCCTTCCTAAAGCTCTTTAGGGTTCCTTGTCTCTTCTCTATTTTCCACTTTTACATATCAGACTAAATTTCAATCTCTCACATTTTCTATTTAAATAACCTAAAAAGGTTTTTATTAATTCTCAACTCTTGGCTATTACTCCTTGACACTCAAATATCACTTTTTCTATTTAAAGCAAGAGTAGTCGTTTGTGATTGAAAGACGACCTTGGATATTTCATCATTTATTTTATATTTAACGTTATTTTAGTCTATTTTATCTACTCTTATTTGTAACATCGGGAACAAGCGTGTTATTTGTTTTGAGTTTTCATTTGGAGTTTATTTTCGTTAAGCGCTTGCTTTAATTTATTATTTTATGTTATGAGGATTACTCGAGTTTCTGTTGCGATTTTGTTTTAAGTGGCATCCTTATTAGTGAAAAATATCTTTTAAATTAAGAGTCGGGTTTAGGGTGTTACATAGTGGTATCACAGCAGGTCGGTCCGTCTGGCCAGGTTTTTGTGATTTTTATTTGTTCTCTAACATGGAACATATGTATGAAACACTGTTGGTGCTCGTTTTTTTTTCTTACTACTTTCCAGCAGGAGCAGGATTAAAAAAAAAAGGGAGAAGCTTCTGCTTCTTTGAGATGGTTCAGGTGTGGAGGGTTGGTTCAGCGTACCGCTGATTGCAAGAGTGCAGGTTGTTGGATGAGATAGTGCAATTTTCTGAGTTTGAAAAGGAAGATTTGAAGTTCATATCTGCTATCCAAGTGAAAGAGTTAATGAAAGATGAAGCCAAAGTGTTTGTGATGTTTGCTTCTTTGAAAGTTGAAAGTAAAATAGTAATGATTGATATGTCTGTAGTGTGTGAATTTCTATATGTGTTTCCATACGACATTATTGATCTACTGCCAAAGAGAAATTAAGTTTTCCATAGGTTTGGTACTTGATACTAGACCGTGTCGACGACATCATACATGATGTTTGCGTCTGAGTTAGGTAAACAGAAGAGTCAATTAGAATATCTGCTTGAAAAGAAATTTGTCAGACTAAGTATATCACCTTGGGGAGCTCCAGTGTTGTTAGTGAAAAAGAAGGATGATAGTATGATATTATGTGTTGACTATCGTGAGTTGAACAAGGTCCCTATTAAGAATAATTATCCTCTTCCTATAATCGACGACCTTATGGATCAATTAGTAGGGGCTTGTGTTTTGAGTAAGATTGACTTGAGGTTGGGCTATCATCAAATCCGAGTGAAAGACAAACATATTTGAATATTGCATTTGTCATACCCTAATTTTTGACTTTAAGATCCCACCTCTTTTTGCGTTTCTGGCGTTAGTTGGCTTTATAATTTCACATTCATGTTTATTGCGACTAAAAAGTTTGTGCGGGTACGGCAAGTTGATAATACCATTTCTCTCGAATCTAAGCATCTCAGGCTATCTCTGGATCATTCTCAAATGGCACGTTGTTATTATCAAAATGGTTCAAGGTCACAGAGCACTATTTCTAAAAAGAGCAGAATCGTTTATTACTTTGGATTTTATGATCTTGTAAGACATTGTAGTGATATTTTGGTTCGTGCAGCAAAGGATCGAGTTCTATTTATTTGAGGTGTCCCGGTTACCGTTTTCAAGCCGTTTTAATTCACAAATCTAATTCATGGTGAAGTGTGGGGCTTTAAGCGTGTTTGGTTGGATTTCTCAGGTTTTGGGCCAGACGGTTTCAGTTTTATTAAAATATTCAAAGACATGAAGTGTACATTGATTACGGGTGTTCAAGTTCTTTTAAGTCAATCGTGTGCAGTGGATTTGAGTTCATAATCAAGATTGTTTTTTTGAACATGAGACATTTCTTCATTAATCAAAGTGGTTTGCATTATTATTACAAGACATGGGTTACAAGTTACTATTTTTGGATACAAGTTTGTTTTGGATTACATCAGATATTTCTAAACTAATTCCTGAAGAATATCCTAAGAGTCCAAAGATCTTCAAATTCTCCATACTTCAAGCCTTCAAGCCAGGCCTGCAAAAATAACAAAAAAAGTCAGAAGCTTAGAATCTTCAACAAAAAGGGGACTTTGATTTGTATTTTTCTAAAAAAAACAGCCCTCAGAAAGAGTTCATCATTGGGCATTTTGGAAGGGCAACAAAAATTCGTCGCCAGCTTCCGTTTTCCCGACAACATGTCAAAAACAAGGCAACTTATGTTCTTATATGGAAAAGAGAAAGAAGTTCTAAAAATAATAAATATAGAAAAACGATTTTTCTTCCAAACACGGTCCAAGGCAACAGAGTTCCAAAAATCCGAAATGGACAACAAATATCTAACAGCCCACATGAGGAATCCGAAAATGGATAATATCAAGGCCATCAAGATAATTCTGAAAATGGTAAAGTATCACCATCAATAATCCTCGGACAAGGCCAATTTGAAAATGGAATTTACCTCCATCATCAAAGCAATCCGTAAACAAAAAAACGGACAGAATATTAAACACCATTAAAGCCAAAAATCCGAAGATGGAAGAAGCCCACAAAATAAATAAAAAATTCCAAAATCATCAACAACATGTTAAAACATGTATTGTAAAAAAGGAAACAACTTAATAACCTTCCAAAATTCGTTTTGAGAAAAGGATTATAAGAAGAAGTTAGAACCAGAAGTTCAGGGGGAAAAATTATCACAAACCAGAAGGAAAACCACCGAACCGCATCAAACCCATAAAAGGCTCAGAATAACTTCATCATCGCCCAAAAAGCCATAAATCGAAACCCAGAATCCGTTCCAAACACCAAACCATCAACAAACACAACAACCGTCCATGGAAATCTTTCATAAACATCAAAACCCAAAAACCGTAAAACTCAAAAGGCTCAGAATCAACAATTCATCATTGCCCATAAAATCCACCACAAACCGTTTCAAAACCATCCATTAAAATCCACGAAAAACTCCGTGAAACCCCAAATCGCCACCAGCCACGAGACTCAGAAACGAAGGAATCCCTTCGCATCATCATCGTCTTCAGCGAAGAACAACCAAAATCGTAAGCCCTTGGTTTTTGTTAACATTTTCTTGTTTTTTTCGCAGCAAATCGAGGCCAAGAATCAACGAGAGGAAGACGTTATCGTGGCTAGAGAAACAAGAAAAGGGAGAGAAATCGCTCAGAAGAAGGAGAAGAAGATAAATCGAGAGAGAGGAGAGAGTTTTTTTGTCGCAGCGAAGAAGAGGAAAGTATTGCATGCGTTGAGAAAGGAAGTTGAGAGAGAAAGTTCCAGAAGAGGCGCCGTTTAGGCAGCCGTGGGAACTAGGGTTTCTCTTAAAACCCATTCCCTTTCTTTTGTCCCACCAAACCGGACCGGGTTGGGTCCTGGGGCTTCATCACCCAGGCCTAACCCATTTATTTATATTGTTTTTTTTAGTTTTATATATACTGTCTTCATGTAATATTAAATAAATAAAATAAACTAACCTACTAACTACTAATTAAATAAATCAGAAAAATATTAAAAATAATAATAATAAACGAAAAATATAATAATAAATTTAATTTTAGATTTAATTATTAATTTAGCTTTCTATAAAAAAAAAACAAAAATATGTTTAAATTTGGTTAACATTAAATTTCATTTTTCTTAATAAAAAAAACCATAAAAATGTTTATTTTAATCTAACAAAATTCAAAACTTTTTTTTTCCTAATCTAGTTAATTTAATTTTCAATTGATTTAACATTTAGATTTTTTTTAGAATTTAAGTTAAGTAATTTATTTTATTAACTAATTCTCTCCTTTTGTCCTTAATTTGAATTTTTCTCACAAAAACAACAAAAACAATTTCTCTTTTAACAATTTCCAATTCACCAATCAAATCAATCATTTTTCAAAATCTACTTCTAACTTGATTTCTCAACTGCCATTCAAACTTCAACCTCTAATCATGCTTATTTCACATTTCAATATCTCATCCTATCACTTATTTATCACTGCTTCATTTATCCATTGCTTTTCATTTTCATTATACTGTCCGCTTCCAAAGGAAAGGTTTACCGTTTGACCGTCGTGTCATTACCTTCACCCTTTATCCCTATCATAGCCTTAGGATCCGAGTCGCCGTACTCGTGCTTAGGCGTCCCGCCGTGAACACACCTTCACCTTCCCAAGCCTTAGGATTCGAGTCTCCATACTCACCTTTTAGGCGTCCCGCCGTGGAATACTTACTCACCCCTTTTCAATTCAACTACAACGTAGATTAGGAGTCGCCACACTCCATGTAAGCGCTTCCATATGAACGCTTATTTCCCCTTGGAACCTTGGCCGAGTTCAAGAAGTTCATATTCCTCCCTCTGTGAGGGGAACTATAAATACTCTGATTCCATTCCCGTCAGGATATGTAGGCACAAGATGCAACGTCTTGGCGAGTATACTTAGAATTAAACCACTAGGTCTTTCAACCCTTAAGCAAATAACCCTTAGCAATAAACACCATAAAACAAGAGGTTCCTATAGAGTACTACAAAAACTTAGAATGCTAGCACCTTCCCTAAGTTTAACCAACCCCCGAACCTAAACTCTTTAGCTTTTGCATTTGCATTGCATTGTGGGTAATTCAATCTTTTTCCCTTACATTGGACAAATTAAAGATCGGTGGTGAACCAATGAATTAAGATTCAAATTAATTAATAATTTGACCTCCAATTCTCACCGCGGCAGCATTCGGAAAACGATAGGGTCACTATGAGTACTCAGTGATGTCGTTCGGTGTTCCAATTCCCCTAGTATATTCTAAATTGGATGAAAATCATGTTGGGCATCTTTGTATGGTACTCCAAGTTTTGAAAGAGAAGAAATTGTATGCCAAGTTATCGAAATGTAAGTTCTGGTTGCGAGAAGTGAGTTTTCTCGGTCATGTGATTTCAGTGGTGGTATATCAGTTGATCCTTCTAAGGAAGATGCAGTGTTGTAATGGGAAACTCCTAAGTTAGTTACTGAGATTGAAAGTTTCTTAGGGTTGGTTGGTTACTACTAAAGATTTATCAAAGGTTTTTCAAAGCTAGCTATACCTTTGACTCAATTGACTCGAAAAGGTCAAGCCTTTATGTGGGATGTCCAGTGTGAAGAGAATTTCCTAGAACTGGAGAAGAAATTGACATCAACGCCAATTTTGATATTACCATAACCTAAGGAACCTTTTATGGTATATTATGATGTGTCCAAGATAGGATTAGATGGTGTGCTTATGCAGAAATAGATAAGTGGTAGCTTATACTTCATGGCAACTGAAGCTTCATGAGAAGAACTACCCTACTCATGATTTAGAGTTAGGAGCTGTGGTATTTGTGTTGAAGATACAGAGACACTGTCTGTATGGTTCTAGTTTCGAAATATTCAATGATCATAAGAGTTTGAGATATTTGTTTGATTAGAAGGATCTAAATATGAGACAAATAAGATGGTTAGAGTTTTTGAAGGACTGTGATTTTGGTTTGAATTATCATCCCGATAAAGCCAATGTTGTAGCAGATGTTTTGAGTCAGAAGTCCTTGCACATGTCAACATTGATGGTTAGAGAGTTGGATTTGATCGAGCAATTCAGAGACATGAGTTTGGTGTGCGAGGTGACTATTGATAGTGTGAGATTGGGTATGTTGAAGTTGACTAGTAGTTTTCTTGATAAGATCAAAGAAAGTCAGAAACTAGATGTAACTTTGGTTGATCGTATATCATCAATTAATCAAGGTGAGTATGAATATTTTAGAGTTGATGAAAATGGGATCCAAAAGTTTAGGAATAGAGTTTGTGTACCTGATGTGTCAAGACTTAAGAAGACCATTTTGGAAGAGAGTCACCAAAGCAGTTTGAGTATTCATCCCGGAGCTACTAAAATGTACCAAGACCTCAAGAAAATGTATTGGTGGCCAGGAATGAAGAAACATGTGGCATAATTTGTTTATTCATGTTTTACTTTCTAGAAGTCGAAGATTAAGCGTCAGAAACCGTCTAGACTAATGCAGTCATTGGATATTCCCAAATGGAAGTGGGACAATATATCGATGGATTTTTTGACTGGGTATTTGAATACTCTTAGAGGATTTAATGTGATTTGGGTGATTGTGAATAAGCTGACTAAATCAACGCACTTTATTTCGATTAAGATTAGTTTTCCATTGTAGAAGCTGGCTTAGATTTACATTATTGTGGTTGTGAAGCTTCATGGTATTCCGTCGAGTATTATGTCTAACAAAGACCTGAGATTCATATCCAGGTTTTGGGAAAGTTTACATGAGGCTTTGGGTACTAAGATGAGGTTGATTTCTACTTATCACCCATAGACCGATGGTCAGACTGAGAGAACTATCTAATCTCTAGAGGACTTATTGAGGGCTTGTGTCTTAGAGCAAGGAGGTGCTTGTGATGGTACTTACAAAAACCTGTCTTTTTCCTTTGTTCTAAAAGAGGAGTTTTTAGGCTAGGAGGTAATATAATATGTCCATCTGTGGCTAATAAATCAAATATTTCATCGAATTTCGTAATATCAAAAGTATAAGTCCTAGTAGTTAACTTATCTTTCTTGTTGGGCTCGACAGGATTTTTCATGTTCGATGGCTTCAGCAATTTACATACATAAGAGGGCCCTGGCTTAAGTTCAGCCACATCGACCTCACCTTCTTCAAAACATTTGTCACCTATGTCAGAAATATAACTATCTATCTCTACATAAGCAAACTTTTCTTTTTTATGATACTTATTTGATTTGCCTTTTTCAGCTTTCAAGCGTCCAACTTTGCAAACCCTACTTGCCAATTATTCCATGTCCCTAAGGTATTGGGTGTTTAATTTCTTCCTAATTTAATAGTCAAGGCCACCAGCGACCATTTCAACTAACTCATATTCAGGCACTGTCATACCCCAAATTTGTTCTACTTGTATATCATTTTCACCTGTACATCCATCCACTAACCATTATTCAAAAATCCAAAAATATGTTGTTTTTCATGTTTCCTAAGTCTATGTTATTTGAGGTGTCGCTACTGCGAAAATCGGCGCCGGCTGAACAGAAGAGTCGCCACCGTGCGTTATTTATCCCACGGGAGGGAAAGGAAACGCTCAGAGTAAACCTCGCACAACACGGGAAAGGTATGGTCATCGCAACCAAAACCTGGGTTCGGGAGTCGGTTACGCAAGGGGAAGGTATTAGCACCCCTCACGTCCGTCGTACTCGACGGGATCCACGCTTGTTTTCGGGTATGGATTGTTATTCTATCTAAACTATAGGTCAAGGGTTAAAAGAAAATAAAATGAAAATAAAATGACTCGGCAAAGTATCGCACTTTATGCCTACGTATTCCCGTCTGGAACGAGAAATCAGAGTCAACGTAGTTCGCCTACCTACGGGAAAGGAGGGGAAGGTTGCTCGCTAGGATATCGCATCCTATGCCTACGTACTTTCATACAGCATGAAAGATCAGAGCAAACGTAGTTCGGGCCACGTACGACACAAGTCTGTCCTTGATTGATTTTATTCCTTCTGAAAAAGGTTTTCTGATTAACAGTCCAAGAGGACAAAAATGACGTCTTGATGCGTTCACATTCTTTTACGGAAGAAGTGTCTTTTATTGTGTTTGAAATCTTTATGTGTTTTTCTGTTTGTTTTGAGAAAGAAAGAGACAGAACTCTAACCTACGGTTGCGAAGGGAAACAAACTAACCTAATGTTATCATGCATGGGTTAAGACCTAGTGTCTATCATGCTCCTCTCTTGCGCAGAGAGAAACAGAGATCCTACGGGATAGGCAGAAACAGAAACAATATCAGATATATACAGTAAAGCAGTAAAATGCATGGATGCAACAGCACAAGCGAGGCAAGGGAGTCCCACTCAACCTCGAACCTAGAAAACAATAGGCGAAAGTGAACAGGCTTCACTTTCAACCCAACAGGGTAAACAGCAAACAATACAGTTCAGAAAACCAATCAATACATCAACAAATGAAATACAGCAAAAGAAACAGCATCAGCAGCTCTGAATCAACATCTGGCTTCAAGTAATCTCCAATCATCTATAGGCTTCAACAAGCATCAATCTCCATCTTCATGGCCTTCAGGTAAGGGCTTTGATCATCAGTCTTCCATCTGCAATGGCTTTTCTTCAAGCTCAAACCTCCAGGATGAGGGATCAGTCACAAGAGTGAATTGGGTGTTAAGCAATCGGCTGACTACCAAAGGTGGTGAACAGACTGCTTCTAACACAAGAGACATTTTCTCTCAAGAGTTCTATCTCATAGACACTATCACCAAGCCTTCCAAAGGAAGGGGGTGAGTGTCTTAGAGAGACTCTGAATCACAGAGAAGAATGGATGCAGACAAGGCAATCCATGTTTGAGAAACAATCTTTCTAATCTAGAGCTCTGCCTAGCTCCTAAACTCTAGTCTCCTCAGCATCTGCTAGCAAGAAACTCCTCCTCAACTCTGACAGTTGATCTTCAATCTTTGAATCTCCAATGGCTTCATCTTCACAAATCTTCAGCTTCCCCAGGGCCCCAGACAAACCCAATACCCATACAAACAATCAATAAACCCCAGAGGGCACACCACACCAGACAACAGATATACAGACAGTAATAATATCAGTAGGGGAATCCTAATTTTTCTAAGGGATCTAATAACTACCCATAACCCATATAGTCCCATAACTAATCTATTTGAATCCTAAATCTTAAGGGAAATGAAATCAAACTCCTAAGTTGTCACCTAAAAAAACCCTAGTTTTGTACATGATGTTCAAGCATTTATTAATCATCCAAAATTAACCTCTAAAAATGGGAACTAAAATATTTCTACAAGTTGAATATCTCATCTAAACAATATAAAAAGAATGATCAAAAAAATATTAAAGCATGTGAGAGAACAAAAATCATAAAAATAATGCATGAAATGTAACTATTTAATATGACATTTATTTAGAAAATGTGAAAAAAATATGAAATAAAACTAAAAATGAAATTTTATTTTACTATAATATTCTAGACATTTTAAAGAAAATATGGTAAAAAGAATGGATTAAAATGCATTTTTTATGAATTAGTTATGATTTTATGAAAATTGGTAAAATATTAATGGAATTAAGAAAATTAAAATTGAATTAAATGAGGGAGAGGGGTGCATTTAGAAACTCGCCCAGTTCAATCCAGGATGGGCCTTCACAATGGGGGTGCAGATAGCGCTTTATCAAAGCCCAGAGTTCACTCAGAATCCAAAGAAATAACCACAACGCGTTGGGGGTAAGAATAGTAGCAGAAACACGTTAGAAACTTGGAATTGGGCTCACACGGGGGTGGGAATATCACAATCCAACTCAGGCCCGCCCGTTTCAATTAATGAAACGGTGCGTTTTGGCCAGGCTTCCATTCCCTCCAAACGCTCAGATTAAACGCTGGCCATACGATAGCTCAACAAGTCAAGGGTCCAACATGAAATGGACGGCTCAGATTGTATCTTCCCCAAATAACCTGCAACTTAGGGTTTCACTTCACCATGGCTCCATGCACGAGCAAGCTTTACACCAAGCTGTTCTCATCTTACACGCCATGAATCCTCATGCTGTAAACACAAAAACCACTCCAAATTCTTCCCTCTACAAGCTTAGGGCATTGGATTATCTTGAAACTCACCACAACAACAAATCCAATTGAATCAAACACTGGCCACCATTGAAATGCACTGATACGAACCTTCACCATTCTTCCTCAAACTTACCCTAAACTAATCTACACATAATGGAGGTTAATCTGATGAATCAAACTAACATTCTAACGCCTTAATCCAATAGATTCGAACACTAACAGTTTGTTGCACCTGTCACTAACCATCACCAATCCTTTCCAAAATCATCTAACTTAATCTCCTAACCACCTAGATCAAGTCTACACTAATAAAATCATGTGAAACCAACAGAATCAAGCTAATCGAATGAAAACTTACCTGATGAGAAACCTTGAAAACAGCTATGGAAATGGAAGATATGAAGCTTTTGAGACTTGGATCTTGATCCACCAATTCAATACTCAATTCTGTATGCACAATTTTGGAGGTTCCTTGCTTGAATCATGCAATTCACTTGAACTTGTGATTTTGATGTTGATGAAAGAAGCACTCGAAAATGGATGAGAACTACCAAAACCTTGCTTCAATTATGATCTAAGATGATGATGGAGTGAAATTGAATTGATCTTGATGAAGATTGATGAAGAATTTGAGAGATTTGGAATGAAACTTTTGAAGAAAGAATGAGAAATCTTATGGAATTCTTGGTGCAAATGAGGCCAACCCTTGCCAAATTCATCTTTCATGAATATATAGACCCCAATGGTACATTCTAGATCCATCTTGCACATTCCCTTGTTTTCAAACTTTGGCTCATTTTGATTATGTTTCTTAAAAGGTAAGCAACCATGGATAACTTCATTTTTTCCTTCTACACTCAAAAAAGTGTGTGAACCATTGTTCTTAGAATTGTTTTTCCATTCAAAATCATATATTGGAAGTCTCCATTTGGACTTGTAAATCTCCCAAACCATTTTTCACTTTGAAATTATTCACTTTATAAGCCTTTTTAGTTCATATTTTGACCAATCATGTAACCCCATGCTATGAGCTTCTCCAATAACTTGTGACCTTCTTTCTAGACTTAAAATCCCATTTGGAGCAAGTTTGATGTTGTAAGTTTTTCCATTTGAGGCCTCCTTGTATGAGTTTTGGGTATAGGTTAAAATGACCTGTAATTCACAAATGCCCAAAATACCCTTTGCTTGTCAAGACCATAAGTTGAGTTCTCCACATCATATGAAGGCATACCATACCATTCTAGAAAGCTAAGACAATGAGGAACAATTCTTATGTTGACCAAGAATCCATTTGAAATCTCCTTAAGGGGCAAAACCAGCTTGGAAGTCAAGTCACTTTCACAGACAAAAATTCAGACACCCCAGATGACCTGTAACTTGTAAGGACCATAACTTGAGTTCTATAAATCTCCTTGAAGTCTTCCACCACTCAAATTAAAGGTCTTGAGATTCTCTACAAGTTTCATGTTGGCCAAGAAGCCATTTGAAGCTATCATTTTGACTTATCTTGCTTGGAAATTTGACCTAAACTAGGGGATTTTACAGAGAAACCCTAATTTAGTAACTCCTCTTCTCCTTGATTTCTCTTGAATTCTCCTTGTCATATCTCCATATCCTTCTTTATATGTTCAATGATGATCCCCACATCTCTCCAATAGACTTGAATGCTCTCTTAAGTCAGTCAATTGCCCTAGGGTTGACCTAGGGTTGACCCAGATGAAACCCTAGTTGACTGTCTTCCACTATAGCTCTTGTGCTTTCATCAATGACTTGCTTTCTTCTCCAAATGACTTTATAAGTCTCTCAAGATGTCTAGATGCTCTCCATGCTTTCATTTCACAGCTCATAACCCTCTTGTTGATCCTCAGATACCCTCAGCTAGGAGATAGACTCAAGGCTTGATCTGCTGAACTCTTTGCTTTCAAATTCTTTCCTGATGACTTGAGTAGGATGGAATTAGGATAATAACCTCTTGATAGGCCTCTAGAGATGAAAATAATGATTGGTCCCCTGTTGAATGACTTGCTGTGCTTATGCTATGCAAATGGTTAGTCTATGTACATGACTCTATATGCAAATGCTAATGATAATGAAACATAAATCCAAGGAGTAAGGTTGAGCAAATTTTTAGGGTGCAACAGCTGCCCCTATTCAAGCGACTTGGACCCGATTGAATGAAGAGCCCGGAGCCTTCAGACATTCGCGGTACGAGACGGTTGAATACTAGTGAAACCAGAAATTTGCCAACCGCAGAAATAAACTGCGCTCCTGCTTGCGGAATGACATTCGTTGGCTGAATCTGACTGTTACGATAACCCACTGATCTTGCGCGACCGTGCTGGGGATTGTCTTCATCGTTCTGAAGAGGATTCTGTCATAACAAATTGCTTACTTGTCCACGTTAGGACTCTGTCTGTCGTCGATACGAAGAAATCTCAACTAAAACTTGTCCACGTTAGGACTCCACTTACTGTTAACCCAGAAAAATCTCGGCAACTCCGCTGGGGATACCTCGTCTGTATTTCCATAAATTGAATCGCCCATGTTAGGAAAAACTCTTCGTATCTGTCCCCGTCAGGACTAACCCTTTCATCTTTCCACGTTAGGAAACAATCTTCTTTCCGCGTTAGGAAAACTATATCAATCTATCCACGTAAGGACTCCAATACCACTTGACATGTCCGCGTCAGGACTCCGATCTTTCCACGTAAGGAATACAACTATTTCTGAACTTGTCCACGTTAGGACTCTACTTTTCTTGCATCTGTCCACGTAAGGACTAACTTCCTTCTTCCACGTTAGGAATATCTTCTTCGATCTGTCCGCGTCAGGACTAAACTCTCTTTCCACGTCAGGAATAATCCATTTCTTTCCACGTCAGGAATCACTCTTGATATGTCCGCGTGAGGACTCAATCTTTCCACGTAAGGAATAAACTCGTCTTTCCACGTAAGGAAACCACTTTTCTTCCACGTAAGGAATGCTCTTGATATGTCCACGTCAGGACTCTGATCTTTCCACGTTAGGAATCAAACCTTGATCTGTCCACGTCAGGACTAAACTTTTCCACGTCAGGAATAATCCATTTCTTTCCCCGTCAGGAATCAATCTTGATATGTCCGCGTCAGGACTTTGATCTTTCCACGTAAGGAATACCAACTTCTTTCTGATTTGTCCGCGTCAGGACTCATTTTTCCACGTAAGGAATGCCATCTTAATCCGTCCACGTAAGGACTACAACCTTTCCACGTCAGGAATGCTGTTATTTCCACGTAAGGAAACTATCTTTTGATACGTCCGCGTATGGACTCCATCTTTTCCGCGTTAGGAATCTCCGTCTTTCCACGTTAGGAATCACCTCTGTTGATATGTCCGCGTAAGGACTACCTCTTTCCACGTTAGGAATAATAATCTCTTTGATCTGTCCGCGTTAGGACACTGATCTCGTCTTGATTTATCCACGTAAGGACTCAGGCGTCTTCGACTCACCGAGGAAATAAGACCTGTCCACGTAAGGACTCACGCGTCTTCGACTTGCTGGGGAAATATCCGCGTTAGGACTTACACTTTGCCAACAACACGAAGAAGGATAAATTTGTCCACGTTAGGATTCTTGTATCTTGTCATCACAAAGAACTACAAACTTGTCCACGTCAGGACGCACATTTCACCATTACGAATAAAGATATCTGCTGAAAACAAATGATCCACGTCAGGACACCAACACGGAGAGTAACCAATCTTGTCCACGTCAGGATTTCACATCCGATCAATATCGAGAAATCGAATCTGTCCTCGTTAGGACTAGCACGTATCGTCAACCTGAGGAAATGTCCACGTCAGGACCCCACCTTCCAACAATTCTGAGAAATCGAACATGTCCACGTTAGGACTAGCACCTCCCATCAGCCCAGGGAAATAGACCTGTCCACGCTAGGACGCCCACTTCTGAAGAAATCCCGTCATTCTAGGAGTAAATGGTCCACGTCAGGACTTAATTCTTCAATGATCCTTACCCACAAACTGCTCAGCACTGACGTGACAGCGACTTCGAGATGAACTCTACTGGGGATGTCTGAAAACCAACTATCGGACGCCTGCTCTGATAACCGGCGGTGGCCTCTGAAATTCTGATTCATGCGACCCGTTGATGACAAACAAACTCTGCTTGAGGATAAGGAGATTCTTATCCTGGCCACTCTGGCTGGGGAAAATAAGAGACATTTGCATAAACGACTCTGCTGGAGACAAAGAGAGTTTTATCATGATAACTCTGTGGGGGAATACCGCCGAAACTGACATTGTCATTGAATATCTCCTGCCGAGATCTTGACTGTTTGGTGATTTATTTGAGCAAGAGCTCTCTCCACCTGAACTACTAGAGTACAGAAACTGCTTCGGCAAAATAAATGCTGGAAGGATAACGCCGACTCGCCGGGGACAGCCTGATGCTACAAAATTACTCCGGCAAAATAAATGCTGGTAGGGTGAAGTCGACTCGCCGGGAAGTTGGGAACTCAAACCACACGTCTTGTTGAAGTAACCCCCTGCTGGGGAATATGCCTCTGCTGAGGAATAGCAGATGCGCACAGCACGATCGGACTTTCTGCTGGAATGTGAACCGATATCACCAGTATCTCTGACAACATAAATGACAGGACCCAACATCAACTCTGCTTTGGAGAGTCTTGACCTTCGAATTCCACTGGAAGGAAAGAACATTTACTGAAAAGAGAACTCCGCTGGGGATGGCTGGATTCTCTTGGGGAAAATTAACTGACTCCACTGGGGAAGAGTGCCTGACCCTACGGGGGGAGATGAACCTGTCTGAATACAGCCTTACAATCTCAGAATCACTAAACTCTGCTGAGGTCGAGTAACTTCTCTGGAGCACGTCCTTTGGATAAGCTACGGCTAGCTGGAGAATTCTATCCTTCTTCAGGAAGAACATGCCTGACCTGCGTGGGGATCAAGCCTTTCACTATTGCAATCTTTTGATCACCTTCCTCGTACAGTTATGAAACCTGCAACAACACCAACAAAGCACGACAAGCCTATGCAATCCAAATCGATTCAGGTTAGTGACGTTACACTCAGTTAATTCAAAGCTTTAACAATTGTTGGCAAGGGCCAGTAATGTTATACTCATGCTAGCTTCAATAAACTTAGGCGTTTTATCATGCGCAAAACAGTAAAGAACAGGCATCAAGTACTGAATAACACATTTTCATTGATTGGGCCCCTGAATGGGCGGAGTTTTTGTACACGGGATGTAACTCCTGAAAAGAGGAAGCTACACAAAGCAAATATACAAGTATGCAAGTATTCACAAGAAGCATAAATATTGACAAATTAAATTCTGTACACATATCGGCAACTGGATGCAGATGAACACCACGAACTGATCCTCCCATGACTCGTCCGACTCTAATACTTTCCCGGTATCCCCACTTCTGAAGAGGTTGTATCCGATAATTGGCTCCTCAAACATATTCTCCCGCATTGATACTCATTGAATTCAAATTCGGACCGCAGTCATTTGCTTTTCAAATCCCTAACTTTTGCGTGAACCGCCCTTTACGGGTTTTCAGTTCACCGGGATACCCCTTTTTGCCGAAGCCGCCCAGTGTAGGTTTTCAACTTCGCGGGTGTACATTTTTTCAATTTTATCCCTAACTTTTGCCCGAACCTTTCATTCTGTTTTTGGTTCGCCAGGATGCCCCATTTTTGCCTGGACTCTCTTTTTTCTGTCCAGCGGGTCTATTTTAAGCAAAGTATTTTTTAACTGCGTCCGAATTCACAGGTGACGCAAAGTCTTCCCCGTCCATGGTGGACAACAATAAAGCTCCTCCTGAAAAGACCTTACTGACAACGTATGGCCCTTCGTAATTGGGGGTCCACTTGCCCCTGTGATCTGCTTGCGGCGGGAGAATCCTTTTCAGCACAAGGTCGCCCGTCTGAAAGCTTCGCGGAAGTATCTTCTTGTCGTACGCTTTCTTCATTCGTCTTTGGTACAACCGACCGTATGCCAGAGAAGCTAGCCTCTTCTCATCCATCAAACTCAGTTGGTTCAATCTGTTCGTTACCCATTCTGCCTCGTCCAGCTGAACGTCTCGCAATACCCTCAGAGAAGGGATCTCAACTTCCAATGGTAGTACCGCTTCCATTCCGTATACCAACGAGAATGGAGTTGCCCCGGTTGATGTGCGTACCGTCGTACGATAACCGTGCAAAGCGAAAGGTAGCATCTCGTGCCAATCCTTATACGTCACCACCATTTTCTGGACGATCTTCTTGATATTCTTATTGGCCGCTTCGACAGCGCCATTCATCTTGGGTCGGTAAGGGGAGGAGTTGTGATGTTCAATCTTGAAATTCTGACAGAGCTCCTTCATCATTTTGTTGTTCAGATTAGAACCATTATCCGTGATTATCCGCTCGGGAATTCCGTATCGGCAAATGATATCTCTCTTGATGAATCTAGCCACCACTTGCTTCGTTACGTTTGCGTAAGACGCTGCTTCCACCCACTTGGTGAAATAATCGATTGCTACTAGGATGAACCGATGCCCGTTAGAAGCCGTCGGCTCGATCTTTCCAATCATATCGATTCCCCACATCGAGAATGGCCATGGAGATGACATCACATTCAGAGGACTCGGAGGCACATGTATTTTGTCAGCATAAATTTGGCACTTGTGGCACTTCCTCGCGAACTTGAAACAATCAGTTTCCATCGTCAGCCAAAAGTAACCTGCCCTCAGCAGTTTTCTCGTCATAGCATGCCCACCAGCATGCGTACCAAATGCACCTTCGTGAATTTCCTCCATGAGAAGCTTTGCCTCTTTCTCGTCTACACAACGCAACAACACCAAGTCGTGGTTTCTTCTGTACAAGACGCCATCCGGGTTCAAATAGAAATTACCCGCTAATCTCCTGAGAGTCTTCTGATCTTGACTGGATGCCCCAGCCGGATACTCTTTATTCTTCAGGAAATTAAGGATATCAAAATACCACGGTTTGCCATCAGACGCTTCATCAATAGCAAATACATAAGCTGGCCTGTCCAACCGAGAGATAGTGATCTGGGGAGCTTCGTTCCAGAAGTTGACCTTGTACATGGAAGACAAAGTGGCAAGGGCGTCAGCCATTTGATTTTCTGCCCGCGGCACGTGATGCAATTCGACTTTGTCGAAGAAAGGCAACAATCTCCTTGCATAATTCATATAATGTATCAAGTTGGGCTGACGTGTCTCCCATTCCCCTTTGATCTGATTCACTACCAGAGCTGAGTCTCCGTATACGTCTAGATGTTTGATTCGCAAATCAATGGCTTCTTCAAGCCCCATTATACAAGCTTCGTATTCGGCCTCATTGTTGGTAACGGCAAAGGTCAATCGGGCAGTAAACGGGATGTGCGACCCGTGCGGCGTAGTGATAATTGCCCCTATTCCGCTACCGTAAGCATTCACAGCTCCGTCAAATATCATCTGCCATTGGGACCCCGGCTCTGGTCCTTCGTCTGGTAACGGCTCTTCGCAATCCTTCATCTTGAGATACATGATGTCCTCGTCAGGAAAGTCAAATCTCATTGATTGATACTCTTCAATAGGCTGCTCCGCCAGATATTCAGACAACACACTCCCCTTTATTGCCTTTTGCGAGACGTATTGAATATCATATTCAGTCAAGATCATCTGCCACCTGGCAATTCTACCTGACAACGCCTGCTTTTCAAATATATATTTGATTGGATCCATCTTCGAGATGAGCATGGTTGTATGATTCAGCATATACTGCCTCAAACGCTTGGCGGCCCAGGCTAGCGCGCAACAAGTTTTCTCCAGCATTGAGTATCGAGATTCACAGTCTGTAAATTTCTTACTCAAATAATAGATTGCATGCTCTTTTCTCCCCGTCTCGTCGTGTTGACCGAGAACGCAACCCATGCTTTCCTCAAGAACCGTCAAATACATTATCAAGGGTCTCCCTGCCACTGGGGGTATTAAAATAGGAGGCTCCTGCAGATACTTCTTTATTTTATCGAACGCCTTTTGACAATTATCGTTCCACGTTATAGCTTGATCTTTCTTTAACAGCTTGAATAATGGTTCACACGTGGCAGTTAGGTGAGATATGAACCGGGCAATGTAGTTCAATCTCCCTAAAAACCCGCGCACCTCTTTCTCTGTTTTAGGCGTCGGCATTTCTTGAATCGCTTTTATTTTAGCAGGATCGACCTCTATTCCTCTTTCGCTTACTATGAACCCCAGGAGTTTACCCGATCTCACCCCGAAGGTGCATTTGTTAGGGTTCAGCCTCAGCCTGAACTTCCTAAGCCTTTTAAACAACTTCAACAGATTCACCAGATGCTCTTCCTCCATCTGGGATTTGGCAATCATATCGTCAACATAAACTTCAATCTCTTTATGCATCATGTCATGAAAGAGAGTTGTCATCGCACGCTGATATGTTGCCCCAGCATTTTTCAAACCAAAGGGCATCACTTTATAGCAAAATGTTCCCCAAGGCGTTATGAAAGTAGTCTTCTCCATATCCTCTGGCGCCATTTTAATCTGATTATAGCCTGAAAAGCCATCCATGAAGGAGAATACAGAGTATTGAGCGGTATTATCAACTAATACATCAATATGAGGAAGTGGAAAATCGTCTTTTGGGCTTGCTTTATTCAAATCTCTATAATCCACGCACATTCGAACCTTGCCATCTTTCTTTGGCACTGGCACGATGTTAGCAACCCATGAGGGATACTTCGTCACAGCCAGGAACCCAGCGTCCCACTGTTTCTGAACCTCCTCTTTGATCTTCATTGCCATATCTGGGCGAGTTCTGCGAAGTTTTTGTTTGACAGGCGGGCAGTCTTCTTTCAGTGGCAGACGATGCACAACCATATCTGTATCGAGCCCTGGCATATCTTGATACGACCAAGCGAATACATCATTATACTCTCGGAGCATTTCAACCAGTTTTCGCTTGATATCACTCTGCAGTGCGGCTCCGATACGAATATTTTTCTCAACCCCTTCCGACCCCAAATTGATAATTTCGATAACCTCGTCGTGAGGCAGAATGGCTCTTTCCTCTTGCTTCACCAACCAAGACAGTTCTTCAGGAACGTCGCTATCTTCGACAACCTCTTCTTCGGTCTGGAATACCGGGTGCTCGAAGTCGGGACGAGTCATAGGTGGTTCAAGGATGTCATCTGAAAATGTTATCCTGCAAAAGAAAGGGTTAAGTGCTTCAAAATGCGTATAAAGCGGATAACCACGTTGCCATTTTATTGAAAAATACCAAACAAGAAAGACAGGGATTACAGTATTTACACATGAAAAAAACGCCATTTATTTAATGATTAACGAAGCAATGTTTATAACAACACAGCCCTAAGCAAATCCCGATGCCCCGGGCAAGACATCAGATTATTCAACAATTAATAAAGCAAAGCATTACTGTTTAAAAGTCACAGGAACAAGCTCCTGAATAGACCAGTTGCACAGTCCTTGTCCTGGCGTGCTTGGCTGAATCCAGGCATCCATATCACAGTCGCTGTCCCCTTCATCGGATTCCGAAGCAGCATTGACAGATTCCTGGCATACTCCACTGGCAGAGATGGTGATTGACTTTCTGAAATGAGGGGCCCCCACGGAAGGAGTTGATGACGACGGTCGGTACCCCAGTCCGAACCGGTCCATCTTCACCGGAATGTCCAATACTTTGCCCCAGCCTTTGGCTTCTCCTGCTTTCACTAGCGCTTGAGCCTCTTTATACGAAGAAACAGCTATCTCTGGCACTTTGCTTGGCCTGGGACCCTTGTCCTCTATGCGCAAACCTTCGAATGCCTGGCATGGCGTCTCGTGGATCTCCCCGTCGACTTCCACATATTTAAACGAAGAAAGATGGCTGACCTGGATGTCTTCTTCTCCGCACACGGTGACTACACTGTCTCCGACCATATACTTTAACTTCTGATGCAGGGTTGACGTGACAGCCCCCGCCCCATGAATCCAAGGTCTTCCCAGCAAGCAGCTGTACGCAGGCTGTATATCCATGATATAAAACTCCGTTGCAAACACTTCCGGCCCCACTTGCAGAGGCAAGGTAATCGATCCGAAGACTGTTCTCCGCGTGCCGTCAAACGCTCTGACTACCAAATCACTTGGTGTGCACAAAATTCCTCGAACATCCAGCTTCATCATAGCCTTCTTAGGCAGCACATTCAAAGACGACCCGGTGTCAACCAATACGTGCGACATTGTCGACCCTCTGCACTCAACAGATACATGTAATGCCATATTATGATCCCTTCCTTTCGGAGTCAAGTCAAAATCAGTAAAGCCCAGACTGTGGCCCGCATTTACATGTGCCAATACCCCTTCTAGCTGGTTCACGGAGACATCCTGTGGTACAAAAGAAGTGTCCAGGACTTTCAGCAAAGCATTTCGGTGAGCCTCTGAACACAACAGCAATGACAGAATAGATATTTTGGACGGCGTTTGCTGCAGATGCTCCACGATTTTATAATCGCTCTTCCGAATTAAGCGCATGAATTCTTCGACATCCTTAGACGCTGCTTCTTTTTCATTTGCTTGTACCGGAACATTCTCAACCGCTTTCCCCTTTCCTTTCGCTAGCCTTTCGGCCTCTACTTCAGGAGATATAAAGATCCTGCCGCTTCTCGTCATGCCTCCCGGGCCAACAACATTATCCACAACCTCCGCTGACTGCTTGTTAACATCGATTTTAATCCCGTCACAATACACCTCTAGCCCATATGACCATGGGACCGCTTTCGTGCTCTCATACGGGATTGGCCCGGCTTTAGTTATAGTAATCGGTGGTCGCTGAGCTGGTGCTGAAATAGTGATCGTCTTCCTAGGAATTGTCACTGTGGCAACATCACTCTGATTATCCATTACTGCCCCTGCCGGCTCATCAATTGCTGTTCTATCAAACTGCAATACGCCTTCATCAATTAAGGCCTGAATGCCTTTCTTCAGATCCTCACACCCCCCAGACAGGGCCCAACAATCTAAGCAGTACTCATTACAACCCGGGTAAACACCTCCTTGCAACAGTCGGCTTTTTATTTCGCTCAGCGGCGTCTTTAAATCATCAACATTCATAATCAGATTCAGACCTTCCTCAGTCAGCACGGCGTTCGCCCCATGATTAGGCATGGGTTTCTGGACTATATTCGCACCGGTCGTTCCGAAGTTGATAGACTTGTTGTCCAAGAGATCCTGCACAACGTGCTTAAAAGCATGACAACCTTCTATATCATGGCCCGGGGCCCCAGAATGAAACTCGCAGCGCCTATTTGCATCATAGCCGAACGGGGGAGTTCCCGTTATTGGTGCCAAGGTTCTTTTCTCTACCAGATTCAATCCCAACAAGGTCTGCAATAAATCAGCATAGTTAGAGGGAGGCTTCTCGAACACCCTTCTCGGCTTACCACCCTGGAATTTTCTCTGAGCTTGCTGTGCCCCCTGCTGAGGCTGCTGCTGCTGTGGCATTGGTTGCTGCTGAACCTGTTGTTGTTGCTGGATTGGTTGTTGTTGATACGGGATGGTGACACTCGACACTTGCTGCGGCTGACGATATTGATTTCTTCCCCTGCCTCGGCCTCGGCCTCGGCCTCCAAATACCGCGCTAGCTTCGCCCTGACGGCGCCCACCATAAGCTTTCCTATTACTGCCAGATGCAGTTGATTCATCGACTTGGAACTTTCCTTGCTTAATGTTCCGCTCAATCTTTTCACCCATCAGAATCAGGTCTGAAAAACTAGCCAGAGACGTATGAAACAACATATCATGAAACAGCCCGGTGAATGTGCCGACAAACATATCGTTCATTTCTTTATCTTCGACAGGAGGACGAACCCTGGCAGCCATATCGCGCCACCTTTGCGCGTACTCTTTAAAACTCTCCCCCTTCTTCTGCGAAAGCCCGGCCAACTGGACCCGATTGGGTGCCAGGTCACTGTTATATTTGTAATGGGCTACGAACGCCTCTGCTAATTGCTTCCAAGTCTTGATATCAGTGGGCTCCAACCCCATGTACCACTCTAAGGAAGGACCCGATAGACTATCCTGAAAGAAATGCATGAGCATTCTTTCATCAGTGGAGTATGCAGACATCTTTCTGTAATAAGCTCGTACATGCACCTTCGGACATGTATCTCCTTTGTACTTATCGAACGCAGGCGCTTTGAACTTGATTGGCACCCTCAGCCCAGGTACCAAGCCCATTGTTGCCATGTCCAGACCCACAGCACTCTGGTTTAGGACTCCTTTCATTTGCTCTTCCAGCATTCTAATCTTTTGAGAATCATCCATCGGCCCTTCAAAACCCCCTCCAGAGAAGGCGTCTTCCTGCTGATCCTCTTGCCACATACCGTTTCCAGCCCCGTATCCATCATACGCATTATTACGTCCAGCTCTGACCTGATTCATCCCCGGAACTCGGCCTCTGTTGCCGTACCCTTGAACACCTCCAGCAGGACCACCAGCCATAAAACCAGCACCGTTTCCGTTTCCAAAACCTCCGTAGCCCTGATTGACCATACCATAACCATCTTGCCCAAAGCCTTGAGCATTAAAGCCATACTTGCCAGTATTGTCGAATCCCTGATCATTGAATCCGAACCCAGCGTTGACAAAGCCATTACCTCCGAGATTATCTCCCACATTGACATCACCCGGCCCAGCGTTATGGACAGCAGTTTCATTTCCAACTCCGACGTTACCATTCACAGCAGCGGTAGCGTTGTTGACGTTAGCAGCAGTCATATTGACGACAGGCGGAGCCACTGGCGTGGGGGTGCCGTCTCCATGAGCAGTATCAACCCGGACAGACTGATGATCTTCGTTACCATGACCAGCGTTGCGAGCCAACAGAGGTTGGACCATGGCCTGCAAGTTCTCTTGCCCTTTTGCTATAGCCTCCATGGTCTGCATGAAGAGGGCGAGCTTCTCGCGTACATCCTGCATCTCGTTCTGAATCTGGTCCATGACTTTCCGACAGTTGGATCGCGTAGAATAGCGGTGCGGATGTTGATCTGGAATCCTGTTAAGTACCTGATACAGAGCAAGAGATAAGACACCATTCATATATTACCTGTTATGCAAGATGAATATGAATGCAATGCAATGTGCCTGTGCATTAGGGAAGTTCATTCCCCCAGTTCTAGTGCGAGGGTGCCGGTGCAGTGACAGTGTTGACAATAGGAATATCGGAGCTGAATCATAGAAAGCCTCATATATAGCAGAGAGAATCAATAAGCCCAGGGTACAATATCTCTGAGAGTACAAAGATGGCATGACCTCAACCAACAATCCTGGTGATGGTCAGCACTATGCAAATAAAGCATATAAGCTACTACGTGAAATGATCAAATCCTCCCAAAAGTCTGGTACTCCTCTATCAACTTCTTGGTCTCCGGATGGCTTGGTCGATCAAGCAGCCCTTCAACAAGCTGGTTTCTCTTCTTAAGGATACGGCGTACGTCTTCAGCAGTTTCTTCCCATGTTGCTTCTCCGAAGCAATCTTCTAACTTTCGCTTCTGGGACACTGCTTCATCTCTGGATTTGATTGCCTTGTTCAGTGCGTGCTGGACACTATACCGGTTCATCACTTCCTCCTCACACTTCTTGATGCTAGACTTCAACTTCTCTTCGAGGTCGGAAATTTGCTGCTTCAGCTTATCTTCCCTCTTCTTGTTATTGGTGAGTGTGGCATTCCAAGTTTTATTGCAAGAAGATATCTCTCGGTGTGCTGCGTCGAGCGCCTTCTTTTTGGCTTCCAGCATGTCATGGGAGCTTCTGAACTCTTGCCCCAGACGTTCGCGCTTCTTCTTTTCCTCGGTCAACTCAGCTCCTAACCTGTTTACTAGCTCAATCTGTTGCTGGAAAGCATATACGGCCTTGTTTTTCTCGCTGCGCGCCTGGGCTAACTCTTGCTCTAACCCTTCGTTAATCTTCATCAGGGCTTCTTTCTCCCTCACAACCTGTTCATATGCTTCTCTAGAAACAATGGTCGGCTCTTCTACCGGAATAGGATCAAGAGTTGGTGCATCTGGAAACGGCATCTTCAACTGACTAGCCCTCTCCTGAATCCAAGCTCTATAAGGTGCATAGGCCTGACAGTCATTCTTTCCTAACAACGACTTCCCTTTGCGGTTAATACGCGTCCAAGCATGTCGCAACTTGGCTAATAATTCCCCCTTCAAATCTCCAGTGAAGTACAGAGATTCCTGTACTTCCTCCTCTTGAGGTGGATTCTTCAGCGCATATCCGAACTGGCGAACGAATAGAGAAGGGTTGTAATTGATACACCCTTTTCTTCCTATCAATGGCACATTAGGGTACCCAGCACAGCTAAAGATGAGCTCAGATCCCAACAAATCTCTATCAAACCACTCCATATCTTCCGACGATAACCTCATCAAACGCTCTGGCCAACCAACTGGAATTGTAGTCTCTGCAGCAGATCCTCTCTTAGGAAGATGACTCTCAAACCACATACTCAATAAGGGCGCACACAGATGAACATTCTTCCCTCTCCCCTTCTCATTCTTATAATGCAGTGAGTGATAGAGGTCTCCGAGTAAGGTAGGTACAGGATTACCAGCAGCAAACAAGTAGAAAGCATCGAAGTCCACAAAATCCGGTATATTGGGGAACAGTACTATGCCATAAATGCACAAAGCCAACACAGCATTGAAAGCAACCCAGCACCCATTCTTGGCGTACTCTTGGGCTTTACCCACTAAGAACTGAAATGAGAAGCCTGGAACTCCACGGGAAACAGTAGTCACAAGTTCAGAAGCATCAACATGCAAGGCTTTTGCCAATTCCTCCGGCTTAGGTTTGGCATCATAATGAACGAATGGAACCTGATTCTGCACGGGCAGCTCAACATACTCAGCGTATTCCTCCAGGGTTGGTCCCATAATAAAGTCAGAGAACGTGAAGCACCTCAAAGCCGGGTCGTAGAATTGCATCAGAGCATACAGCCCATCTAACTCTACCTCTGTAGGTTTGCACACCAATCTCAGTAATCTACCATAACTCATCCGGAAACTCCTACGAACACCCTCATCAGCAAGAGAGATCAACCCCAGTAAAGGAACAATATCAGGCGTAGGCAATTTGTAGGCAACCGTTCTCCTTAGGCTAGTCATGATCAAATACTCAGAAGTCTGGGCACTAGAACTAGGGAAATGCAAATGCACCTGCAGCACAGACACACGTTAGTGAAATGCAAATGATAATGGATATGCAAGGATGCAATGCAAGTAACATTCAACAGGGACCAAAGCTGCAGCTGAATAGCCTAAACCCAATCAAGAAAGGTCTCAGATAGACCATCCAGAAGTCACCAAACCCTGGTCTCAGATAGGCCTAAAATAATAACTCCAACACTGGTCTCTGACAGACCTCAAACCATAACTCCAACTGGTCTCTGATAGACCTCAAATCACATCCATAATTGGTCTCTGACAGACCTCATAACACATCTCCAACTGGTCTCTGACAGACCTCATAACTCTCCCAATGGTCTCTGACAGACCTCAGATCTCATCTTTAGTTGGTCTCTGACAGACCTCAGAACACATCTCCAAATGGTCTCTGACAGACCTCAGAACACATCTCCAAATGGTCTCTGACAGACCTCAAACCTTTCCATAAATAACTAGGATCTCTGATCAAGAAATAACCGGTAGTCTGAAGGTCTAGTTACCTGCATAACCCTGAATCCCCTCACAGGTGGGTGGCCCTATAACTGGCACAAGGTACGGCATCCTATGCGGTCGTCGGCGTCACAGACTTTCAGGGTTGATGATACGATTCCCAGAAGGAGTGGCATCATCAATTCCTGAAGAGGCCTCACTTAGCCAACTTCCAAATGATCGGTCCCCAGAGTCGACAATCCAACTAACCAGCAACCCACGCCAACCAAAGGAAGGGGCAGGAGGCCAACCAGAAGAACCTCGTCTGAGTGTAGATTTCATGGGACACCAAAGCAAGCAAAGCAAGCGGGCGCCCACTAATTTCTACTCTAATTCTAGGTGCACTCAAGCCCAGGTCCGGCTTATCTCTCAATATCAGAACACCCGTCACACCCCAATACAGCAATAATAAACAATATATAAAGCTGAAAATACAGGGTTAGAAATATACAATAACTCCATACAAAATCCTCGACGGGAAAACAAGCGTTAGGATTGACTCTCTCAAGGGACGTTGGATCCCAAATGCATAAGAACCATCGCAGTCCTTAGCAGCCAGGGGACGTTGGATCCCCAGCAGAGTCGCCAGCTGTCGCTACTGCGAAAATCGGCGCCGGCTGAACAGAAGAGTCGCCACCGTGCGTTATTTATCCCACGGGAGGGAAAGGAAACGCTCAGAGTAAACCTCGCACAACACGGGAAAGGTATGGTCATCGCAACCAAAACCTGGGTTCGGGAGTCGGTTACGCAAGGGGAAGGTATTAGCACCCCTCACGTCCGTCGTACTCGACGGGATCCACGCTTGTTTTCGGGTATGGATTGTTATTCTATCTAAACTATAGGTCAAGGGTTAAAAGAAAATAAAATGAAAATAAAATGACTCGGCAAAGTATCGCACTTTATGCCTACGTATTCCCGTCTGGAACGAGAAATCAGAGTCAACGTAGTTCGCCTACCTACGGGAAAGGAGGGGAAGGTTGCTCGCTAGGATATCACATCCTATGCCTACGTACTTTCATACAGCATGAAAGATCAGAGCAAACGTAGTTCGGGCCACGTACGACACAAGTCTGTCCTTGATTGATTTTATTCCTTCTGAAAAAGGTTTTCTGATTAACAGTCCAAGAGGACAAAAATGACGTCTTGATGCGTTCACATTCTTTTACGGAAGAAGTGTCTTTTATTGTGTTTGAAATCTTTATGTGTTTTTCTGTTTGTTTTGAGAAAGAAAGAGACAGAACTCTAACCTACGGTTGCGAAGGGAAACAAACTAACCTAATGTTATCATGCATGGGTTAAGACCTAGTGTCTATCATGCTCCTCTCTTGCGCAGAGAGAAACAGAGATCCTACGGGATAGGCAGAAACAGAAACAATATCAGATATATACAGTAAAGCAGTAAAATGCATGGATGCAACAGCACAAGCGAGGCAAGGGAGTCCCACTCAACCTCGAACCTAGAAAACAATAGGCGAAAGTGAACAGGCTTCACTTTCAACCCAACAGGGTAAACAGCAAACAATACAGTTCAGAAAACCAATCAATACATCAACAAATGAAATACAGCAAAAGAAACAGCATCAGCAGCTCTGAATCAACATCTGGCTTCAAGTAATCTCCAATCATCTACAGGCTTCAACAAGCATCAATCTCCATCTTCATGGCCTTCAGGTAAGGGCTTTGATCATCAGTCTTCCATCTGCAATGGCTTTTCTTCAAGCTCAAACCTCCAGGATGAGGGATCAGTCACAAGAGTGAATTGGGTGTTAAGCAATCGGCTGACTACCAAAGGTGGTGAACAGACTGCTTCTAACACAAGAGACATTTTCTCTCAAGAGTTCTATCTCATAGACACTATCACCAAGCCTTCCAAAGGAAGGGGGTGAGTGTCTTAGAGAGACTCTGAATCACAGAGAAGAATGGATTGAGGATCATCTTGATTTGAGCTCATCTTGTCAAGAAAGAGTATGTTTCACAATTCAACTGATTTACGTCTGAGCTTCAATTAGGTTTTTATGTGCCAGAACAAGTCAGTTGTGTATAGGTCAGTTTGCCAGGTGGTGTTAAATCAAGTATTTCATAACTAAGGATCATAAAGGACCAAATCAAGTTCAATTAGGGTTTTGTGCGTCATTTTGAAAGTTTATATTTCAAGTCAGAATCCTCTGATTTTGAGGCATGTTCCTGCATTGGTCCACATTGAAGGCTTTGGTTTATCGTGATTCAAGTGGCGAAGTTTAAATATTGATTCATTGATGGTTTCAAGATTGATTTATGGTCAATGGTATTTCTTAAGATTTATTCAAGTTTCATTCATTTCAAGTGAGAATTCAAAAAAGAGTGGAATTTGGTTCTTGGATCAACATGTGGAAACACCAGTTTTAATTGTCATGGTTCGAGAATTGCAAGTTTTGTTCAAGTTTAAAACGTTTTCATAACCATGATTTTCAAGCAAAAAAAATGTGGAAGACCAATTAAATTTTAGTTCCATTACCAAATGGAGGGTGCAAAAAGTATTCAAAGTCCATACACATTGCAAAATAAAAGCCCATCATCACCAAAGTTCTCTACAAAAAAATAGTTCTTGGAAATTAAAAAAATAATAATAAAAGGCCCATCATACTCATACCCAAAATCACAATAAGAATAAATAGAAAAAACCAAATCAATTTTTTATTCAAGTCCATCAATTCATTACATGACACGGCCCACATCATCACCTTTAGTTATTATTCTTTACACTTGCCAAGCCACTTTTCCACATAGTAGTAAGCCAACTCCATCAAGTTTGTTCTGACCTCCAATATTTCACATGACTCATAATACACAATACACTAGCAAAGCAAATCCATGATGCTACAATTCCTAGCCAAGAGACAAAATTACAAGTAAATTCACGGGCAACATACACACAACAACTTGTTACAAATCAACAACAACGCAAACGCAACATACAAAACAAAACTTACCATGCACCCATCATTTGCCATAACAAATCATCCCAAATGGACCTCACCATACAAAACAATTCGAAACTGTTACCCTACAACTTGTGACGTCATAGCAAAACAAAATCTCTACATGTACAACCTTCAAAACGTACAAAAGTGACGAAAACGACAATACACAAGTTTCACTCTCTTTTCCACCTATAAATTGGACCTCCCTCTCCATAATTTCAAGAGGCTCGGCTCAGCCAAACAATTGTTGTAGAAATCATTTTCCAACTTTTCTTCAACACTCATCAACTTTCAACCCTTCAACACACCCATTCCAACACAAACCTCAAACCCATTCAAAATCAAGAGAAAACAGACCCCAAAATAAAAACCCAAAACCGTTTTCAGAATCTGAAACAGAAAGAGATGAGGAGAGAGAGAAATGAACTGAATCAACAACGATGCAAACCCGAATCGGAGTAAGACGGAAAGAGAGCGAAAATAAAGTCCACAAACCAGTTCGCCAAATCCGAAATGAATCGATCAAATGAGACGGAACGAATAGCACATAAAGGAGGTCAGGATGATTTGCCTTTAACTTTAACCTATTGACGTTTTATTTTTATGCATTTTTTCTCGTTTAACTGGTTTCAGAGTTATTAAAAATGTGATGTTCCTTGTTCATATAACACTTCCTATGGGTTTTTTTTAACAATTTTAACTTTAAGTTTTTTATTAAAAAAATGTGAGCTTAACTTGGGTTGTGTGATATCCGTGTAGGAGTAAGCCCAATATGACATGCTAGTTTTTCTTGCTCTCCTTTATCTGTCAACAGTGTTTGCTGTTATAAAGAGGATGATGGGCTTTTCATAGCCCAAATGATTCCATGTTTTGTTTTATACCCATCTGGTTTCTACTGCCCCCCAGACCATATTTATTTTAGTTTATCTTTTGTTAATGATTGTTATTATTTTTATAAGTTATTGTTAATTATCTTGGTAAATAATTTTGTAAACATTTTGTTAATTAGTTTGATTATGCTTTGTTAATAATGTTTTTATAAATTTTATTAGTTATTTTTTTGTTAGTAATTTCATTAAAAAATTTGTTCATTAGAGGTTTTTGTTAAATATCATTTTAGTTCCTTAAACTTTCTTTCAATCACTTTTTTTATGGCCTTTATTTCTTGATTTATTCTTTCATTTCTACCTTGATCTTCATCTTCGATTTTATTTTCGATTCGTTTTGGTCCATGAAGTCTTTCTATTCACGAATGTCGATTTGCCGAGGTTGTTTAACCTTCATGATTTCAAATTTGTAGTGAACGATCATTGATATTATCTTCTATACTTTGGGATCGTGATAGGTTACCTTCGATTAATCAACATAATTAGCGCAAATATTAACTTGCACGACCTCCTATAGTATGATCTTCGATAGATCGTGCTACAACTGTTTAGCACTACAGTCAATCCGATTCAAAGCAATAACGACTAACCACTAACTTTAATTTCAGTCAATATATTCTTGATTTACTATATATCTTGATCTTATTATCATTGTTCATATACTATTCATTATATTATCTTGTCATATTTATTCATACTACTCATATCATACTCATCTTATTCATCATACTTTGTTCATACTATTCAAAACACACTAATAAATATCGAAACCGTAAAAGCCTAAATTGGTGAATTATGGTTACATTTTCGAGCAACAGAACTTGGACTATATACAGAAACCCTAGCTTGGAGCTTTTATCTGACTCTTGCTTGAGGCTTAGTTTGGGACACTTCACACACACACGACTTCCTCTTGGGCTACCTGACAATGAACCCTTTTATTTCGTGCAATCCCGTGTAACTTACATGTACCCCTCTCCCATTTCGATGTATGCATTCGTATTCCTTTAATTGTGGTTTGTTTACTAGGAGAACCTCTAGGGACTAACATCTACTAAACCATTTTCAAACTAATTCTCGATTCATCGTCGAGCCATTTTCAAAACACTCCTCTGTAAGTCGATTGCTCGTAAGCATTCACCATCAATCTAACGTACACACTCATATTTCATCGTGGTTTCGTTATTAGGAGCAACCCTAGGGACTAGGATCAATTCTCATCTCTTTTTAACCAAAACCTCGATTCTTCATAGAGTCATTTTCTTATCAACCTCTTTTAACCTTCTTCGCATGCAAATACAATCAAACCCTTGATCCAACGTCAAGCAGATTTTCTCATTCAAACTATCAAAATAATTAACAACTATTGAAACTCTTTTCAAGGTGAGAAAGAGGGGGATTGAGCCTTTGATCTCTCTTCAGTTGTTTGGATGTGAGTTCTCTTACTCGTGTATGAGCAGTTGACGCCTCTAAAACACTTCTAACTCGACAACATTCAACTATCTTCCAACCAGTCGTCATCCAAAACACTTCTTAAACACAACCTCTTTTCAAGATGAAAAAGAGAGAGAGAGAGAGAGTCGCACCTTTGACTCAATTTTTTGATTACTTGGGCCCGATGAGCCTTTCTTAAGCCTCGAGTAATCGTCATCCAAAACAATTTTCAACACGTTAACCCCTTTTTCCGTGGTCATATCCACGAACTACAGACTCTCTGATTCTTCATACAGTTTTGAATGTAAGATACGTAGGCACAAGATTACGATGATCTTGGCGAGCACACTTCTATCCATCTTCGGTTTCCCCCCTAACCTTTCCCGTAGTCAAACTACGAGCGCTCTTATTTCTCATTCTCATCCGAATGAGCATACGTAGGCACAAGGGCCCCAATCCTTGGTGAGCACCCTAACCTAAAACCACCCATTTTTCCCTTTGCATTTATTTCCTTTTATCGTACCGTTTTGCATTTATCATTGAGAAGAAAACAAACAAGCTTAGATAACGCTCATTACAATTTGAATTAAGAGGTTCCCGCTGAGTACAACGGACATGAGGAGTGCTAATACCTTCCCCTTGCATAACCGACTTCTAAATCTAGAACGTGGTTGCGAGGAACATGTTCCTATCTCTCTTCAATGGTTTTCTCGATATTTCCCTTTCCCTCTTTTGGGGATAAATAAAGTTCGATGGCAACTCTGTCGAACCGCATTTATGCGCCTTTCGCGCGAGGGTCGTATTTTGTTTTTTCGAGGTACGACAGGCACCTGGGTGAAGCACATTGCCTTGAGATTAAATCTATTCAAATAATCATCTATCGACTTAGGGACTTTTTGCCTAACATTAGCCAACTCCTTCATACTAACTTTCGACTATCTCATATATAATTGTTTGTGGAACAGTCTCTCCAACTGACTCCATATTTGAACAGAGTGTAGAGGAAGAGAGGTGAACTAAGTAAAGGCATTCTTTGTTAGAGAATTGGAAAAATAGTTCATCTTTAAATTGTCATTGTTCGCAATGTCTCCAGCCCCAGTTTGATATCGAGCGACATATTCGACTGTCGAATGGTTGGTGTCTCAAGCGAACTTAATGAATTTTAGGACTTTCCATCCTTTGGGTAACTATTTATCGAACGTATTATGATAAAGGAGGTATAAAATTAGGCCTGTGAAGTCCACATTAAGGTTGTTATGGGCCAAAAATTGTTCGACCACATTTGCTATGTTATTATGCCCCCTAAATTATTTTGATGGACATGCCTAAGCACTTGGTCAGCATTCTAATTTCTTTGAACTATCAAAGGTCTAAGGTTATTTTGGCCTATCTCTTCTTCCTCTTCCCTACTTGGGGGAGACTCAGGAGGTTTAAATGCTTGTTTTTGATCTACAATAGCCTATATTATCCCGTCTCAGACGTCTTGACCTCCCTAACGTTTGATTTTTTAGGGGTTGGTCGTGCCTGCACAAGAGGCGTGCCAAACAAATTAGCAATTCGACCAATTTGATTTTCCAATACTTCATAGGTCTAGTTTGTATTTGCAATCAAAAAGTTTAAAATGGTTCCCATTTGTTGGGTAAGAGTATTAACTAATTCAAAGTTACTCTCATCCATTTGTTGCCTCATAGCCATCATGGAAGTCGTATTTAAAGATGACATAGTTTGAGGCATATAATTTATTCCTCCTGGTCGAGCCATGTTATTGATGGTCGACGCCAAAGCGTTGTAAGGATTGTATGATGGCCCTGTGGCCATTGCATTGTCACTATAGGTTTACATATTCATATGAAGATTAGCCATCGTCAACATTGGCATACCGTAAGGGTGATCTCTACCAGTTGGTGGCATTGAGAACCCAAACAAAGGTCTTGCAATTGCAGGGTTAAAAAGGGGATTCCTTGATTGCGGTGGGGAAGTTGCCCCTTGTGATATTATTGGCGCGGTTGGCATCTTTGACACCACTGAAGTCGTTGTCCTAATGGGTGTTGAGGCAATAGGCTCTTCAATCGTCAATACGACAGGTTGTTCTACTAAAGTTTGGAAATTATTTTGGGGGTTAGTAGTATCTATAGAAGGATGCGACATTTTGGACAAAGATTTTTGTAGTGAAATGAACACACCCTCATTCTACAAATTAACTCCTATTTATACTAGTACGAAAATAAATGTTTCTAACGTTCCCATCTTCAGTTTTTGCCATGTAAAGCCCGCTTTTGCATTCTCTCCATGTGTCCTTCAAAATGGAACTCACAAGTAGTTAATCTATATTTGAACGTGGTGTCTGTGCGCCTAAATAATTACTTCTTCGACGCACCTGGTGCTGTCGAACCCCATGCGGTCGAAATCTTTCCACAATATTTCCAAAATGATAAGTCCTAAATTTCTCCATTCCAAGACTCCAACTACGTACATGTCATCAACAGTTTGTATACCTTTAGCTTTACCCTTAGCTGAGGTTTTTCCCTTGTTGAAAAATCCCAACTAACAAATTTCCCCCCAAAAAGGCCTCTTTCGACGAACTTAGGAGATAGGGGTGTTTTTTGACCTTCTCAAACATTATTCAGTTAGTGGGTTGACAATATAGTCATCATGACATTTCTTTCAACCGTCACCTCGAAATATGCACTTTCCATTACACATAACCCTGCTCATTATGGCTTCACCATCGTAGGGTGGCGTGCTTACGTGTAGCAGATCATTTTGATCCTTTCTATAAGGGAATGACACGTGCCACCTGCTTTGCTCCATTTGTCTAATGTAAAGATTGAAAAGTCTTTCTTTTTTCACTATAAATAGTGTTTCTTCCACCTTTCTCCTCTTTTCCTCTATCGTCTTAAGCATTTCTACTTTGAAAATTTTCTTCTTCTAAAGCTACCAGAACTTCTAAGCTTCCAACAATGGCTCCTTCAACAAAGAATACCAAAGCTACCAAGGATCCTCTCCCCATGGCCAACATGCTTCGCTGCACCACTGTGGTTAGAAACCGATGGTACCTTCCTGAACATCCCAACTGTGAGGAAAAGTTGTGTATTTACGAGTCTCAGGTACTTATTCCTTACACTATCTCTAAAACTACCCATGCTCTTATGGGTGATATACACGACCCTTCTGAAGACCTCAATATTGAAGAAAATCAGAAAATTAGATAAACCTTTCTATATAACTACACCAACAGGGATTTCAACCATAGTTGAAAATACGGGAGATATGGATTTATCAAGCTCCCTTACGTTAAATGATGTGTTATTGGTTCCTGACTTTAAATGGAATCTGATTTAAATTCATAAAATAACATATGATTTAAATTTTTATATGATTTATGATCAAAATTCTTGCATAATACAAGACCGAGGTTTGAAGAGGAAGATTGGATCAGGTGACCTGCATGAAGGGGTTTATGTGATCATAAAGCAACATCAACAAGGCTTCATAGGTGCAGATAAGAAGGACATGGCAACCTTACAACACTTTCCTCATATCAAGGCATGTAACATGTTATTGTATGTAAACTCGATCAATGGTAGAAAACCATCCCAAGCACCTCCTTTCTCTAAGACACAAGCCCTTAATAAGTCCTTCAGAGATTGGATAGTCCTCTCAGCCTGACCATCGGTCTGTGGGTGATAAGTAGAACTCAACCTCATCTTAGTACCCAAACCCTCCTTAGGTTCTCTCATTAGCTTGGGTGAAAAATTGCGCTATCCATAACTGTTTCATTTTGTATGTATGTTGATGCATGTGAGAGACGATTTATATGATAAATAAGTCAGTGAGATCAAACTAATTGTAAATTCCCTCCAAATTGAATATTAAGTTTTTGCTTTCCAAGTTTTATAACTCATCAAGACTAGTATCGAATAATGTAGGTTTTGCCTAACGCGAGGTGCATGTTTTATATTGGTAAGGTGCGATGGAATAAATCTAATATCTAATTTCTAAAATAATGGGTCAAACATAACTAAACAAATTATAATAAGATTATATACGTCTAGAAGCAAGACTTAGGAATGATCCATATGATGGATTAGAATAAGGAGTTATTCACATAACTGAAAATATTCAAGAATTGTATTGGATACAAATGGAAGGAGTTCCTACCTAAATAACCGAGTTTTGTGTAATCAGCCTAACGCTGACTTAAAACAAAGTGAAATATGGATCTCTATCCACTAGAAAAATCTTCCAACGGGATTTTCTGAATCAAATGGTAAAGGTCATTTGGTTTGAGTAAAATAGTGGGAGCATATTTAATTAAAGGCCTAATTGAATATGTTTGTTTTAATTGATACCTATAATTTCACATTTTTTAATGTAGATTACCATGACAACAAACACCTCTAGCCACATTTTTCAATCAATCCTTGATAAGGAAAAATAGTCTGGGACAAATTTTATGCATTGGCACCGAAACCCGAGGATTGTCCTCAAACATGATAAAAGGTTATATGTCTTAGAGAAACCTGTTCCTGAAGAGGAGCCTTCTTGTTCTGCTTCTAAGGCTGAAAGAGATGCTTATAAGAAGCATACCAATGATGCCAATGAAACTGCTTGCCTCATGCTGGCTACCATGAATTATGAATTGCAAAAGCAACATGAAAACATGACAGTGCTCGATATGATTGAACACCTGAAGATGCTATATCAAGAGCATGAAAGGCATGAGAGATTTGAAGTGTCAAAAGTCATTTTTTAAAGGAAGTTAGCTGAGGGAGCCCTAGTAGGTTCCCTTGTACTCAAGATGATTAAGTATATGGACAACCTTGAAATATTGGGTTTTCCCTTCAAAAGAAGCTTGTGACTGATTTGATACTGCAATCATTGCCGGAGACCTTTAGTTAATTTATCCTTAATTTCAATATGAATGATATGGACAAAAGTCTTTCGGAACTGCTAGGCATGTTAAGAATTTCTAAGCTGAATCTGAAGTCAAAGGGGAAGTCCATTCTGATGGTCAGTAATGGAAAGAAGCAGAACAAAAGGCCCACCAAACAAAGTGATAAATGGAAATGCAAGGAAGTTGACAAACCGAAATATATTGCTCCTGCTTTGAAGCCTAGTGGAGGCATAGAAAAGGAGAGAATTTGCTTCTATTGCGGTAGGACTGGACACTAGAAGAGAAACTGCCCAAAGCACCTGGAAGATAAGAAGAATGGAGTAAAGACTTCAACTTCAAGTATTTTTGTTATAGAAATAAATTTATCTACTTCTTCCTCATGGATATTGGATAACGGATGTGGTTTTCACATTTGTACTAACGTGCAGGGGCTAAAAAGGAGTAGAGATTTGGAAAAAGGTGAAGTTGACCTACAAGTTGGCAATGGAGCAAAGATATCTACTTTAGCTGTATGAACTAATGTATTGACTTTACCTAGTGGTTTAATAATTTAGTTAGATAATTGTTATTATGTACTTACAATTAATAGGAATATTATTTCTGTTACTTATTTGAACAAGTTTGGTTTTTTATTCATAATAATGAACAATTGTTGCTCCATTAATTTGAATGATATATTTTATGCTACTGCACAAATGACCGATGGACTTATATACTTGATCTTGAAATGCCCATTTATAACATTAATACTAAAATAATGAAACCTAATGAGTTAAATCCAACTTACCTTTGGTATTGTCGATTAGGCCACATAGATGAGAAACGTATTTCCAAACTCCATAAAGATGGACTCTTGGACTCTTTTAATTATGAATCATATGAGACATGCAGACCTTGTTTAATTGGAAAGATGAAAAATTCCCCATTCACATGAAAAGATAAAAGGGCTAATGATCTTTAGGCCCTCATACATACTAATGTTTGTGAACCATTGAGTATACCAGTCAAAGGAGGTTTTCATTATTTCATCACATTTACTGATGATTTTAGTAGATATGGTTATGTGTATTTAACGAAACACAAATTTGAGTCCTTTGAAAATTTCAAGGAATTCAAGAATGAAGTACAAAACCAACTAGGTAAGAATATTAAAACGTTTTTGATCAAATCAAGGTGGTGAATGTTTAAGCCTAGAGTTTAATGACCATCTAAAAGAGTGTGAGATTCTATCGTAACTCACTCCTCCTGGAACACCACAATGGAATAATTTATCTAAGAGAAGAAATCAAACCTTGTTAGACATGGTCCATTACATGATGCGTCACACTGATTTTCCAAACTCCTTTTGGGAAATGCACTACTAACAACAACTTACATATTTAACCATGTTCCATCTAAAAAGGTTAAGAAGACACCATATGAGATATAGAGTGGTAAGAAACCATATATTTCTTACATGAAGATTTGGGGTTGTGAAGTTTATATGAAACTACAAGTTTCAACTAAGCTTGAGCCAAAATCTGACAAATGCTTATTTGTAGGGTATCCTAAAGAAACATGAGGGTATTACTTCTACAATCCTTTTGAGGGCAAAGTGTTTGTCGCTCGAACTGGAGTATCCTTGGAAAAGGACTTTATTTCCAAAGGAATCAGTGGGAGGAAAGTAGAGCTTGAAGAAACTCTAGAATCACAAAACATTGATACACCTATGGAGGAATTAGAGTAGGAATCATAAGTAGTTATGAAAGAGCAGCCTGCTCAAGTAGAACAAGACCAACGTAGGTTGAGTAAGATACGTCACGAACCAGAGAGATATGGATATCTCGTAATTGATCAAGGTGATGTATTACTCATGGATTAACATGAGCTTGTAACCTACCAAAAGGCCATAACTGGTCATGAGTCTGAGAAGTGGCTAGAAGCCATGAAATCTAAAATGAATTCCATGTACACAAACCATGTTTGGACCTTGGTAGAACCTCCTATACAAATTAATCCTATAGAATGCAAGTGTGTCTTCAAAAACAAGACTGGGATGGATAGTAAGATACATACCTATTAGGCAAGATTGGTTATTAAAGACTATAAACAAATTCATGGGGTAGACTATGATGAAACCTTTTCACCACTTGCAAAGCTTAAATCTGTTCGAATTTTATTTGCTATTGTAAGACCCGTAATTTTAAAATAAATAAATAAATATTTTAAGATTATAGTATATTCGCACACCTATAGAATATTATGATCGGATATAAAATTAAATAATATTTATATCAGTGAGTTCGAGTTATGCTAAAACTGTTTTAGGATTTTTTTCTTTCATTAGTGGTTCATGATAAAAAAATTTCTACAAAATTTTGATTTCAACCTCTTTAACATTCGGAAAAATTAGCCGCCTGAATTTTTGAAACACCCACTTTTTTTAACAAAATTTTAATGAAAGAATAATAAAATTATTTATGATAGAATTATAAAATAAAAAAATTGCTCTATTTAAACTAATCTTTGGCATCTCCAATAAACGATAGTTTTACCCGTGTAAAATTTTAAAATAGTCTCTGTTCAAAATGAAATTTTATCGACCAAATCACAAAATTATTTTCGATAGATTAATAAAAAGATAATAATAATAATAATAATAAATTTTATTTTCTCGATCAAATTTTTTGCAGTATAGAATAATCGGAAAAAAGTTTTATTATCATCAAAAATTATTTCGAACATTTTTATTAGTGTCACGTAACACCGAAGCGGCATAATTTATGATTGTTGTGAATCAGATGTCTTGAAACAAATTATAAACAATTTTTTTGTGATCAAGAAATACACGAGAGTTAGGGTTAATAAAGAAACCAAGGTAAAACAACAAGGAACAACAAGGATTGGTTATAAACTGTTATTCTTTCCTTATTCTTAGAACAAGATTACAAGTATACAAGAATAACAAAATAACCTCTCTCTCTTGAAATTAGGATTTTATCTTTCTATTTTTCCTTATACCAAGATTGAGAAACTAGCATCCTATTTATAAGAAAAATAGCACACTAACCTAATGGGCTTTTTAACAATTATTCATTACAAGCTAACTTAGGGTACAAGCTAACTTAAACAATTGAGCTTACAAGAAAGACCCAATTCAACATACTAATAACCCTAGCAATATTGACTAATGCATGTTAGAACAAACTTCGACTACAACACGCATTACTCCGACAGCAACATGCGAATATACTTTGACCTCATGCTTAATTCCTGTCGAACCAGAAGCTACCATTCGACCATACTAGAGTTCGATCCAACATCTCACAAATCTCCACCTTGGATCTAACTCTATAAAATCAAGAAACTATCTTTCTTCATGCAGCTTTATCAACTGCATATAATGGAAAAACTTGCAATTGGGCAACGTCTTGGTGATCATATCAGCAACATTATAATCTATCGAAACCTTCAACATTTGGACTTCTCCATGCTCGATTATCCCTCTGACGAAATGCAGCCTCACGTCAATGTGCTTGGTTCGCTCATGATAGGCTGAATTTTTTGACAGGTGTATTTCACTTTGACTATCACATTTAACAGTGATAACTTGACCTTAAAGTTTTAGTTCCTTTGCAAAACCTTCAAGCCACAATGCTTCATTTACAGTTTCAGTTAGGGCAATATATTCTGCTTCAGTGGTTGATAAGGCAACAGACTTCTAAAGTGTTGCTTTCCAACTGATTGTTGTCCCAAACATAGTGAACACATATCCAGAAATAGATTTTCTAGAATCCATACAACCTGTATAATCAGAGTCGACATATCCTTCGATTGCTGCTTTAATATCTTCACCCAAGGCTCCATCATAAATTAGGAATATTTAGAGACCCATTTATGTTCCTTAAAATCCACTTCAATGCTTGCCGGCGAGCATTTCCAGGATTCACCATGTACCTGCTTACAAGACTTACTACATATGCTATATCGGGTATAGTACAGACCATAGGATACATCAAAGAACCTACTATGTTAGCATATGGAATGTTATTCATATAAGTTCTTTTAACATCAGTGTTGGGACACTGATTTATACTTAGCTTGAATTGAGGGTTTGTCAGAGTCACAACAGGCTTTGAATTCGACATACCAAAATTTTCGAGAACCTTCCGTAGGTATGCCTCTTGAGATAAGCATAACTTTGACTGCTTTCTATCTCTTCGAATGTCAATCCCAAGAATCCTGGATGCAGCTCCCAGATCCTTCATGTCAAACTCCTTATTGAGTTCAGCCTTCACCCTCATTACCTCTTCGACATTGTTGCTTGCTATTAAAATACCATCCACATAGAGCAACAAAATAACAAATGAATTACCAGGTCGAAATCTGAAGTAAAAACAGTAGTCGAACTGACTTCTGATGAAACTTATGCGTGCCATAAACTTGTTGAATCTCCTATTCCACTGTCGAGGAGATTGTTTCAGTCCATATAAGGATCTATTCAGCCTGCACATATAATCTTCCTTCCCTTTTACAACATACCCTTCAGGTTGCCTCATCAGGATTGTTTCATCTAAATCACCATACAAGAACGCAATCTTCACATCCATCTGTTCCAGTTCAAGGTCGAACTGTGCCACTGTGGCAAGCAACATTTGAATGGATCTGTGCTTCATAACAGGAGAGAACATATCATTGAAGTTGACACTTTCTTTTTGAGTGAACCCCCTAGCAACCAATCTTGCCTTGTATCTCTTCGATGCCACTCCTTTGATTCCTTCCTTAACTTTGAAAATCCATTTACAACAAACTAACCTGGCTCCAACAGGTTTCTTGATCAGTTCTCAGGTATTGTTATCATGAAGAAATTTCATCTCATCATCCATGACCTTCAACCATTCAGTCTTGTTTCGACTCCTCATACCTTTCTTATCGTCTCTAGGTTCTTCGTCTAAAACCTCACTTGCAGATATTAAGGCATAAGCTATAAGATCTGCATACCTAAGTCTCTGAGGTGGCTTGATGACTCTCCTCGACCTATCTCTTGCTAGAAGGTAGTCATTATCAGTATCCTCATCTTCGACAACATCTTCTGTGTCTTCTTCGAATTCATCCAGGGTATGCAATTCAACATCAACATGCTCCACCTCAATAGGAATCTCTCCCTATTACAGCTCTTCGTCATCATCATCAGCTTTCTTGAAAGCCATTTCTGCTTCATTGAAAACTACATCTCGACTGGTGATACACCTCCTGTGACCTGGCTCTAGGCACTATAGCATGTAAGCTTTGACTCCTTCAGGGTATCACATGAACATGCATTTCAGAGCTCTAGGTTCGACCTTGTCTTTCCTAATATGAGCATAGGCCATGCAGCCAAATACTCTCAGTTTTTTGAGACTAGGTGGATGTCCCGACCAAACTTCTTCAGGTGTCTTTATTCCCAAGGCAGTCGAGGGAGATCTATTTATCAGGTAAGCTGTTGTCGAAACAACTTCCATCCAAAACACCTTCTTCAATCCAACACTAACCAACATGCAGCTAACCTTTTCAAGGATTGTTCGATTGAATCTTTCAGCTAAGTTATTTTGTTGAGGAGTACCTACTACAATCTTATGCCTTGCAATCCCAGACTTAACACAGTAACTGTCGAATGCTTCGTTGCAGAATTCAGGGCCATTGTCAATTCTCAGCCTCTTAACCTTTCTGCCAGTTTGAGTTTCGACCAGAATCTTCCAACTTTTGAAATTCTCAAAAATTTCATCCATCGTCTTTTGAATGAATTCCCATAGCTTTTTGGAATATTCATCAATGATGGATAGAAAATACCTTGCACCTGAGTGTGAAGGATTCCTTGCAGGCTTCCAAAGATCAGCATTAATGTAATCCAGAGATCCATGTGTTCTTTGCTTGCCTTTGTTAAACTTTGCTCTACAGGATTTACCAAATACACAAGATTCATAAAACTCCAACTTTTCGACTTTTTCACCTCTTAGCAGGTTCTGCTTCCTCAATTCGACCAGGCCTCTTTCGCTGGCATGGCCCAATTATGTGCCATAATTCTGTCTTCGACACAGGTTTCATGGATGGAAAATTTGTCGAACCACTTACAACCTCATCCTTAAGAGTATACAAGACTTGTTTCTTAACGCCTCTCAAGACTTCCTTTGACCCCTTCATGACTCTTAGGATACTTTTCTCTCCTTGAAAAATGTATCCCTTTCTGCTGAATTCACCAAGAGAAATCAAATTTCTCTTCAAGTCAGGTACATACCTGACTTCAGTTAATAACCTTATTGACTCATCATGGAGCTTGAATCTCACAGATCCAATACTTACAATTTTGCAAGATTTGTTGTTTCCCAGCAACACAGATCCAGAATCTTGATCACATAGCTCCTCGAGCAATTCTTTGTTTGGAGTCATGTGCCAAGTGCAACCTGAATCTATAATCCACTCTTTTCTTGATTCGCCACTTGAAACCACAAGAACATCAGATAAGTCGAAGTCATCTTAAACAATGGCCGCATTGCCATTACCTCTATGATCTTTCAGGTGTTCAGGGTACACCTTTCTTGTGTGACCCTCCTTCTTACAATGATAACATCGAATACCAGATGTTTCACCACTATAAAACTTCTGTTGACTTTTACCTTTCTTCTTGTCGAACTTACCATCCTTTCGCAAGAATTTTTCTTTAATGGCTAAACCTTCGCCCACCGTCGAAGGTTTATGCTCCTTTCATTCGTTCAAGTCCTTAGAATACAAGGTTGATTGAACTTCTTCAAAGGTCATTGACTCCCTTCTATACAAGAGAGTTTCTTTGAAGTGAGCATGTGTTATAGGCAAAACATACAGCAACAACAGTGCTTGATCTTCATCGTCGATCTTCACATTAATATTTTTAAGATTAAGAATCAACTTTTTGAACATATTCAACTGCTCAGCCAACACTTTGTCTTCACTCATCTTGAATGAATACAAAGCTTGCTTCAGGTAGAGTCGATTCACCAGAGATTTGGTCATGTATAAACTTTCAAGTTTCACCCATAATCCTGATGTTGTAGTCTCCTTTGATACCTGTCGAAGAACCTTATCACCAAGGCTCAACAATAATGCGTTGTGGGCTTTCTCAATCATGCTCGTCTTTTCTTTGCTGTTAATGCAGCGTCCATGGCTGCCTCTCCCTTCAACGCTTCCAAACAACCTTGCTAAACTAGTAGGGCTTTCATCTTCAAGCACCATAGATCAAAGTCGTTAACTACGGTAAACTTTTCAATCTCATACTTCGTTGAAGGCATCTTCTCCATGCTCACTGCACCAATTTGTTATGAATTGGATATCTTGAAACAAAGTATAAACAGTTTCTTTATGATCAAGAAACACACAAGGGTTAGGGTTAACAAAGAAACCAAGGTAAAACAACAAGGAACAACAATGATTATTTATAAACTGCTATTCTTTCCTTACTCTTAGAACAAGATTACAAGTATACAAGAATAACAAAATAACCTCTCTCTCTTGAAATTAGGATTTTATCTTCCTATTTTTCCTTATGCCAAGATTGAGAAGCTAGCACCCTATTTATAAGAAAAATAGCACACTAACCTAATGGGCTTTTTAACAGTTACCCATTACAAGCTAGCTTAGGGTACAAGCTAACTTAAACAATTGGGCTTACAAGCAAGGCCCAATTCAACATGCTAACAACCCTAGAAGTATTTACTAATGCATGTTAGAACAAACTTCGACTACAACACACATTACTCCAACAGCAGCATGTGAACATACTTCGACCTCATGCTTAATTCCTGTAAAACTAGAAGCTACCCTTCGACCATACTAGAGTTCGATCCAACATCTCATAATGATGAAATTGACATAAGCAAATATGAAAAGATATTGGTGAGTATTCATGATATTTGTAATTATAAGAAGTGACAAGAGAGTTAATGGTATATTTACTATTAGTTGAAAACAAACAGAATGAGAAAAACTAATATGATGTGCATAGTTTACCACAACTTTTCTAGCCTATTGCCGTACCCTAAATTTTACCTTCAGATTCTTTGATCTTTCGCATATCATTATAGGTCAATCATTATTGCATAACTAACCAATTTATCAGCTTTTGTTTTGTTTTGTTTCACTTGTGAATCAGGGTTTGCGTCAAGAGACTCCCAGGGTGGGTAAATTAAGATTTTAGACAAGTCATCAACCAATTAAGCTCCTGAGATGTTGGAATCGGAGGTTTTCTGTTGAGTTGGATTTCTAGTGTTCAGAGGTTGTTTCTTTCAATTATTGTACTCAAGTCTAAGGCAAGAGGTGTTGGGTTTTTAATTGTCATGAGCAGTTCTTATTAGAGGTTTATCAAGGCACGACATCAGTTTCTCTGATTTGCCAAAAGGGTGTCATTGTCTAGGGTTTCATCGGCGTTTTGACTGGAAAGGTTTTAGATCAGGATTTTTGGGAGATTAGGGTTTATCACCCTTTTGTGTATGATTAGCAACTCTCATTCATACTGAGATTCTCATAAGGATGGCAGGATCAGTTTTGAGTAAGTGTTGAAAGAATGATTCATGTTCGTGTGCAAGCTTTTCATTCAAGTTTCAATCCACTTTATCCTTTTTAAATTCAAAAAAACTCATTTCCAAATTCTCATTTTCAATTCGTAATACCCTTCGTTAAAATTCATTATTTTTATTTCCATTTCAAATGTCCATCTTCTATTTACAATATATGTATCATATCCAAATCCACTTTGATATTTGTCTAATTCATTCATTCGTTTTATTTGTATCCACTTTCTATTTTATTTTTCAATTTTTATTTCATTTAATTATCCATCCTTTAGGTCCATTATCATTTTCCTTCATTGTCACAACAAAATTACAAAAAACAAATACCAATAGCCTAAGTCTTTTTCTTCTTTATTTATTCTATTATTATTATTATTACACAAATTACCAAATAAAGACACTTTTATACAAGGCCCACCTACACACAAAAAAACCATCATCCATATTACAACCAGAAATTAAAAAAAACATATATGGTTCTTTATTCTACACTTCATCTGCGGACCATACCCTCTACACAAACCATGTTGAACTTGCGATACACCCTACAACATTTTCACAAAAGGAAACATGTTATTATCCTGAGTATTATACTGTTGAATCAACAAAAATGATAATCTTGACCAATTCCAGCCGCATGTACTAAGCCTTGTAGCATAACAATGACAACACAAAGCTACAGTCCAAATTCTTCTTGCGCCCTCCCACAAACCTATGTAGAGCCTGCAAATGCTAAAGACTCCTCAACACATCCAAATAACATGGAATGGGTTCAAAAGAAGGAAAATGAAACTTTTTTGAAAAAAGAAACAACAAAAAATACACGATCTCAGTTTTCTCAAACAAGAAAAAACATGATTTCTCCCTCTTCACACCATGGCAATGATAGCTGAAACAAAACCGCCCTCTCTTTATTCTCTCACTCATTCTGCTATTTCTTCAATCGCATCTCTCACTATTCACCTATTTGGTTCGAAACTCGCTCTCGCTCTCTCGCTGGAATTTCGTTAAAGCGCTCATCTCTCTATTTTTCACTCGACCAAATCGTTAGCAGAGAAACGAAATCAAACAACACTAATTTCCAAACCTTCAACAATAACCCAATGAAAGGAAGAATCGATGAAGAGAGGAAGCATGATGCGAGGGACGAAATAGAGAAGAATGATGGAAAAAAAACCGCGAACAAATCGAGAGCGAGAAATGACGGAGAGTGAGTTTCTGTGATGATTGAGGGAGGCGGAGAACGAGAAAAGTTCCAAGGAGAAACGAAAGCAATCTGCACAATTTGGCTTTTTTTTTTTAAAAAATCACTTCCTTTTATTTATTTATTTATCTTTTATACTCAATATTCTTTTTCTATTTTTATCTTAAGTTTGATTTGGGCTCATAAGATTGCTAAGCCCATCGTTTTTTTTATTATTTCTTATGCACCCAGACTAATCTTGCACCCCATTCAACTTAGTTAACTAGTTTTTTTAAAATTAGAGTTTAGCTAGTTAATTAGTTAATTAGTATTTAATTAGAAATTAGGTAATTATATTTAGATTAGAATTTGGCTTAGTTAGTTTTGTTAAACTAGATTCAGTTAACTTGATTTTTCAGAATTTAGTTAGTTTTAAAGTTATCTTTAGCTACTTTTAGTTTTGTCTAATTAGTTTTTTTATTAAATTAATTTTTCAATTAGAATTTGTTAATTAGTTTTCAATTCAATTAGTGAATTAGTTTTTTTTTGTTAAATTTAGATTTTGGTTTATTTAGATTTTGGTTTAATTAAGTTTTGGTTTAATTAGATTTTATTTGATTCTTAGGTTAATCTTAACAATCCTTGATTTTCCTTGATGTTCAATTTTGATTTTGATTCTTGATACCTTTGAAGCTTGTGTTTAAGTGTTGGTCAATCATTGTTTCCTTTAGTTTGACTTGATTCTTGAGAGATTATTGATTAATTCTCGCCTTGTTGGTTGGTTATTCTTGATGCTTGTTTTCTTGACCATGATTTGTTGACGATTGTTTGATGTTCTCTTGTTCATTCTTGATTGTTATCACTCATGCTTAAGCCTCATACATGCTTCTCATTGTTGCATCCAATCTAATTCCAAAGGAAAGGATCCCCTGTTGACTACCATGTCCTGTGGGATAGCCTTATCCATCTCTCCCCAGAAACCTTGTGAAGGGCTTGCCTGTTTAATCTAGTTTAAGTTTGGAGTCGCCGCACTCCATGTAAGTGTCATGGTTATGAACACTTACCTTTCCCTATGGAACCTTGACAGTCAAGAGTTCCTCACCCCTAGTTAAGCCGAACTACGAAGGTTCTAATTCCCTTTTCCTAGTCAGGATAGGTAGGCACAAGATGCGATATCTTGTCGAGCCCTCTGACCTCTAACCTCTAACCACTAACAACTAACACTTATCACCCTTCTTTTGGTCTGGTTAGAACCAATTGGTCTTGCAACTTATAATTAGGTTTAGAGTTGGTGAACTCTATGTGAGTACCATGGTTATGGATACTTACTTCCCCTCTGGAACCTTGATCGTTATCAAGAGTTCCTCTCCCTAGTTAGGTGAACTACGGTTGCTCTGATTCCATCCTAGTTAGGATACGTAGGCACGAGATGCGATGTCTTGGTGAGCATACTTAGTGTTTATACCCTTAGGTATTTACCTTAGCACGGTTCCTTTAGCAAACAAGCTCTAGCATAACACAAATACTAACAAGTGGTTCCTGTAGAATACTACAGATACTTAAGATGCTAACACCTTCCCTAGGTATAACTAACCCCCGAACCTTAGATCTCTTAGCTTCATTGTTACGTAGCGCACTTAAGGTTTTTCTTCAATCTTTACCCTTTCCTTTGGATAAATCAAAGCTCGGTGGTGAACTTCATAATTTGTGATTCAAGTTAATCAATAGCTTGATATCTGATTCTCACCCCAACAGAAATGGCGACTTCACTGGGGACATCTCCCCTAAGAAGGTTATGCCCATCTTGTTTGTGTTTGTGTTTGTTATCTGTTTGCTTGCCTGTATATCTGTATATTTGTAAATATATGTGTATATCTGCTTGTGCTTGAGTTTTCTGTATGCAAAGTTGTTACCTTGAGTGGTGAGATAAGTTCTAACCCGGACTTGAGAGTAAACCTATGATAGGATTGTGGTATAATCAATAGTTAGTTGTTGGGAGTAGTCCTAACATGTCTAGCATATGATAACCACGCTCAGTGGAGGCCCCTTTGGGATTACTGGTGTCTGATACGAGTAGTCGTATTGGCATCACTTTTTTCGACCTGGGAGTCCGTGAAGCTGAGGACCTTTAGTTACCTTTCACCCTTCTTTGCCTTGATAGGACATAGTGCAATGATTGTCCAGGTGTAGACCTGTGATGGTTGTCATGCGATACTACACTCAGACAAGTTTATCTTGAGAATATTATTAGCCCACGAGTAGTCGTGTAAGCTGATAATATCCGAAAGATTTATCGATGATTCTGGGAATTTGTTAGAACCCGTTGTGCAGGAACATACCCATAGTACATACCTTTTGGGATGGATGGAACATGGCTCTACGCTCGTGATCTTCAAACCTAGGCCTTTGTTTGTTTTCTTATACATATGTGTGAATATGTGAATATCTATATACGTGTGTTTGTGCATCCATCTATGCATTTCTGCATTCATGGGTACCCCTTTGGTTTCAAGGGATTTAGATGTTCTTTCCTTTGCAAAAATCAATAGAGGTCCTGATTTTTGAAATGAAACTTTTTAGTTTTTTCAAAAAAAATGTTTGCAACTTCCTTTTGAGTTCCTTGAAACCATTTGGTTTGCATTCGCATTCCATGCGCATGTCGTTACCTTTGCATTTTCATTTGCATTTCTCAACCTCGAGTCTCATCTATCCTTTGTCGTAACCCGGTTAACTTCCTGATACCAGCATTGGACTTGAAGTAGATTTTGAAGAATCATGAATTCAAAAGAGTAGAACCAGTTTGAGACCAGAGCAGATTTTGAATTGATGAAGTATCAGTTGAATCAGATTGTGGAAGCTATGATAGCATTGGCAAAGAGAGATGACAATGTTCAGAGGACTTCTATGAACAATGTTGCTCAAGATCAGCATGTGCAGACTCCTGTTAGGAACTAGGTTATACAAGAACATACTATTGTCCAAGATGGACATTCATCTTCTCTTGATGATACAAACTATCAGAATTTTGCATTTTCGGTGCTAGATTCTCAAGAGGCAATCCATGTGATGAAGTCTAAGGACCCACGATACGTTGAGATTATGGAGACATGTCATGCGTTGGAAAAGAAACATGATATCATTAAGGGTCGTGACTCTGTTGATCTGAATGCTTTGAACATGTGTTTGGTACCCGACCTTATGATGCCACCTAAGTTCAAGACACCAAAGTTTGAAAAGTACAAAGGAGATAGCTGTCCGAAGCAGCATTTGGTGATGTATTGTAGAAGAATGACTTCATATATCCGCAATGACAAGCTCATGATCCACTATTTCCAAGAAAGTCTGAGTGGGTATCGCTGAATTGGTATATGCAGCTAGAGAGCAACAACATTCAATCGTGGTCAGATTTAGTTAGCGCCTTTGTGAAGCGATATAACTATAATCTTGACTTGGCTTCTAGTCGCTTGCATTTTCTAGATTTATATCAAAAAGATAATGAATCCTTAAGAAGGTATGCTCAGAGATGGATAGAAATAACTGCTCGCGTATAACCACCACTCTTGGATAAGGAATTGGTTGACTGGTTCGTGGATACTTTGCAAGGTCCGTACCGAGAGAAGCTGTTTAGCATTGTAACATCTAGCTTCTCCGACTTGGCAATAGCGTGAGAGCGCATCGAGAGCGGAAAAATCCAAGACATCTCAAACATCCCAGCTAGTGAGAGTGAATCATTTGTCAGTTCTCGAGAAGAATTGGAAGAGGAAAGTAGTTATGTCGAAGAATCCCTGATATCTCGTTCTCAGTGCTCATGCGTCTCAACTGTTCGAAGTCAGCAATCTTTTGGGTCTCCACGTCAGATGCCTTTCTTTCCACAAAGGCAATACTTTCCTCCAAATCGAAGGCTTCCCCGGAATTAACGGTCATATCACTATCAGCTGCGTCAGCATAGCAGACAAAGACCAAGGAAGCCAGAGAGACATTTCACTTCGTTTCCAATAGTGTACAGTTAGATTTTGCCAAATTTGATCAAAGGTGGATTGATAGTTCCAATGATCCCTCCATACCCACCAGGCTTTGACACCAACGTTTGATGTGACTACCATGCTGGGGCACAAGGCAATTCAACTGAAGATTGTAAGGTGCTCAGAAGCAAGGTTCAGAATCTGCTTGACTCTGAGATGTTCTCATTCACGCCTCAAGGCATTCAAATCAACAATCCTTCTCTTGGTCAAGAGGATTCATCAGTCCATATTATGGAAGAAATCAACGAGATTGGGAGTGAAAATGCTTCTCAGACTGATCTCGACAATCAACCCTGAAGATGGTTATCTCAGTTGGAAAATCAAGAAAGGAAAGATTAGTTCCCCGGAGCTGGAAATTTTTGGTTGTTTCAGCATTTGTTGTTGTATTTTCTTTGCATTTTAAATTTAAGTTTTGCTTGTAAGCTATTTGTTTTTTTTTTGAATTAGCAAGATTAATGAAATTTTTATGCATCTTTTGGATCAATCCATTCGTATCCACTCATTTTCTTTTATTGTCTTAAAAAGCAAAAATAAAAAAATCTTTTCCATCCACTTATCTTTATCAAACTTTTGTTTAAGAAAAGATTGGGGAGGATGACGAAAACATTATATCCATAAGTGTTGTTGGTATGCTTTTAATTAAACTTTGCCGATGATGTAAGGCATTATTTTAATCCCCAAACACTGGAGAAATAAGGAAGATAATCCCTCGTTAACCCCTTCATGCCTGGAGGTAGGAATTTTCTTTCCTTACAAAAAACCTGTAATCTCAACCTTGGGGTGGGTAGTTCTCAGTTAACTTAGAAATATGTGCATACAAGACACCTTTCATATAAAGTTTGTGCTCACAGGTTTTCCGCACACAACAAACAAGTATCGAAGATGTTTTGTAAGCCAAAGGGTTAATGATGGTTCACCATTGCCATTAAGCTAGGTAGTCACCTTCTTTCTCAAAAAAAAACAAAAGAAAAAGCCTGCTAAGTCAAAACCTATGAAAGAGACTTAGACAAAAATTGGGGCATCTCGCTGATTGCATATCCAAAGGAAACAGTTCAGGAAAAAGTTAGGGATAATAAAAAGAGAAATTCTTTAAGGCTATCATCCTGAAAGTCCCCAATATCAAAAACAACCAAATGTTATAAGGGAGTAGTGACTGCCTTAGGTTTTTGAACCATCAAGAATTATCATCAGTTTAAATCCTAACCTATAGGAGCCTGAATGCATAACCTGAGTTAACTGAATGTAGGATGGAAGTTCATTATGAAGATTGGGTGGGAACAAGTAAACTTTGAGCCTTTATCCTTTGTTTCATGAACCTTGAACCAAGCCACGTTATAACCCTTAAAAAACCTAATTGAGGTAAGGTTGCTTTGAAAGCATACTACAACAAGGTTGGATAACCTGACTCCTAATGATCTTTGATTTTTGTTGGTCATTTCACCTGTCATTCTGTAAATGACAAGATCCAATTTGTTCTTGATCTTTAAATCACTCCATTGTGTTTGTTTTACCAAAAAATTTGATTTCAAAAGCTTGCGCGAATGTTGCATCGAAATTGCCAATTTTAATGAACAATGTTGTTTACGAGACAACCCTATATAAAAGGAATCCCAATAAATGCAGCCAGCTAAGGAATTTGACTTGGTAAAGGAAACCCAACCTGGGGCAACCAATTTGGAGGGTTTGTTAATCAACTGCTACAAGATTTGGCTAATCAGGGGCAGTCAAGTCGAGATTTAGATGAATCTCTCGAGGATCAGGTAGTCTGAGGCAACTCCTTCACAGATCAACCAGCTAACAGGGGCGAGTTTGTTCCCCAATTTTCACCCCCACAGTCTGACAGAAAAGTTTGAGAATTTTGTTGTGCAATTGCAGTTAAACTGGGGTATTTACGTCGAGATTGGTGAATCTCTCCAAGAGTTTGAGGATGTCTTGTATGCCATTTCTTCTGTAAAATCCTCTTGATGATTTCTTCCTATAGACCATGTAATCTGGGGCAGAGGAGGTTTGATGAAATGCATAAGCGTTTCTGTAAACGCATCCTCTTGGAATGAAATCCTCTTTCTCTGATGTGTTGATTGTGAAGTTTCTTCTTTTTATGGCTCTTCTAATAGCCACTCTTGCTTCGCCCAACTCTTGTTCAATCTACATTAACTATTTTTTTATGCTAATAGTTTCACGCCGGATAATACAGGAACTCCGTCGACGACGACGTTTTTGATAAATAATGATCAACATCATTCCGGTATATACAAGCAATGAGTTCATTATCATGGTTGATATTTTGTTTCTATTCACTTTGGTGATTAATCGATGGTTAAGTAGCTAAGATATATGATATGAGAAACAAAGTTGACTCAAATATGCTTTAGAGAACACAACACAAACTCACTTTCATTGTTGGTAAAGAATAATTGGTCCTGCTGACCGTGTGCTCACATTTTAAACGCTTTTGCAGGTCAAACACTTGGTAGAGGAATGCACATGGGATTTTGCCAAGTCATGAAGTAATACAGTTGATTGTGAGTTCATATTAGAACCAGGCCATGGATGGAATGTTCTGATTAGCGGATACGCTTCCACGCTGCTTCTAGTTTCTAGGATTAATATTTGATTGTAGATAAGATGGTGAACTGCCAGGAGCCTGTGATGTTCCCTCGGCTTGACTTAAGCTATCAGGATATTGACCATGCCAATGTGAAGAAAAAGTTGCTTCTTGGGTTTGTGGACTTCCAGAATGCCCCCAGTTTTTCCTTCTATTAAACTGGCTAACTGCAGCCAATTTGCCTAAAGGGGATCCATGAGAGGTTCCTCTTGCAGGAGATGTAGGTCCAAAATATCCTGGCGAACCAACTGAAATCCGATTATATGAACTTGGTGTAGTAAATTGAGACGGACTGGAACCAAGAGGCAAGTTGGTTTGAGAATGGAAGTGTAGTTTTGTACCCTTTGGAATCATACGGTTAAACTTTATCTGCTGATAATGGAGGTGAGAAAGAATATACAGCTTTGGTTGCTTCTTCGCCGTAGACGCCCGTAAGATTTGGTGGCATACTGTCTCTATATGTAATTTCTTGAAGGAAAGAATAAAATGTATCAAAACTTATGTGGCCCCCTTTTGATTGTGTTGCAGGTGGGTGTTACTTTTTCCTCTGGTTCTGATGACATCTACTGGATGGGCTCTTCAAGGACAGAAGTGCTTTTAGCATTTGGAAGCTGAAAAACAAGGTAGAAAGCACCTCATGATTGATCTGTTTGGTGTGTTTGGCTTGGGATGCTTTCACGGTTACTTGGAAATGCATGGGATTTGAGGGGTCTGATGTTTGGTGGAAGGTTTCGGATTCGGAAGAGTGGTTGCCGTCAAGCTTGAACATATTCTGGAGTAGTCCATACAGGGTCTGAATGCTATCATTGTGGGGTCACCTATTAAACACTTATTTTCCATGCTTTGTATATATGTTTGACTAAACAAACTGTAGTTGGTCACTTAAGATTAGTACTCGTAATCATGATTTGAAAAGAGCAATAATCTTTAATTTGATTCTTGTGAAGACTATGACTCTTGAAATTAGTTACCATACTTTGAATTATTCTCAACTTTGAATATTTGAATTGGTGATTGGAGTTTAGAACAAAAGAGCTTTTAATTTTTGCAGCTGTTGGAGAAATTTTAACACGGCCTAAAATCTTCTCACGGGTTACCCAGTCAACCTGAATTCCTTTCTCTTATTTTAGGAACACCATAAAACCATCTTCCTTTTTATTTATTAAAGTCACACATGAATTTCATTAGCATGTATTCTCTTCTTCTTTGAAGCTTGTAATATACGTGCCGAATTACACAGCTTGGAACCACACCTGCTTATTTAGTAATAAAAAAAGTCCTTTTTTCATGTTAAAGATAACTTGTCACAATGAAATCAAGTGGTTATCCATGAAGTTCATCATTGCATCCGTCAAACAAAATTCCACCATGAAACTTGGTTTTTGTGATATTCTATTTCGCGTGGCCTGCATCTTTACTTTAAGATATGTGACAACCTTATCTGTACGGATTTATTCGTGAGCTTGAATATGATGATTGAGATCAAACTTTTAACACAACACTTTAGGAAACCAAATAAATTGTTTCCAGCTTATGAACTTGATAAAACTTAGATCTCATATCTTTTGGAATCTAGATTTGGTAAGGACTACAAGAAGATTCCCTTGAACTTGCCCCTTGACTACTTAAATGATGAAATCACCATAAGCATAACCTGAATAAGAATCAAACGACCATGTCTAGAAGGATTGGATTGTAAGTGTCATCTCCACCTAAATTTAACACACCTGTGCATGCTTGTTAGTCATAATAAACATATATAAAAGGTAAAATAAAACAAGCAAGAACAAACACGAGGAGGTGGGATCTTATGGTCAAAATTTTGGGTGCAACAGATGCCCCTATTTAAGTTACTTCTATCCGGAGATATGGAGATTGAAATCTTCGTCTCGACGAGATAGGAAGGACTTAAATACAAACATTGTGCGAATTTTTGGCTGTAAGATGCCACCGAATGCAAATGATATGCAATGATATGGAAATGCAAGACAAACAGTCCTGTGAGGAAATGATGTCGCAGGGGAAAAAACTAGACGCGATACCCAAAGAATAGACTCGACGACGTGAGACGCCACGAGAAGAGACAATGATCAGCGTTGTGGATTCTCCAAAATAAAGATAGAATATGATAATACCATCAGGAGTACAGTAGCTTGAATAGTGAAACGAGATCTTGAAAGTGAAGGGTAGCCCACTACCAGTGTATGGCAGCCTAAACAAAGATATCCGATGGAAAACAAGAAACGCATGTTACCTACTATCAAACATATGATAGCCTAAGCAAAGGCAACATGAAGAGGAAAGATGACCTATTACCAATCTCGGCCGCTTAAGGAAAGGTATCTGACCCAAAAGAAACAATATATTACCTACTATCAAATGTATGATAGCCTAAGAAAAGGTAATAACCAAAAGAAGATATCACCTACTACCAAACATATGGTAGTCTAAGAAAAGGTGTCTAACCAAAACGAAGTGTGTTACCTACTATCAAACATATGATAGCCTAAGAAAAGGTAAACACAAAAAAGAAGGAAAGATCACCTACTACCAAACATATGGCAGCCTAAGAAAAGGTGTCTGACCAAAAAGAATGGTATATTACCTACTATCAAACATATGATAGCCTAAGCAAAGGTAATACACCAAAGGAAAGATGACCTACTACCAAACGTATGATAGTCTAAGATAAGGTATCTTACCAAAGAAGAATGTGGTATATTACCTACTATCAAATGTATGATAGCCTAAGCAAAGGTAATAAACTTGAAAGGAGAGATCACCTACTACCAAACATATAATAGCCTAAGAAAAGGTGTCTGACCCAAAAGATATGGTATATTACCTACTATCAAACTTATGATAGCCTAAGAAAAGGTAATAACCAAAAGGAAGATGGTATATTACTTACTATCAAAGATATGATAGCCTAAGCAGAGGTAATAACCACCAAAGGAGGAAAGATCACCCTCTACCAAACGTATGGCAGCCTAAGAAAAGGCATCTGACCCAAAAGACAGTACTGGAGATTGTAAAGCTTCAACGGTGATCTTCGGAAGAGATGTAGGCCGGTTGATTAGCAAAAATATGTCTTCTTAAATAAGGAGAGATCCATTGTAATAAACTTCATCAAACCTCGGGGGAGATGCCATTTGATGGAGTTAAAGCTCGTGTGATAGACTCACTGGGGAATGCATTCCTGAGGAGTATCTTTGTTGTAGCTGTGTGAATTCTTGAAGTGCAAATTCTCAAATAAAGAGAACTATCTGTAAAGTCTTTGATAAACTACTATGGTGGATTTCCAAAGAGATGCCATCTGGCGAGTTGGTAATCTTGATAAATCCTCTGGGGATGGAAAAATTGTCTTGAGGAGATTGTCATATGTCGTTTTGAATGAAATCTTGATCAAAACGAGTTGCTCAAATAAAGAGGTTGCTTGTAGTCCAAGTGTAAATTATTGAGGAAATCTGATAATATTGTTGGAGAAGTATTCATCTTCAATAGTTATCTTCATAAAGACCTTCCTGGGGAGCCAAGTGCAAAATAAATGCACACTTAGTCCATTTTCAAAAGTCTGGAGATATCCACAATGTGACTGTCAGGGACTGAAGTTCAATTCGGGAAATAGCTGAAGAGAAACTGTCAAGCAAGACTCAACCATTGAGGTATGAACTCAAATGGGATTTACTAAAATATCCGTCTTCCACAAGGATCAAACTCAGTGGGGAAATAGAATTATTGTTCTTTTTTCTACCTAGGCCTGACAACTCTACTTGAAGGAGAAGACACACCCAGTCACCTGGGGATAAACACAGCCAAAGTGACAGAACAAACAAAATAAAGATGCAAGATGCATATGCCATCTATCTATCTATATGTTATGCGTATGCTATGCTGACAAAGGGCAAACAGAGATGAAATAAACATCTCGAAGCAAACATCCGACCAATCTTCAAAGATAGAAGTACCACTAGGGATAGGTGGAGAACCGAATATGGGATCACCATCCTATTTCAAGGCTTCAAAACTTGTATTGGGGAATAGAGAACATTCCACTTGGGGAAAAAACATATTGATAAATCCTGATTATCCTGTTGATGATGAGAATAAAGATCTACCAGGGGTGGATCAATCTCATACCTGGAGAAACTTCATGGAATAAAATAAATATCCATTTCACTGGAGAGATTCTGCCGGAGTTGTAGATAGAGACACCCTGAATTGGGGTTTCACAAGGAATAAAAGAAATATCCACTTTCAAAGGGGAAACCTGGGTTGACATAGCTTGTTGAATACGCCGGAGTCGAAACTTTGTAGGGATGAAATGAACATCCGCTTCGCTGGAGAAGATCGGCGTAAAAGATCCACTGGGGAGTAGAATAAACTACTTCACTGGGAAGGTGGAGTTAAGCAGATCACTAGGAATTCTTAAGTCACCAGAATTAAAATTCACCGGGGGCATGAAGAATGTTGAAAATTTGTATTGAAGACTGCGTGGTAGTCGTCATTTGAATAACGGGTGTTGTGAAAGGATAAAAATAATCTTCAATTTTTTAATGCCCCAAGTCACATGCTCCTGAAAAAAACAATCCAGGAGGATTTTACAGAAAATATGGTGTCCCATTGTTTTCAAACTCTTTAGAGAGATTCGTCGAATCTCGACGTAACTAGCCCTGATTGGCGGTATTATGGCCGAGTCTTCAAAAATAGCTCTTCAGGTGAAGTCGAATTTGTATAAATGAGTAAACCATTTGGAAACAAACTTGCCCCAGGTTAACATAATTCTTAATCTTCATCATCGGTGTCTGTATGTAATCTTTCTAAGATATCAAGCAAAGTTAGCAAGTCATAAATGTTAATTTCGAATGCAACACACGTTTGTCTTGAAGTTTTGAAAAGAGATATCCCAATAACTGGTGACCAAAATCACTAGTTAGGATATACATTAATTTTTTTTATAAAGCCAACAAAATTTGAGCATAGCTCATAAGAGTCAGAAAACGTTATCTCACTGAGTATGCTTTCGAAGTAAACCTTACTTCAATTAGGATTTTTGAAGGTTGTATTGTGGTTTACTTTACGATTTGCAAAACAAGGGAATAAGGTCAAAGTATTTTTGTGCCCACCCAATTTTTTAAAGATGCTCATTTTTGCTGCCCTGCCCCAGGTTAAAACGAGGTTTTGATTTAGGAGAGACAGATTCTTCATCCAGGTTCGAAAGGTTAAATATTTTTGGTGTTTAGGAGGTTTGAAACAGAAATGCCTCACATCATCAGTAGGGTTTTTATTCAAAAGCATACAACGAGAGATCTTGCGTTTTACTTCATCATCCTCCTTCCAATTCTCTATCAGAGCAAGAGATCGGGTAAAGTCGGCATTATAAATTATGAAGAATATTTTACGAGTGAATATGAATGGATTTATTCAAGACAAACACTTATTGCACTATTTTATTCGAAATAACATGTTCTTACATGCCAATTATGCTTTCAATCAGAGAAATAAAAGTAAATATGAGCGGACAAAATAAATAATATGACGAGCCCTTCTCAGTATCTTCTAGAGTGTATATCAGCATAATGATGTCCCATTCACGACCGGGCTTCCTTCTTTAAAAGTAAGCACTTCATCATTTATCATTTCTTGAACTTTTCTTGGAAGGCTTTGCATTCTTCAATCGAATGCCCCAATGCTCCATCATGAAATTCACAACTGACGTTCGAATTGAACCACGGTGGACGAGATTTCATAATTCAAGTCTTCCTTGGAGCCATTACCGTAGCTGACTGTAAATTAACGGGATATCTTGCACAGGCTGAGGCGGTGTAAGAACATTCACTTGTTGAATATTGTCATCAGAGGGAAGATCAAATAACGGATTGGTCACAATTTTGAAACCAGTTATAGAATCCATATCTTTTGCTTTCTTTGCTATCCTTCGGTAATACTTCGAGCTTGGCCAGATGGTCGAAATATTAGGTGACAAGACAAAGACGGAAAGCCGTATGAGGACGCAGCGGAAAAGAGACACATGCATATGCAAATGCTAAATGCAGGATGCTATGCAAAGAATGCAGATGGAAAGTTTCATAGAACTCAAGTATTTGTAAACGTTATAGAATACCAAATAAAATTATTTATTATTTTTTTGATAAATAATATCCTTATAAGAGTCCCAACGTAATAGCCAAATAAAAGCTAGTAAAAGCCCTAAGGAAGTCCTTCATCATGCTTGTTGATTTGTTCTTCTATCTGGACCTCTTTGAATATAAGTTTGTCCACGATCAATGTGATAGAGGAAAATAAATCCTTTATCTTTCTTCTTGTTGGAAAATAAGAGAGGAATCCCTTGTTTTCTTGGATCTTCAATATGGATGAAAGTCTTTTGAACTTCTATTGATCTCCAATGATAATGGAAGCCTCTTGCATTTGTTTTTTGAGTTTTCTTGATTCTTCAATCAATGCCCTTAACTTCCTTAGGTCATCCAAGTTAGGACTCTTAGAAGAATATTTCAAAATATATTTTTTTGTAATCCAAATTGGTTCCATAATGTTTATAAATAAACTCGGGATCCCATGAAACCAATGCAATATGATTCTTTATGGATGCAACAAACACAAGTAAGCACATAGAGGCATAAAGATAAACAAACAAGAAGATCCTAGGTTTGCAACGAGCATGGAGCCAAAGGGTATACCCATTCCCAAAGGATGTGGACTAAAGGTGGATTGTACCTGCAGAACAAGGTTCTAATAAGGTCCCAAAGTCATTAGTCCATCTATCGGATATTATCAATTTCCCGACTAACTCGGTGGTTAATAATATTCTCAAGAGAACTTCTTTTGAGTGTAGCATCGCGTAGCACTATTTCGGGACTACTCCCTCATAGTCTCGCACTACGTCCTAATAAAGGCCAAAGTGGGGGTTAAAGGTAACTACGGTCCTCAATATCATGGACTCCAATCAAAATAGTAAAAGTTTTCACGACTATACTCGTTCAACCGAACTATTTTAGAAAGGGTCTCAACTGAGCGGTGATTCTCGAGTCAACTTGGTCGGGACTCACTCCCTATAAGCCTCGTCGAATATATCACCATCCTATCTTAAGTTCACTCAAGTCCGGGTGTAGGACTTTGTCTCACCACTCAAGGATCATCCCAAGAAGCAAAAATTAAACAATTATACAAATAAACAAATAATCAAACATAACAATAAGCAAGAAAAATAAACAAGTTAGGGAAACCCACTGAGACTCCCCAGTGAAGTCGCCATTTCTGTCGCGGTGAAATTTGGATACCAAGCTATTGATTAACTTGAATCTAATTCATTTACAACCGAACTTTGATTTGTCCAAAGGAAGGGAAAAAGATCGAAATACCCACAATGCAATGCAAACGCAAGCTAGAGAGTTATAGGTTCGGGGGTTGGTTAAACTTAGGGAAGGTGCTAGCATCCTAAGTTTCTGTAGTACTCTACAGGAACCTCTTGTTTTAATATTGTTTATTGCTATGGATTATTTGCTTAAGGGTTTAAAGACCCTAGGGGTTTATTTCTAAGTATACTCGATAAGATATCGCATCTTATGCCTACATATCCTTACGGGAGTGGAATCAGAGTATCTGTAGTTCCCCTAAAGGGTTTGAGGAGTTCTTTGACTGCGGTCAAAGTTCCTACGGGATTAGAGTAGTTGATTGATTGAGTTTAGGAGAAAATATGAGTTGTCATTTTAAGGGAGATTACTTGATTGAAACCACCACAACGTCATAGGGAAATTGATTATGTTGTTATGGGGTAGAAGTTTTATCTCGCTTAAGATGATTAACATCTTATTCTCTAATGTGTTTGAAATATTGTTTGATTGAGTTGAATTATTTATTCTAAGTTGTAAAGATAAAGGTCCTTCCTATGGGGTAGGATCTAACATAGAAGATCGACTTGAATGGGATCAAGGATCATGGGGGAATATGATGCAAATGGGATGCATACGCGCAAGTTTTACGTTACGTGCAAGTTCTTCCTTTGGACGGTTATGCAATGCTATGCAATAAAGATAAATGCGATAAATGTAAATTGCGGAAGGTAAATTGCAGGTAAAGTAAAGCATACACACGCATGAAAGCGCTAAGTACAAGTGTGAGTTGTGGATAAAATAAAAGTGGATAAAGTAAAACGCACATACGCATGAAAGTGCTAAGTGTGTGAATTGTGAAGTGCGAGGACGGAGCGAAGCCGTAAGCGTGCACGATTGATTTTTAGGCGATGTTGATTGTCTTTAAGAAAAGATTGATTTTAGGGATTAGTAGGAAATTATGGAAAGGTGACTCGGTTACTTATTTATTTTAATAAAAGTTGAATTGATTGATGAAGTTGATTTTAGAAAAAAGTTTATATTGTTTGATTTGGAAAAATTGTTGACTTATCTGACTTTTGATTATTTAAATAAAAGTTGGTTTTAATAATAATTTATAAAAGGTATGGTTGTGATTTGATTTTAATAATAATTAATTTATTAATAAAAGATTAATTTAGATAATAAAGGTTTATAATTTATTTTTTAAAAAGGTTGTTTTAAATATGAAATGATTCTAAAAAGCAAATTATCACTTATAAAAGAAAATGGTTTATTAGTCATTAAAAGATCATTAAAGAAAATACTTAATTAATTTTAAAAAGATTAGTTTATTTTTAAAAGAATTAAAGGGTGGTCTAACTTAGAAAAAAATGCTGATTAAGAAATTGCTAATGGTGTGGATCGTATGGTGGGATCTGTTGGGGATCCAGTGGTTCGTGTGTGGTATGAATGTGTGATTTGATCAGCTGGTGATGTGTGTGTCTGTGATATGTGGGTGTGTTATAGTTATGATGGGCATGTATACACAGGATTACAACCAATAAACAAAACTGAAAAAAGAAAAACAAACCCTAATCCCTAATTCTCCGCCTTTCTCTCCGATCCGCTTCCATCAACTCTCTTGATCTCTCTTCGCCCCATGCTTCTCGTCTTCTTCTTCGATCCTTCTCCTATTCTTCCGTCTAATTCCTCTTTCTGCTCCGTCTTGCTTCATCTAAAAAATCCTCCATCTTCTATCTCATGGTGACAACCTACAAACATCATTAAAAAAACAACGTAACATTGACAATGAAAGGTAAAATTGAACTGCAAAGAAAAGGAAATCACAAACTATCTGGAGGAGGACGAACGGCGGCGAAGGTTCATGGACGAAAGGGGAGGTTCCGGCGAAGCTTCAAAAGATAAGCTTTTATTTCTTTTTGATTTTTGGTTTTTTGAACGGGAATTTGGAGATTGTGTGACTGCTTGAATTTGTGTGGCTTCTGTATCGTAGTGTCTCCCCTCTTTCGAGTTCTGATATGAGTCCTTTTATAGTCTTGACCAACCTTCTCTAATTGAATCACAGTTAATTTGTTCCCAAATCCGTATGAACATGTCTATTAGCTATTTTAGGAAATAATTTATGGCTTTGTCAATATCAAATTGGAAGGTTTAATTATTGTCTGATTGTTGTTCCTTTGTTGTGGATCTGTGATTGATGAACTTGCCATTTTCGATTCAAAATGCTCTGAATGGTTCTAAACCGTTTAAACGGGATTAACAGCTCTATTGAATTAATGCTTTTATCTCTTGTTCAGGTTATTCATGCGAATCAAGGATGCCTCGCAAAAAAGAAAGAAAGCCAACGAGAGACTTGAAGTATTCTTCAAATTGGAATTTACTTCAAATCATACACTCAGGTCTTGCGGTAGGACCTCTGTTTCCTCATCCCCTGCTTTGAAAATATTTTGAATGCCTTGATGCAAAGCTTCCTCTTCTTCAGGCTTCCACTTCTGCTTCTGATTTCCTGTGTTGCAGCGCCAAAGAGGTTCAAATTCGATGGATTTAACAAGTGTCAGTAGTAGAGTCAAGTACTGCTATTGAAGAACTGCTTTCAATCTCGACCATGAAGTGTCCTTTGATACTGTAAATCGAAACCATGGGACTGCTATGGAATAATGGCGGTTCACCTTCTCTGTAAGTCCACACTTTGAATCTCTGCAACATTTCCATGTGACTTTGATGAAATGCATAAGCGTTTCTGTAAACGCATCCTCTTGGAATGAAATCCTCTTTCTCTGATGTGTTGATTGTGAAGTTTCTTCTTTTTATGGCTCTTCTAATAGCCACTCTTGCTTCGCCCAACTCTTGCTCAATCTTTATTAACTATTTTTTGATGCTAATAGTTTCACGCCGGATAACACAGGAACTCCGTCGACGATGACGTTTTTGATAAATAATGATCAACATCATTCCGGTATATACAAGCAATGAGTTCATTATCATGGTTGATATTTTGTTTCTATTCACTTTGGTGATTAATCGATGGTTAAGTAGCTAAGATATATGATATGAGAAACAAAGTTGACTCAAATATGCTTTAGAGAACACAACACAAACTCACTTTCATTGTTGGTAAAGAATAATTGGTCCTGCTGACCGTGTGCTCACATTTTAAACGCTTTTGCAGGTCACACACTTGGTAGAGGAATGGACGTGGGATTTTGCCAAGTCATGAAGTAATACAGTTGATAGTGAGTTCATATTAGAACCAGGCCATGGATGGAATGTTCTGATTAGCGGATATGCTTCCACGCTGCTTCCAATTTCCAGGATTAATATTTGATTGTAGATAAGATGGTGGTGAGAAAGAATATCCAGCTTTGTACCCTTTGGAGTCATACGGTTAGACTTTATTTGCTGATAATGGAGGTGAGAAAGAATATCCAGCTTTGGTTGCTTTTCACCGTAGACGCCCGTAAGATTTGGTAGCATACTGTCGCTATATGTAATTTCTTGAAGGAAAGAATAAAATGTATCAAAACTTATGTGGCCCCATTTTGATTGTGTTGTAGGTGGGTGTTACTTTTTCCTCTGGTTCTGATGACATCTACTGGATGGGCTCTTCAAGGACAGAAGTGCTTTTAGCGTTTGGAAGTTGAAAAACAAGGTAGAAAGCACCTCATGATTGATCTGTTTGGTGTGTTTGGCTTGGGAGGCTTTCACGGTTACTTGGAAATGTATGGGATTTGAGGGGTCTGATGTTTGGTGGAAGGTTTCGAATTCGGAAGAGCGGTTGCAGTCAAGCTTGAACATATTCTGGAGTAGTCCATACAAGGTCCGAATGCTATCATTATGGGGTCACATATTAAACACTTATTTTCCATGCTTTGTGTATATGTTTGACTAAACAAACTGTAGTTTGTCACTTAAGATTAGTACTCGTAATCATGATTTGAAAAGAGCAATAATCTTTAATTTGATTCTTGTGAAGACTATATGACTCTTGAAATTAGTTACCATACTTTGAATTGTTCTCAACTTTGAATATTTGAATTGGTGATTGGAGTTTAGAACCAAAGAGCTTTTAAGTTTTGCAGCTGTTGGAGAAATTTTAACATGGCCTAAAAAAGTCATTTTTTCATGTTAAAGATAACTTATCACAATGAAATCAAGTGGTTATCCATGAAGTTCATCATTGCATCCGTCAAACAAAATTCCACCATGAACTTGGTTTTTGTGATATTCTATTTCGCGTGGCCTGCATCTTTACTTTAAGATATGTGACAACCTTATCTGTACGGATTTATTCGTGAGCTTGAATATGATAATTGAGATCAAACTTTTAACACAACACTTTAGGAAACCAAATAAATTGTTTCCAGCTTATGAACTTGATAAAACTTGGCTCTCATATCTTTTGGAATCTAGATTTGGTATGTACCACAGGAAGATTCCCTTGAACGTGCCCCTTGACTACTTAAACGATGAAATCACCATAAGCATAAACTGAATAAGAATCAAACGACCATGTCTGGAAGGATTGGATTGTAAGTGTCATCTCCACCTGAATTTAACACACCTGCGCACGCTTGTGTTGCACCCCAAAATTGGACCAAACGGTTCCCACATCTGGTTTATGTTTCGACTCATTTTGCATTCGCACTCGCATACCGCATACATTGCATTTTTTCAGCCATTTTTGATTTTATCGGGATTACAGCCATATGTTCACAGTTCAGGCGTTTTAGACTGGTTCGGATAAGCGGAGTCCTATTTTTGGGAAGTTGTGCTCTTCCCGGTGTTTTCAGCCTACGCTGTTATTTTTGAGGATATCTCGGGGTCCAGTTTTTGCCGTTTATTTCGATTTGGTCTCGCGTCCTCTTTTAATTGAATTAATTGTCTTTATTGCATTTTTAGGTTTTTATAGATTTTTAGGGTTTATTAAAATAAATAGGAGTTATATTGTTTAATAGAATTTTAATAGATTTTAAGAATATTAGAATATTAGTTCTTTTTTAATAAATAGACATTAGGTTTTATTAAAAAGATTTTATTTGTTTTTAGGATAATATAGGTTTTAAGAATTTAAATATATTTTAGTTTAGATATTAATTGAGGTGTTTAGTTTTAATAAGCTTTTCTTTTATTAGGATTAATTAGAGTCAGCTTGCATTAACTAGTAGTTAATCATTTCCGTTTAGTAATAATTTTCGCCATTAGTCATTAGTTCATTTTAATTAATTAAGTATTAGTTCAATTAATCAGAGTCATTAACTCGTGGGCCAGATGTGTGTTTCTGGAGGCCCAAGTCCATTTGTGCCACTTGTCACGTATATAAGCGTCCACGCGTGTCAATTCCCAACCACCACCTCACTCAGCACTCACCGCCAACTCACCCTACCACTTGTCTCTCTCTCACTCTTTCACCACGCCACTTGTCCGTTTCCCACTCTCCCTTGCTTGCATGCGCGCCATGCGTATCATCCACTACCCCCTCTCGCCGGAGTACATGCAAACGCCGGAGTTTCTCGCCGGTGAAATCACACGGCGGTTCCCACGGCCAAACTTCTCCGGAAAACTCATACTATCACCGGAATCTTCATCCAAAATCCCTCCGATCCTCATCATGTTCATCATCATTTTCACAGATCCGTCTAAGATCTACCAACATTTCTCCAGAAATTCAAAGAACTTCATCGCCAAATCATCAAGAACCATCGTCTCAACTATCAGGTTTTCCAGATCTTGATGCGTTCATCAAGATCCATCAGATCTTCATCCGTGTTCATAGGTCCAGATTTTCCAGATTCATCGTATTGTTCTTCGCATCTTCATTTCCTTCGTAAGGATCTTCATCAATTCATTCATCCTGTTTCCAGAAGATCTTCATAGATCTTCATCATCGTTCAGCAATCATCACCAGTTCGTCAGCGAACTTGTCCAGATCTTCATAGATCTTAATCATCATTCATCTAAATCTCCTCCTTCAAGAGCCGTTCAGATCCAACAACAAACCTTCATACGCGATTCGTCCTCCAAGACCTTCATCGCCTCTGTGATTCTCATCACTGAACTTCGTCTTCATCAGATCGAAGATAAACGAATGCATGTTGCGAGGATATTTTGGGATTTGTTGAGTTCGTAGGTTGCAATGTTTAAACTCATGGAACTGAAGGTTGAATGCTAAGGGTGGAGAAACGAAGACAGATAGAGGTTGGGAGTGGTTGACGGCGGCGGGTGAAGAGGTAGGAGAGAATTAGGGTTTCAGAAGTTGGAGAAGTGGGGGAAGAGAGGAAGGGAAAATGGATTGGGTGATTGGGCCTCAGGCCCAACGAGTGCTTTTTGGATCCATACCTCCCTCGTTTTTTTTCTCCCCCTGTGTGGTTTTTTTGGTGGTGATTGTGGGCCTGAGCCCAGAATGTTTCTGAACTACACCCCAGTCCTGGCGTGTACCCCCCCCCCTGGGACTTTTTTTTATTTTGTTTTTTCTGACTTTATTGTATTGTGGGCTTCAGGCCCAGAGTGGTTTTTTTTGCATACCCCAGTCTGCAGTTTGTACCCCCCTCCCCTTTGCAATTGATTTTCAATTCCCCTTGTATTGGATGATGTGCTTGTAATAGTTTAGTATTATTTTCCTATTTTCTTTTTAGGGATTTAGAATATCATGCATATTTTTTTAATATAGATTGAATATAGATTTTTTTTCTAATGTAGTATTTTAGATAGGGATTTTCTATGCTATTTTCATATGCATTTTCTTTTATTTTTATTAGAATATTTTTCTAGTAGAATTTAATTGTTAATTTTAGGAATAGACTTTTATTTCCATTTGATTAGTGGATTTTTCTCTTTCTCTCCTATTTTCTTTTCTATCCGATTTTATCTCGATTTTATTTTTGGCTGGCCGTGTGACACGATTCAATTGGAGAATGATTGTCGATATCATTTCTCTATCTTGTCTTTGACACAGACATCAATACGTTGCCTCAGAGAGTTCGATTTCTCGTGTAAGTCGAACCATGACGGTCTAAGCGTTATATTGGTCTTGATTCAAGCGTTATCATCAAGGATCCAGAGAGGAGAAGATTGGAATGGAGCTTGTGCACATGTCAGGAATCCACGGAGCCGCTTCGTTCAACATCATCTTATTCAAGTCTTCAGGCAACCGTCGAGTGTTGTGAGATCGTTAGATACCACGTTTAGGATTTAGTGTGTACGAACCTTTCTCTCGCTGCTTGGCAATCAAGTTCCTTTTCTCTTGCTGTTGAGCAATCGAGACCGTTCCCCATTTTAGCTGTAGTAGGCTGAACTACAGCTGCTCTGATTTCTCATATCAAATGAGAATATGTAGGCATAGGATGCGATGTCCTAGCGAGCACATTAACAACTAACCTCTCTGTTCTCTCGCCGCCGTGCGATCGAGACTTTCCCGCTGACGACTGATGTTTCCCTTTCTCTTGCCCGAGCGCAATCGAGACCAGACCGTAGTTCTAGTTCCCGTAGGTTCCCATACCTTTCAAACCCGACATACTATGTCTGTTCTATAACAAACAGATAACGCCTAAGTCTCTGTCGAGCGAGCAGCAAACACCTAACTGCTAGAATGCGTACGCTAGTATCGTCAATCCTTTCTCTCACTCCTGTGTGATCGAGAACACCCTGTCTAGCCGTATTTAGCCTGAACTATGTAAGCTCTGATCTTTCACGCTGTGTGGAAGTACGTAGGCACGAGATGCAATATCTCGGTGAGCCAATTCCCTGTAGTTTCCCGAACTACGATGACTCTGACTTTCCCATTGCACAAGGGAATACGTAGGCATAGAGTGCGACGCTCTATCGAGTCAGTTTCCTTCTGTTTAGCTTTAGCAGCCGTAGGTAGATTATTTTTTCACCCGTAGACAAACCAGCAAGCGTGGATCTCGTCGAGTACGACGGACGTGAGGGGCGCTAATACCTTCCCCTTGCGTAACCGACTCCCGAATCCAGACAATGGTTGCAATGACCTTGTCTTATACCCTTTCGTCAGGTTTTTCCCAATCGTTTCCTTTCCCTCTTGAGGGATAAATAACGCACGGTGGCGACTCTTCTGTCATAGCCGGCGCCGATTTTCGCAGTAGCGACAGCTTGTTAGTCATAATAAACATATATAAAAGGTAAAATAAAACAAGCAAGAACAAACACGAGGAGGTGGGATCTTATGGTCAAAAATTAGGATGCAATAGTAACATAGTGACTATGAATGGCCAAGATTGCTCCCTCAATTCCATCCAATGGTTGATCTTTGTTGTGTAACTTCATCATGAAGCAACCAAAAGAAGGTCTATGAAATATGAGTCAAATTGAAATTCTACCAATGCCATTGTGTTCAAAATGTTATTTCCAATCAAAATATGTACCAACTTGTCATTTTTTGATCCCTTGTGAATTATTTTGAATTTTCTCCTTCTAACCCCTTTAAAAGTGCCCTTTGTCAAATTTCCTTCAACCAACTCTTGTTCCAAGCCAAATCAAAGCATCCTTGATACTTGGTTGAGTCTAATATCCCATTTTGAGCAAGTTTCATGTTGGAAAAAACTTCATTTGAAGTGTGCAAGATAGGGAAAATGACCTATAATGCAAAATGGCCTATAATCAAAGTTTCCCAAAATACCCCTGCCTTGCCAAGCTCATAACTTGAGTTCTACAAATACAATAAAGGACTTCTAGTACTTTTTGGAAAGCTAAGACCATGAGGAATAACTTTCATGTTTGGGTCAAAGCTAGGAGAAATATCCTTCTAGGTCAAAAATGCCTTGGAAGTTGGTTGACTTTTGCAGACAAATTTCACATTCATCTGATGACCTGTAACTTGTCAGCTTCACAACTAGAGTTCCATAAATCCAATGGAGGACTTATAGTACTCAAACGAAATCTAAGAACATGCTCTACAAGTTTCATGTGGATGCCAAGATGATATGAAGATCACATCTTGAGATATGTGGTCTTGAAGTTAGGCACTAAATAGAGGATTTTACACTGAGAACCCTAATTTAGCAACTCCTCACACTTTGAATTCTTCTTGAATTGATCTTGGAATAACACCTCATGTATCTCAACACAACCTTCCATGATCACAAAGACTTAGAAATGAGTCTTAATCTCCTTCAATTGCACAGTTGACTCAAGGTTGACCAGATGAAAACCCTAATTGCAACACCTTCAACAGTGACTTTCCACACTTGCCATGAACACTTGACTGAACTCCACCATGACCCTCAAGGCCTCCAATGAGCTTCAATGACAATCTCCACCCCTAACCATGGGCTTATGATCCCCAGATGATCCTCAGATAGGCTCCTAGACAGAAGTTGAATAACATTCACCTACTTGCCTTTCTTCAATGGCTTTGACTTGCTTCTGATGATGATAACCACTTGATGACTGGAATATAATTTCTTGATTAGTCCTTGAACCTTTGATAACCTCCATTGGCTAAGCGCACCTTTCCTGTTCCCCTGTAAAATGCAACATGACTATGCAATGTGAATGCTAGAACAATGATATGCTAATGCAATGAAACATAAACCAAGTAAGAAAAAGGTTAGGCAAATTTTGGGGTACAACAGCTGCCCCTATTCAAGCGACTTAGACCTGACTGGATGAAAAGAAAACGGCTTTCAGACAATCAAGGTAAAAGACGGTTGAATACCAAAGAACCCGGAAATTTGCTAATCAAAGAAATAAACTGCAACGAATGCTTGGGGGAAAAATATCCAGAAAATTGAATCTGGTTGTCACGGCAACAAACTGATCAATCATCTGATACAAAACCTGAATTTACCATCAACCACCTGTGTGACACCACAGGCATTGAATCCACACATTAGATCAACAACAATCAATCTTCAAATATACGCTACAATAAGCGGGCACCGAGCCATAGGACCATATCAAAATATTATCCTTGACCTTCCATTTCTGAAGAAACGAGCAAAGCACTACGTAAAGCACGTCATCAATGTACTATCCTTGATCTTCCATTTCCGAAGAAACGAGCAAAGCACTAAATAAAAGCGCGAACCGTCAATATAATATCATTGACCTTCCATTTTCGAAGAAACGAGCAAAGCACTACGTAAATCGCGTCATCAATGTACTATCCTTGATCTTCCATTTTCGAAGAAACGAGCAAAGCATTAAATAAAAGCGCGAACCGTCAATATAATTTCATTGACCTTCCATTTCCGAAGAAACGAGCAAAGCACTAAATAAAAGCGCGAACCGTCAATATAATGTCATTGACCTTCCATTTCCGAAGAACGAGCAAAGCACTAAATAAAAGCGCGAACCGTCAATATAATGTCATCGACCTTCCATTTCCGAAGAAACGAGCAAAGCACTAAATAAAAGTGCGAACCGTCAATATAATGTCATTGACCTTCCATTTCTGAAGAAACAAGCAAAGCACTAAATTAAAGCGCGAACCGTCAATATAATGTCATTGACCTTCCATTTCTGAAGAACGAGCAAAGCACTACGTAAAGCGCATCATCAATGTACTATCCTTGATCTTCCATTTCTGAAGAAACGAGAAAAGCACTAAATAAAAGCGTGAATCGGGCATCCGAAGACTTGAACAAGCAACTCTGCGGGGAAGTTCTGACGTCAACTGCCAGACACCTATTTAAAACGACAACGGGTAACGACTTCAAAGGTCTAATCCATGAAATCTTTTAATGCTGACACAACAGCAATCTGAGGAAAACTCCGCTGGGGAAGAAGAGAAACTCAATCAAGCAACTCTGATGAGGGACACATGATAGGACGAACATTATCATCACATATCATGCCAAGAATTTGAATATCCGAAAACCATCCTGATCAAGAATTCCAATCACCTGCAGGGAATAACACCTGAAAACAAAGAGGTAACCAACCTGGCTTATGTTTCAGAATGCATATGTTTGAAAAATGGCGTAATGCTCCATACGGAATGGAAATGCTACGCGTTTGGGTAGATGTTATGCACGATGCAAATGCAAAGAGGCGTTCCCGCAAAATAAATGCTGAAGGAACGAAACCAAACTTCCGTTGGGGGAAGAAACAATCCTGCTGTGGGATAACTTAACAAATCCGGAGTTACGAACTCTACAGAGGATGATCAACCTATTGGATGAAAGACAACATGCTGGAGAACAGAAAGAACAATCCTGCATGGGGATGATCCTTTCAAACCATCGACAACCTGGTTGTACTCTGTGAGGACTTCACTGGGGATTAAATGTGCACATGACCAACTGCTGAGAATGCACATACCTGCCTGACTGCTTACTAGCATGCATCTAACTCTTACGGGGATAAAATTCAAACTCCATCTGTTGGGGAGGAATAAGTTTCACATAGAGCCTGCTCCTACGTTAAGGAACTCCGGCTGGGGAAACACGATCCCTTGGCGGTTTGCTTCAAAGGTAACGACCCTTCAAATTATGAACGAAAACAAGACATTATACACGAAAGGAACTATCTTGGTCATTATCCGTGACAATTGTTCAGTTAATTCAAAGTTTTAACAATTATTGGCCAAGGCCTGCAGGTTTATGCAAGTGCAAGTTTACCAAAACACTGGCGTTTCTCACAAACAAAACAGTAAAAGTTAAAACAAGAAACAAACATCAAATACTGAATAGTATGTGTTTATTGATAACAGCCTGTAAATAGGCAAAGTTTTTACAGTGGATGCAACTCCTGAAAAGAGGAAGTTACACAAAAACAAATACAGATATGTACATAGGTAAAAAGAAATTTGTATACATGTCGGCAACGTGGTACAGACAAACACCATGAGCTGATCCTCCTATGACTCGCCTGACTTTGACACTTTCCCGATGCTCCGTCTTCGGAAGAGATTGACTTGGATAATCGACCCTCAGGTACTCCCAAACCACTGAGCGATGTAGTATCAAACTCGGACAATAGTCATTTTCTTTTTCAATCCCTAACTTTTGCCTGAATCGCCCTTTCGGGTTTTCAATTCACCGGGATACCCTTTTTTGCCGAAGTCGCCTTTTCAGGTTTTCGACTTCGCGGGTGTACATATTTTCAATTTTTATCCCTAATTTTTTCCCGAACCTTTTTCTCTTTTTTTTCTTGGTTTGCCGGGATGCCCCATTTTTGCCTGGACTTTCTTTTTTCTGTCCAGCGGGTCTCTTTAAGCAAAGTATTTTTTAACTGCGTCCGAGTTCACAGGGGATGCAAAATCCTCGCCATCCATGGTGGATAACAGTAAGGCTCCTCTAGAGAAGACCTTTCGAACGACATATGGACCTTCATAGTTGGGAGTCCATTTGCCCCTGTGATCTGATTGTGGTGGGAGAATCTTCTTCAGCACAAGATCGCCTGTCTGAAAGCTTTGAGGGCTGTTGCACCCTAAAATTTGACCAACCGGTGCCGCTTTCGGTTTATGCTTCGACGCATTTTCGCATTCGCATTTGCATACTGCATATGGTGCATTTCCTCAATCATGGTGATTTTATCGGGATTACAGCCTTGCTGTCGCTTTTCGGGTATCTCAGACCGGTTCGGGTAATCGGAGGTTATTTTGGGAAGTCGCGCGCTTCCTGGGTGTTTTCAGTTTATGCAGTGATTTTTGAGTTTCTTGGTATCTGGATTTATTGTTTTGCTTCGATCTGGTCTCGCGCTCTCTTTTTATATTGGTTATTTGCCTTTGTTTGCATTTTTTAGGATTTAATATCCTTTTTATAGATTTAAATAGATTTTTTATATTTTTAATAGGCTTTATAGGTTTTTAGAATTTAAATAGATTTTTTTTTAGTATTTTTAATAGCTTTAAACCTTTTTTAGAATTTATAAATTTGTTTTAATAGATTTTAGAATAAATTTCTTTTTAGATATTAAGTCATGTCTTTTAGAAATAGATTAAATAGAGTTTATTTTTAATATAGATTTAATCTTTTGTTAGATATTAATTTCCTTTATTAGGTTTAATATAGGTTAATAGTTTTTTATAGATATTAATAGATATTAGTTTTATAGTTTTAATATAGTTTTTTTTCTATAGAAATTTAGTAAAATTGTAAATAGAGATGATTAGAGTTTTATTTTTTAGTTAGAGTTAATTAGGTTTAATCATTAGTTAACTAGTTAATTAGGTTTAGTCTTTAATTAGTTTTTAATTAGGATTAATCCATTTTTAATTCAGATTTTTTGGTCCAAGCATTATCATTTTCGTGGGCCCAGTTGTGTTTTTTGGAGGCCCATTTCTCTTCAGTCCATTTTTGTCTTTTTTTTTCCAGAATTGCATGCCATGTGTCCGCTATATAAGCAGGACACACGTTCAGCTGAGAGGACCCCACCTCATTTTTCACTTCACTCAGAAATCTCCCAGAATTTGCCACATCACGTTCTCCACTCTCCACTACCGCCCACGCGTGGCATCCATGCACGCTTCCCCCCGGCCACGTGTCTGCCTCTAAGCTTCGCCGGTTGCATGGTCGGCGGCCATGCAACCATCGCCCCAACCGTTTCCGGCCACCGTAACTAACCAGCAACTTCTTCCGGCCGCCTTACCAGTCACCGGAAACACAAAAAATACCCAGAAAACCTTCAATCTTCATCCAGATCTAGATCTTCAGCAAACATCAACCACCAATATTCATCAAGATTCTTACGAATCTTCATCATTCTCCAGAAGCGTACATGTTCCAACAACCTTCTCCGATCTCCTCCAATCTTCTCAGTCCACCTTCATCTACTATTCGCCGGAAAACTCATATCACCACCGGAAACCTCAAGCAATCTCCAGATCGGCGCATCAAGATCTCCAGGATCTTCATCGTTTCCTTCAAGATCCATCAACGTTTAACAGATCTTCGTCCACGCTTCGTGAATCTCATCAACGCTCGCCCAGATTTGTTCGTCAGCATCATCTATTCATCAATATTCAGCAACGTTCCTCACGAGTTCATCAGCTTCGCTCATCGTGTTCATCCAGATTTTCCAGAAATCCACTTAATCTTCAACCATCCCCAGAAGATCTTTAAAGAACCTCAAGATCTTCTTCTCTCTCGCAGCGATCTTCTTTGAATCCTCAAGACCTCCACGAGCTTGTTCTTGCTCCATATCCAGGTGCGTTCACTTGATTCCGTTCGTTTTCTTCTTTCTGTTTGCTAGGATCGCCTGGTGTTATCTTGATTCGAGTAGATCTAGTTTGAACTTAGGATTTTGAGGTGAAGAATTTGGTAAGGTCGTAGTGTAGTTGTTTTCGTTTCAGAGAGTGGAGTAGGTGAGATTATTGTTTGATTTCATGAACGATTAGGGTGAGAAAGTTCTTGAGAGGAGTTTCAGAGAGGAATTTGGGAGATGAACGGCGCGCTAGGGTTTGAGGGTAATGAACAGTAAACCGATTTTTGGGGTGAGGATGTGGTTTTGTTAGTCGTTTGTTTGGGTTAGGGTTTGGATCGGGCTGGGCCCAATATGAATTGTTATTACAACCCTGCATTCACTCGTTGACCCCCCCTGACTGTGAGAATACTGAATGGATTTGATTTGGTCTTAAATCCCAATTGCTGTGCGCACCCCCCGTATTTAGCCCAATGTGAAAAGCAACTGAAGTGTTTTGCTATTCGCCCCCCCCCCTTGTTTTATTTTCTTTTTATTTTCTTTGTTTTCATTCATGTTAGAAAAATTCATAAAAAATAGTAGGATGATCCAATTAATTCCCTTCTTTTTTCTATAGGTTCCTAATTCAATTTAGAATTTTATAGTGCAAAAATATTAAATTGATCATGCATTTTCATTTTTATTTGCATTTTTGTATTTTAATTGGTATTGAATTATTGATTTGTGATGTGTCTGCCTTGCTGATTTTATTTCTCTCATTTGGTAATGAATTTTGCTTTAGTTTCTTAGTATGTTGTACTAGACTAATGCATGCTCCCCATAGATTTTTCATAGATTTTTTAGAAATTGATTGATGTTGTTTTAGGGTTAGAGAGTAGAGACCTCATCACTTGCCGGTTAACCCTTGACCATTCACATGTTAGGGATTGTTTAGCAGCCTTAGAAGTTGACTTAGGCTTTGAGATTTGATCTTGGGATCATAGAGGCATGTAGGTTTCCCCTAGATTTTTGGTAGATTTTTATAGAGTGTTTTGCTATTTTTGGCTTGAGCTTGAGAATAGGAGAAGTCTTGAGGGCTTCTGACTTTGAAGTTCAACTGTGATTGAACTTTAGAGGTAGTTTCTTTTGGTTTGAGGGCCTGTGGTTTCTTCTTGAAGATGGAGGCTGGATGAAGACTTGGTGGAGCTCGCAAGGATGCATGGATTGAGGTCCTAGTCTAGGAGTTTGCTCTCTTTCTGTGAGGTTTGAGATCCTGAAGTTTGAGGGAAATTTATGGTACTTTCCTGAGGAAGGCACTATGGATATCTTTCATTCTTTCTTCTCACCTCTTTCTCAAGTATCCAATGATGTTGGAGCCTTCATGTGAGTTTAGTTTCTCCTGAGGAGGAATGTAAACCGATCACAGTTGTTGAGCCACATGGGATATGATTCCTAAGTGGAAGTCCCCTAGTACTTTCCTGAGGAAGGCACTATGGGTCTGTTCACTTAGTTCCCTTAGTTCATGTAGGATTTCTCAAGGATCCAATGATGTTGGAGCCGTCATGTGAGTTTAGTTCCTCCTGAGGAGGAATGTAAACCGTTCACAGTTGTTGAGCCACATGGGATATGATTCCTAAGTGGAAGTCCCCTAGTACTTTCCTGAGGAAGACACTATGGGTCTGTTCACTTAGTTCCCTTAGTTCATGTAGGATTTCTCAAGTATCCAATGATGTTGGAGCCTTCATGTGAGTTTAGTTCCTCCTGAGGAGGAATGTAAACCGTTCACAGTTGTTGAGCCACATGGGATATGATTCCTAAGTGGAAGTCCCCTAGTACTTTCCTGAGGAAGGCACTATGGGTCTGTTCACTTAGTTCCCTTAGTTCATGTAGGATTTCTCAAGTATCCAATGATGTTGGAGCCTTCATGTGAGTTTAGTTTCTCCTCAGGAGGAATGTAAACCGTTCACAGTTGTTGAGCCGCATGGGATATGATTCCTAAGTAGGAGCCTCCTAGTACTTTCCTGGGGAAGGCACTATGAGTCTGCCTACTTAGCTCCCTTTCTTTGGTAAGCTTGTCTTGAAGCTTGAAGACTGAGATTGATTTCTCTTGCTTAGGGTTTTGCATAGGGCTTTGCTCAGAGGTAGATTAGGGTTTTATTTTAGGGTTGTTTAGGGTCTTGCTCAGGGGTAGTTTCTTGCTTTTGTATAGGAGTTTGCCAGGCTGGTTAGCCTTCTCTTTGCGTTGATTGACTTGTGTGGTGTTGTGCTGCATTAGACTTAGGAGTTCATCTAGATATTTCTGAGATAGGTGCATCTTAGAAATAGGCTTTGTGTGCATGAGAAGTTGAGGTGGTCCTCCTTCTGCTTGATTGTTATTGAGTGGCTTTGCTTGCTGGTATTTGGTAGAGCTGAGCTCCCTTTCCTCTGTGGTGTGTGGCCCTTGTGCCTTGCTTGTTGGTTGTTGCATTCATGCATATTTCCAGCATTTCTTTACTTTGCAGTGATTCCTGTTTGCTGTTTAGTTCTGTTGCTATGATCCCTTAGGAGCTCTAACTTCTCTGCTGTGGAGGAGTTATGATAGACATTAGGTTGGTTAACCAGGCATGATAACATTAGGTAGATTCCCCTTTTCAACCATAGTTTTAGGGTGTCTCTTTCCTTTCTCAAAACAACAGAAAAACACTTGAACAGCTTGTGTCGTGCGTAGCCCGAACTACGTTTGCTCTGATCTTCCATGCCGTGTGGAAGTACGTAGGCACAGGACGCGAGGTCCTGGCGAGCAACCTTCCCCCCGTCTAGACGTAGGTAGTCGAACTACGTTGACTCTGACTTTCCCATTGCACGAGGGAGTACGTAGGCCCAGAACAGCGTATGTTCTTTCGAGTCCTGTCCTTTTCTTTTCTTTTCAGACTGACCACTAGCGTAGATAGATAAACACACCCTTTTCCTTATAAACACCAAGCGTGGATCCCGTCGAGTACGACGGACGTGAGGGGTGCTAATACCTTCCCCTTGCGTAACCGACTCCCGAACCCAGGTTTTGGTTGCGATGACCATACCTTTCCCGTTTTTTTGCGAGGTTTACTTCGAGCATTTCCTTTCCCTCCGTTGGGATAAATAACGCACGGTGGCGACTCTTCTGTCAGCCGGCGCCGATTTTCGCAGTAGCGACAGCTGACGACTCTGCTGGGGACTTATAGCATCTAGGGACTTTTCCCATCCCTTATGCTGGGACCGTTTTCCATCCCCTACGCGAGTCAATCCTAGCGCTTGGGTGTTTATCTGTTAGGTGTTGTGCATATGTGTTTTACCATTTCTGCACTTTACTTTTTTGTACCTTTACCTTGCCGCATTTACTTTCAGCACTATATTATTATGATTATTGCTGTGAGAGAGGGAGGTTACTATGAGTGAGAAGCCGGACCTGGGCTTGATATGCACCTAGACATAGTTGTGGAGAGTAGTAGACGAACCTGTTTGCTTAGCAGACACCGTTCCCTATGAAATCTGCGCTCAGACGAGGTTCTCTCCGAGGCACTCCTTTCCGATCCTGAGGATCTTAGGGGAGTCCAGACGTGAGGATTGTCGACTCTGGGGACCGATCAATTAGAAGTCAGCTAAGTGAGGCCGCTTCATGAGATGACGATGCCACACCTTCTGGGTATCGCATCATTCCTCATGAAAGTCTGTGACGCTGGTGACCGCATAGGATGCCGTACCTTGTCAGTTTAGGTCCATACCTGTGAGTGGGAGGGTTTTTGCAGGAAACTTAACCTCCAGACGACTCGGTTTTTTTTGGTTTTCCCTTCAGAGTGATTATCTCCGTCAGCAGTACAGCAGTATTCAGAGCGTGTTGCGGGGGCTGTGATCCCGTGTTTGTTGCACTGCATTGCATTTGCATAAGCATCTTTGCATCATATTGCATAGCATTTCTCTAGCTGGCCAGAGCTCTTATCCAGCCTTTGTTTAATTCAGAGGGTGATTCTCGGGGGATTGTTCGAGGCAAGTGTGGAGTGTTGAAGACGACCAAGGGGTTGAAGCATATTTGAGCAGAATTAAGCAGTGAAGTCAGTTGACAATTGTTGGTAGCTATGTCAGAGAGCAGCTTCCAGTTTGTTGATACCTTGTCAGGTTTCACTGTGACGTCCAATCCTTTGTATGGATCTACGCATGACGAATATTTCCCGCAAGTGAACAACCTTATTGCAGCTCAGCTTGTACAGCCTTCTGTTGAAGACCGAGGTCCACGTGAGCAGTTTGTTGCCCGAAGTAAACGTTATCCTTCTGTTGATACTCCAGACTACCAGAGTGTTGCCTTCCCTATGCCAAAGTCCCGAAGAGAGGTCCCGATAGCAAAGACTGAAGACCCATTAGCTCCCGTGTGTGCTAGAAGGTTTCGTGCATTGGATGAAAGATTCAAAGCCTTGAAAGGTAAAGACGCTGCTAACCCTAGGGCTGCGGACATGTGTCTGGTTCCTGGCCTAGTGTTACCTCCGAAGTTCAGAATGCCGAGGTTTGAAAAGTACAAAGGAGACAGTTGCCCGAAGCAACATTTGGTGATGTTCTGCCGAAGAATGACTTCATTCGTACACAACGACAAGTTGATGATTCACTGCTTTCAGGATAGTCTGACTGGGGCATCTCTGAGTTGGTATATGCAGTTAGAGAGTAATCAGATTTGATCATGGGTGGATTTAGCCAGAGCTTTCCTGAAGCAGTATGACTACAATCTTGTTGAAGCTCCTAGTCGCATGCAATTGCAAGAATTGTCTCAAGGGAACAATGAACCTTTCAGAAAGTATGTTCAGAGATGGAGAGAATTTTCTGCTAGAGTGCAACTACCGCTTCTAGACCAAGAGCTAAGAGGCATGTTCGTAAACTCCTTGCAGAGCCCGTACTTCGAAAGAATGCTTGGAGTCGCACCAAATTTTTCTGAATTGGTAAGGGCAGGAGAGCGCATTGAGTATGGTGTAAAGACTGGAAAAATCCAGAATGTTGCAGGCGGTCAGGCTAGTGAAACTGAATCTCTTCATGACTATCAGAAGGAAGAAGGAGTTGTGATCGATGCAGTCATGCCAGATGTTGGGTATCCTCGAGATGAACCGGTGAAATCTATTGGATCAGTATCTCCTGCGCCTCGTTATTCTGGACAGACCACTGTGCCTGGGGCACCATATCAGGAGTCTTATGTCGCTCAGCGAACTCGTGGCCAAGGTTATCAGACTCAACGTCAGAATCAGAACAGACCTCGTAGCAATTTGGAACGAAGGAATGGTCCTTCCCACCCAGTTCCTGTGCCGTACAGTCAGCTTTTGCCACAGTTGGTTCAGAACGCCTTGGTGGAGCCGAAAGCTCTCAAGCCTGTGCCAGAACCTTACCCTCCTGGGTACAATCCCCAAGTTCAATGTGGTTACCATGGTGGCTCTACAGGGCATGCAACTGAAGATTGTAAAGCGTTTCAGGCGAAGGTACAGCAGTTGATCGACCAGGATTGCATTTCCTTTCGAGAAGGATTTCTGTTTGTTCATACTAACTTCTCAGCTGTCTAAGCTCGTAGACTCGGAAAGTATTCCCCAGCAAAAGCCAGTGGTCCAGACAGGCAGGCGCCCTCAGCATTGGCAGTCCTCAGACTTTATATCATTTGCATTTGTAGTTTCTTTTCTGTCAGTTACTACTTGCTGTAAACATTGTATGTTTCGAATGGTAATAATAATAAAGTGACTATGCATTTTTTTGAATTAATCATGTCGCTGTCGCTCATTTACTGCATTGCACTGACACTTGCATTTTATTCACTCCAATTTATCACTATGATTAGCAAAGACTGGAGGGAGGATGACGAAATAAACTCATAACCGGTGATCGTATGCTTTCAGATAAAACCTTGCCGATGACGTACAAGGCATTGTTTCAAATCCCCAAAACACTGGAGATATAAGGAGTTAGTCCCTTGTTAACCACTTCGAGCCAGGAAGTAGAAGTTTTTTCGGACTTTTAAACCCTCACATCTTAACCCGGGGCAGGGTAGTTGTCAGTAGCTTGACCGAGCATTCAAGTCTTACAGAGGAGTGTTGTCTTTCGAGGACCAATTACAGTTTATGCCTCTCAAGAGGTCGTACCTCGTCAACCACAGTGGTTAAACCTCACCAATCAGGAGTGAGACAGTTACAATCCTTTCGGAGCAATCAAGACAACCAGTGTCGCACGACTTTGTTCTAAAAGAAAGAAAAAGAAAGCCCGCTAAGTAAAAAGAAAGAAAAAGCTGGAAAGCTAATACTTAGGCAAAAATCAGGGTATCCCGCTGGACTTCAAAAGAAAACGAAAAACGAAAAGAACTCAAAAGGAGTCAGTCCAGGCAAAAATTAGGGAATCAAAAGAATGAAAAAGAAAGGGTACCAATAGAAAAATCCCGTGAAGTCACAAAGTCGTGTACACAGACACCGAAAACGAAAAGGAGTAACTGTCACTTCGAAATTCTTGTGAGTTCCTTAACTGTGGTTCTTACCATTCAACATACCTCTCGAAGAGGCGAGCGCTTGTACCAGGTTAGCTGAACCTTAGGATCGGAGATCATCACGTAGAAGGGGTGGGTACAAATCAAAATTCGAGCCAAATATCCTTTGCTTCACGAACCGTGAACCCGACCACGATACAACCCTTAAAAGACCTAATTGAGGCAGGGTTTATTCTGAAAGCGCATTACGATAAGGTTGAGTAACCTGACTCCTTATTCCTTGTTGTGTTTTTCACTGACCACGTAAGCACTACGTCTGAACGTTGGTTCATTCGTCACTCAATCATGACATGTAAATGAGTGACAACACAAATTTTCAAAATCTGCATAAACATTGCATTAGAATTACCATTCGTGAACAGACGATTTTTACTTGCAGGTTAGTAGTTGACATGAAGGAGATTCCAACAGGGAATAATCGAGCAGGACCGAGTAATTCAGCAGTCTGAACCAGGATGGTATGTGTTGTGAGGCCCTGTAAATCCGGGGCATTGACTTCCAGTGAGTTCGGAATCAGTCAGTCTGAGGACAAGTCCCGAAGCTTCAGTTGATCAAGGGGCAGTATGCTTGAGAGGCAGTTAATCAGAAGTGAGTCTTCTCGAGATCCAATCAGGGGCAATTATACAGAACGTGGAGATTTGAAAGCAGATACTTCAGGTGGATAATCAGATCGAGTTAAGTCGCTAGAACGCTTATTCAGGGGCAAATCACCGCAGAGAGTGTTGAAACCAACTGGGTTGATCGGGGTTTAATGGAGATTGAATCCTTTTGTCGTATAGATACCGGGGCAAGTAATCTCGAGGTCGTCTCGTAGCCAGCTGTTCAGAGCAAGTATTCCCAGGAGTTAGATAGGGGCAAGTTGAGTGCACTGGGGCAAGTTATTCAAGCCAGTCTGTTTATCCCCGCCAGAGTCCATGGCAGGCTAGTACCCTCTCCAGAGGATGAATGTTGTGTCTTTCCCCAGGCAAAATTGAATGTTGTCTCCCCAGGAGAGTGGAGATTGCGTCAAAGGCGAGGTCAGTGTATCTTCAGTAGTTCGGAATTGGCTTATCAAGCAGAGCAGAGTCCTCCCCAGCAAGGGTCGAGACGGGTATGATTAACTTCCCCAAAGAGTTTCTTGTGTAGTGCGAATCAGAGCACACCGGTCAACCCCCAGCTCAGTGATAGCAGGATGAATTATCCCCACAGGGCGTAATCAGAGTGTTGATACCTTTTGAAAGCAGTTTCCAGGATTGCTTTTCTCTTGCCCCAACAGGTTGATCCTTCCTCGTCAGGATGATCATTTTCAGCAGAGTTTGAAGTTTTGAGTTTGTGAGCTACTGTCTCAGCAGGATGGTTATCCCCAGCGGAGTTAGTTCATCTTTCCAGCATTTATTTTGTTGGAAGCGTATCGGTGGTATTCCGGTCATCCCCAGCGGATCCAGTTTGTCTTCAGCATTTATTTTGCTGAAGTAATTCTTTGCATAAGCATGCATCATAAGCACTTGCATTTTGCACGAATACGTAGCATTTCCATGCAGTATGGAAGCATTACGACATCATCAAACATGTGCATTTTGGAAACGTAAGCAGGATTGATTACCCGTCCAGCCTCAGGTATTTTCTCTGTCGATAAGTGAGATCGTGGGTCGCAGAGATGTGCATATGTTTTGTTTGTGGCACAAGACGCGCAGTGATCGTGTTTCCTCCTGTCAAGAGGGTTGTGGCGCAGGGCACGCAGTGATCGTGGTCGTCGTTATGTTGTGGGGGTTTTCGCGGAAGAGGTACGCAGTGATTGTATTCATCCCGTATGTTTGGTTTGTGGCACAAGACGCGCAGTGATCGTGTTTCCTCCTGTCAAGAGGGTTGTGGCGCAGGGCACGCAGTGATCGTGGTCATCGTTACGTTATGGGGTTTTTGCGGAAGAGATACGCAGTGATCGTATTTGTCTCATATGTGGTTTTGTTTGCAACGCCAAGACGCGCAGTGATCGTGTTTCCTCCTGTCAAGAGGGTTGTTGCGCCAGGCACGTAGTGATCGTGTTCGTCATGTCATATTCCCTTAACAGAGTTTTCTTGGTCAAGCACCCTTTTTCCCCCAACTGAGTCTTTTTCAGGATGCTGTGGTGTCAGCATTGGAAGATGGGTAATGCATATTTTTGGGTGGTTACCCGTAGTTTCCCCTGCAGAGTTATATTCCCCAGTAGGGTGTTACTTCAATGAGTTACTTGGTTAAGTTCTTCGTATTCCTCAGCAGGGTATTCGCCACGGAGTTGCTTGGTTAAGTTCCTCGTATCTTCCAACAAAGTTATTCTCGTTGAGGTGCTTGGTTAAGTTCCCAATTTCCCCAGCAGAGTGTTTTCAGGATACCCATTGCCAGAATAGGTATTTGACGGCCATCGTCAGAATTGTCCTCTCAGAGTTGCTTGGAACATTTTCTCGCTGTTTAGTGGATGCTCGTTCAGGTACGAACGGAAAGTTGGTAAGTGAAATCAATAGTTTCTCGCTATTTAGTGGATGCTCGTTCAGGTATGAACGGAAGGTTGGTAAGTGAAATCAACATTTTCTCGCAGTTTAGTGGATGCTCGTTCAGGTGCGAACGGAAGGTTGGTAAGTGAAATCAACAGTTTCTCGCTGTTTAGTGGATGCTCGTTCAGGTACGAACGGAAGGTTGGTAAGTGAAATCAACATTTTCTCGCAGTTTAGTGGATGCTCGTTCAGGTGCGAACGGAAGGTTGGTAAGTGAAATCAACATTTTCTCGCTGTTTAGTGGATGCTCGTTCAGGTACGAACGGAAGGTTGGTAAGTGAAATCAACATTTTCTCACTGTTTAGTGGATGCTCGTTCAGGTACGAACGGAAGGTTGGTAAGTGAAATCAACATTTTCTCGCAGTTTAGTGGATGCTCGTTCAGGTGCGAACGGAAGGTTGGTAAGTGAAATCAACATTTTCTCGCTGTTTAGTGGATGCTCGTTCAGGTACGAACGGAAGGTTGGTAAGTGAAATCAACATTTTGCTCGCTGTTTAGTGGATGCTCGTTCAGGTACGAACGGAAGGTTGGTAAGTGAAATCAACATTTTCTCGCGGTTTAGTGGATGCTCGTTCAGGTAAGAACGAAAGGGTGATAAGTGAAATCAGCATTGTCTCGTTTGGTTAAGCGATTGCTCGTTTCTTCGGATGCGAAAGGTTGATAAGTGAAATCAGCATTGTCTCGTTTGGTTAAGCGATTGCTCGTTTCTTCAGGATACGAAAGGTTGATAAGAAAGATCAGCAATTTCTCACTGTTCAGTGTATGCTCACTTCTTCGGAATGGGGTGGTCTATGGACAATATCAGATTATTTCATAAGCAGGTTGATGGATAGGTGTTTAGTTGTCGCTGTGGCAACGGAAATCAGTTCCCTGGTTAATTCTCCCCAAGCAGTGGTGTGCGCAGTATATTTCTGCGGTTGACAAATTTTCGGGTTTATTGGTATTCAACCGTCTTCTACCTCTGAATGTTTGAAGGCTGCGCGCTCTTCAACCCTTCAGGTCCAAGCCGCTTGAATAGGGGCAGCTGTTGCACCCTAAAATTTGACCAACCGGTGCCGCTTTCGATTTATGCTTCGACGCATTTTCGCATTCGCATTTGCATACTGCATATGGTGCATTTCCTCAATCATGGTGATTTTATCGGGATTACAGCCTTGCTGTCGCTTTTCGGGTATCTCAGACCGGTTCGGGTAATCGGAGGTTATTTTGGGAAGTCGCGCGCTTCCTAGGTGTTTTCAGTTTATGCAGTGATTTTTGAGTTTCTTGGTATCTGGATTTATTGTTTTGCTTCGATCTGGTCTCGCGCTCTCTTTTATATTGGTTATTTGCCTTTGTTTGCATTTTTTAGGATTTAATAGCCTTTTTATAGATTTAAATAGATTTTTTATATTTTTAATAGGCTTTATAGGTTTTTAGAATTTAAATAGATTTTTTTTTAGTATTTTTAATAGCTTTAAACCTTTTTTAGAATTTATAAATTTGTTTTAATAGATTTTAGAATAAATTTCTTTTTAGATATTAAGTCATGTCTTTTAGAAATAGATTAAATAAAGTTTATTTTTAATATAGATTTAATCTTTTGTTAGATATTAATTTCCTTTATTAGGTTTAATATAGGTTAATAGTTTTTTATAGATATTAGTTTTATAGTTTTAATATAGTTTTTTTCTGTAGAAATTTAGTAAAATTGTAAATAGAGATGATTAGAGTTTTATTTTTTAGTTAGAGTTAATTAGGTTTAATCATTAGTTAACTAGTTAATTAGGTTTAGTCTTTAATTAGTTTTTAATTATGATTAATCCATTTTTAATTCAGATTTTTTGGTCCAAGCATTATCATTTTCGTGGGCCCAGTTGTGTTTTTTGGAGGCCCATTTCTCTTCAGTCCATTTTTGTCTTTTTTTTTCAGAATTGCATGCCATGTGTCCGCTATATAAGCAGGACACGCGTTCAGCTGAGAGGACCCCACCTCATTTTTCACTTCACTCAGAAATCTCCCAGAATTTGCCACATCACGTTCTCCACTCTCCACTACCGCCTACGCGTGGCATCCATGCACGCTTCCCCCCGGCCACGTGTCTGCCTCTAAGCTTCGCCGGTTGCATGGACGGCGGCCATGCAACCACCGCCCCAACCGTTTCCGGCCACCGTAACTAACCAACAACTTCTTCCGGCCGCCTTACCAGTCACCGGAAACACAAAAAATACCCAGAAAACCTTCAATCTTCATCCAGATCTGGATCTTCAGCAAACATCAACCACCAATATTCATCAAGATTCTTGCGAATCTTCATCATTCTCCAGAAGCGTACATGTTCCAACAACCTTCTCCGATCTCCTCCAATCTTCTCAGTCCACCTTCATCTACTATTCGCCGGAAAAATCATATCACCACCGGAAACTTCAAGCAATCTCCAGATCGACGCATCAAGATCTCCAGGATCTTCATCGTTTCCTTCAAGATCCATCAACGTTTAACAGATCTTCGTCCACGCTTCGTGAATCTCATCAACGCTCGCCCAGATTTGTTCGTCAGCATCATCTGTTCATCAATATTCAGCAACGTTCCTCACGAGTTCATCAGCTTCGCTCATCGTGTTCATCCAGATTTTCCAGAAATCCACTTAATCTTCAACCATCCCCAGAAGATATTTAAAGAACCTCAAGATCTTCTTCTCTCTCGCAGCGATCTTCTTTGAATCCTTAAGACCTCCACGAGCTTGTTCTTGCTCCATATCCAGGTGCGTTCACTTGATTCCGTTCGTTTTCTTCTTTCTGTTTGCTAGGATCGCCTGGTGTTATCTTGATTCGAGTAGATCTAGTTTGAACTTAGGATTATGAGGTGAAGAATTTGGTAAGGTCATAGTGTAGTTGTTTTCGTTTCAGAGAGTGGAGTAGGTGAGATTGTTGTTTGATTTCATGAACGATTAGGGTGAGAAAGTTCTTGAGAGGAGTTTCAGAGAGGAATTTGGGAGATGAACGGCGCGCTAGGGTTTAAGGGTAATGAACAGTAAACCGATTTTTGGGGTGAGGATGTGGTTTTGTTAGTCGTTTGTTTGGGTTAGGGTTTGGATCGGGCTGGGCCCAATATGAATTGTTATTACAACCCTGCATTCACTCGTTGACCCCCCTTGACTGTGAGAATACTGAATGGATTTGATTTGGGCTTAAATCCCAATTGCTGTGCGCACCCCCCGTATTTAGCCCAATGTGAAAAGAAACTGAAGTGTTTTGCTATTCGCCCCCCCCCCCCTCTTGTTTTATTTTCTTTTTATTTTCTTTGTTTTCATTCATGTTAGAAAAATTCATAAAAAATAGTAGGATGATCCAATTAATTCCCTTCTTTTTTCTATAGGTTCCTAATTTAATTTAGAATTTTATAGTGCAAAAATATTAAATTGATCATGCATTTTCATTTTTATTTGCATTTTTGTATTTTAATTGGTATTGAATAATTGATTTGTGATGTGTCTGCCTTGCTGATTTTATTTCTCTCATTTGGTAATGAATTTTGCTTTAGTTTATTAGTATGTTGTACTAGACTAATGCATTCTCCCCATAGATTTTTCATAGATTTTTTAGAAATTGATTGATGTTGTTTTAGGGTTAGAAAGTAGAGACCTCATCACTTGCTGGTTAACCCTTGACCATTCAAATGTTAGGGATTGTTTAGCAGCCTTAGAAGTTGACTTAGGCTTTGAGATTTGATCTTGGGATCATAGAGGCATGTAGGTTTCCCCTAGATTTTTGGTAGATTTTTATAGAGTGTTTTGCTATTTTTGGCTTGAGCTTGAGAATAGGAGAAGTCTTGAGGGCTTCTGACTTTGAAGTTCAACTGTGATTGAACTTTAGAGGTAGTTTCTTTTGGTTTGAGGGCCTGTGGTTTCTTCTTGAAGATGGAGGCTGGATGAAGACTTGGTGGAGCTCACAAGGATGCATGGATTGAGGTCCTAGTCTAGGAGTTTGCTCTCTTTCTGTGAGGTTTGAGATCCTGAAGTTTGAGGGAAATTTATGGTACTTTCCTGAGGAAGGCACTATGGATGTCTTTCATTCTTTCTTCTCACCTCTTTCTCAAGTATCCAATGATGTTGGAGCCTTCATGTGAGTTTAGTTTCTCCTGAGGAGGAATGTAAACCGATCACAGTTGTTGAGCCACATGGGATATGATTCCTAAGTGGAAGTCCCCTATTACTTTCCTGAGGAAGGCACTATGGGTCTGTTCACTTAGTTCCCTTAGTTCATGTAGGATTTCTCAAGTATCCAATGATGTTGGAGCCTTCATGTGAGTTTAGTTCCTCCTGATGAGGAATGTAAACCGTTCACAGTTGTTGAGCCACATGGGATATGATTCCTAAGTGGAAGTCCCCTAGTACTTTCCTGAGGAAGGCACTATGGGTTTATTCACTTAGTTCCCTTAGTTCATGTAGGATTTCTCAAGTATCCAATGATGTTGGAGCCTTCATGTGAGTTTAGTTCCTCCTGAGGAGGAATGTAAACCGTTCACAGTTGTTGAGCCACATGGGATATGATTCCTAAGTGGAAGTCCCCTAGTACTTTCCTGAGGAAGGCACTATGGGTCTGTTCACTTAGTTCCCTTAGTTCATGTAGGATTTCTCAAGTATCCAATGATGTTGGAGCCTTCATGTGAGTTTAGTTTCTCCTGAGGAGGAATGTAAACCGTTCACAGTTGTTGAGCCGCATGGGATATGATTCCTAAGTAGGAGCCTCCTAGTACTTTCCTGGGGAAGGCACTATGAGTCTGCCTACTTAGCTCCCTTTTTTTGGTAAGCTTGTCTTGAAGCTTGAAGACTGGGATTGATTTCTCTTGCTTAGGGTTTTGCATAGGGCTTTGCTCAGAGGTAGATTAGGGTTTTGTTTTAGGGTTGTTTAGGGTCTTGCTCAGGGATGGTTTCTTGCTTTTGGATAGGAGTTTGCCAGGCTGGTTAGCCTTCTCTTTGTGTTGATTGACTTGTGTGGTGTTGTGCTGCATTAGACTTAGGGGTTCATCTAGATATTTCTGAGATAGGTGCATCTTAGAAATAGGCTTTGTGTGCATGAGAAGTTGAGGTGGTCCTCCTTCTGCTTGATTGTTATTGAGTGGCTTTGCTTGATGGTATTTGGTAGAGCTGAGCTCCCTTGCCTCTGTGGTGTGTGGCCCTTGTGCCTTGCTTGTTGGTTGTTGCATTCATGCATATTTCCAGCATTTCTTTACTTTGCAGTGATTCCTGTTTGCTGTTTAGTTCTGTTGCCATGATCCCTTAGGAGCTCTAACTTCTCTGCTGTGGAGGAGTTATGATAGACATTAGGTTGGTTAACCAGGCATGATAACATTAGGTAGATTCCCCTTTTCAACCATAGTTTTAGGGTGTCTCTTTCCTTTCTCAAAACAACAGAAAAACACTTGAACAGCTTGTGTCGTGCGTAGCCCGAACTACGTTTGCTCTGATCTTCCATGCCGTGTGGAAGTACGTAGGCACAGGACGCAAGGTCCTAGCGAGCAACCTTCCCCCCGTCTAGACGTAGGTAGTCGAACTATGTTGACTCTGACTTTCCCATTGCACGGGGGAGTACGTAGGCCCAGAACAGCGTATGTTCTGTCGAGTCGTGTCCTTTTCTTTTCTTTTCAGACTGACCACTAGCGTAGATAGATAAACACACCCTTTTCCTTATAAACACCAAGCGTGGATCCCGTCGAGTACGACGGACGTGAGGGGTGATAATACCTTCCCCTTGCGTAACCGACTCCCGAACCCAGGTTTTGGTTGCGATGACCATACCTTTCCCGTTTTTTTGCGAGGTTTACTTCGAGCGTTTCCTTTCCCTCCGTTGGGATAAATAACGCACGATGGCGACTCTTCTGTCAGCCGGCGCCGATTTTCGCAGTAGCGACAAGGGCGCCCCTTCTTGTCAAAAGCTTTCTTCATCCGGCTCTGATATAATCGACCCTAGGCGATAGATGCAAGTCTCTTCTCATCCATAAAGCTGAGCTGATTCAGTCTATTCTTTATCCACTCTGCCTCATCCAGTCTGACATCGAGCAAAACTCTCAAAGAAGGAATCTCAACTTCCAATGGTAGGACAACTTCCATACCATACACTAGTGAGAAAGGAGTTGCCCCGGTTGATGTGCATACTGTCGTACGATAACCGTGTAAAGCGAAGGGCAACATCTCATGCCAATCTTTGTATGTTACAACCATCTTTTGAACTATCTTCTTGATGTTTTTATTGGCCACTTCCACATTGCCATTCATTTTGGGCCGATAGGGAGATGAGTTATGATGCTCAATCTTGAAATTCTTGCACAATTCCTTCATCATCTTATTATTCAAGTTCGAACCATTGTCAGTAATGATTCTCTTGGGAATTCCGTATCTGCAGATGATGTCCTTTTTGATAAACCAGGCTACCACCTGCTTGGTAACATTAGCGTATGACGCTGCTTCGACCCACTTGGTGAAGTAATCGATAGCTACCAAGATGAACCGGTGTCCGTTGGATGCGGTGGGCTCAATCTTGCCAATCATATCAATGCCTCACATGGAGAAAGGCCACGGGGACGCCATAACATTCAAAGGGCTTGGTGGCACATGAATCTTGTCTGCATAAATCTGGCATTTATGACATTTCTTCACAAACTTGAAACAATCTGTTTCCATTGTCAGCCAATAATACCCTGCTCGTAATAACTTTCGAGACATAGCATGTCCGCCAGCATGCGTGCCGAAAGTACCTTCGTGGACCTCTTCCATAAGCAGATTAGCTTCTTTCTCATCCACACATCACAATAGCACCAAATCGTGGTTTCTCCTGTACAGAACACCATTTGGATTCAATTAGAAGTTACCAGCCAATCTCCTAAGAGTCTTCTTATCGCAGCTGGATGCCCCAGTCGGATACTCTTGGTTCTTTAGGAAATTCTGGATATCAAAATACCACGGCTTGCCATCGGAAGCATCCTCAATGGCGAATATGAAAGCGGGCCTATCAAGGCGAGAGATAACTATTCTGGGAGCTTCATTCCAGAAGTTAACTTTGTACATCGAAGACAACGTCGCAAGAGCGTCTGCCGTCTGATTTTCTGCCCGCGGCACATGGTGAAATTCTACCTTGTCAAAGAAAGGCAACAACCTCCTTGCATAATTCATGTAAGGTATCAGATTAGGCTGACGAGTCTCCCATTCTCCCTTGATCTGGTTCAAGACTAGCGTAGAGTCTCCATACACATCAAGATTTTTAATTCTCAAATCAATAGCCTCCTCGAGACCCATGATACACGCTTCATATTCAGCCTCATTGTTGGTAACTGGAAATGTCAATCTGGCAGTGAACGGGATGTGAGACCCATAGGGAGTAGTAATGATTGCCCCAATTCCACTTCCGTATGAATTAACAGTGCCGTCAAATATTAATTGCCATTGGGAACCCCGCTCAGGACCTTCATCATGTAACGGCTCCTCGCAGTCTTTCATCTTTAGGTACATAATATCCTCGTCAGGAAAATCAAACTTCATTGGCCGGTAATCATCGATTGGCTGCTCGGCAAGGTACTCTGACAGAACGCTACCTTTGATAGCCTTTTACGAAACATACTGAATGTCGTACTCTATCAGTACCATCTGCCATCAAGCAATCCTTCCTGAAAGCGCCTGCTTTTCGAAGACATATTTGATCAGATCCATCTTCGAAATCATCATGGTTTTATGATTTAGCATGTATTGTCTCAAACGTTTGGCAGCCCAAGCAAGTGCACAACACGTCTTTTCGAGCATTGAGTAATGGGACTCACAATCTGTGAACTTTTTACTCAAATAATAGATCGCATGCTCTTTTCGTCCAGTCTCGTCATGTTGACCGAGAACACAACCCATGCTATTCTCAAGAACCGTCAAGTACATGATTAGTGGCCTTCCGGCTACTAGGCGTATTAATATAGGTTCCTGTAAGTATTCTTTTATTTTTTCAAACGCCTTTTGACAATTTTCATCCCAAACAATCACCTGATCTTTTTTCAACAATTTAAACATTGGTTCACACATGGCTATGAGATGAGATATGAACCGAGCAATGTAGTTCAATCTCCCCAAAAAGCCACGAACCTCTTTCTCTGTTTTTGGCGCTGGCATTTCTTGTATAGCTTTTATTTTTGCAAGATCAACCTCAATTCCTTTTTCACTAACAATAAACCCCAATAGCTTTCTAGATCTCACCCCAAAGGTGCACTTATTAGGATTCAGCCTCAGCCTGAATTTCCTAAGCCTCTCAAACAATTTCAGAAGATTCACCAGATGCTCTTCCTCCATCTGGGATTTGGCAATCATATCGTCAACATAGACCTCAATCTCTTTATGCATCATGTCATGAAAGAGCGTTATCATAGCATGCTGATATGTTGCCCCAGCGTTCTTCAAACCAAAGGGCATCACTTTGTAGCAGAATGTTCCCCACGGGGTAATGAAAGTTGTTTTCTCCATGTCTCCCGGCGCCATCTTAATCTAATTATAGCCCGAAAAGCCGTCCATGAAGGAAAACACAGAGAATTGAGCAGTATTGTCGACCAATACGTCAATATGAGGAAGTGGGAAGTCATCCTTAGGGCTCGCCTTGTTAAATCCCAATAGTCAACACACATTCATACCTTACCATCTTTCTTCGGTACAGGTACTATATTGGCGACCAAAGGAGGGTAAGTTGTAACAGCTAGAAAACCAGCGTCCCACTGTTTCTGTACTTCCTCTTTAATCTTTACGGCCATATCTGGTCTCGTTCTTCTGAGCTTCTGCTTGACCGGCGGACATTCTTCACGCAATGGCAAGCGGTGGACCACAATATCAGTGTCTAACCCAGGCATGTCTTCATAAGACCAGGCAAAGATGTCACTATACTCTCGAAGCATCTCAATCAGTCTCTACTTGATATCGCTTTGCAGTAGCGCAGCCCCTATCCGAACATTCCTGACAACTTCTTCGGAACCCAAATTAATGACCTCAATTTCCTCCTGATGCGGCAGAATGATTTTCTCTTCTTGTTTTAAAAGTCGAGTCAGCTCTTCTGGTAAGTCGTCGTCCTCAACAATCTCTTCCTCGGCTTGAAAGATCGGATGCTCAAAATCGAAGCGAGTCATAGGGAGTTCTTGATCGGTGACATCTGAAATATGGATCCTGCAAGGGAAATGGTTAAATGCTTCAAATGATATGCAAACAAAGCACACAACCACATTGCCATTTTATTGTTAAAATAAAACAGAAAAACAAGGATCACAAAATTTGCATGAGAAAAACGCCTTTATTTGATGATTAAAGCAAAGCATAGACATAAACAAGTAGGCCCTGAAACAAAACCACTATGCCCCAGGTAGGACGTAGGGTTGTACAATAATCGAAAAAACAAAGCATTATTGTTCTGTCGTCACTTGAATAAAGTCCTAAATAGACCAGTTGCATAGGCTTTGTCCTGGCACACTGGGGTTGATCCATGAATCCATGTCACAGTCGCTATCTCCATCTCCGCTGTCAGACATAGCATTAATTCTTTCAAAACTGACTCCTCCTGGAGTAAACACAATCGGACCCTTGAATCGTGGCACGCTCTGTGATGAAGATGACGACGATGGGCGATATCCCAAACCAAACTTGTCTTGCTTAACAGGAATCTCCAGAACTTGACCCCAACCTTTAGTTTCCCCGGCCTGAACTACCGCTTGGGCTTCTTTGTACGAAGATATAGCCACCTCTGGCCCTTTGCTTATGACAGGAGAGTTGTCTTTGATCTGCACCCCTTCAAAAGCTTGGCACAATGTCTCATGGATCTCACCATCCACTTCGACATATTTGAATGACGACAGGTGACTTACCATGATATCTTCTTCCCCACACACGGTGACAATGCTACCACCGATCATATACTTGAGATTTTGGTGCAACGTATACGTTACAGCCCCTGCAGAGTGAATCCAAGGTCGTCTAAGCAAATAGCTATAAGCTGGCTGAATATCCATGATGTAAAACACAACATCAAACACCTCGGGACCAACCTGGATTGGTAAAGTCAATTCCCCAAACACGGACCTTCTAGTCCCGTCAAAAGCTCACACCACCAAATCACTTGGCGTGCATATTATACCTCAGGTATCTAGATTCAATAGTGCCTTCTTGGGCAAAACATTCAAGGATGAATCAGTGTCCACGAGATCATGCGCCATAACAGTGCCCCGACACTCGACTGAGATATGCAACGCACTGTTGTGGTTGCGGCCCCTGGGCGTTAAATCAAAATCTGTAAATCCAAGGCCAGGCCCCGCGTTCACGTGCGCAATCACTCCTTCGAGTTGATTGACGGATATCTCTTAGGGTACATAATCAGTGTCAAGAACTTTCAGCAAAGCGTTCCGATGAGCTTCGGAACAAAGCAACAATGACAAAATTGAGATTTTGGAAGGCGTCTGCTGCAGATGATCAACAATTTTGTAATCACTCTTCCGGATCAGTCTCATAAATTCTTCCACATCTTTAGTCAATGCTTCTTTTTCTTTCTCTTGAGAAGATCCTCCTTCATTGACTTTACCCTTCCATTTGGCAATTCTCTCAGCTTCTAAATCGGGTGCCGCAAAAATTCTACCACTGCGGGTTATGCCCCCCGCTCCTACAAGATTATCAACTGATCCTACCGGCGAGCTTCCCAGGTTAATCTTTTCTCCGTTGCAGTAGGCCTTTGCCCCATAGTTCCAAGGAATGGCTTTAGTGCTTTTGTATGGAATGGGTCCAACTTTGGTTATGGTGATGGTCGGCCGCTTGGGAGGCGCCGATATCGTGACAGTCTTAAACGGGATCGCAATTCTTGCAACTTCGCCCTGCTTTTCAGTTATTGCCTCAATAGGCTTCTCTTCAGCAGTACGGTCGAATTGCAACATTCCTTCATTAATCGGACCTTGAATACCTCTTCTTAAACTATCACATCCCTCAGGCCGGGCTAAACAGTCAACACAATCCGCATCACAACCAAGGAAGACTCCCCCCTTCAGCAACATGCTCTTTACATATCCCAGAGGCATCTTCAGTTCATCTACATTCATGATCAAATTCAGACTGATATCTTCCAAGATAGCACCTACCTTTGCAGATCCGTGAGGTGGCATCGAATTTTTCTCGATATTGGGTGCACCATGATCAAAACTTATAGTCGTACTATCTATCAGGTCCTGCACTTTGTGCTTGAATGCATGACAATTCTCTATGCTGCGACCAGGTGCCCCAGAGTGGAATTCACAATGTGCATTGGCATCATAACCAAAAGGAGGCGTGCCTTTCGGCGGAGCTAACGTCCTTTTCTCAACAAGCTCCAGTTGTAATAAAGTTTGAAAAGGCTGAGCATATGGCACTAGAGGCACATCAAATACTCTTTTCACGGCCCTATCCCGACCTTGGAACCTTTGCAGAGCAGAATTCTGTTGTCTCTGTTGCTGCTGCGGCTGTTGAGGTACGGGAATTGTCACACTGGCAATCTGCTGCATGCGATAATTCTGACTTCTATTTTTTCTCCGAGCACCATATACCGAATTAGTCTCTCCCTGCTTTTTATTTCCAAATACCTTTTTCCCTCCTCCAGCCGAGGCTGATTCTCCTGCTTGAATCTTTCCGATTTTGATTCCGTTCTCTATACGCTCTCCCATGAGTATCATATCAGAAAAACTACCCATCGTACAATCGAGAAGCTTGTCATAATATATACCAGAGAAAGTGCCTACAAAAATATCCATCAATTCACGCTTTACCATGGGTGGCTGCACCCTAGCTGCAAGCTCACGCCACCTCTGGGCGTACTCTTTAAAACTCTCGCCATTCCTTTGAGAAAGATTCTGAAGCTGGACCCTGTTAGGAGCAAGGTCACTGTTATACTGATAATGCTTTACAAAGGCTTCCGCCAACTCTTTCCAACTACCAATTTGGGTGGGCTCTAATCCCATATACCACTCAAGCGATGGTCCAGACAGGCTATCCCGAAAAAAATGCATCAGCATCTTTTCATCACTCGAATAAGCAGACATTCTCCGATAATAAAACCTTACATGAACTCTTGGGTAGGTATCCCCCTTATACTTGTCAAAGGTAGGCGCTTTGAACTTGAGCGGCACCCTCAAGCTAGGAACCAATCCCAAATTAGCCATGTCTAACCCCATGGAATTCTGATTGGCAAGACCTCTCACATGTTCCTCCAACAGCTTGAACCTTCGGTCATTTTCTGCGGGCATCTCGAGACCCATGCTCGGCATAGAGAAAGCATCCTCTTGACGATCCTCGCCCCAATGAGGATCCACATTATCATACCCAGCGTAAGAGGCATTAGGACCAAAGCCACTCTGATTAAACTTGGGACCATACCCCCACATTACCAAAATCCTGATTAGCAACACCCGACCCAAAACCAGCGTTGTAGGCACCCATCCCAAAATCGTTGTTGCTTGCGTTGCCAAAACCTGCATTTCCAAAAACCGCATTTCCATAGCCTACATTGGCACCACCAATACCTACACCAGTGTTTCCGGCACCAACACCAAAACCAGCATTCACAGCTCCAACATTTCCGTTGGTTTCCACATGTCCGTTACCATTACCAGCTACATTCCCATTCCCAGCTCCATTACCGTTCTCACCAGCATTGAGAACAACCACCGGTACAGCATCACCCGCTCGAGGAGTCTCGACTTGAGGAGGATTAGTAGCAACCCCGCCATGTAGCACACCATTACCATCAACTCGTGCAATCAGAGGCTGCACCAGAGTCTGAAGCTGCTCTTGGCCCTTGGCCACAGTTTCCATGACTTGCATGAATTGCGCCATCCTGTTGCACATCTTCTGCATCTTAGCTTGCATTTGATCCATAACTCTCTTGCAATTACTTCTTGTGGAGTATCGATGAATTCGCTGATCGGCAATCCTGAAACAACTGAATAGACACAGGAGATAAGATAAGGGTTCAAGGTACCTGCGATGCAAAATGAGTATGCAAAATGCTAACACGTAAATATGCAACAGGGAAATTCCCCCCCCCCCCCCCGATTCTAGTTCCGGGAAGAAGCCATACTGAAAATGGAGCCCATATAGACAAGCATAGAATCAGAAATCCTCGTATATAAGCATAGGCCAATAGGCCGTGTACAGATTACAACTGAGTACAAATAAAGAAAACCTCGACCAACAAGCCTTGCGATGGTCAAGTACAAGCAAGATAACAAAATACAAAAGGAAACAACAAATCCAGTCAAGACGGTCCACACCCAATCGCTCTCTGTTGCTAATCTCCTCAGTCAACTCTGTACCCATCCTGTTTATCACCTCAGTTTGCTCCAATCTGACCAGGGTATCTGCTTCCAGCAAGCCTGTGAGATACAGAGATTCCTGTATCTCTTCTTCATTAGGGGAACTCTTCAACGCATATCCAAACTGTCCCATGAGCAAAGAGAGGTTATAGTTAATACAACCTTTCCGTCCAATTAGCGGGACATTCGGAAAGCCACTACAACTATATATGATATCCGCTCCAAGTATATCCCGATCAAACCATACCATGTTCTCCGCAGACAAACCCATCAACCTGGAAGACCCCTCTAAAGTGTCGGTAGTAGCAATAAACGGTCCGGTCTTTGGAAGGTGACTGAGGAACCATTTGTACAATATGGGTACACAGCAAGAAACGTTCTTACCCCTTCGCTTCTACTTCTTGTAGAATGATAGACATCTTCTAATAGTGTAGGCACTGGATTCTTTGAAGCAAGAATGAAGAAAGCATCTGAATCCACAAAGTCAGGCAGGTTGGGAAATAAGATAATACCATAAATGCATACAGCCAGAAGGGCGTTGAACACAATCCAACCACCATCCTTTGCACACTGCAAAGCCTTGTCAAGCAAGAAATATAGATGAAACCCATACGCTCCGTTCAGCTAAACCAATCTTCCCGAGAACTCAGAAGCATCTAGACAAACAACTTCAGCAAGCTTAGCCAGATTAGGCTCAGCATCATCGTGAACATATGGCATCTGATCTAACACCCGAACTCCTAGAAAAGCAAAGAACTCCTCCAAAGTTGGCGCTAAGACGTAATCAAGAAACACAAAGCACCTCAGCTGAGGGTCATAAAACTGCATCAGAGCGTATAATCCATTCAACTCGAACACAGACGGCTTGTACACAAAACTGAGCAGTTTCCCGTGCGATTCTCTGAACTCATCCCTCACCTTATGATAAGCTAAATCAACTAGTCTCAAAAAAGAACTGATGTTAGGAGAAGGAAGCTTGTAAGCAACGGTCTTCTTCAGAGGCTCCATGTCAGGAAATAAGGACGGAACACTAGAATCTGAGGGGAAAAATACACCTGCAACATAAATACGTGTTAATGAAATACACAATGCAAGTGCAAATGCATATGCAAACAGGGGATCAAGATTGCTATGCTGTAGTAAGAATGACCAGTGCTTCGCCTCAGTAAGAACCAACCAATAGGAACCCTTGTATCAAATTCTCACTTGTAAGGAACCGGGTAATCTGAAGGATAAAGTTTCTTGCATAACCCCATCCCACTCACAGGTATGAACTTAATCCACTGACAAGGTATGGCATCCTATGCATTTTCAGCGTCACAGACTTTCACGAAATGATGATACGTTCACCATTTCTGGTTTGGCATCATCACTCCCTGAAGAGGCCTCACTTAGCTGAGTCACAAATGATCGGTCCCCAGAGTCGACAACCCTCCAGACCAACAACCTCTCAAGCCCAAAGGGCTGGAAAAGAAGTCAACCGGGAGAATCTCGTCTGAGCGTGGATTTTGCGGGACACTAGTACAAGCAAAGCATGTACGCGCTCACTACTTTCCACAACTAATGCTAGGTATACACTCAAGCCTGGGTCTGGCTTATCACTCATCAGAATACCCCTCCCAAAATAGCAAAACAATGATATCATACTGAAAATAAAATGCGGAAAGTAAAATGCGATAAATAAATGCAAACCCAACAGATAAACACGCAAGCGCTAGGATTGACTCACATAGGGGATGGGAAACGGTCCCAGCATAGGGGATGGGAAAATTCCCCAGCAGCTATATCCCCAGCAGAGTCGCCAGCTGTCGCTACCGCGAAAATAAGGTGTCGGCAAAACAAAAGAGTCGCCACCTTTCGTTATTTATCCCATAGAAAGGGAAAGGAAACGATCGGAAAAACCTGACGAAAAGGTATAAGACAAGGTCATCGTAACCAAGTCCTAGGTTCAGGAGTCGGTTACGCAAGGGGAAGGTATTAGCACCCTTCACGTCCATCGTACTCGACGGGATCCAGGCTTGTTGTGTTTATCTGACGGGTTGGTTTAACTATCTACCTATCAAGGCTGGTCTGAAAAAGAAAAGAAAAATGACTCGACAGAACACAGCAGTTCTATGCCTACGTATTCCCGTCTGGAACGAGAAATCAGAGTCAACGTAGTTCACCTAACTACAGGTGAAAGGTGGGGGAGGTTTCTCGCCGAGTGTCGCTACTGCGAAAATCGGCGCCGGCTGACAGAAGAGTCGCCACCGTGCGTTATTTATCCCTCAGAGCGGGAAAGGAAACGCTCGAAGTAAACCTCGCAAAAAACGGGGAAAGGTATGGTCATCGCAACCAAACCCTGGGTTCGGGAGTCGGTTACGCAAGGGGAAGGTATTAGCACCCCTCACGTCCGTCGTACTCGACGGGATCCACGCTTGCTTGGGTTGTCTAAAGGATGCAAATAATCTATCTACGGCTGCTAAATCTAAACGAAAGGGAAATGACTCGATAGAGCGTCGCACTCTATGCCTACGTATTCTCAAGAGAGAAAGTCAGAGTCAACGTAGTTCGAGACTACAGGGAAAATTGGCTCGCCAAGACCTCGCGTCTTGTGCCTACGTACTTCCATACTGTATGGAAGATCAGAGCTTTACGTAGTTCAGGCTAACTACGGCTAAACAAACATTCTCACACAGCAGTGAGAAAATCCACTGGTTTCACAGGGTCGGGAACCTATGGGCAAAACTATGGCTTGGTCTCAAATGCCCTCGAGCAAGAGAGAAAAAAGGATTACAATTAATCGTCAGCGGGAAAGTCTCGATCGCACAGCAGCGAGAGAACAAAAGGTTAGTCGTTAGTGTGCTCGCTAGGATATCGCATCCTATGCCTACATATTCTCGTCTGGAACGAGAAATCAGAGCAGCTGTAGTTCGGCTACTTCGGGACCACAGCTCAAATCTCGTTTTATTAATCTTCTGAAAAATGATTACAATGAGTGAATACTGAAAAATAACCTCCTAGGAAACACTGTCCTATCCTATCCTGAAAAATCGACTGACAAAAAGTCCCCTAACAAGTGGACATTCTAAACTATCCCTAAAATCGTAAAATAATCTCTATGAAAATATATCCTAAAAGAAAATGTGCTTTTAAAAAATATTAAGTCTACTTTAATATTTTTTCTTTTTTCTTCTTTTCTTTTCAACTATTTTCTCCTCTTTCTTTTCTATGTATTTTTTTTACAATATTTTCTCTCCTTTTTCAATATATTTTTCTCTTTATTTTCTTTTCTTTTTTCTCACTATTCCCTTTTTTAATATTCTCTTTTTTTCATAATATTTCTTTTCCTTTATTTTCTTTTATTTCTTTTTCAAATATTTTTCTCCATATTTTTCACTATTTTTTCTATATTCTTTTCCTTCTTCTTTTTTCTTTTTCAATATTCTCTTTTCTTTCATTTTTTTCTTCTCTATTTTTAAAGTCTCAAAATAATAGAAGAATAAAAAAAATACAAAAAAGGGGAGGGGGTGCACATCCCAACTGGGGGGTTGATAAGCAGAAAACAAAAAAACAAACTGCAGACTGGGCCCAGCCCAGCTGCTATTGCTGCAAAACGGAGGGGGGTGCAACATTGAAACCCGGGGTAGCCAGCAGCAAAACTCGTATTTGGGCCCAGCCCATTCACAGCCAAAAACGAGGGGGGAAGGCGTCTCAAAAAAAATTGATTGGGCCTGGCCCAATCCATCCTTCTCCTCCCTTCTCTCCATTCATTCTCAGAATAACCAAAAACCCTAACACTCCTTCTCCTTCCTCATGGCGCCGCCGCCGACCACGCTCCTCCGTCTTCCTCTCTCAATCTTTCTCCTCCATTCTCTCGTTCTCACCATTCTCAGCCTTTCTCTCATACTCAATATCAAACACTCAACCCGTACAGATTCAAATCGCAGCCTGAAGATTTCAATAGAAACTTCTTAAGAAGATGAAGGTCCGCTGAAGAATCCTTGATGATGTTCGTCTTGGAAACTTCTTTTCTGGAGAACCTGGATCTTGAAGGATGAACGTGTTGGAGATTTGAAGAGATTTCTGGAAAGTATTCGAGTTCTTCGCTGACGATTGTTGAAGAATGCATGTAGTTTGAAGGAATCGTTGGAGAGTCTTGAAGAAGATCTGGAGGACGTTCTTGATATTGACGAAGATGATGATTCTTGATGAACGTTTTTTGAAGATTTTCTGGAACTGCTGAAGAACGTGAGGGAGGTTCTTGAAGGATTTCGCTGAAGACTCGTTGAAGATTTGTGAACGGCGAACTGGGATGATGTTGAGAGGAAGGTCTGGGTTTCTGGAGATTGAGATGAACGCAGCGGATGAAGATTTCTGGGATCTTCACGAGTTTCTGGAAAACCTGGAAAACACGTTGAATGTATGAACGTTCTTCAAGAACTTCTGGAAAATGCGTTGAAGGGATGGGTGTTCTTCAAGAACTTCTGGAAAACGATGAACTTGATAATTGTGAGATGAACACCGGTGATGATGATGATTGGTCGAAGTGTTGATGATTCTTGATGGAGAATCTGGTCTTTCTGGAAATTTGTTGAACGGAGATCTGGAGAGGATGAAGATCGGAGCAAGATGAAGAAGGTTGATCGGTAATGGATGATGAAGGGAGGATAAGAGATGAAGAGGATGAATGTTGACCGGAGATCTGGGTTTGTTGGAGGTTTTCTGGTGAGGTTTACGGTGGCCGCCGGCCATGCATGCCGGCTGGTGGGGTTTCCCGGTGAGGCGTTGGTGGTGTGACGCGTGGCCAGGGATGGTGGAGGAGTGTTACGCATGCAGGATGCGTGGAGATGCGTGGCAGAGATAGTGGGTGGAGACGGTGCATGGCCTCCACGTGGCCATGGCGTGGCAGTGAGAGAAGGACGCTGAGAGTGCGTGGCGTGTGTGTGAGGTGTAACGTGGGGCATCCCTGTTTAACACGTGGCGCTGAATGTTTTATATTGCTGAGAATTTTCTGGGAGCTTCTAGATCTTTCTGGACGTGGCTGGAAACTGTTGGACATTGCTGGACACTTGGACTGCGAATTTGGGCTTGCTGATTGAATTTGGATATAGGCCCAATGAATTAATCTGATAAAAAAAACTCAAAAACCTGCAATGAAAAAAAAGATCAGCCCAATTTAACCTAAACCTAATTAACTAAACTAAACTCAATTAATTGCTAAACTAATAACACTCTAATAAATCCACTAATCTAAAAATTAATAAATCTCTATTAAATCTAAAATTGATTAAATTTCTATTAAATCCCTAATAAAACTATATTAAATTCTATGAAAAAAACTATATTATTTATTAAAGAGATTAAAAGCTATTAAAACTATTTTAAAAACTATTAATATTCTAAAAATTCCTAAAAAATCTATTAAATCCTAAAATGATTAAAAAGCTATTAAAAAACCTAAAAATGACCAATAAAATCCAAAAAAATCACAATAATTTCCCGAGGAACAAAATAAGCACCGGACGACACATAACACCGCGAGAGCGCACCAAAATAGCCGGTAAAAATAAACGGGCACCGAAATATCCCAAAAATACGATTCTACCTATCTGAACTGATAAAAGACACCTGAAACACGAGACAAGAGCTGTGATCCCGATAAAATCAAAACAAATGAAAAATGCACTGCATGCAATATGCAGATGCGAATGCGATTATGCGTCGAAACCTCGAGCCAGATACGAGACCCGGTTGGTCAAATTTTAGGGTGCAACAGCTGCCCCTATTCAAGCGGCTTGGACCTGACTGGGTGAGGAGCGAACGACTCTCAGCCAATCAAGGTGCGAGACGGTTGAATACCGGTAAACCCAAAAATTTGCCAACTGCTCAACTTGCCGAACACTGGAATAATAGCTGCACGGCAACTATCTGGAGAAATACTGATCTGACATCGCCGTCGGAAACAAACAATATATCCAACATCGCCGCTGGAGAACGAACCATCCAACATCACCGCTGGAGAAAATACAATACTGAACAAAATACCCCGCATCGCCGCTGGAGAACTAAAGGATCTGCATCACCTAACATCGCCGTCAGAAGACTGGATCAACTTATCATGCCCAACATCGCCGCTGGAAAACTGAATCTGACATCGCCGTCGGAAACAAACATCGCTCTGAGAGACACTAGACATCACCGTCGTACAAACATCATCTCTGTTGGGGATTTAAAGACTCTGACCTCGCCGTCAAACAAATATCCAACCTCGCCGTCGAACAAACATAATCTGACCTCGCCGTCAAATCCAAATGTTCAACCTCGCCGCCGAACAAACATCCAACCTCGCCGCCGGACAACTGATGATCTGACCTCGCCGTCAAATCCAAACGTTCAACCTCGCCGTCGAACAAACATCCAACCTCGCCGCCGGACAAATGATGATCTGACCTCGCCGTCAAATCCAAACGTTCAACCTCGCCGTCGAACAAACATGATCTGACCTCGCCGTCAAATCCAAACGTTCAACCTCGCCGTCGAACAAACATCCAACCTCGCCGCCGGATAAATGATGATCTGACCTCGCCGTCAAATCCAAACGTCCAACCTCGCCGTCGAACAAATATCCAACCTCGCCGCTGGACACATTCAACATCTGACCTGGGGTTCACCCCTAGTAAATGGAACAAAAAGGTACACTTGCGTATTTGAAACTACTCCTCTGGGAATGAGAGACTTAAACGAGCACACTCTGATTTGGGGTTCACCCTCAGAACCATAACGAACATCGGCATACTACTGCACACCGCCCACCGTAGAACTTTAACATCAAAGCTATATGAAACCCTGGCCTCTGGCCACTTCCAGCTTCAGCTAGAGAAAATCTTCAAGTATTTCTGAAGATAGATGAAACCCTGGCCCCTGGCCACTCCAGATCCGCTGGAGAATCTTCAAGTTCTTCTGAAGAAAGATGAAACCCTGCCCGTCGGCTATTCCAGCTTCAGCTAGAAACAACATCCTTGGCCTTCAAGGATGTAAACTTTGCCCGTCGGCAACTCTGCAGGAGGCATCTTCGACTTCAGTCTGAAGAAATGGTCCTTGGCCTTCAAGGATACATGGATCTGCCTTCAGGCAACTCCGCCTCTGCTATAGAGTATCCGTGACTTCAGTCAGGGATATATTTCGGCCTTCAGTCCGAAAAATGAATCCTAGGTCATTCATGACCTTGGGGATAACCTTGCCCTTAGGCACCTTTGCTTCAGCTTAGGAAATCTGTGACTTCAGTCAGAGAAATGGTATCCTGAGCCATTCATGACTCTACGGGGACTCAAACACTTTGCCTTCAGGCAAAACTCCACTTTAGCTGGAGAAACATCTTCGACTTCAGTCAGAAGAAAACCTATCCACTTGATCACAGTCAATCATCTCCTCAGGACAACTGACTTGGTCTTCAGACCAACACGGATCATCTTGTTATATCTACAAACTTTGGAACCTTGTCTTCAGCCACACGTTGATTCATCAACAAGGACATCTGAGCTCACGGGAACCTTCCGATACCGCCCTCAGGCGTTTACGAAGTCAATCTTCAGATTAGACATCACTGTTGGAGCAGACATATCACGCTGCAAAGGACTTCAAGAATCATCTTGAACAAACAAATCCGTCGGGCACCTTCAAGAATCATCCTGAACTGATAACCATTCTGGAGACTTTATTCTGCTGGGTATTCCAGGAATCTTCCTGGGCAACTCTTGCTGAGGACGCTACTGGGGAACCCAAGCATTATACTAGGCGAACAACCCGGGAAACTGCGCTGAAGTCTTAAGAATCATCTTAAGCAAACGGCCCTGCTGAGGAATTCCAGAATCGTTTTGAATTGACTTCGCTGAGGATCTCAAAAATCATCTTGAGCGAGTGACTGTGGGGATTACACCGGGGTCTTAAGAACCATCTTAAGAAAGCGACCTTGTTGGGGAGAACGTCAGGAATCATCCTGAGCAACTGGTCTTTTGGTGGAACACCTGTAAGACAAGAACGATAGTAACCTAGATCATGCTTATGATGCATATGCTTTGGCGCCATGCCCCACACGGTGGAAATGATATGCGTTTATGCTAAATGCTATGCAATCATGCACAATGCTATGCAATCCCGTCAGCAAAATAAATGCCGAGAGGGAAATTCTTCTGCCAAGGAGAAAGAACTGCTCAGATAGAGGAATCATCCTACTGAGGAGAACGTGAACATGCCAATGTCAATCAGGCTCTGTCTGGGGAACTGATCTTCCGCGGACTGCTGCATGGAAAACAACTTCAGCTGATTTCTGCAGGGGACGAAGCTCTATGAGAACCCGAACCTGCTGAAGGAAAGCGATGTCAATCGCGGGAGTGAACTGCGCGGCCGTCTCGGCTACTCTTCTGGTGATAATAACTCTCTGGGGAAACAACTTCAGCTGCTCCACACTCCACTAGGGAAAACATGGTCTGATCAACTTCCAAGGACTCAGCTCTCTTGGACATCTGCAAACTCGGCTGAGGAAGGAGAAGTCATTCTGCTTCGCTGGAGAGAGTACGACTCTGGGGAAAATACAGCATCAGCTGCTCAATATCTGCTAGGGAAGAAAGAATCATCTGACTTCGGGGGAGAGTACAACTCTGCAGAGGAGTACAACATCAGCTGTTCCAATACTCTACTGGGGGAGAGGGAATCATCCCACTTCGGGAGATAATACGACTCTGGTGGGGAATCTCAATTCCGCTGGAGACTTCAGTCTGACACCATCAGTTACTGTATACTTCGGCGTATGAATCATTTCCTACGAATCCTGCACTTGTGACCCGGTGATGGGGAATACACCTGCTTCGGCGACTTTACCGGGGAAAGAAAACAACTCTGCTTGGGGATGCTTCCTTCAAACCATTGACAACTGATTGTACTCTGCGGGAATTGACCTAAACTGAGGTTGATTGCGCGCAGCATACTGCTGGAAATGCCCCTACTATCACGGATATCGATCTTAATCTGCTGAGGATACTCCTGATCCTACTCTGATACGGGGTAAAATACGATCTCGACTCTTCTGGGGATAATAAGCAACTTTCATCTGCTGAAGAGTGGCAATTCTGATTTAACAACATCCACAAGGAATTCAAACATTACTCGGAGCGCTGGCGTCCGTCGAGCTTCGTATCGGGGAACATGACAACATGCGGGTCATTGGGAAATACTGTGTCAGATACCTTTAGGTTTTTTTTGTTTTTTTTGTTTTTCTGGTTTAGGGTAAACACAGATTATGTACACAGTGGGAGATATAAGAAATACTAGACGAGAACTAGCATTCAGGGTGGACTACCAAACGAGAGCTGATAGCGAAACATGTTAGGTTGTCAAACGAGAACTGACTTACGGGTTCTGGATATCAGACGGGAATTGATTTGGTTTGGACATCAGACGGGCTGACTGGATAACAGACTGAGGTATAGACAACCAGGCGAGAACTGGCTGAAAGCTGACGTACACCAGATGAGAACTGGTATAACACATAGGTTAAAACATACGATGATCAGACGAGAACTGGTTATGCGATGACATGTACCAGACGAGAACTGATACAACACTTGAAGAAACGGTGACCAGACGAGAACTGGTTACAATAAACTGCACCAGACGGGAACTGATGCTTACAGAAGGGTGGGCCAGACGAGAACTGGTTACCGGTTTGCCAGGCGAGAACTGGACTTTGGAAACGACTGGTTACTGACACGCAACAGGTTTAAACTGTAGGACAATGATCCAACGACAACAAGGTCTTCTTATTTGAAAGGTTCCGGTTTTTGATAAGGGTACTGACATGATCCCCGATACTCAACTCCGGCTGGGGATAAACAGGCTGGTTTGAACAACTTGCCCCAGTACACTCAGCTGGGGGTAACAAGACTGGCTTGAACAACTTGCCCCAGTACAATGCAACTTGCCCCAATCTAACTCTTGGGAGTACTTGCTCTGAACAGCTCTCTACAAGACGACTTCGAGAATATTTGCCCCGGTATCTGTACGACAACAGAATTCAATCTCCATTAGACACCTATCAACCCAGCTGGCTTCAACACTTTCTGCGATGACTTGCCCCTGAATGAGCGTTCTAGCGACTTAACCCGATCTGATTATCCACTGGAAGGTTCTGCTTTCAAATCTCAGTGCTCTGTATAATTGCCCCTGATTGGCTCTCGAGAAGATTCCTTTCTGATCAACTGCTTCTCAAACAAACTGCCCCTGCTCAACTGAAACTTCGGGACTGGTCCTCAGACTAACTGATACTGAACTTACTGGAAGTCAATGCCCCTGAATGAGCGTTCTAGCGACTTAACCCGATCTGATTATCCACTGGAAGGTTCTGCTTTCAAATCTCAGTGCTCTGTATAATTGCCCCTGATTGGCTCTCGAGAAGATTCCTTTCTGATCAACTGCTTCTCAAACAAACTGCCCCTGCTCAACTGAAACTTCGGGACTGGTCCTCAGACTAACTGATACTGAACTTACTGGAAGTCAATGCCCCTGATTCACAAGGCTTCACAACATACGCCATCATGGTTCAGACTGCTGAATTACTCAGTCCTGCTTGATTATTCCTTGCTGGAATTTCTTTCATGCCAACTACTAACCTGCAATTAAAATCGTCTGCTTACGAATGGTAATCTCAATGCAGTGGTTATGCAGATTTTGAAAAAAAATTTGAGCTGTCACTCATTTACATGCATATGATTGTGAGTGACGAATGAACCAAAGTTCAAACGTGGTGCTTACGTGGTCAGTGAAAATACAACAAGGATGTGACTAGCAAGTCAAGAAGGAGTCATGTTACTCAACCTTATTGTAATGCGCTTCAGACTAACCTTACCTCAATTAGGTCTTTTAAGGGTTGTATCGTGGTCGGGTTCACGGTTCGTGAAACAAAGGATATTTGGCTCAAATTTTGATTTTTACCCACCCCTTCTACGTGATGATCTCCGATACTACAGTTCAGTTAACCCAGCACAAGCACTCGCCTCTTCAAGAAGTACGCTGAATGGTAAGGACCACAATTAAGGAAATCACAAGCTTTTCTTCTAGAGTGATAGTTACTCCTTCTTTGCTTTCGGTGTCTGTGTACACGACTTTGCGACTTGCTGGGGAAAATTTTCTTTCCCTCTTTTCCATTCTTTTGATTCCCTAATTTTTGCCTGGACTAACTCCTTTTGAGTTCTTTTCGATTTTTTGTTTTCTTTTGAAGTCCAGCGGGATGCCCTGATTTTTGCCTAAGTATTAGCTTTCTCAGTTTTTCTTTCTTTTTACTTAGCGGGCTTTCTTTCTTCTTTCTTTTGGAACAAAGTCGTGTGACACTGGTTGTCTTGATTGCTCCGAAAGGATTGTAACTGTCTCACTCCTGATTGGTGAGGTTTGACCTCTTGAAAGGTATAAACTGATTGGTCCTCGAAAGACAACACTCCTCTGTAAGACTTGAACGCTCGGTCAAGCTAACTGACGACTACCCTGCCCCGGGTTAAGATATGAGGGTTAAAAAGTCCGAAAGAACTTCCTACTTCTCGGCTCGAAGTGGTTGACAAGGGACTAACTCCTTATATCTCCAGTGTTTGGGGGATTTGAAACAATGCCTTATACGTCATCGGCAAGGTTTTATCTGAAAGCAATACGATCATTGGTTATGAGTTTTAGTTTCATCATCCTCCCTCCGATCTTTGCTAGTCACGATGATAAAGTGGAGTGAAAAAAATGCAAGTGTCAGTGCAATGCAGTAAATGAGCGACAGCGACATGATTAATTCAGAAAAATGCATAGTCACTTTATTATTATCACCCTTCAAAACATACAACGTTTAACAGCAAGTAGTAACTAACAGAAAAAGAAACTACAAATGCAAATGGTATAAAAGTCTGAGGACTGCCAATGCTGAGGGCGCCTGCCTGTCTGAATCACTGGCTTCTTTGCTGGGGAATACTTTCCGAGTCCACGAGCTTAGACAGCTGAGCGGTTGGGATGAACAAACAGAAACCCTTCTCGAAAGGAAATGCGATCTTGGTCAATCAACTGCTGTACCTTCGCCTGAAATGCTTTACAATCTTCGGTTGAATGCCCCGGAGAGCCACCATGATAACCACACTAAACATGGGGATTATACCCAGGAGGGTAAGGTTCTGGAACGGGCTTGAGAGCTTTCGGTTCCACCAAGGAATTCTGAATCAACAATGGAAGAATCTGGCTATACGGCACAGGTACTGGATGGAAATGAGCGTTCCTTCGTTCCAAGTTGTTACGAGGTCGGTTCTGATTCTGACGCTGATTCTGATAACCTCGGCCACGGGCTCGTGTACTTGCAAGAGCAGCGACATAAGGTTCCCGATGGGATGCCCCAGGCACAGTTGTCTGTCCAGAATAACGAGACACAGAAGATATTGACCGCTGAGAAGACGGAGAACCAACAGATTTCACTGATTCGACTTGAGGATATCCAACATCTGTCAGGACCGCATTGATCATAGTTTCATCTTCAGATTGAGAGCTATAGAGAGATTCAGTTTCACTGGCCTGACCTCTTGAAACATTCGGGATTCTTCCAGTCTTTACACCATACTCGATGCGCTCTCCCGTCCTTACCAACTCAGAGAAATTTGGTGCGGTTTCAAACATTCTTTCGAAGTACGGGCTCTGCAAGGAGTTTACGAACATGCCTTTCAGCTCTTGGTCTAGGAGTGGTGGTTGCACTCTACCAGCAAATTCTCTCCATCTCTGAACATACTTTCTGAAAGATTCATTGTTCCCTTGAGACAATTCTTGCAGTTGCACGCGAGTAGGAGCTTCGTCAAGATTATAGTCGTACTGCTTCAGAAAGGCATTGGCTAAGTCCATCCATGATCGGATCTGATCACGCTCTAACTGCATATACCAACTCAGAGGTGCCCTAGTCAGACTATCTTGAAAGCAATGAATCATCAGCTTGTCGTTGTGCACAAATGAAGTCATTCTTCGGCAGAACATCACCAAATGTTGCTTCGGGCAACTATCTCCTTTGTACCTTTCAAACCTCGGCATTCTGAACTTCGGAGGTAACATTAGGCCAGGAACCAGACACATATCTGCAGCACTAGGAGTAACAGCGTCTTTACCTTTCAAGGCTTTGAATCTCTCATCTAATGCATGAAACCTTTCAGCATACACGGGAGCTAATGGGTCTTCATTCTTTGCTGTTGGGACCTCTCTTCGGGGCTTTGGCACAGGGAAGGCAAAACCCTGGTAGTCTGAGACATCAACAGAAGGAGAACGTTCACCTCGGGCAACAAACTGCTCACGCAGACCTTGGTCTTCAACAGATGGCTGCACAAGCTGAGTTGCAGTAAGGTTGTTCACTTGCGGAAAGTCTTCGTCGTGCGGAGATCCATACAGAGGATTGGACGTCATGGTGAAACCTGACAAGGTATCAACAAACTGGAAGCTGCTCTCTGACATAGCTACCGACAACTGTCAGCTGACTTCACTGCTTGACTCTGATCAAATCTGCTTCCACCTCTTGGTCGTCTTCAATATTCACCTTCAGAACCAAAATAACGGCTGGATAAGAGCTCTGACTAGCTGGCGAATGGTATGCAATATGATGCGAAGATGCTTATGCAAATGCAATGCAATGCAACAAACACGGGATCACAGCCCCCACACAATCTAAATACTGCTGCACTGCTGACGGAGTATGGTTGCTCTGAAGAGAAGACCAGAATAACGGGTAGGTTGAAAGTCAAGTTTCCTGCACAAAAAAATCCCCCCACTCACAGGTGTGGTCCTATATCCGACAAGGTACGGCATCCTATGCGGTCGTCAGCGTCACAGACTTTCAGAACTGACGATACGATTCCCAGAAGGAGTGGCATCATCGAGTCCTGAAGAGGCCTCACTTAGCTAACTTCCAAATGATCGGTTCCCAGAGTCGACAATCCTCACGTCTGGACTCCCCTCAGATCCTCAGGACCGGAAAGGAGCACCTCTGCGAGAACCTCGTCTGAGTGCAGATTTTCGTAGGGAACTGTGCCTGCTCAGCAGACAGGTTCGTCTACTACTTCTCCGCAACTATATCTAGGTGCATACTCAAGCCCAGGTCCGGCTTATCTCTCAATCATAGAACACCCGTAACACCCCAACAGCAACAGATAATATCGATAAATAAGCCCCAAATAGACAAGCAAACAAGCGCTAGGATTGACTCTCTTAAGGGACGTTGGATCCCAAAATTGACTCGCTTTCGGGACGTTGGATCCCAAAATTGACTCGCTTTCGGGACGTTGGATCCCTAGGAAACTATCAAGTCCCCAGCAGAGTCGCCAGCTGTCGCTACTGCGAAAATCGGCGCCGGCTGACAGAAGAGTCGCCACCGTGCGTTATTTATCCCTCAGAGCGGGAAAGGAAACGCTCGAAGTAAACCTCGCAAAAAACGGGGAAAGGTATGGTCATCGCAACCAAACCCTGGGTTCGGGAGTCGGTTACGCAAGGGGAAGGTATTAGCACCCCTCACGTCCGTCGTACTCGACGGGATCCACGCTTGCTTGGGTTGTCTAAAGGATGCAAATAATCTATCTACGGCTGCTAAATCTAAACGGAAGGGAAATGACTCGATAGAGCGTCGCACTCTATGCCTACGTATTCTCAAGAGAGAAAGTCAGAGTCAACGTAGTTCGGGACTACAAGGAAAATTGGCTCGCCAATACCTCGCGTCTTGTGCCTACGTACTTCCATACTGTATGGAAGATCAGAGCTTTACGTAGTTCAGGCTAACTACGGCTAAACAAACATTCTCACACAGCAGTGAGAAAATCCACTGGTTTCACAGGGTCGGGAACCTATGGGCAAAACTATGGCTTGGTCTCAAATGCCCTCGAGCAAGAGAGAAAAAAGGATTACAATTAATCGTCAGCGGGAAAGTCTCGATCGCACAGCAGCGAGAGAACAGAAGGTTAGTCGTTAGTGTGCTCGCTAGGATATCGCATCCTATGCCTACATATTCTCGTCTGGAACGAGAAATCAGAGCAGCTGTAGTTCGGCTACTTCGGGACCACAGCTCAAATCTCGTTTTATTAATCTTCTGAAAAATGATTACAATGAGTGAATACTGAAAAATAACCTCCTAGGAAACACTGTCCTATCCTATCCTGAAAAATCGACTGACAAAAAGTCCCCTAACAAGTGGACATTCTAAACTATCCCTAAAATCGTAAAATAATCTCTATGAAAATATATCCTAAAAGAAAATGTGCTTTTAAAAAATATTAAGTCTACTTTAATATTTTTTCTTTTTTCTTCTTTTCTTTTCAACTATTTTCTCCTCTTTCTTTTCTATGTATTTTTTTTACAATATTTTCTCTCCTTTTTCAATATATTTTTCTCTTTATTTTCTTTTCTTTTTTCTCACTATTCCCTTTTTAATATTCTCTTTTTTTCATAATATTTCTTTTCCTTTATTTTCTTTTATTTATTTTTCAAATATTTTTCTCCATATTTTTCACTATTTTTTCTATATTCTTTTCCTTCTTCTTTTTTCTTTTTCAATATTCTCTTTTCTTTCATTTTTTTCTTCTCTATTTTTAAAGTCTCAAAATAATAAAAGAATAAAAAAAATACAAAAAAGGGGAGGGGGGTGCACATCCCAACTGGGGGGTTGATAAGCAGAAAACAAAAAAACAAACTGCAGACTGGGCCCAGCCCAGCTGCTATTGCTGCAAAACGGAGGGGGGGTGCAACATTGAAACCCGGGGTAGCCAGCAGCAAAACTCGTATTTGGGCCCAGCCCATTCACAGCCAAAAACGAGGGGGGAAGGCGTCTCAAAAAAAATTGATTGGGCCTGGCCCAATCCATCCTTCTCCTCCCTTCTCTCCATTCATTCTCAGAATAACCAAAAACCCTCACACTCCTTCTCCTTCCTCATGGCGCCGCCGCCGACCACGCTCCTCCGTCTTCCTCTCTCAATCTTTCTCCTCCATTCTCTCGTTCTCACCATTCTCAGCCTTTCTCTCATACTCAATATCAAACACTCAACCCGTACAGATTCAAATCGCAGCCTGAAGATTTCAACAGAAACTTCTTAAGAAGATGAAGGTCCGCTGAAGAATCCTTGATGATGTTCGTCTTGGAAGCTTCTTTTCTGGAGAACCTGGATCTTGAAGGATGAACGTGTTGGAGATTTGAAGAGATTTCTGGAAAGTATTCGAGTTCTTCGCTGACGATTGTTGAAGAATGCATGTAGTTTGAAGGAATCGTTGGAGAGTCTTGAAGAAGATCTGGAGGACGTTCTTGATATTGACGAAGATGATGATTCTTGATGAACGTTTTTTGAAGATTTTCTGGAACTGCTGAAGAACGTGAGGGAGGTTCTTGAAGGATTTCGCTGAAGACTCGTTGAAGATTTGTGAACGGCGAACTGGGATGATGTTGAGAGGAAGGTCTGGGTTTCTGGAGATTGAGATGAACGCAGCGGATGAAGATTTCTGGGATCTTCACGAGTTTCTGGAAAACCTGGAAAACACGTTGAATGTATGAACGTTCTTCAAGAACTTCTGGAAAATGCGTTGAAGGGATGGGTGTTCTTCAAGAACTTCTGGAAAACGATGAACTTGATAATTGTGAGATGAACACCGGTGATGATGATGATTGGTCGAAGTGTTGATGATTCTTGATGGAGAATCTGGTCTTTCTGGAAATTTGTTGAACGGAGATCTGGAGAGGATGAAGATCGGAGCAAGATGAAGAAGGTTGATCGGTAATGGATGATGAAGGGAGGATAAGAGATGAAGAGGATGAATGTTGACCGGAGATCTGGGTTTGTTGGAGGTTTTCTGGTGAGGTTTACGGTGGCCGCCGGCCATGCATGCCGGCTGGTGGGGTTTCCCGGTGAGGCGTTGGTGGTGTGACGCGTGGCCAGGGATGGTGGAGGAGTGTTACGCATGCAGGACGCGTGGAGATGCGTGGCAGAGATAGTGGGTGGAGACGGTGCATGGCCTCCACGTGGCCATGGCGTGGCAGTGAGAGAAGGACGCTGAGAGTGCGTGGCGTGTGTGTGAGGTGTAACGTGGGGCATCCCTGTTTAACACGTGGCGCTGAATGTTTTATATTGCTGAGAATTTTCTGGGAGCTTCTAGATCTTTCTGGACGTGGCTGGAAACTGCTGGACATTGCTGGACACTTGGACTGCGAATTTGGGCTTGCTGATTGAATTTGAATATAGGCCCAATGAATTAATCTGATAAAAAAAACTCAAAAACCTGCAATGAAAAAAAAGATCAGCCCAATTTAACCTAAACCTAATTAACTAAACTAAACTCAATTAATTGCTAAACTAATAACACTCTAATAAATCCACTAATCTAAAAATTAATAAATCTCTATTAAATCTAAAATTGATTAAATTTCTATTAAATCCCTAATAAAACTATATTAAATTCTATGAAAAAAACTATATTATTTATTAAAGAGATTAAAAGCTATTAAAACTATTTTAAAAACTATTAATATTCTAAAAATTCCTAAAAAATCTATTAAATCCTAAAATGATTAAAAAGCTATTAAAAAACCTAAAAATGACCAATAAAATCCAGAAAAATCACAATAATTTCCCGAGGAACAAAATAAGCACCGGACGACACATAACACCGCGAGAGCGCATCAAAATAGCCGGTAAAAATAAACGGGCACCGAAATATCCCAAAAATACGATTCTACCTATCTGAACTGATAAAAGACACCTGAAACACGAGACGAGAGCTGTGATCCCGATAAAATCAAAACAAATGAAAAATGCACTGCATGCAATATGCAGATGCGAATGCGATTATGCGTCGAAACCTCGAGCCAGATACGAGACCCGGTTGGTCAAATTTTAGGGTGCAACACCGAGATATCGCATCTCGTGCCTACGTAACAAGACCACATGTTGGTTCAAAATGTTTTACCTGAGTAGGGTTAACAAACGGTTCTAGCAGTTGGTGTATGCAGCTCGACCTTTGGAGACTTAGGTGTTTACCGTTTGCGGTAGAACCGAGAGTTAACAAAACTCTCCTTATGAAAATGATTTCTAAGGATTAAAGGTCCCAAAGGACAAAAAGAAGTTTGATTTTTGTTTTTGAAGTCTTTTAGAGAAGACGTGTTTTGAGTTTTGTTTGTAACTCATGTTGCACTAAAGACTTGGACTTAAGAGTGAATGCGTCGCATGTCACCCAAAGGGTACCACACTAAACATTCAAGCTATTGAAGAGAGACCCTCAAACAATCCTTTCTCAAGTGCTTAAGGCTCGTAGCGTACGACACATGTTAATCTTTATTAAGTGTTTTAAAGATGTTTGAAGATGAGAAGAGAAAGGACGCTCTAAAGGGGAACTAATCCAATCCTAAATTTATCATGCAAAGTTGATCCTATGATTGAGGTTTGGAGGGAATTAACTAATGTTATCATGCATGGTTAGAACCCTAATGTCTGTCATAACTTCTTTTGAACAAGAGAAGTTAGAGTCCCTAAGGGAACATGGCAAAGGAAAGCAACATCAAAAGAAATAATCTGAAAAAATAAAACGGTAAGTAAAATGCATGCAATGCAGCAATACAAGCAGAAGGGGACAAACTCAACTTCTATAGCAAACAAGCAAAAGCAACAAAATACACAGGCAAGGGAGACAAACTCAACCTTCAGCCAACAAGCAAAGCCAAACAGTAACAGACAAGCAGAGGGAGACAGACTCAACCTCTAATGCAAACAAGGGAAGGGAGGCAAGCTCAACCTTTCAATGCATTTAAGCCTAGAACCAACTACATGAAAGCCTATTCTAATGCAACACACTAAACAAACAGTCACACAAATACAGTTAAACAACAAACACAACAGAGCAGCACAACAACACTCTTGCAGTCTGACAGTCTGTCTTCTAGTCCAAGTTATCTGTCCAAGCTATCCATCAAGAGAGAAGGGAGTAAGGACTTCATCTTCAAACTTCAACTTGCTCCATCAAGAGATGATGAGAATCAACACAAAGATTATTGCATGATGATGGGAAGCATGATGGAAACCAAGGGAATCCATCATGGCACTCAACCACTCATCTAAGATTGGTATCCTCAAAGGTTTTATCTTTTGTGGTAGGCCTTTAGTCCTTCCAAAGGAGGGACTAGGCTCCCAAAAAGGAACCTTACATCATTGGATAGGAAATGGAATGCAAACCAAAGCAAACCACAATTATGAAAAAGGAAGAAACTCCTAAAGGCTCTAAAAACCCTAATTCTACAAGCTCTAAAAGCAACTCTCTAAAGGGAATTAATGCACCAAATTAAACCTTAATATTCAATCTACAGAGGCATCAACATGTCTACTAAACCATCAGAAAATGTTTGGAAACTTATCATGAACTAACGGTCACTTTTGAAGTTCAACTATGGGAGGTACTATGCTAGAGGCATCCTACGAACAGCCTAGATGTAAAATCTAACTAAAATAGTAAATCAACTCCTAAAAATCTATAAAAAATTATAAGAGGTCCTAAAGGTATTGGGAACCTATGGTAAAACATCCAGAGCTTAAATCAATGTTTAAGGTCACTAATGAAATTCTAAACCAACAGTTGTCAAGTGAAAGTTCAAATGAGGAAAGCTCTAAAAACCTAGTTCAAAACTAATCTTAGATTTATCTAAAAATCACCACAAAATTCCTATAATCTCATCAATATGTATACTACCAGCCAGCCAAATATCAACTTCTAATTCTATGCCAATCAATGGTACAAAAATCAGTAAGCAACAAGTCCAAAATGCCAAATTAAATGAATTCAAGAAAATAGAAAAATGGAAATTAAATTGAAAACAACACAAAAATAAAATCCTAGAGCATCAAAAAATCAGAAATTAAACAAGAAGCATGCATATATTTTTTCCATAATTTTCTGATCATTATTCTATTTAATATGAATTAAAAATGATGAATGCAATTAAAGAAAATGAAAAATGAATTAAAAGAAATAAAAAGCCTCAGAAAAAACCACAGCCCTAGGATGGATTGACTAGTCTATGCATCTAAGGGAAGAACGCGCGCCACATATGCTGCCAGGTCATTTAGTGAAACTCAGCGTTTTGCTCAGTTATGTGGTGCGGTTTAGTTGACTCACGTGTAGGCAATGCCCTAATCTTGGACGTTCATTGGAAAAGTAGGGTGATCCTAAGGTTCTCGTGCTGACACGCAGGCTGGTCAAAGTCAACCCTAGCCAAGAAGGGATCTGGCACGCAGGATGGCATTACCTAGTCAATGCTTTCAAACGGATCTAACGGTGATGGCTCATCTTTTACCTTTGAATTGAAAAAAGAGAGGGAAACTATTGGTGGTGGCCGGAGAAGACCTCCGGTTGCCTTCTCCGGCGAGGCAAACGGTGATACACATCAAAACCTATCCAAACTCAACGAAACCAGTATGGTCCTTCTCGGATTTTCACAAGGATCCTGAATCTAATCTCCATTTTCTCTAGTTCTCCATGAATGACTAGTTTCGAAGGCCAACAGAATTTGCATCAAAACTTAAATCATCTCTAAACTTCAAGATTATGATCCTAAAACAATCTATGTTCTTTCTATAACCTAGCCACATGTCTAATTCATCCTAAAACAGCATAGAATGAGAGAAATTTTAAAGAGTAAAAACCTGAATATCAGCTTGAAATTGAAGGTGCTTGAGTGTGAATCTTGATGCAAAACTATGCAGAATCCTTCATTGATGCTTGCTTGTGCTTTTGGAACCCACAACTCTTCTTGAAATGGCCTTGAACTGCAAACATGATTTTTTCTTTGGAAGCTTCAAACTCCAACTATAATAACTATTTTCTTCACCAAACTGCCACCACCAATGATCTGAAATGGATCCTGAACTTATGTATGATCTGTTTGGATAATTCTTAGGCCCAATGAAAGCCCAATTCAATCAATCCAAGTTTCACATTTTCCTTCAATTTCCAAACATGGTAGCCATGAATTCTGCATAGTTTCTGCTTCAAACAGCCTCAAATACATTGTCGGTAACATAGTGAGTATGAATGGCCAAGATTGCTCCCTCAATTCCATCCAATGGTTGATCTTTGTTGTGTAACTTCATCATGAAGCAACCAAAAGAATCCCCATGAAATATGAGTCAAATTGAAATTATACCAATGCCATTGTGTTCAAAGTGTTATTTCCAATCAAAATATGTACCAACTTGTCATTTTTTGACCCCTTGTGAATTATTTTGAATTTTCTCCTTCTAACCCCTTTAAAAGTGCCCTTTGTCAAATTTCCTTCAACCAACTCTTGTTCCAAGCCAAATCAAAGCATCCTTGATACTTGGTTGAGTCTAAATCCCATTTTGAGCAATTTTCATGTTGGAAAAAACTTCATTTGAAGTGTGCAAGATAGGGAAAATGACCTATAATGCAAAATGGCCTATAATCAAAGTTTCCCAAAATACCCCTGCCTTGCCGAGCTCATAACTTGAGTTCTACAAATCCAATCAAGGACTTCTAGTACTTTTTGGAAAGCAAAGACCATGAGGAACAACTTTCATGTTTAGGTCAAAGCTAGGAGAAATATCCTTCTAGGTCAAAAATGCCTTGGAAGTTGGTTGACTTTTGTAGACAAATTTGACATTCATCTGATGACCTGTAACTTGTCAGCTTCACAAATAGAGTTCCATAAATCCAATGGAGGACTTCGAGTACTAAAAAGAAAGCTAAGAACATGCTCTACAATTTTCATGTGGATGCCAAGATGAGATGAAGATCACATCTTGAGCTATGTGGTCTTGAAGTTAGGCACTAAATAGGGGATTTTACACTGAGAACCCTAATTTAGCAACTCCTCACACTTTGAATTATTCTTGAATTAATCTTGGAATAACACCTCATGCATCTCAACACAACCTTCCATGATCACAAAGACTTAGAAATGAGTCTTAATCTCCTTCAATTGCACAGTTAACTCAAGGTTGACCAGATGAAAACCCTAATTGCAACACCTTCAACTATGACTTTCCACACTTGCCATGAACACTTGAATGAACTCCACCATGACCCTCAAGGCCTCCAATGAGCTTCAATGACAATCTCCACCCCTAACCATGGGCTTATGATCCCTAGATGATCCTCAGATAGGCTCCTAGACAAAAGTTGAATCACATTCATCTGCTTGCCTTTCTTCAATGGCTTTGACTTGCTTCTGATGATGATAACCACTTAATGACTAGAATATAATCTCTTGATTAGGCCTTAAACCTTTGATAACCTCCACTGGCTAAGCGCACCTTTCCTGGTCCCTTGTAAAATGCAACATGACTATGCAATGTGAATGCTAGAACAATGATATGTTAATGCAATGAAACATAAACCAAGTAAGAAAAAGGTTAGGCAAATTTTGGGGTACAACAAATTGTATTATCATGCATTTCATGGTTACGTGGCCACTGGAGTGGAGTCACGAGGTGCACACCAGAGAGGTGGCACGGGGTGCATGTTCGAGATGAAACCACCTTATCCCGACGTGGATCTTTGAGTCTGATTGATGGTGTAGATACCCATCACCATAGTGACGCTAAATCTTGAAGCGATACAACGATCCTTTGAGAAGGGATTGATATTCTGAAATCATGTGCATCAGCACATAGACATTTCATTAAGAATGAATCTGAACTATGCTATGTGTATTATAGTTGTAAATGATTATATACATGTGTTAGAATGAGATTTCTAGCCATGTATAATGTATTCTTTGTATATTCTTGTTGCTCCGCTATTTTATATTTGTTATTTTCGGATAGATGACCCTTTTAGTGGATGTGTGGGGGAATACGCCATTAGATCATGATGTTCCTGAGACGCGAGGAGCTACCACCGTCGAAGACGACGAACTTCACCTTTCCCGATGAATGAATCGAGACGTCCTAGGGGTTTGACCCGGCTCTAGGACATGTCTCGTTCATCAAGAACGTACTCGAGACTACTACTATCATTGGCATGGATCCGAAGACAACGTATTCCCAAAGGATTATCGCCTTCTAGACCCCAATATACTTGATCATCTCCAGATTCAATTCTAGAGTGATTGATCGTTTTGGATTGTTAGCATCCCCCTTAGCCCCACTTGGACCCTCACATGCCCTAGCCATGGGATGAGATCCGTTCTTTCATGGTATGCCCGAGCCTTCACTAGACTTAGAGACGCCCTTAGCATTCCCCCTGGCGTTCACTTGTGATAACTTTACCATGAGCGACCTCCCTTACATTTCCCAACTCATATTCCATCATTGAAGTTAGAATTTGGTAAGGGAGGTGACAATAATTGTAACACCATTCTACCCTGCAAGCAATTCATGATAATTAAAAACAATTATATCAGAGTATATCACCACAAAGGTGCCACGTTTCTTCATAAAATCATATTAACGTCTTACCCCGTAACACGGGTTTTGTTCATCATAATTTCAATCAATTATTAAGCAGTGGAAAGATTAAAAATCATCAGCATAATTTGTAATTCGAAGAGTTTTAAAAGAAAAAAAAAACTCATAACTTCATGATGTCAACAACAAAAAAACACAACGGTTCGACTCAAACATCCCGACCCGATGTTACATATCAGAACAAGACCCTCTACTCGACAGAAATAACCGAAATACTTCAAGTCAGTTCTTCATGCACCAAGAGCTAGTCTTGATCACCTACACGTTACCCACGTGGAGGAAACATTCAAACAGGCAGGGTGAGTAATCACAAATCATTATACAAGATATAAAGATAAGATAGACTAAGATAACATTCATCATACAAAAACATCATCATCATGAAATATATGCATCATCGTTTACCAAGTAGTATACTCACACCCTCATATCAAAGCATCATATATACATATTCGTTCATAAAGTCATCAAATCAAAAAATCATCACCAAAGCATCACTTAAGTCATAACATCATCACACGTCATTTTAAAAATCACCTCATCAATAATAACAATCATTCACATAGATGGAATGCCACACAACATGAAATACAAAACATAGAATCATGCATGTGGTACCAAATCAACATGTTATACTCATCAAAATGCAACATGTCAACCACTCAATGCATACGAACAACAAGGCACAAGACAACACAACAAAAGAAAAAAGTAAAAAATAAAACTACTACTCCTGCTCGCCTGGTGCTTGCCTGGCGAAGCAACTCGCTCGCTTGGGTTTCTCCCGGTAAAGCAGATGTGAATCCCCTCCTTCATACAAAAACCAGGAGCACTCATTTTTCACCTCTCATTTGCTTCCTCTTTCTCCTGGCGATGTCCAAGCAAATCCCTTCCGCCCGACGAAACATGTGCATCAGCAAATTCTGCTTCTGCGTTTATGCATCAAACCAGACCCAAACCCCTTATTATTTCCACCTCTTACAGTATGAAAATGCATACAATTAACATAGTAATTACAATCCAATAATAACACATCATCATAGACTTCATATATATCATCTTATACATCTAGAAACCCCAATTTCATCACAATTCCCCTCACTTTCATCACAATCTCACCATTCCTCAACCCCAAAACTAACTACATACATCTACACTCTATAATCATTATAATGAAAAGTAATACTCCCCATACCTTAGGTAACTTGATTTATTATCCTTCTCTTGAGTTTTACCAAAATTGCTCTGAGCTCTAGCTTCCTCCTCCTCCTTTCCTCAGAGTCGCTCTCCAACACACGATTGTTCAGAATGAATTAGTCACTTCCCTATTTTCCTTTATGTCACTCTTATCCTTTGGACCCTTAATATAATTTCCCAACTTTATCATTTTACCCTTAGTCTTCCAATTTTTTATTTAAAATAATAATAATAAGATATTCACATTATCCACTATTATTATCATGAAATAATTCTAATAAATCATATATGTTGCACCCCAAAATTTTCCCAACTTAGCTTATGTTTCATTTCATTCACATTAGCATTAGCATTTGCATTCCATTGACATGTATGCAGGAGATCGAGAGGTATGATTACCAATCAAAAGCTATACAAGACTTTGAAGCTAGCTGGGAGGCTTATTCAGGTGTTCGAGGGTTGATATCCTTGTCAGAGAAGTTAAAAGATCCTCAGAAAGAGTGATGGAAGCCCAGTGTGTAGGTCTCCTAACTTGAGAGTTGTGGGAAGCCATCAGATGATTCTGAGGCCATGAAGTCGGACTTGAGGTCTTGAGAGAGCTCATGAGAAATGTTGAAGATCACTTTGAGGCCTAGACAGGTCATTGTGCAAGATTAAGAAGCCTCAGCCATGATTGGTGCAGTTAGGGTTTGACTGGGTCAACCCTAAGTCAACTGAGGATTTGAAGAAGGTTGAGACCTAATCCTAGAGCCATGTGATCATGGATTTATGCATTGATATATTCTAATGATGATTCCAAGGTTAGCTCATCATGATTAAAGAGTTTGAGAAGTTTCAAGCTAGGGTTTCTAAGGCTTGACAGTGTAAAATCCCCTAGTTTGACCCCTATCTTCAAGGCAATTTAGCTCAAGATGTGATTGTCATCTCATCTTTCCCCCAACATGATTATTGTAGAGCATGATCTTAGCTTTAATTTGAGTGCTAGAAGTCCTTGATAGGATTTGTAGAACCCAAGTTATGGCTTTGACAAATTACAAGTCATCTGAGGAATGTGAATTTGGAGCTTGAAAGTTACCCAACTTGCATGAAACGTTTGCCCAAGAAGGATGATTTTTATGAACTTTTGGTCAACATGAATGTTGTTCCTTATTCTCTTAGATTTCTAGAGAGTACTAGAAGTCCTTGATAGGATTTGTAGAACTCAAGTTATGGCTTTGACAAGTCAAGGGTATTTTGGACATTTGGTGATTATAGGTCATTTGTGATCATAGGCCATTTTCACCAACTTAGAGGTCTCAAATGCATTTTTGTTCAACATGAAAGTTGTTCAAAATGATGTTTGTAGCTTGTCTAAACATCAAGTGTCCATTTATATGGGTTATATCAAGCATTGGTGGAAGAAACTTCTCATAAAAGCCATTTTAATGAATTAAAATGAGAAAATTCAAAATAAATGAGATTAACATGTTTTCAAGGCAAATTTGTGGTCATTTTGAATGGAATTGATGTTTTAGAAAGATTGGCATTGCCACATTTTTGATTTGAGGTCCATAACATAGCCATTTGGATGATTACTTCACAAGTAAGAAACATATCCTATACACTCCATATGTTGAAACCAAAGGGAGAAAACCACTTCATTACACTCCCTAATGCTTAAGTGAATGGTTTGGAAGGATTGTAGAGCATGAGCAAGGCTTGAAGGCACATATCCATATTGAAATTTGGAAGAAAAAGTGAAGATCCAAAATCCATAGTTGGGCCTAGTTTGGGCTTCTAATCCATCAGAACATATCATAAATAGGTTTTGGATCATGCTAGGAAAGTTCTAGTGCAGAATTCTGTTGAGAAGCCATTAGAGTAAAGTGAAGAAAAAAGCTTGAAGGTGAAAACTCGTTTTGGAGAATCAAGGGGTTTCAGCAGGAATTGATCACCAAGAATCGTTCACCATTAATCCTTGAAGAATTCTGCATGGTTTGGAAGAGAATTGAGGCGCATAACCACTGCAATTCAAGCTTCAAGGTTGGTTCTAACTTCTTGAAATTTCTCACTGATTACGCACTTTTAATCCATTAGAAGCATGTGGTTAAGTTCCCCTTAGGGTGTAGATGGATTCTGGATAATTGATTTGAAGATTAGAGACAATTTAGGGTTTATGCCATTTTCGGTTGAGACTTTGTTTTTACAAACCCTGCGTTTTTAGCATGAACTATTGGTATGGTTGGGATCCTGGTGAAATTTAGAGCAACTTTCATTCAGAAATCATGGCCAATGATGGTCTGTAGAGGGAGTTAGGGTTGCTTGATGGTGACCGGAAAAGCCACCAGCGGTGGCCTTCGCGTGCGCTGGTTGAGAAGTTGCAGACATTTGAATTGGAGAAGATATAATCTCCTCCATTCATTCATGAAGAGGACTTTGACTCAGACCTCCATCCAAGGTTCCCCGTTGCGCCACATACCCCCCCCCCCCCCCCTTAAACGCCCCGTTTTGATAAATGAAAATCCCAGACTTTGCTTCTTCGCTGCGTATACCAAGGGTGCATGGGTTCGAGTCTTTGTGTGTACTCTTTTTCTTTTTGATTAACTTGAACTGAATTGAACAATGGATCCAAGCGCCTGGGCCTTAGCATTGGTTGATATCAACACCCCTTTTCTGGCCCAAATGTTGAGTTGAACTAGTTATTTTTGCTATTTACCACGCGTTCATATCAATTTCCTGAATTTCTTTTAATTTTCATCATTTCATGTGACTTAGTAAATAATTCATAAAAAATAAAAGACTAACTCAATCAATTCCATTCTTTTTTCCATTGATTTCTGATTGAATCTATAATTTTGTAGATGAACAATATTAATAATTCATGCATTTTTTATTTTATTGGCATTTTTTGAATATTAATTGATATTAGAATAACCATGGTTGATACCTTGTTTTGATGAATTTGGTTTGAGCATTTGGTGATGATTCTTGCCTTGATTTTTTGTGTGTAGCTAGCATAGATATGCATGATCTCCTTAGATTTTTCTCACATTTTTGTGATAAGGGTAAGTGTTAGTTTTAAGTTGAAACTTTAGGTTCTCCATTTTTAGGGTTTATGGTTAGTACCTTTTGATTTAGGTTTTATTTCTAGGACTTGGTGGATGATTCAACCCCTGGAATTAATATGGTAGATTCATGATTGAATTAGGGTCCCTTATGAATTTTTGTAGGAATTTATAATGTAGTTTGCTATTTTAGTTTGATTTTAGTTTAGGTGCTAACTTTAGATGATTCTAATGCACTAAGTTGACTAGATTGATTTCTTTAGTTCCCTTAGATTAGGGTTTTGCCTCTCTTGCTCTTGGATGAGGATGAAGACATGATTGGGCTACCATGTAATGCTTGAGGAAGTTTGGATGTGAAGATTTCCCTTCTTTTGGTGTAGTGTTGATTAGGTGTTAAGATTAGGGTTTGTAGGCAGAGCTTTTAGATAGATTCTCTTCCTCCATGAACATGGAAGATGTTGATCACTTCCATTCTTCCCTATGATGAAAGGTCCCCTTGTAAAGGCCTCATCCCTCCATTGGTAGGATGTGTGGCTCTTTACAAGTTGGTAGAACCTTTGAGGGTCCCTTTCTCTGATGATAGGATGCTTAGTGGTGACCTTTGGTCTTCACTCTGCTACCAATCATCCAAACTTTGCTCTTGTTAGATGAATCTTTCTCCCTTGCTAGAGGATGGAGTTTCTTGCTTGAAGAAGATTGAAGGCTAGAAGTTGATGCTTCTCTGTATTTGAAGACTGCCATTGGAGCTAAGGCTTGGAGATCCAGGAGAGCAGGTTGACACTTGTGAAGAAAATCAAATTGAGATTAAAGAGAGAGCTGAAGCTTGGATAAGAAGAAGAACAAGTTGATACTTGTGATTGATGAATTTAAAGCTTGAGGAGGCAAGTTGATGCTTGCTCTTGAAGAGGATAAACCTGAAGAAGAGTTGCAGACTGAGGACTGAGTTGCTGTCAGAGGATTGCTTTACTGTGAAACTGTGGAGGCTGTTGATTTGCTTTCTTTCCTGTCTGTTTTCTTTCTGTGCAACTGTATTGGTGTGACTTGTTTGATTTGCTTGATGCATTAGAATAGGTCCATATCTAGACTGATGTAAGTTAGGAGCATGATTGCACTAGAGGTTGGGTTGCTCCCTCTGCTTGTATTGTTACTGTATGGCTTTGCTTGCGGGTATTCGGTAGAGCCTTGCTCCCTTGCCTATGTGGTTTGTATTTTGCTTGATGGCATTTTATTTTTCTGTATGATTGCAGTTATTCATATCTGGCTTGAGGTTGAGATGAGCTTGTGGAGGCTGATGCCCCACACACATTTCCTCTCTCACTTGCATTGCATGCAGTTTATAGTCGTTTACTATTTACTGTTTAAGCTGATGCTTTATCTGTTTCTGTTTATCATTGACATGATCCCCTAGGAATATCACTTCCTTTGATAAGGAAGTGATGATTAGAACTTTAGGTTGAAACCTATGCATGATAACTTCTAGGAGATCCCTGTTTCAAACTTCACCATAGGATGAATCCTTGGCATGACAATAGTAGGACTTGATAGTCTCCCCTTAGTTGAACCTGTTCGTTCTCTCTTCTCATCTCAAAACAAATTAAAATACATTAATAAAGGTTAACTGACGTCGTACGTTACGAGCCTTAAGCTATCTGAGAAAGGATTGTTGGAGAGTTTCTTTTCAACAGTCTGGATGTTTAGTATGGCACCCTTTGGGTGACATGCGACGCATTCACTCTCAGGTCATAGTCTCTAGTGCGATATTGGTTGCAAACATCCATAAAAAACAGTTCTTCCATTAAAGACAGAAAACAAACTTCAAACCTTTTTTGCCCCGTGGGCCCATAAGCCAAAGGAAGCTTTTCTAAAGAAAAGAGTGTCGTTAACTCCCAGTTCTACCGCAAACGGTAATGCCTAAGTCTCCAAGGGTCGAGCTGCGTACACCAGACTGCTGGAACTGTCTATTAACCTTACTCGAAAAAATAGATGAATCTGAATTCCCGTAATCCGAATTATCCCAAACTACGTAAGCTCTGATCTCTCATGCCTGTTGAGAGTACGTAGGCACAATACTAACGTATTGGCGAGCCACCTTCCCCATCACCCGTAGTTAGGCGAACTACGTTGACTCTGATTTCTCGTTCTCTGATGAGAATACGTAGGCATAAAGTGTGACGCTTTGCCGAGTCATTTTCTTTTCTTTTCAGACCAACCTTGATAGGTAGATAGATAAAACCAACTCGTCCGATAAACACAACAAGCATGGATCCCATCTAGTACGATGGACGTGAGGGGTGTTAATACCTTCCCCTTGCGTAACCGACTCCCGAACCCAGACAATGGTTGCGATGACCTTGTCCTATACCTTTTCGTCAGGTTTTTCCGATCGTTTCCTTTCCCGTTCTGAGGGATAAATAACGAAAGGTGGCGACTCTTCTGTTTTGCCGACACCTTATTTTCGCGGTAGCGACATCTGGCGACTCTGCTGGGGACTTCATAGTTTCCTAGGGATCCAACGTCCCTCATGCGAGTCAGTTTGGGGATCCAACGTCCCCTGTGAGAGTCAATCCTAGCGCTTGCATGATTACTTGTCGGGTTGTGTTTGTTTATCGCATTTTATTTCCCGCACTTTATTTTCAGTATGATATGATTATATGTGCTGTTGTGGGAGGGGCATTCTGATGAGTGAGAAGCCAGACCCAGGCTTGAGTGTACTTAGCATTAGTTGTGGAAATTAGTGGGCGCGTGCTTGCTTTGCAGGCACTAGTGTCTCATGAAATCCACGCTCAGACGAGGTTCTCCCGGTTGAATTCTTTTCCGGCCCTTTGGGCCTGAGGGGTTATTGGTTTGGAGGATTGTCGACTCTGGAGACTGATCATTTGGAATTCAGCTGAGTGAGGCCGCTTCAGGAGACGGTGATGCCACACCTTCTGGGTATCGTATCACCCCTCTTGAATGTCTGTGACGCTGATGACCGCATAGGATGCCGAACTTGTGTCAGTTTAGGTCCATACCTGTGAGCAGGGTTGGGTTTGTTGCAGGAAGCCTTAACCTTCAGACTACCTGGTTTTCTTGATGGTGAATCAGTTTTGTTGGTATCAGAGGTTCTTATCACCAGATATGATTGTTCTTGATAGAGCAGATTTATGGCCATGTATCAGAGGCCCTTATTATCAGAGATATGATTGTTCTTGATAGAGCAGATTTATGGCCCTGTATCAGAGGCCCTTATTATCATATGTGTGTTTGTTCTTGAGAGAGCAGATTTAGGGTCTGGTATCAGAGGTTTTCATCATCAGATATGTGTTTGTTCTTGATAGAGCAGAATTTACGGTCCGGTATCAGGGTTTTCTTCTTATCAGAGATAGGGTTGTTCTTGACAGAGCAGTATTGTGGTTTTGTTGATACAGAACCTTCACCTCTTCAACAGCATAGTCGTCTTGATCTCCTGCTGCATGATTGCATTTTGCATTGTCTTGCATACTCATTCGCATTTCATTAACGTGTGTCTGTGTTGCAGGTACCGTTCCCCCCCGATTCAGGTTTTCTTGCCCTCTATTGTGCTATTATGGGTTCTCTGAGGAAGACCGTGACTTACAAGCTCCCCACTCCTGATGTTGTTCAGCTGACTGGTTTGATTGCTTTGGCAGATGATTCTGTGAGAGGTGAATTCAGAAAGTCTTATGGGAAACTGCTCAACTTGGTTCGTAAACCTTCTGTGTTTGAGTTGAACGGGTTGCACACCTTGCTGCAGTTCTACGATCCTCCTTTGAGATGCTTTACATTCCGAGACTTTATTCTCGCGCCTACACTAGAGGAGTATGCTGATTTGTTAGGTGTGCCTATCAAGAGTCAGATGCCCTTTGTTCATATGGATGTTAAGCCTAATCTGGCTAGTCTAGCTCCTTCACTTCATCTGGATGCCTCCGAGTTGGTTTTGTCTAGTTGGAACAGGGTTCCTGGTTTCTCCTTGCAGTTCTTAGTGGGAAAGGCCCAACAGTGTGCCAAAGACGGATGTTGGATCGTGTTCAACGCCATCCTTGCTCTGTGCATATATGGCATCATTTTGTTCCCCAATATGCCTGACTTTGTAGACTTCGACGCCTTTCACACCTTTGCATCAGGGAATCCAGTCCCTACCTTGATAGGAGATGTCTATCATTCCGTCCACTACAAAAACGAGAACAGAAGGGGTAAGAATGTCTCATGCTGTGTACCCCTACTCTATAGATGGTTTGATAGTCACCTACCCAAGAAGGGTCCCTTTGCTTCGTCTGCAGCCACAGCTGAGTGGTCTGAGCGCTTGATGAGTCTGTCAGCAGAGGATATTGCCTGGTTTGATAGAGACAGGTTGGGTACTGAGATTATCTTCAGCTGCAACGGGTTTCCGAATATGCCTTTGATAGGCAGGAAGGGTTGTATCAACTATAATCCATCTCTGCTGGTCCGACAGTTTGCTTATGCTTTGAGAGCTCCGCCGAAGGATGAAAAGGTGCAGGAATCTCTGTACCTCACTGGTCTTCTAGTGGGGGATGTGTTATCCAAGCTTCAGCACGCTTGGAATGACATCAGTAAGCGGGGGAAGTCGTTGCTGGGGAAAAGTAATAGCGAAGCCTACGCTCCGTATGTGACCTGGATCAGAGCCAGAGCAGACATAATAGGGATGTTGTTTCCTCCTGCCAAGCTAGAAAGCCCTCCAGTGATTGAAGAGCCTACCGCCGTGCCTATTCAGCAGCATAATCAGGTGTTAGCTGAGAGAAATGAGTTAAAGAAGGCAAATGAAGAACTGGAGAAAGAATTGGCTCAACTCAGAAGCGAGAGAAGCAAAGCCGTCCATTCCTTCAAGAGGCAGACAAAGCTGGTGAACCAGTTAGGGACGGATTTGACTAAGCAGATAGCTGAGCACGAGCGTTTGGGTCAGGACTTCAAAGTTGTCAATGACGTACTGGCCACTAAGAAGCAGCACTTGAATGAAGCGTACCGGAGGATATCCAAGTTTAATCAGCATTGGAAGGCCACCCTAGCCAACGGCGAGCAACGGGAGGGTAAACTGAAGCAGCAGATCTCCAAATTGAAAGCCCAGGTGAAGGCTAGTGAGAAGAGGTTTGATGAAGAAACCGCTCGCAGATACACCGCCGAAGGCCTGCTCAACAAGGCTCTTGCTAACCTGAAGGAGCGCAAACTGATGTTTGAATCCAAGAAGCGGAAGTTAGAAGATTGTTTCGGCGAAGGAGCATGGGAAGACCCAGTGGAAGGTCTGCAGTACACTTTTACGCAGAGGGAGTTACTCGTCAAGGGGTTACTTACTCGGCCTGATCATCCAGAAACGAGGGATCTGTTAGAAGGGTTTTGAGCCCGTGGTCGTGCTTGACTATATTTGTAATCCTTTTATTTTGATCATTGTTGTATGCTGACCATCACCAGTCTTGTTGGTCGAGGTCATGCTATTGATTCTGCCTGTACTCAGTGACGTTGTGTGCTGCCTTGATGGGCTTCCTTTATATATGAGATGTTATTTCCATGACTGGACTCGGACTTCTTATTATCAGCACTGGCACTCAGGCACTAGGATCGGGGGATACCTCCCTAACGGACAGACACATGTTTGCATTCGCATGAAGCATCTGCATAACGAGCACTTTGTCGTTTTTTCTAACCCTTTTGTGTATACAGGTTGTTTCAGGTTGTTCCAGGATTGACCGAAGACCGATCCACCGCTATCCGACCAGAGAAAATCAAGCTAGAGCAATGGAGCAAGTGCAGACTGACGTTCAAGAACTCCGAGAGAGGATGGACCGCTTCATGGAGCTCATGCAAGTGGTTGCCAACGGCCAGGACCAGCTCAGAACATTGGTTCAGCCTCTGATTTCAAGGGTTGACAACAATGGTGTACTCCATGGTGGGACTGTTCTAACCCCTCCACCTGTTGAAACTCCTCAGAATGGCATCCCCGTGACCGAGGGGAATGGCAGTGGTAACAGCAACGTGATCGCCAACATGGGGCTTAATGGTAATACGACTGGCGTCGGTAATGGAAATTTTGAAGCTAATGTCAATGCTGGATGGGCAACGGCAACACAGGTGTCGGGAATCTGTATGGGCCTCAGCCGTGGTTAGAAGACCGTCAAGAAGATTTGTTCTCACAGAAAGGTGCTGAAGGAGAGCTGACTGCTGAAGCATGTCTGAGGTTTAAAGCACTCGAGGACAAGATGAGGAATTTCGAGAACCTGAACATTATGGGTGTCGACATGAGTAAATTGGGATTGATTGTTGATTTCAAGGTGCCTCCTAAATTCAAGGTACCCGACTTTGAAAAGTACAAGGGCACCACTTGCCCTCGCGTCCACCTGAGATCATACTACCGGAAAATGTCCGCTCACTCTGAAGACGAGAAGTTTCTGATGCACTTTTTTCAGGATAACTTGTCCGGGCCATCCCTGGAATGGTACATGAGTCTGGAGCCTACCAGTGTGCGCACGTGGAAGGAACTTGCTGAAGCATTCGTGCACCATTATCAGTATAACAGTGACTTGGCGCCGAACCGGGTTCAACTGCAGAACTTGTCGCAGAGGAACAACGAAGGGTTCAAAGAATACGCCCAGCGGTGGCGTGAATTGGCAGCTAGAGTTCAACCGCCGATGGTTAAATGGGAGCTTGTTGAAATGTTTGTAGCCACCCTCCCAGGGGTTTATTACGAGAAATTGGTCAGTGGTATGTCTGGAAGCTTCTCAGATCTCATCATCACCGGCGAGCACGTTGAAAATGGGATCAAATTGGGGAAAATTCAAGGTGATCTATCCTCAGCTGGAGGAGGAAAAAAACCGTATGGTGGCAAAAGGCGGGAAGGAGAGACGAGCGCCGTGTCCAACGCTCGAAGGAAGGGTAAAGGCCCTCGCCAACAGGTGGCTAGCATAACCATCCCTGCAGTCCAACAACCCCAGCCACAGCAGCAGCAGTAGTCAAATCAGCAAGGGTACAAAAAGTATCAGAACAGGGCACCTCTGTCAAGTCGTCACCTTGAAACACCGCCCATGTCTTATGCCCAACTGCTACAAACGTTGCTTCATTTACAGCTAATCCAGAAGAGAACCCTAGCTCCCTTGACAGGGGCACCTCCGACAGGTTATGATGCAAATGCAACTTGTGAGTTTCACTCAGGGGCACCAGGCCACACGATAGAAAACTACAAAGCCTTCAAGCACAAGGTGCAAGATATGGTGGACGCCAAGATCATCAATTTCTCAGATAATGTGCCGAATGTCACAAAAAACCCTATGCCGAATCATAGGGGAGGTGGGGTGAATGCCATTATTGAAGACGAGAATTTGGATGTGTTGACTGACGTCAGAGATTTGAAGACACCGCTCAGCTTCGTCAAAGCCAAGCTGATGAAGAGAGGTTTCTTCCCAGGCTGTGGAGAACTATGTATGGGCTGTGCGACTCATCCTGATGGATGTGAACAGTTGGTAGAAGGGATTCAGAGTCTGATGACCGAAGGAATCTTGCAGTTTAGCTGAAGGGCCGAATGTGGATCTGGAGAGGTAATGCTGAAGCAAGATGATGAGGTTGCCACCATCACCATCCCTCGTCGGACGATCACTATTTTTGCACCCAAACCGCCCACAATTACCATCACCAAGGCCGGGCCGATCCCTTTTGAAAGCACCAATGCTGTCCCGTGGCATTATGGGGAAGACGTCTACTGCAACGGGCAGAAGTTAGAATTGGAACCCTCAGGGTAGTGTATGGATAACCTAGTGGGAGTCAGCGGAATCACGCGCAGAGAGTATTTGCTCCACCCGAGATTGTGGCAGACAAAGCGGACAAAGCCGACAAAGCTAATGTAACCGATAAGGGAAAGAGTAAAGTCGTTGAGGAAACCCCTCGTGGGGTAGAGAAGGACTTACTTGTTAAAGACACTAAAGAGTTTATGAGGTTGATTAAAAAGAGCGATTACAAGATCGAGGATCATCTCCATCAAACACCCTCGAAAATTTCCATTCTGAATTTGTTGCTGTGTTCTGAGGCACATCGCAATGCACTGCTAAAGGTTTTGAATGCCACGTATGTACCGCAGGAAATATCGGTCAACCAGTTGGAAGGGGTCGTAGCCCACGTGAATGCTGGGAACGGGTTAGGGTTCACTGACCTGGAGCTGACGCCAAAGGGAAGAAAACACAACAGCGCCCTGCACATCTCGATAGAGTGTATGGGAACGATTATATCTCATGTGTTGGTGGACACGGGGTCGTCACTCAATGTTCTTCCGAAGAAAGCATTGATGAAGTTAGATACTCGAGGATTGATTTGTACACCCAGTGATCTGGCTGTGAAGGCTTTCAATGGAACTAAGCGTCATGTTTTTGGAGAAGTGACTTTACCAATCCAAGTGGGGCCGGAAACTTTCGACGCAGTCTTCTACATTATGGACATCATGCCTGCCTACAGCTGCCTCTTAGGCCAGCCATGGATCCATTCTGCTGGCGCCGTGACCTCCACGTTGCATCAGAAGCTCAAGTATGCTGTCGGAGGCAGCATCGTAACTGTTTGTAGCGAGGAAGACATAATGGTGAGCCATTTGTCGTCCTTCAAGTATGTTGAGATGGATGGAGAAATCCATGAAACCCTATGTCAGGCGTTCGAAGCTGTTAAAGTCAAGAATGTGGCTCCTGTAATCACCGAGAAACCAGAGATGACTCTCTCTTCCTTCAGGGAAGCCCGAGCTGTTGTTCAAGCCGGATCTACCCTAGGCTGGGGGCGAATTCTAGAGACACCTAACAAGCAAGACAAGTTTGGGTTAGGATACTCTCCTGCGGCTGAAGCCTCCTCTTCTCATAGTGCGCCGCGAGGTAAAGGACCGATCCAGTTTACCAGTGGCGGGGTGATATTTGAAGGTGTCAACACAGTGTCTGAAGACGGTGAAGACAGCGATTGCGACCTAGACTCCTGGATCCAGCCAAGCAAACCAGGCGAGAGCCTCAACAACTGGTCCATCAGGGATATCATCCAAGTGACAGGAAAAGAGTAATAATTTACTTTCTCCAATCATTGTACAACCCTATGTCCTACCCGGGGCATAGTGGTTTTATTGTCAGGGCCTTGTTTGATTATGTACATGCATTTTATCAATAAATCAAAAGGCGTTTTCCTTCGCATTCAAATGTTGTGATCCCTGTTATTCCTGTTTTATACTTGTTTTGAAAAACAACAAAATGGCAATGGGGTTTATGCTAACCTGCATATCCTTGTTTTAAGCTCAACCCTTGTTATTGTAGGATCCACATAGCAGATGACATCGACTCTGGACCTTCTACGACTCACTTCGACTTCGATTGCCCGATCTATCAAGCCGAAGAAGAGATTGATGAAGACGAAGACCTTCCTGAAGAGTTGGCCCGCTTGTTGAAACAAGAAGAGAAAGTTATTCTGCCTCACGAGGAAGAGATTGAGATTGTGAATCTGGGTTCTGAAGAGCTGGTCAGGAACGTCAGAATAGGGGCTGCATTGCAGGATGATGTCAAGCAGAGATTGGTCGAGATGCTAAGAGAGTATAGTGACGTCTTTGCTTGGTCATACGAAGATATGCCCGGACTTGATACTGACATCGTGGTCCATCACTTGCCGCTGCGAGAAGATTGTCCTCCCGTCAAGCAGAAGCTTAGAAGGACGCGACCAGATATGGCCGTTAAGATTAAAGAGGAAATTCAAAAGCAGCTTGATGCTGGCTTCTTAGCGGTCACTACTTACCCTCCGTGGGTCGCCAACATAGTGCCTGTACCAAAGAAGGACGGTAAGGTCCGAATGTGCGTCGATTATCGCGATTTGAATAGGGCGAGCCCTAAAGATGATTTCCCGCTTTCTCATATTGATGTGTTGGTCGACAATACAACTCAGTTCTCCGTATTTTCGTTCATGGATGGCTTCTTCGGTTACAATCAGATCAAGATGGCGCCGGAGGACATGGAGAAAACTACGTTTATTATGCCTTGGGGGATGTTCTGCTACAAGGTAATGCCTTTCGGTCTGAAGAACGCGGGGGCCACTTACCAAAGAGCAATGGTCACTTTGTTTCATGACATGATTCATCATGAGATTGAAGTCTATATTGATGACATGATTGCGAAGTCCCAAACAGAGGAGGGACATCTGGTCAATTTGTTGAAGATTTTTGAGAGGCTTAGGAAGTTCAGGTTGAGGCTGAATCCTAACAAGTGTACTTTCGGAGTACGGTCGGGAAAACTACTGGGGTTTATCGTGAGTGAAAAAGGCATCGAGGTTGATCCTGTGAAGATTAAAGCAATACAAGAAATGCCAGCGCCAAAAACCGAAAAAGAAGTTCGTGGTTTCCTGGGCAGAATAAACTACATTGCAAGGTTTATTTCTCAGCTCACAACCACGTGTGAACCGATGTTCAAACTACTAAAGAAAAATCAGGCGATTATCTGGAACGAGGATTGCCAGAAGGCATTTGATAAGATAAAACAGTATCTGCAGGAACCTCTGATCTTGATACCCCCAGTGGCCGGAAGACCCTTAATCATGTACTTGACAGTTCTTGAGAACAGTATGGGGTGTGTTCTCGGTCAGCACGACGAGATGGGCAGAAAGGAGCATGCCATTTACTATTTGAGTAAAAAGTTCACAGATTGTGAATATCGTTACTTGATGCTGGAGAAGACGTGTTGTGCACTAGCCTGGGCTGCCAAACATTTACGACAGTACATACTCAATCACACAACCATGCTAATTTCGAAGATGGATCCGATCAAGTACGTCTTCGAGAAGCAAGCGCTTTCGGGCAGGATTGCCAGATGGCAAATGGTGTTGACAGAATATGATATTCAGTACGTTTCCCAGAAGGCCATCAAGGGAAGCGTATTATCTGAGTACCTTGCCGAACAGCCGATCGAAGATTACCAACCGATGAAATTTGAATTCCCTGATGAGGACATCATGTTTCTCAAAGCGAAAGATTGCGATGAACCGTTGCCCGACGAGGGTCCAGACAGGAAATCCCAATGGAAATTGATATTTGACAGGGCGGTTAATTCTTATGGAAGTGGCATTGGGGCGATCATCACGACTCCCCACGGATCCCATATCCCGTTCACTATGAGACTGACGTTTCCGGTCACCAATAATGAAGCGGAGTACGAAGCATGTTGTTGCACCCTAAAATTTGCCCAACCTTATTCACTTGGTTTATGTTTCAATATCATTAGCATTTGCATATAAAGGCAGGTACATAGTCTAATCATCTGCATAGCATAGCATAGCAAGTCATCCAACAGGGGACCAATCATTATTCTCATCTCTAGAGGCCTATCAAGAGGTTATTATCCTGATTCAATCTCATTCAAGTCATCAGAAAAGAATTGGAAAGCTACCAAGTCAATGGATCAAGCAGTGCATCCATCTCCTATCTGAGGGTATCTGGAGATCATCAAAAGAATGGTGAGCTGTTAACTGAAGGCATGGAGAGTATCTGGGCATCATGGAGGACTTAGAAAGTCATTTGGAGAAGGAGACAAGTTATTGGTGTAGTCACAAGTATTGCAGTTGAAGACAGTTAACTAGGGTGTCATCTGGGTCAACCCTGGGTCAACTCTAGGTCAAAGGATTGATTGAAAGGCATTAAGGGCTATTGGAGAGATGTGGGGTTCATCATTTGACATTTAGAAGAGGATATGGTGATATTCCAAGAAGAAATCAAGAGAAATCAAGGAGAAGAGGAGTTTCTAAATTAGGGTTTCTGTGTAAAATCCCCTAGTTTAGGACAAATTTCCAAGCACGATAAGTCAAGATGCAAGCTTCAAATGGATCCTTGGACAACATGAAACTTGTAGAGGATCTCAAGACCTTTAATTTGAGTGGTGGAAGACATCAAGGAGATTTATAGAACTCAAGTTATGGTCCTTGCAAGTTACAGGTCATCTGAGGTATTTGAAAATTTGTCTGTGAAAGTGACTTGACTTCCAAGCTATTTGTACCCCTCAAGGATATTTCAAATGAATTTCTGGTCAACATAAGAATTGTTCCTCATTGTCTTAGCATTCTAGAATGGTATAGTATGCCTTAATATGATTTGTGTAACTCTACTTATGGTCTTGGCAAGCAAAGGGTATTTTGGTCATTTGAGAATTACATGTCATTTCAACCTATGCCCAAAACTCATACAAGGAAGCTTCAAATGGAAAACTTTACAACATCAAACTTGTTCCAAATGACATTTTGAGTCTAGAAAAGTGACCATGAGAGATTGGAAAGATTCATAGCACAAGGTTTCAAAATTGTTGGATTTAATGAATAAAAATGGACTTAAAAATGAGATTTTTCATATTTTGGCCAAATGAAGCAAAATTATAGGTCATTTTGAATGGAAAGATCATTTTAAGAACATTGGATAAAGTGGAATTTTGAGGTTAGTTCAAATTTTAAGAGTTATTCATGGTTACTTGTAATGGAAGATACATAAACCAAATCCAAGGGAAATCATGCAAGGGAAGTTTCTCCAAGCTTCTAGGAGGTTCTAACCTCACCTATATATTGATATGAGCAACTCCATGCCATGGTTGGTGATTACATTTTCTCAAAACCACAAGTATCACACATTTCTCTCATTTTGCAAAAGCTTCTCAAACCCTCTCAAATCTCCATCAATTTCCATTTTTCTTGATTTGGTCATCATCAATATCTTCCATAGATCACATTCACATCAGAGTTTGGTAGAATTGGGGAAGAAATCGTGTTGTTCAAGATAATCATCCAAAGTGCAAGAACTTTGGGATTGCTGAATTCAGAAGGATTGGACAAGATTCATTGCATACAAAATTCATAATCAAGCTCCTTGATCATTTTCCACTCATCACAAGCATCAGATTCAAGGATTTTAGTACCTGTTTTCAAGAATTTGCACCAGGTATGTTTTCCTTCGAATTAGCTAGCATAGTGATCATGGCATAGGATTGTTAGTATATTAGAGACCTAGGTGGTTAGGTGATGAATTTCACAAAGTTTGGAGAAGTTTAATGGAGGTTGCTCATAGTGCACCAAATCTGTTAGGATTGATAACTCACAGTTTATGGCAAGATAATCCTAGATGAATGGCTCAGGTTGATTAGCATGGCTTGTAGATCATTTTAGGGTAAAAATTATGGAGAATTGAAGCAGTTGATATCAGGTGTTAATGGTGGATTCTATCTGTTCTACCTATCGGGTTCCATTATTGCTTGAGTTTTAGGAGGAGGTTTGGTTATGGCTGTGTAGAGGGAGAAATTTAGAGCAACTTTGCTCTTTGGATCGAGGGCATCCATGGAGAATTGAGTGAGAACAGGATGGTTGAAGGTGCGTGCATGGGGATGGTTTTCTGAAACCCTAGGGTTGCTCAAGGTTGAAGACAATGTTTGAACCACACGATTGCATGTTTGACTTGGACTTGAGATTGGATCCAATGGTCCACGTTTAAAGATGAAACGGAGGGAAACCCTGGGCACCAAAATGCCCCGTTTCATTTAAGTCTCTGAATGGGCTTTGAATTCCATTGCTAATGGCACCCTCCCCAAACCAGGCCCAGCGCAAATGAACTGGAGAAATGACTATCTGCACCGCTTTGTGTTTTTTTGATTTTTTGTTTAATTTCTGAAACGTGCTGGGCCCAGTAACATTGATATTCACACCCCTGCTCTGTGGCCCACCTGGATATTATAACTGGAGCGCCTTGCTATTCTCACCCCCTCCCTCTATTTCTCTATATTTCATTTTTTTTAATTTCTTTTCATTTTCATGCATTTTCCAAAAATCATAATAAATCATAAACTTCATATTTTTTAATGATTCTTTTTGCATTAATTTCTTCAAGATGTCTAGAAAATTATAAAAAATAAAAATTGCATTTTATTTTTTATTTGATATTTTTCCCATATTTTCCAAATAAATGCCTATTTTAGGTGTTTCATTTCATGCATGAATTTGATAATTTTTGTTCTAATAGTTGCTTCAATATTTTTCACCCATTTTTTTTAGGTTGATTAGTAGATGAGATTAGCTTGTACATACAATTTAGTTCCCATTTTTAAGACTTAATTTTAGGTGTTTAGTTTAGGTGTGAATGACATGAACAAAATTAGGGTTTAAGTGACAACATAGGTGAAGTAGTTCATTTCCCTTAGGAGTTAGAAATTGAATATTTTAGATATGGGGCTATAGGGACTATGGGTAGTTATTAGACCCCTTAGAAATCACTAGGATTCCCCTACTGCTATTGGTATAATACTGCCTATATTTCTGTGACTGGTGTGGTGTGCCCTCTGGGGATTACTGTTTGTCTGTGTGGGTATTGGGATTGCTTGGGTATTGGGGGAGCTGAAGACTTGAGAAGATGAAGCCATTGGAGATCCAGAGCTTGAAGACCAACTTCCAGAGTTGAAGAGGAGATTCCTGCTAGCAGCTGTTGAGGAGATTAGGGTTTAGAAGCTAGGCAGAGCTCTAGACTAGAAAGCTTGTTTCTCAAACATGGAATGCCTTGTCTGCATCCATCCTTTCTCTATGATTCAAAGTCTCTTTCAAATATCCACCTCCTTCCTTTGGAAGGATCAGTGAATGTATTTGAAAGATAGAACTTTTGAGAGAAAACTGTCTGTTTAATGTTAACAGTTGATGAACCACGCTTGGTAGGTAATTGACTGTCTAACATTCATTCACTTCATCTGGTTGACTGATATTCATCCTGGAGAGTGAGACTTGAAGAAAAGCCATTGTAGACTGAAGATTGATGATCAAGACCTTGCTTGAAGGCTGTGGAGATGGAGATTGATGCTTGCTGAAGCTTGTAGCTGATTGGAGATGACTTGAAGATAGGTGTTAATGCAGAGCTGCTGTGGCTGTTTATTTTTGCTGTATTTCATTTCTGATGTATTGATTGGTTTTCTGGACTGTATTGTTTGCTGTTTGCCCTGTTGGGTTGAAAGTGAAGTCTGTTCACTTTTGCCTATTGTTTTCTAGGTTCGAGGTTGAGTGAGACTCCCTTGCCTCGCTTGTATTGCTGCATCCATGCATTTTACTGCTTTACTGTATATATCTGATATTGTTTTTGTTTCCGTCTATTCCCTTAGGATCTCTGTTTCTCTCTGTGCAAGAGAGGAGCATGATAGACACTAGGTCTTAACCCATGCATGATAACATTAGGTTAGTTTGATTCCTTTCGCAACCGTAGGTTAGAGTTCTGTCTCTTCTTTCTCAAAACAAACAGAAAAACACAATAAATCTTCCAAACACAATAAAAGACACTTCTTCCGTAAAAGAATGTGAACTCATCAAAATGTCATTTTTGTCCGCTTGGACTGTTAGTCAGAAAAACCCTTTTTCAGAAGGAATAAAAACAATCAAAACAGACTTGTGTCGTACGTTTCCCGAACTACGTTTGCTCTGATCTTCCATGCAGTGTGGAAGTACGTAGGCATAGGATGCGATATCCTAGCGAGCAACCTTCCCCTCCTTTCCCGTAGGTAGGCGAACTACGCTGACTCTGATTTCTCGTTCCAGACGGGAATACGTAGGCATAAAGTGCGATACTTTGCCGAGTCATTTTATTTTTATTTTATTTTCTTTTAACCCCTGACCCTTAGTTTAGATAGAATAACAATCCGTACCCGAAAACATGCGTGGATCCCGTCGAGTACGACGGACGTGAGGGGTGCTAATACCTTCCCCTTGTGTAACCGACTCCCGAATCCAGGTTTTGGTTGCGACGACCATACCTCTCCCGTGTTGTGCGAGGTTTACTCTGAGTGTTTCCTTTCCCTCCCGTGGGATAAATAACGCACGGTGGCGACTCTTCTGTTCAGCCGGCGCCGATTTTCGCAGTAGCGACAGCTGGCGACTCTGCTGGGGATCCAACGCCCCCTGGCTGCTAAGGACTGCGATAGTTCTTATGCATTTGGGATCCAACGTCCCTTAAGAGAGTCAGTCCTAACGCTTGGTTTCCCGTCGAGGATTTTGTATGGATTTATATTTCTGACCTTTATTTTCAGCATTATATATATTGATTATTATTGCTGTATTGGGGTGTGATGGGTGGTTCTATGATTGAGAGATAAGCCGGACCTGGGCTTGAGTGCACCTAGAATTAGAGTAGAAAGTAGTGGGCGCGTGCCGGCTTTGCTTGCATTAGTGTCTCATGAAATCTACACTCGGACGAGGTTCTTCTGGTTGGCTTCTTTTTCTACCCTTTGGGTCGAAGGGGTTGTTGGTCAGCTGAATTGTCGACTCCGGGGACTGATCATTTGGAAATTGGCTAAGTGAGGCCTCTTCAGGGATTGATGATGCCACTCCTTCTGGGAATCGTATCATCAACCCTGAAAGTCTGTGACGCCGACGACCGCATAGGATGCCATACTTTGTGTCAGTTACTAGGACATCCACCTGTGAGAGGGTTTGGGGTTATGCAGGTAACTAGACCTTCAGATTACCGGTTTGTTCCTTGATCAGAGATCCTGGGTATTTATGGAGAGTTCTGAGGTCTGTCAGAGACCAGTTGGAGAGTTCTGAGGTCTGTCAGAGACCAGTTGGAGAGCTCTGAGGTCTGTCAGAGACCAGTTGGAGAGTTCTGAGGTCTGTCAGAGACCAGTTGGAGAGTTATGAGGTCTGTCAGAGACCAGTTGGAGAGTTATGAGGTCTGCCAGAGACCAGTTAGAGTTATGGTTTGAGGTCTGTCAGAGACCATTGTTGGAGCTTTGTTTTAGGTCTATCTGAGACCAGGGTTTGAGGACTTCTAAAAGAGTCTGTTTGAGACCTCTTGATATGGTTCAGGCTATTCAGCTACGGCATTTGGTCCCTGTTGCATGTTATTTGAATTGCATTGTTTGCATACCCATTATCATTGCATCCCATTAACGTGTGTCTGTGTTGCAGGTGCATTTGCATATCCTCCGATTCTAGTGCCCACACTTCTGAGTTGTGATTATGGCTGGTTTGAGGAAAACAGTTACGTATAAGCTGCCTTCACCTGATATTACTTCTTTGCTTGGTCTGATATCTCTTGCTGATGAGGAGGTTAGGATAAGCTTCAGAATGAGTCATGGGAGGTTACTGAGATTAGTCTGCAAGCCCACTGCTGATGAGATGAACGGGCTGTACACCTTGATGCAGTTCTATGACCCCGCATTGAGATGTTTTACGTTTGCTGACTTCATTCTAGGGCCTACCATTGAGGAGTATGTGGAGTTTACTGAGTTACCCGTGCAGAACAAGGTTCCCTTTATTCACTCTGCTGCTGAGCCCAGGTTGGAGGACTTAGCCAAGGCTTTGCATATGGACGCTGCAGAACTATTAGTGACTTCTTGGCTTGGGGTTTCAGGGTTCTCTCTTGATTTCTTGGTTGGCAAAGCTCAGGAGTATGCCAAGAGAGGGTGTTGGGTGGTTTTCAATGCTATTTTGGCTCTATGCATTTATGGGATTGTGCTGTTTCCTAACTTGCCCAATTTCGTAGACTTGGACGCTTTCCATCTACTTGCTGCCGGCAATCCAGTGCCAACATTGATCGGAGACTTCTACCACTCATTGCACTACAAGAACGAAAACAGAAGGGGAGAGGTTGTTTACTGCTGTGCTCCTTTGTTGAATATGTGGTTCAAGAGTCATCTTCCCATGAAGGGATCTTTTGTGGAGAGTGCAACCACCGCTAGCTGGTCAGAGCGCCTGATGAGGCTATCCTCCGAAGACGTTGAGTGGTTTGATCGAGACCTGCTAGGGGCTGAGCTTATATTCAGTTGTTCTGGGTACCCTAATGTGCCGTTGGTAGGAAGAAAAGGGTGTATCAATTACAACCCTTCTCTGTTCATTCGCCAATTCGGATATGCGCTGAAGAGCCCACCAAAGGAGGAAGAAGTACATGAATCTTTGTACTTCACCAGAGATTTGAAGGGGGAGTTGCTAGCCAAGCTGCAGCATGCCTGGACGCGTATTAACCGAAGAGGGAAGCCGTTGTTAGGGAAGAACGACTGTCAGGCCTATGCACCTTATAGAGTTTGGATTCAAGAGAGAGCAAGTCAGTTGCGGATGCCATTTCCAGATGCACCAGTTCTTGTTCCTATTCCGGTAGCAGAGCCAACTACTGTTCCTAGGGAGGCCTACGAGCAAGTTGTGAAAGAAAAAGAAGCCTTGATGAAGATCAACGAAGGGTTAGAGCAGGAGCTAGCCCAGATACGCAGCGAGAAAAACAAGGTCGTCCATGCTTTCCAACAGCAGATTAAGCTAATCAACAGACTAGGGGCTGAGTTGACTGAGGAGAGGAGGAAGCGCGAACGTCTGGGGCAAGAGTTCAGAAGCTCCCATGACATGCTGGAATCCAAAAAGAAGGCGCTCGACGCAGCACACCGAGAGATCTCTTCCTGCAATAAGACTTGGAATGCCACGCTCACCAACAATAAGAAGAGGGAAGATAAGTTGAAGCAGCAAATTTCCGACCTCGAAGAGCAGTTGAAGTCCAGCATCAAGAAGTGTGAAGAAGAAGTGATGACCCGGTATAGTCTCCAGAATGCACTGAACAAGGCCATCCAAGGCAGAGATGAAGCTGTGTCTCAGAAGCGTAAACTAGAGGATCGCTTCGGAGAAGGGGCATGGGAAGAAACTGCTGAAGACGTACGCCGTGTTCTTAAGAAAAGGAACCAACTTGTTGAAGGGCTGCTTGCTCGACCAAGCCATCCGGAGACCAAGAAGCTGCTAGAAGAGTACCAGACTTATGGGAGGGTTTGATCCTTTCATGTAGTAACTTGTATGCTTTATTTGCATAGTGCTGACCATCACCAGGATTGTTGGTTGAGGTCATGCCTTCTCTTTGTACACTCAGTGACATTGTATTCGTGGCTTATTGGTTTTCTCTGCAATATATGAGGCTTTCTGTGATCCAATTCCGATCGTTGTATTGTTAGCACTGTCATTGCACCGGCACCTTCACACTAGAATCGGGGAATGTATTTCCCTAATGCACAGACACACATTGCATTGCATTCATATTCATATTGCATTACAGGTAATCTTTGGATGGTGTCTTATTTCCTGCTCTGTACCAGGTACTTTCCAGGATTGCAGATCAGCACCTGCACCGCTATTCCACTCGCACCAATTGTCGAAGAATCATGGATCAAATGCAGAACGAGATGCAAGATGTGCGCTAGAAGCTAGCTCTCTTTATGTAGACCATGGAAGCTATTGCAAAAGGTCAGGAGAATTTGCAAGCCATGGTCCAACCTCTGTTGGCCCGAAATGCTGGTCACGGTAACGAGGATCATCAGTCTGTGCGAGTCGATACTGTTCATGGAGATGGCACACCCACGCCAGTGGCTCCACCTGTAGTCAATATACCTGCTGCTAATGTCAACAACGCTACCGCTGCTGGGAACGGTAACGTCGGAGTTGGGAACGAGACTGTTGTCCATAACGTTGGGCTTGGTGATGTCAACTTGGGTGATAATATGGGAGGCAACGGCTTTGGCAATGCTGGATTCGGGTTCAACGATCAAGGATTCGATAATGCTGGGAAATATGGTTTCAATGCTCAAGGCTTTGGGCAAGATGGTTATGGTGTGGCCAATCAGGGTTACGGAGGTTTCGGAAATGGAAACGGCGCTGGGTTAATGGCTTTTGGGCCTGCTGGAGGTGTTCAGGGATACGGCAACAGAGGCCGAGGCCCGGTGATGAATCAGATTAGAGCTGGCCGCAATAATGAATATGATGGGTATGGAGCTTGGAATGGTATGTGGCAAGAAGATCAGCAGGAGGACGCTTTCTCCGGCGGAGGCTTTGAAGGGCCGATGGATAACTCCCAGAAGATCAGAATGCTGGAAGAGCAGATGAGGGGGGTCCTGAACCAAAGTGCTGTGGGCTTGGACATGGCAAAAATGGGTCTGGTACCTGGCTTGAGGGTGCCAATCAAATTCAAAGCTCCTGCGTTTGATAAGTATAAAGGGGACACATGTCCGAAAGTGCACGTACGGGCTTATTACAGAAAGATGTCTGCATACTCAACTGATGAGAGAATGCTAATGCATTTCTTTCAAGATAGTCTGTCGGGTCCTTCCTTAGAGTGGTACATGGGGTTGGAGCCAACTAATATCAAGACATGGAAGCAATTGGCAGAGGCATTTGTAGCTCACTACAAGTATAACAGCGACTTGGCGCCCAATCAGGTCCAATTGACAGGGTTGTCGCAGAAGAAGGGTGAGAGCTTTAAAGAGTACGCGCAAAGGTGGCGCGATATGGCTGTCAGGGTCCGCCCTCCTTTAGAAGACAAGGAAATGAATGACATGTTCGTCGGCACATTCACAGGCTTGTTTCATGACATGTTGTTTCATACATCTCTGGCTAGTTTCTCAGACTTAATTCTGATGGGAGAAAAGATTGAACGTAACATTAAACAGGGAAAGTTCCAAGTCGAAGAATCAACTGCATCTGGCAGTAATAGGAAGGCTTTTGGTGGGCGCCGTCAGGGCGAGGCTAGCGCAGTATTTAGAGGCCGAGGCCGAGGCCGAGGCAGGGGTCGAAACCAATATCATCAGCCGCAGCAGATGGCGAGTGTTACTATTCCATATCAGCAACAACCACTTCAACAACAACAACCGTTTCAGCAGCAGCCAATGCAGCAGCAGCAGCAGCAATAGCCACAGCAGGGGGCGCAGCAGGCTCAGCGAAGGTTCCAGGGTGGTAAACCAAGAAGAGTGTTTGAGAAGTCTCCCTCAACCTATGCAGATTTGTTGCAGACATTGTTGGGTTTGAACCTGGTAGAAAAGAGAACTCTGGCACCGATAACGGGAACTCCTCCGTATGGTTATGATGCAAGCAGGCACTGCGAGTTCCACTCTGGGGCTCCAGGCCACGATATAGAGGGTTGCCATGCTTTTAAGCATGTTGTGCAGGATCTTTTGGATAATAAGACTATCAATTTTGGAACGGCAGGTCCGAATATAGTGCAGAAACCCATGCCTAATCATGGGGCAAACACCGTTCTGACTGAAGAAGGTTTGAATCTGATTATGAATGTCGACGATTTAAGAACGCTGTTGGGCGAGATAAAAAGCAAATTGTTGCAAGGGGGTGTTTATCCAGGATGTGACGAGTATTGCTTAGAATGCTGGACCCTAGCTGGGGGGTGTGATGATTTAAAGAAAGGCATCCAGGCTTTAATTGATAGAGGCACATTGCAGTTTGACCGAGCAGCAACTGAAGAGCCCGCAGGGGCAGTAGCAGATGATCAGAGTGATGTGGCCACTGTAACGATTCCTCGAAAGACAATCACTATTGCAGCACCGGTCCAGCGACCACCGATCACCATAACTAAGGCCGGACCAATCCCGTACGAGAACACGAAAGCAGTCCCATGGTCATATGGGTTGGAGGTGTATTGTGACGGGATAAAGATTGATGTTAATAAACAGCCAGCTGAGACTGTAGATAACGTTGTTGGTCCAGGAGGTATGACAAGGAGTGGTAGGATCTTTATATCACCTGAAGTGGAGGCCGAAAGACTAGCAAAAGGAAAGGGGAAGATGGTTGAGAATGTCCCAGTGCAAGAAAGCGAAAAAGAAGCGGCATCGAAAGACGTAGAAGAGTTCATGCGCTTGATTTGAAAAAGTGATTATAAGATTGTGGAGCATCTGCAACAGACGCCGTCCAAAATATCCATCCTGTCATTACTCTTGTGTTCGGAAGCTCACAGAAATGCTTTGTTGAAAGTCCTGGATACTTCCTTTGTACTCCAAGACGTCTCTGTAAATCAGTTGGAAGGAGTGTTGGCACATGTGAATGCAGGTCACAGCTTAGGCTTTACCGACTTTGATTTGACCCCTAAAGGGAGAGATCATAATATGGCGCTGCATATCTCTGTCGAGTGTAGAGGATCAGTAATGTCGCATGTATTGGTCGACACCGGATCGTCTTTGAATGTGATGCCCAAGAAGGCGATGATGAAGCTAGATGTCAGAGGAATCCTGTGCACGCCCAATGACTTGGTAGTCAGAGCGTTTGACGGCACGCGAAGAACAGTTTTTGGATCGATAACATTGCCTCTGCAGGTGGGGCCGGAGGTGTTCGCCACGGAATTTTATATCATGGATATACAGCCTGCATACAGCTGCTTGCTCGGAAGACCCTGGATTCACGGGGCTGGAGCAGTCACGTCTACCCTGCATCAGAAGTTGAAATATATGGTCGGAGACAGCGTAGTCACCGTATGCGGAGAAGAAGACATCCTAGTCAGCCATCTGTCGTCATTTAAATATGTGGAGGTCGACGGAGAGATCCACGAAACACCCTGCCAGGCATTTGAAGGTTTGCGAATCAAGGACAAAGGTCCCGGGCCGAGCAAGGTGTCAGAGATAGCCGTCTCGTCGTATAAAGAAGCTCAAGCGCTAGTGGAGGCAGGAGAAGCAAAGGGCTGGGGCAAAGTGCTGGATATCCCTGTGAAGATGGACCGGTTCAGGATGGGATACCAACCGTCGTCGTCAACACCCGCTGTGGGAGCACCCCGTTTCAGAGGGCCAATAACCATCTCTGCCAGTGGAGTATGTCATGAAACCATCAACGCTGCTTCGGAGTCTGACGAAGGAGACAGCGACTGTGATATGGATGCCTGGATTCAGCCAAGCACGCCAGGACAAGGACTGTGCAACTGGTCTATTCAGGAGCTTGTTCCTGTGACTCTTAAACAGTAATGCTTTGCTTTATTAATTGTTGAATAATCTGATGTCTTGCCCGGGGCATCATGATTTGCTTAGGGATGTGTTGTTATGAACATCGCGTGTTAATCATTAAATAAATGGCGTTTTTTCATGTGCAAATACTGTAATCTTTGTCTTTCTTGTTTTGTATTTTTCAATAAAATGGCAACGTGGTTATTCGCTTTATACGCATTTTGAAGCACTTAACCATTCCTTTTGCAGGATAACATTTTCAGATGACATCCTTGAACCACCTATGACTCCTCCCGACTTTGAGCACCCGGTATTTCAGGCCGAAGAAGAGGTTGTCGAAGATAGTGACGTTCCTGAAGAACTGTCTTGGTTGGTGAAGCAAGAGGAAAGAGACATTCTGCCTCACGAAGAGGTCATCGAAATTATCAACTTAGGGTCGGAAGGGGTTGAGAAGAATATTCGTATCGGGGCCGCGCTGTAGAGCGATATCAAGCGAAGACTGGTTGAAATGCTCCGAGAGTATAGTGATGTATTCGCTTGGTCGTATGAAGATATGCCAGGGCTCGATACAGATATGGTTGTGCACCGTCTGCCACTGAGAGAAAAATGCCCGCCAGTCAAACAAAAGCTTCGTAGAACTCGACCAGATATGGCGGTGAAGATCAAAGAGGAAGTTCAGAAACAGTGGGACGCTGGTTTCCTGGCTGTGACCAAATATCCCTCATGGGTTGCTAACATCGTACCAGTGCCAAAGAAAGATGGCAAGGTTCGGATGTGCGTGGATTATAGAGATTTGAATAAAGCAAGCCCAAAAGACGATTTTCCGCTTCCTCATATTGATGTGCTAGTTGATAATACTGCTCAATACTCCGTATTCTCCTTCATGGATGGCTTTTCAGGCTATAATCAGATTAAAATGGCGCCAGAGGATATGGAGAAGACCACTTTCATAACGCCTTGGGGAACATTTTGTTATAAAGTGATGCCCTTTGGTTTGAAGAATGCTGGGGCAACGTATCAGCGTGCGATGACGACTCTTTTCCATGACATGATGCATAAAGAGATCGAAGTTTATGTTGACGATATGATTGCCAAATCCCAGACGGAGGAAGAGCATCTGGTGAATCTGCTGAAGTTATTTAAAAGGCTTAGGAAGTTCAGGCTGAGACTGAACCCTAATAAATGCACCTTCGGGGTGAGATCGGGTAAGCTGCTGGGGTTTATCGTAAGCGAAAGAGGAATAGAGGTCGATCCTGCTAAAATAAAAGCGATTCAAGAAATGCCGATGCCTAAAACAGAGAAAGAGGTGCGCGGGTTTTTAGGGAGGTTGAACTACATCGCTCGGTTCATATCTCATCTAACGGCCACGTGTGAACCATTATTCAAGCTGTTAAAGAAAGATCAAGCTGTAACGTGGAATGAAAATTGTCAAAAGGCGTTCGATAAAATAAAACAGTATTTGCAGGAGCCTCCTATTTTGATACCCCCAGTGGCGGGCAGACCCTTGATTATGTATTTGACAGTTCTTGAGGGAAGCATGGGTTGTGTTCTCGGTCAACACGACGAGACAGGAAGAAAAGAGCATGCGATTTACTACTTGAGTAAGAAATTTACAGATTGTGAATCTCGATACTCAATGCTTGAGAAAACTTGTTGCGCGCTAGCCTGGGCCGCCAAGCGTTTGAGGCAATACATGCTGAATCATACAACCATGCTCATCTCGAAGATGGATCCTATCAAATATGTATTCGAAAAGCAGGCGTTGTTGTTGCACCCCAAAATTTGAACAACAATTATTTATTCATTGAGTGTTTGAAGGTTGATACCTTCATCAGAAAGTTCAAGAGATCCTCAGAGGAGTGGGTTGAAACCAGGGTTGTGTGCTTCATAGCTTGAGAGTTGTGGGTGCTCCTCAGATGATTCTGAGACTTTGAGAATTAACTTGAAGATTGGAGAAAACCTATGAGATGTCTTGATAGCCATCATGAAGTCCAGAGAAGTCATTGTGCAAGAGTTCAGAAGATTCAACCATGAATGGTAGAATTAGGGTTTTGACTGGGTCAGCCCTAGGATAACTGAAAATTTGGAGAAGGTTGAGACCTAACCCAAGGGCCATGAGATCATGGAATGATGCATAGAGATGTTATAAGGATGATTCCTAGACCAACTCATCATGATTGAAGGGTTTGAGAAGTTTTGAGTTAGGGTTTTCTGAGGATTGTCAGTGAAAAACCCTAATTTGATCCCTATCTTCCAGGCAGTTTTAGCTCTAGATGTGATTGATATCTCATCTTCCCCACAACATGAATGTTGTAGAGCTTGTTCTTAGCTTTAATTTGAGTGGTAGAAGTCCTTGATAGGAGTTGCAGAGCTCAAGTTATGGTTTTGACAAATTACAGGTCATCTGAGGTGTGTGAATCTGGGTCCTTGAAAGTCACCCAACTTGTAGACAACTTTTGCCCTAGTAGGATGATTCCTATGATTTCTTGGTCAACATGAATGTTGAATAGCATCTTCTTAGCTTTAATTTGAGTGGTATAAGTCCTTGATAGGATTTGTGGAACTCAACTTATGGTTTGAACAAGACAGGGGTATTTTGGTCATTTGTCAGTTATAGGTCATTTTAAGCAAAGGCCATATCTCCTAGTTCCAAGCCTCAAATGGAAAAACTCAAAACATGAAAGTTGTTCAAAATGAGATTTTAAGTCTAGAAAGAAGGTCATGAATTGTTGTAAAAGCTTGTAGCAAGGATTTCCAAAGTTTGGTAAATTTGAACTAAAAATGGCTTATAAGTTTAAAAAGTTGAAATTAGAAATTGGTTTGGAAGATCTAGGAATCCAAAATAGGTCATCCAATATATCATTTTGATTGGAAAAATCATTTTGAGAACATTGTTTTAAATAGAATTTTCATTTGAGGCTTTAAAATGGGACATGCTTTGTAATATTGAAACTTGCATATTAAGGCACCCTTGCAAAACTCAACATAAGCCAAAGGTGAGCTTGTTTTTCACACATATCTTCTCAATATCTCATGTAAAGGTATTTTGGCACAAAATTACAAGGCATAAGGCATGATACATGGGATTTTCAACTTATCATCACATGAGAAAATCAAGACTTTTCTAGCTCATTCTAGAAGGATCCAGGAGCTTCTATTGATCATTATAAGAAGAGTGAATCATGATGAGTATGAGGTTGGTCAAGGTTGAAGAATTGAGTGGAGATAGTGAGAGAGACATTGCCATTGAAGAGCTTCCTTCAAGATCAAGCAACACACGATTTCTTCCACTACAAGCTTTCTCCTCCAAAACCAGTGCAAACAGAATCATTTCCACCATTGGAGGATCATCCTGAAGCAACTACAAGGCTTGCAACCTCCTCTACATACCTCCACCATCACTTCTTGACAGGTTGGGATTCTTCTCCCTTTATCCTTATTTATGTGATCTTTGTTGGTTCTTTAGGTATAGAATTGTTAAGCTAGGATAGGTGATCAAATCCTGAGAATTAGGGGCCATTTCATGGAGTTCCATAGCAGGTGCAAGAATCTTTCATGATTGAGAACAAGCTGGATATTAGGTTTCAAGGCACGATTGATAGCTCATTGTGATAAGCATAACATAAAGAACATGAATGCATCATTGGATTTGAGTTTTAGCACGATTAATTTCAGAGAAATATGGTGGTACCAAGATTTTCTAGCTTTCTGTTAGGATGATTCAAGGAGAATTAATGAAAATCATGCGTGCAGTTTTGTTCCCTGTAATCAGTAGTCCATTTTCCCTTTTGGAATTTTTGAAAATCATCAAGTGTGGAGAGAGAACGAGCAATAAGAAAAAACATGCATGGAAGCTGCGTCTGAAAACCCTAGAAATCTATTTGGGGACGATGGCCAGATGCCGTTGGATTGGTCCCAGAAATTTGACTTAATCACCTCATCCAACGGTCCAGATTAATTGAGAAAACAGAGGGAAATTTAAAACAGCTAAACGCTGCCGTTTGGTTTAATGAAGAGCATCTGGGCTTAATGGATTCACTTCTATCCGCACCCCCCCAGTTTGGCCCATCTCATGAAAGCAACTGAGGCGCCTTGCTTCTAGCACCCCCTCCCCTTTATTTCCATTCTTTTATTTTTTTTAATTCCATTTAATTTCCTTGCACTTTAATAAATTCATATAAAATATAAAATTAAATATTTTTTAATTCTTGTTTTTTTCATATGTTAATAAAGTTATCTAGAAAAATATAAATAAATAAAATTTCCATTTTATTTTCTTTTCATATTTTTAGTATATTTTTCATTTTAATAGCTTTTTTAATATGTTTAGTTTGATATCCAATTTTGTAGAATTTCTCTTAGGACTTTCCCTTAGGATTTTTAATTCATTCTTTTTGGTGTGATTAGATATTGAATCATAGTTCCCCATAGGATTTAATTCTTGATTTTTTAGATCAAATTTGATTAGTTTAATTAGGGTAGCATTAGGGTATCCTAATTAGGGTTTAGGTTATGCATAGGTAAGGAAATTCATTTTCTTTAGAGAGTTTTGTTTGATTTTTGGGGAGGGGCATATGTGGATGTTATGGGTAGATGTTGTGGACCCTTTTGGATAATTGATAGATTTTTCCCTCTTGTTTTAGTATTTTTAGGTATTTTCTGAAGTTAGATGATGGTTTTGTCTGTTCTGTGGTTATCTGTTCATCTCTGGGGTTTTGTGTGGGGAATTTGTTGTGGGGCTTGTGTTGTCTTGAAGATCTTGTTGGAGAACAGGATGAAGAGAAGATTGAAGATCAAGACTCAGAGACCCAGAGCTTGGCTTGTTCCCTGTCTGTGAGGTTTGAGATCCTGAAGTTTGAAGGAAGTTCATGGTACTTTCCTGAGGAAGGCACTATGAATGACTTTCATTCTTTCTTCTCACCTCTTTCTTAAGTATCCAATGATGTTGGAGCCAACTTGTGAGTTTAGTTTCTCCTGAGGAGGAATGTAAACTGATCACATGTTGTTGAGCCACATGGGATACAACTCCTAAGTGGAAGCCTCCTAGTACTTTCCTGAGGAAGGTCCTATGGGTCTATTCACTTAGTTCCACTAGTTCAGATAGGATTTCTTAAGTATCCAATGATGTAGGAGCCAACTTGTGAGTTTAATTTCTCCTGAGGAGGAATGTAGACTGATCACAGTTGTTGAGCCACATAGGATACAACTCCTAAGTGGAAGCCTCCTAGTACTTTCCTGAGGAAGGTCCTATGAGTCTATTCACTTAGTTCCACTAGTTCAGATAGGATTTCCTAAGTATCCAGTGATGTTGGAGCCTGCTTGTGAGTTTAGTTTCTCCTGAGGAGAAATGTAAACTGATCACAGTGGTTGAGCCACATAGGATATGACTCCTGAGTATGCACCTCCTAGTGCTTTCCTGAGGAAGACACTATGAGTCTGCTTACTTAGCTCCCTTTCATTGGTAAGCTTGTTCTGAAGCTTGAAGACTGGGATTGATTTCTTTTGGTTAGGTTTTGCTTTAGGGCTTTGCTTAGAATTGATCAGGATTCTGTGTTAGGGTTAGGATTAGAGAGTAGATGATTCTTTCTCAAGCATGTGTTTTGTTTGCCTGATGGCAGCTTCATTTCTTTTATCTGTATATTGCTTGATAGCATGTTGTTTACTCTTCAGTATGATTACTGTTATTTCATGACTGGCTTGAGGTTGAGACGAGCTTGTGGAGGCTGAAGCCCCACACACATTTCCTCCCTCACTTGCATTGCATGCATTTTACTGTTAAAGCTGATGCTTTTGTCTGTTTTGGTGTATCATTGACATGATCCCTTAGGACTCTCATTTCCTCTGATGAGGATTTGATGATAGACTTTTAGGTTGAAACCTATGCATGACAACATCTAGGAGTTCCCTGTTCAAACCTCAACCATAGGATGAATCCATGGCATGACAACAGTAGGACTTGATAGTCTCCCTCCTAGTTGGGCCTGTTCTCTTCTCATCTCAAAACAGTTTAAGATACAGTAATCATGAATGATTTCTCTCGTACGTTACGAGCCTTAAGCTATCTGAGATTGGATGTTTAGTATGGTACCCCGTGGGTGACATGCGACGCATTCACTCTCAGGTCATAGTCTCTAGTGCGGTTGAAATCGCCAACATAATAAAAAACACTTCTTTTAGGAGATAACCCGTAGTTTCCCGAACTACGTTTGCTCTGATCTTCCATGCTGTATGGAAGTACGTAGGCATAGGATGCGATATCCTAGCGAGCAACCTTCAACCCTTCACCCGTAGTTAGCCGAACTACGTTGACTCTGATTTCTCATTCTCTGATGAGAATACGTAGGCATAAAGCGCAACGCTTTGCCGAGTCATTTTTCTTTTCTTTTTCAGCCAGCCTTGATAGGTAGATAGATTATAACCAACCCGTCCAAGTAAACAAACAAGCGAGGATCCCGTCGAGTACGACGTATGTGAGGGGTGCTAATACCTTCCTCTTGCGTAACCGACTCCCAAACCCAGACAATGGTTGCGATGACCTTGTCTTACCCTCTTATTCGTCAGCTTTTTCCGATCGTTTCCTTTCCCGCTCTGAGGGATAAATAACGAAAGGTGGCGACTCTTCTGTCATGCCGGCACCTTATTTTCCCGCAAGCGACAGCTGGCGACTCTACTGGGGACGATGTAGCATCTAGGGACTTCCCCCATCCCTTGTGCTGGGACCGTTTCCCATCCCCTACGCGAGTCAAGCCTATCGTTTGTATGTTTGCTTGTTGGGTTGCGTTTATTTATCTCATTTTTACTTCCCGCATTTTATTTCCCGCATTTTATTTCCAGTTTGATATGATTATCTGTGCTGCTGTGGGAGGGGGATGTTACTATGAGTGAGAAGCCGGACCTGGGCTTGAGTACACACCTAGATATAGTTGCGGAGAAGTAGTAGACGAACCTGTCTGCTGAGCAGGCACAGTTCCCTACGAAAATCTGCGCTCAGACGAGATTCTTGCAGAGGTGCTCCTTTCCGGTCCTGAGGATCTGAGGGGAGTCCAGACGTGAGGATTGTCGACTCTGGGGACCGATCATTTGGAAGTCAGCTAAGTGAGGCCTCTTCATGACTTGATGATGCCACTCCTTCTGGGAATCGCATCGTCACTCATGAAAGTCTGTGACGCTGATGACCGCATAGGATGCCGTACCTTTGTCCGTGGATTAGGTCCATACCTGTGAGTGAGGTCGGGATATTGCAGGAAACTTATACCTTCAGACCACCTGGTTTTCTTGACAGTGGATCAGTTATGTTGGTATCAGGGTTCTCGGTGGCAGATTTGACTGTTCTTGACAGAGCGAGTTTTTGATCAGAGGATTTTTATCATCGGGTGTTTGTCTGTTCTTGATAGAGCAGGCTTTGGTCAGAGTATTGTCATCAGAGGTTTGTCCTGAATGGAGCAGATTTTGAGTGGGGTCTGAAGATCTCATCAGTAGTTGTTGTTTGTTCTTGATAGGGCAGATTTTGAGTGGGGTCTGAAGATCTCATCAGCAGCTGTGTGTTTGTTCTTGATAGGGCAGATTTTTGATTTGGGATCTGAAGACTTCATCACCGTATATCTCTTGATCTTGCACCCGGGGTCCTTATTATCAGGCGCTTATTCTTGTCAGGGCAGAATTTTGATCTCGATCCTATCAGATGGTTATTCTCAGCAGATCAGATCAGTGGGTTTACACCGGGGTTTCCTTCTCATCAGTGACTATTGATACCGAATCTCCACAGCAGCCACTTGGATATATTGTTGCATGCCTGCATTTTGCATTAGTTTGCATAATCATTCGCATTCCATTGGCGTGTGTCTGTGACAGGTACCGTTCCCCGATCCAGGATCTCTCGCCTCTTATTGTGTTACTACAGCCTCTCTCAGAAAGACTGTTGCGTGCGAGTTCTCGATCCCTGATGTGTCGAAGTTGGCTATCACTAATGCTATAGGCTTCCTGTGTATATGTGAGGTTGCTGTTTCCATGATTGGGCCCAGGTTCCCCTCCTTATTATTGTCAACACTGGTACTACGGCGCCAGGATCGGGGGAAACCTCTCAAGCACACAGACACACGCGTACATCTGCATAAAGCATTTTGCATGACATACATTTTATTGCTTTTCCTAACCGTTAATGTTAACAGGTTTTTCAGGTTCCGAGTTGTCTCCGGTCTCCAGGATTGATCAAAGACTCATCCACCGCTACTCAACTCGCGCCAATCAGACAAGGATAATGGACCAGGTGCAGTTAGATGTTCAAGAGCTCCGTGAACGGATGGATCGTTTTATGGAGCTGATGCAAGTGGTCGCGAATGGTCAAGATCAGCTTCGTACTTTGGTTCAACCTCTGATCTCCAGGGTTGACAGTAATGGCATACTGCATGGAGGAGTCGTGCCCACTCCTCCTCCGGTGGACGCTCCACAGAATGTTGTTCCTGTTGCCGGGGGCAACGACAGCGCTAACGGCAATCTTATGACTAATCTCGGACTCAATGCGGCAGGCGTCGGCAATGGTAGTCTGGGAGCCAATGCTAACATAGGGCCGGTCAACAGCAACGCTGGTGCAGGAAATCTGTTGGTGCCTCAGCCATGGCAGGAAGACCATCAGGATGACGTATTCTCTCAGAGAGGTGTAGAAGCAGAGTTGAATGCTGAAGCTCGACTCAGGTTCAAGGCGCTGGAAGACAAGATGAGGGACATCGAAAATCAGAACACATTGGGCGTTGACATGTCCAAGCTCGGGTTGATTGCTGACTTTAAAGTACCTCACAAATTCAAGGTGCCTACCTTTGAGAAGTATAAGGGTACTACTTGCCCCCGGGTCCACCTCCGATCTTATTATAGAAAGATGTCCGCCTATTCTGACGATGAGAAGTTGCTGATGCACTTCTTTCAGGATAGCCTTTCTGGTCCATCGCTCGAATGGTATATGGGTTTGGAGCCCGCTACTGTGCGCACCTGGAAAGATCTTGCAGAAGCGTTCGTCCTCCACTATCAATACAATAGCGACTTGGCTCCCAACCGAGTTCAGCTTCAGAATCTCTCACAGCGGAACAATGAAAGCTTCAAAGAGTACGCCCAGCGGTGGCGTGAATTGGCTGCTTGGGTTCAACCGCCGATGGTTGAGCGTGAGCTAGTGCAAATGTTCGTGGCTACCCTTCCTGGAATCTATTATGAAAAGCTGGTCAGTGGCATGTTTGGAACATTCTCGGCTCTCATCACTCTGGGCGAGCATGTTGAGAACGGTATAAAGTTCGGAAAAATTCAGGGCGAATCATCCTCAGCTGGAGGAAGTAGCAAGAAACCTTACGCTGGCAAGCGTCGAGAGGGAGATGCCAGTGCTGTCACTAATGCTCGGAGAAAGGGCAAGGGCCCTCAGCCTCAGATTGCTAGCATAAATATCCCAGCTGCCCCGCCGCAGCAACAGCAGCAGCCTCAACAGCAGAATCAGCAGGGGTATAAAAGACATCAGAATCGGGCTCCCCTGACAAACCGTCATTTTGAAACTCCACCTATGTCATATGCGCAGCTTCTGCAAACTTTGCTGCAGCTTCAGCTAGTTCAAAAGAGGACGTTGGCTCCCTTAACAGGGGCGCCACCACCGGGGTATGACGCCAATGCCACTTGTGAATTCCATACTGGGGCACCAGGCCATACGATTGAGAATTGTAAAGCTTTTAAGCACAAAGTCCAGGACTTGGTGGACGCCAAGGTTATCAACTTTTCTGACAACGTGCCCAACGTCACCAAAAATCCGATGCCTCATCATAAGGGGGGCGGAGTGAATGCTGTTATCACTGAGGAGAGTGCGGACTTGCTGACTGATGTCAAAGATTTGAAGACGCCGCTTAGTTTTGTCAAGGCTAAGTTGATGAAGAAGGGCTTCTTTCCTGGATGTGGAGAGTTATGTATGGCTTGTGCTACACTTCCTGATGGGTGTGAGCAGCTGATCGAAGGTATCCAGAGTTTGATGTCTAAGGGTATTTTGCAGTTCAGCCGGAGCGTTGAAAGTGCGTCAGGGGAGGTCGTGCTAAAGCAGGCAGACGAAGTTGCTACCATTACCATTCCTCGCCACCCTATTACTATTTCAGCACCCCGTCCGCCTACAATCACCATCACCAGGGTCGGACCAATCCCATTCGAGAGCACTAATGCCGTCCCATGGCATTATGGCGCCGAAGTTTATTGTAATGGTCAGAAGATAGAGCTAGAGCCATTCGGATCGACTGTGCAGAATCTTACCGAAATAAGTGGTATCACTAGAAGCGGTAGAGTGTTTACGCCAGCAGAAGTTGCAGCAGAGAAAGTGGTCCGGGCTGACGCTGTGGATAAAGGTAAAGGTAAAGCTGTCGAAGAGGTCCCTGCTGGGGCAGAAAAAGACTTGCTAGTTAAAGATGCTGAAGAGTTCATGCGACTAATCAAGAAGAGTGACTACAAAATTGTAGATCATCTTCATCAGACTCCGTCAAAGATCTCGATTCTTAACTTGTTGCTGTGTTCTGAAGCGCACCGCAACGCGTTACTGAAGGTATTGAATGCTGCATACGTGCCGCAGGAGATATCAGTAAATCAACTGGAAGAGGTGGTGGCCCATGTTAATGCTGGTAATGGGTTGGGATTTACAGATCTAGAGCTGACTCCTAAGGGAAGAGATCACAACAGCGCCTTGCACGTCTCAATAGAGTGCCGAGGCACGATTATGTCACATGTCCTGGTGGATACAGGTTCCTCGCTTAATGTGCTTCCGAAGAAGGCACTGATGAAGTTGGATACCCGTGGATTGCTTTGCACATCCAGTGATCTGGTCGTGAAAGCCTTTGATGGAACCAAGCGCCACGTCTTCGGAGAGTTGACCCTGCCAATTCAAGTTGGTCCAGAGACGTTCGATACGGTTTTCTATATCATGGATATCATGCCCGCCTATAGTTTCCTCTTAGGTCGGCCATGGATCCATTCTGCTGGTGCCGTGACGTCCACGCTGCATCAGAAGCTCAAATATGCTGTCGGGGGCAGCATAGTAACCGTCTGTGGTGAGGAGGACATCATGGTGAGCCACCTGTCGTCCTTCAAATACGTTGAAATGGATGGCGAAATCCATGAAACGCTCTGCCAAGCATTTGAAACCGTCAGGGTAAAGGAGGTAGCTCCTGTCGTCGCAGAGAAGCAAGAGATGAACCTCTCCTCGTTTAAGGAAGCTCGGGTCGTCGTCGAAGCCGGTTCCACCCCAGGCTGGGGGCATGTCTTGGATATACCAATCAAGCAGGATAAGTTTGGATTGGGGTATTCTCCTGAAGCTGAAGCTTCATCTTCTTCTGGCAGCTCGTCTCGTGGGAAAGGGCCGATCCTATTCACCAAGGGGGGAGTAATTTTCGAGAGCATCAACGCTGCGTCGGAGGACAGCGGGGATAGTGATTGCGATCTTGACGCCTGGATTCAACCGAGCAAGCCGGGCGAGCGCCTCCACAATTGGACCATCAAGGAGATTATCAAGCTGACAAGTGAAGAGTAATGATTTGCTTTTTACAATCTTTGTACAACCCTATGTCCTGCCCGGGGCATAGTGGTTTTACTGTCAGGGCCTTGTTGGATTACGTGTATGCATTTTGTTAATAAATAAAAGGCGTTTTCTTCGTAATCAAATATTGTGTTCTCTGTTATTCCTGTTTTATGTTTATTTCGAAAAACAGCAAAATGGCAACGAGGTTTGTGCTAACCTGCATATTCTTGCTTTAAACTTAACCCTTGTTATTGCAGGATCCACATGACAGATGACATCGACTCTGGACCCTCTACGACTCACTACGACTTTGATTGCCCGATCTATCAAGCCGAGGATGAGATTGATGAAGACGAGGACCTTCCGGAAGAGTTGGCCCGCTTGTTGAGACAAGAAGAAAAGGTTATTCTGCCTCACGAAGAGGATATTGAGATTGTAAATCTGGGTTCTGAGGAGCTCGTCAGAAATGTCAGAGTAGGGGCTGCGCTGCAGAATGATGTCAAGCATAGACTGGTCGAGATGCTTCGAGAGTATAGTGACGTCTTTGCTTGGTCATACGAAGACATGCCCGAGCTTGACACTGACATCGTGGTTCATCGCTTGCCGTTGCGAGAAGATTGCCCTCCAGTCAAGCAGAAGCTCAGGAGGACGAGACCAAATATGGCTGTAAAAATTAAAGAAGAGGTCCAGAAGCAGTTGGACGCAGGATTTCTAGCCGTTACCACTTACCCTCCGTGGGTCGCCAACATAGTGCTTGTACCGAAGAAGGACGGTAAGGTACGCATGTGCGTCGATTATCGGGATTTGAATAGGGCGAGCCCTAAGGATGATTTCCCGTTGCCTCATATCGATGTGTTGGTCGACAATACAGCCCAGTTTTCCGTGTTTTCGTTCATGGATGGCTTCTCCGGTTACAATCAGATTAAGATGGCACCGGAAGACATGGAGAAAACGACGTTTATTACCCCCTGGGGAACATTTTGCTATAAGGTAATGCCCTTCGGTCTGAAGAACGCAGGGGCCACTTACCAGCGAGCAATGGTAACTTTGTTTCATGACATGATTCATCATGAGATCGAGGTCTATGTTGATGACATGATTGCGAAGTCCCAAACGGAGGAAGAACATCTGGTCAATTTGCTGAAGCTTTTTGAGAGGCTTAGGAAGTTCAGGTTGAGGCTGAATCCTAACAAGTGTACTTTCGGAGTACGGTCGGGAAAACTACTGGGGTTTATCGTGAGTGAAAAAGGCATCGAGGTTGATCCTGTGAAGATTAAAGCAATACAAGAAATGCCAGCGCCAAAAACCGAAAAAGAAGTTCGTGGTTTCCTGGGCAGAATAAACTACATTGCAAGGTTTATTTCTCAGCTCACAACCACGTGTGAACCGATGTTCAAACTACTAAAGAAAAATCAGGCGATTATCTGGAACGAGGATTGCCAGAAGGCATTTGATAAGATAAAATAGTATCTGCAGGAACCTCCGATCTTGATACCCCCAGTGGCTGGACGGCCATTAATCATGTACCTGACGGTTCTGGAGAATAGTATGGGGTGTGTTCTCGGTCAGCACGACGAGACGGGCAGAAAAGAGCATGCCATTTATTATTTGAGTAAAAAGTTCACTGAGTGTGAATCTCGATACTCGATGCTGGAGAAGACGTGTTGTGCACTAGCTTGGGCCGCCAAACGTCTACGACAGTATATGCTCAATCACACCACTATGCTAATTTCGAAGATGGATCCGATCAAGTACGTCTTCGAGAAGCAGGCTCTTTCAGACAGGATTTCCAGATGGCAAATGGTGTTAACGAAATATGATATTCAGTACGTTTCTCAGAAAGCCATTAAAGGAAGCGTGTTGTCTGATTATCTTGCCGAACAGCCAATCGAAGACTACCAGCCGATGAAGTTCGAATTCCCTGACGAGGATATTATGTTTCTCAAAGCGAAGGATTGCGATGAGCCATTGCCCGATGAGGGGCCAGATAGGAAGTCTCAGTGGAATTTGATATTCGACGGAGCGGTTAATTCCTACGGAAGTGGTATCGGGGCTATCATCACGACTCCTCACGGATCCCACATCCCGTTTACTGCGAGACTGACGTTTCCAGTTACCAACAATGAAGCAGAGTATGAAGCATGTATTATGGGTCTAGAAGAGGCAATTGATTTGAGAATCAAGAATCTAGACATATATGGTGACTCAGCGCTTGTAATCAATCAGATCAAAGGGGAATGGGAAACTCGTCAAGCGAATTTAGTGCCGTACATGAATTATGCCAGGAGGCTGCTTCCGTTCTTCGATCGGGTGGAACTTCATCATGTACCCAGGGCTGAAAATCAGATGGCTGATGCTTTAGCCACGCTGGCTTCAATGTATAAAGTCAATTATTGGAATGAGGCTCCAAGAATTGTGCTTTCGCGTCTTGATAGACCGACATTTGTGTTTGCAATCCAGGATGCCAACGACGGCAAGCCATGGTTCCACGACATCCAGACCTTCCTTATGACTAAGGAGTATCCTGCGGGTGCGTCAACCCAGGATAAGAAGACTCTAAGGAGGCTATCTGGAAACTTTTATCTCAATCCTGATGGAGTGTTGTATAAGAGAAACCACGATCTCGTGCTACTCAGATGTGTAGATGAGAAAGAAGCAAGTATGCTCATGGAAGAAGTCCATGAGGGCACATTTGGTACGCACGCCGGCGGGCATGCCATGACGAGAAAGATCCTGAGAGCAGGGTATTACTGGCTGACTATGGAGTCAGATTGCTTCAGATTCGCGAAGAAATGTCATAAGTGCCAGATTTATGCTGATAAAGTTCATGTGCCGCCGTGCCCATTGAATGTCATGTCCTCCCCTTGTCCGTTCTCCATGTGGGGCATCGACATGATAGGCAAGATCGAGCCCACTGCATCCAATGGTCATCGTTTCATTCTGGTAGCCATCGACTACTTCACCAAATGGGTGGAGGCAGCCTCGTACGCTAATGTGACCAAGCAGGTGGTAGCTAAATTCATAAAGAAGGACATCATCTGTCGCTATGGAATTCCCGAGCGGATCATTACTGATAATGGTTCGAACCTTAATAACAAGATGATGAAGGAGCTGTGCCAGAGCTTCAAGATTGAACACCACAACTCATCTCCTTACCGGCCGAAGATGAATGGCGCTGTTGAAGCGGCCAACAAGAACATCAAGAGGATTGTTCAGAAGATGGTTGTGACGTATAAAGATTGGCACGAGATGCTGCCGTTTGCCTTGCACGGTTATCGTACGACGGTGCGTACGTCGACCGGGGCAACTCCTTTCTCCTTGGTGTACGGTATGGAAGTTGTCCTACCGCTAGAAGTGGAGATTCCTTCTTTGCGAGTTTTGGTTGATGTGAAACTCGACGAGGCAGAATGGATTACGAATCGTTTGAACCAACTCATCCTGATGGACGAGAAGAGGTTAGCATCGATTGCATTTGGTCGCCTGTACCAGAGCCGAATGAAGAAAGCTTATGATAAGAAGGTGCGTCCTAGAAGCTTTCAGACGGGTGATCTCGTCCTGAAGAAGATTCTTCCGCCACACTCCGATCACCGGGGCAAATGGACTCCGAATTACGAAGGGCCGTATGTCGTCAGCAAGGTCTTCTCAGGAGGAGCTTTGTTGTTATCCACGATGGATGGTGAAGATTTTGCATCCCCGGTGAACGCGGACGCAGTTAAAAAATACTTTGCTTAAAAGAGACCCGCTGGACAAAAAAGAAAGAGTCCAGGAAAAAAAGGGGCATCCCGGCGAACCAAAAACAGAATAAAAGGTTCGGGCAAAAATTAGGGATATATTGAAAAAATGTACACCCGCGAAGTCGAAAACCTACACTGGGCGGCTTCGGCAAAAAAGGGTATCCCAGTGAACTGAAAACCCGTAAAGGGCGGTTCACGCAAAAGTTAGGGATTTGAATAAGCAAATGACTGCGTTCCGCGTGTGGACTTTCATTGTTTAGTGGTTTGGAGGACCTGAGGGCCGTTTATCTGAATCAATCTCTTCCGAAGCTGAAGCATCGGAGAAGTATCGAAGTCGAGTGGGTCTTAGAGGGATCAACTCATGGTGTTCGTCTACGCCCCGTTGCCAACATTTGTATATACTGATGTATATTTATGTTTTATTTTTTGCGCGGCTTCCTCATTCCAGGAGCTTGCCTCTGTTGTAAAACATTTTTGCCCATTCAGGGGTTCACTATCAATAAAATGCACATTATTCAGCAATTCTGCTTGTCTGTTTAGCATTTATCTGTTTTGTTTGCGAATGAAAACGCCGATGTTTTTGATAAAATGCGCATACATAAACTTGCGGGCCTAGGCCCATTGATTGTTGAAACAATTAATTAACTGAATATTGTCACGAGATAATAACCTGGATAGGCCCCTTTGAGGAGGGTATCTTGTCTGTTTGTTTGTGTTGTTGCAGGTGTAGCACCTTCCAGAAGATGTGCCGTGCGCATCCCCGAAGCAGGGCGAGTCCTCCTTCTCCAGCAGAGTTCAGTAGTCTCTCCTCCGCAGAATCTGAACGCAGGATAGTGAGCATTGATATGTCTCCCCGGGCAGAGACGATTCTCTTCCCCAAGCAGACGCATCCTGAAGGAGCGTCACCCCATCAGCTGAGCCAAGCACCGAAGAATGATGTTGTCTTTCCCCAGCACCGGGTCACAAGTGCAGATTTCATAGAAGTGTTCGGGTGCCGAAGCTCGTGTTTCCCCAGTAAAGTCTCCAGCGGAATTGAGGTTCCCCCACCAGAGTCATGTTCTCTCCTGAAGTTGGATGATTCCCTCTTCCCCAGTAGAGTGTTGGAACGACTGATGTTGTATTCCCCTGCAGAGTTGTACTCTCCCCCGAAGTCAGATGATTCTTTCTTCCCCAGCGAAATTGAGATTCCGCACCAGAGTCGTACTCTCCAGTGAAGAAGAATGATTTCTCTCCCCGGCTGAGTCCGCAGAAAAGAAGAATCCTTGGAAGCAGTTGAGACCAGGAGTGGATGTTCCCTAACAGATAGTGAACAGCTGATGTTGTATTTCCCCAGAGTCGCACTCTCTCCAGCGAAGCAGAATGACTTCTCCTTCCTCAGCCGAGTTTGCAGATGTCCAAGAGAGCCGAGTCCTTGGAAGTTGATCATACCATACTCAGTTGTTTCCCCAGCGGAGTGTTGAGCAGCTGAAGTTGTTTCCCCATAGAGTGGTTATCCCCAGAAAAGTAGCCGAGAAGGCCCCGTAGTTTTGCGATGGATATCAGCAGGTCCAAGTTCTCGTAGAGCTTCGTCCCCTGCAGTAATCAACTGAAGTTGTTTTCCATGCAGCAGTCCGCGGAAGATCAATTCCCCAGACAGAGTCCGATTGATATTGGCGTGCAGTTTTCTCCTCAGCAGGATGATTCCTCTATCCGAGTAGTTCTTTCTCCTTGACAGGAGAATTCCCCTTCGGCATTTATTTTGCGGACGGGATCGCATCACTGTGCATGACTGCATAGCATTTAACGTTGCATAGCATTGTGCATGATTGCACAGCATTTAGCATAAACGCATATCATTCCCACCGTGTGGGGCATGGCGCAGAAGCATACGCATCATAAGCATGATTTAGATTACTATCATTCTTGTCTTACAGGTGTTCCACCAAGAGACCAGTTGCTCAGGACGATTCCTGATATTCTCCCCAACGAGGTTGTTGCCTTAAGATGATTCTTAAAGACCCCGGTGTAATCCCCACAGTCGCTCGCTCAAGATGATTTTTGAGATCCCCAGCGAAGGCTTCAGTTCGAGATGATTCTCGAATTCCTCAGCAGAGCCGTTTTCTTAAGATGATTCTTAAGACCTCAGCGCAGGTTCCCGAGTTGTTTGCTTAGGGTGATACTTGAGCTCCCCCAATAGCGTCCCCAGCAAGAGTTGCCCAGGAAGGTTCCTGGAATACCCCGCAGAATAAAGTCTCCAGAATGGTTATCGGTTCAGGATGATTCTTGAAGGTGCCCGACGAAGCTGTTTGTTCAAGATGATTCTTGAAGTCCTTAGCAGCGTGATATGTCTGCTCCAACAGTGACGTCTAATCTGAAGATTGACTTCGTAAACGCCTGAAGGCGGTATCAGAAGGTTCCTGTGAGCTCAGATGTCCTTGTTGATGAATCAACGTGTGGCTGAAGACAAGGTTCCAAATTTTGTATTCAAGATGATCCGTGTTGGTCTGAAGACCAAGTCAGTTGTCCTGAGGAGATGATTGATTGCGATCAAGTGGATAGTTTTTCTTCTAACTGAAGTCGAAGATGTTTCTCCAGCTGAAGCGGAGTTTTGCCTGAAGGCAAAGTGTTGAATCCCCGTAGAGTCATGAATGGCTCAGGATACCATTTCTTTGACTGAAGTCGCAGATTTCCTAAGCTGAAGCGAAGGTGCCTAAGGGCAAGGTTATCCCCAAGGTCATGAATGACCTAGGATTCATTTTTCGGACTGAAGGCCGAAATATATCCCTGACTGAAGTCACGGATGCTCTATAGCAGAGGTGGAGTTGCCTGAAGGCAGATCCATGTATCCTTGAAGGCCAAGGACCATTTCTTTAGACTGAAGTCGAAGATACCTCCTGCAGAGTTGCCGACGGGCAAAGTTTACATCCTTGAAGGCCAAGGATGTTTTTTCTAGCTGAAGCTGGAATAGTCGACAGACAGGGTTTCATCTTTCTTCAGAAGAACTTGAAGATTCTCCAGCGGATCTGGAGTGGCCAGGGGCCAGGGTTCCATCTATCTTCAGAAATACTTGAAGATTTTTTCTAGCTGAAGCTGGAAATGGCCAGGGGCCAGGGTTTCATATATCTTTAATGTTGAAGTTCTGCGGCGGGCAGTGTGCAGCAGTGTTCCGATGTTCGTTATGGTTCTGAGGGTGAACCCCAGATCAGAGTGTGCTCGGTTAAGTCTCTCATTCCCAGCGGAGTAGTTTCAAATATGCAAGTGTACTTTTTGTTCCATTTACCAGGGGTGAACCCCAGGTCAGAGTTGTTCAGTGTTGCATTTGTCCGACGGCGAGGTTGGATGTTTGTTCGACGGCGAGGTTGAACGTTTGGATTTGACGGCGAGGTCAGATCATCAGTTGTCCGGCGGCGAGGTTGGATGTTTGTTCGACGGCGAGGTTGAACGTTTGGATTTGACGGCGAGGTCAGATCATCAGTTGTCCGGCGGCGAGGTTGGATGTTTGTTCGACGGCGAGGTTGAACGTTTGGATTTGACGGCGAGGTCAGATCATCATTTGTCCGACGGCGAGGTTGGATGTTTGTTCGACGGCGAGGTTGAACGTTTGGATTTGACGGCGAGGTCAGATCATGTTTGTTCGACGGCGAGGTTGAACGTTTGGATTTGACGGCGAGGTCAGATCATGTTTGTTCGACGGCGAGGTTGGATATTTGTTTGACGGCGAGGTCAGACTCTTTAAATCCCCAGTAGAGAGGATGTTTGTACGACGGCGATGTCCAGTGTCTCCAAGTGATGTGTGTTTCCGACGGCGATGTCAGATTCAGTCCTCCAGCGGCGATTATGGGTGTTGTGGTTGTCTGGAGGCAATGTCAGAAGAAGTTGATGTGGATAACTGACGGCGACGTCAGATCGATATTTCTCCAGCTAGTTGCCATGCGGCTAGTATTGCAGTATTCAAAGGTTTGTTCCCCGCAGAGTATCGTGTGCTCGTGCAGTTGGCAAATTTTCGGGTTTACCGGTATTCAACCGTCTCGTACCTTGATTGGCTGAGAGCCGTTCGCTTCTCACCCAGTCAGGTTCAAGCCGTTTGAATAGGGGAAGCTGTTGCACCCCAAAATTTGACCAACAATTATTTATTCATTGAGTGTTTGAAGGTTGATACCTTCATCAGAAAGCTCAAGAGATCCTCAGAGGAGTGGGTTGAAACCAGGGTTGTGTGCTTCATAGCTTGAGAGTTGTGGGTGCTCCTCAGATGATTCTGAGACTTTGAGAATGAACTTGAAGATTGGAGAAAACCTATGAGATGTCTTGATAGCCATCATGAAGTCCAGAGAAGTCATTGTGCAAGAGTTCAGAAGATTCAACCATGAATGGTAGAATTAGGGTTTTGACTGGGTCAGCCCTAGGATAACTGAAAATTTGGAGAAGGTTGAGACCTAACACAAGGGCCATGAGATCATGGAATGATTCATAGAGATGTTATAAGGATGATTCCTAGACCAACTCATCATGATTGAAGGGTTTGAGAAGTTTTGAGTTAGGGTTTTCTGAGGATTGTCAGTGAAAAACCCTAATTTGATCCTTATCTTCCAGGCAGTTTTAGCTCTAGATGTGATTGATATCTCATCTTCCCCACAACATGAATGTTGTAGAGCTTGTTCTTAGCTTTAATTTGAGTGGTGGAAGTCCTTGATAGGAGTTTCAGAGCTCAAGTTATGGTTTTGACAAATTACAGGTCATCTGAGGTGTGTGAATCTGGGTCCTTGAAAGTCACCCAACTTGCAGACAACTTTTGCCCTAGTAGGATGATTCCTATGATTTCTTGGTAAACATGAATGTTGAAGAGAATCTTCTTAGCTTTAATTTGAGTGGTAGAAGTCCTTGATAGGATTTGTGGAACTCAACTTATGGTTTGAACAAGACATGGGTATTTTGGTCATTTGTCAGTTATAGGTCATTTTAAGCAAAGGCCATATCTCCTAGTTCCAAGCCTCAAATGGAAAAACTCAAAACATGAAAGTTGTTCAAAATGGGATTTTAAGTCTAGAAAGAAGGTCATGTATTGTTGGAAAAGCTTGTAGCAAGGATTTCCAAAGTTTGGTAAATTTGAACTAAAAATGGCTTATAAGTTTAAAAAGTTGAAATTAGAAATTGGTTTGGAAGATCTAGGAATCCAAAATAGGTCATCCAATATATCATTTTGATTGGAAACATAATTTTGAGAACATTGGTTTAAATAGAATTTTCATTTGAGGCTTTAAAATGGGACATGCTTTGTAATATTGAAACTTGCATATTAAGGCACCCTTGCAAAACTCAACATAAGCCAAAGGTGAGCTTGTTTTTCACACATATCTTCTCAATATCTCATGTAAAGGTATTTTGGCACAAAATTACAAGGCATAAGGCATGATACATGGGATTTTCAACTTATCATCACATGAGAAAATCAAGACTTTTCTAGCTCATTCTAGAAGGATCCAAGAGCTTCTATTGATCATTATAAGAAGAGTGAATCATGATGAGTATGAGGTTGGTCAAGGTTGAAGAATTGAGTGGAGATAGTGAGAGAGACATTTCCATTGAAGAGCTTCCTTCAAGATCAAGCAACACACAATTTCTTCCACTACAAGCTTTCTCCTCCAAAACCAGTGCAAACAGAATCATTTCCACCATTGGAGGATCATCCTGAAGCAACTACAAGGCTTGCAACCTCCTCTACATACCTCCACCATCACTTCTTGACAGGTTGGGATTCTTCTCCCTTTCTCCTTATTTATGTGATCTCTGTTGGTTCTTTAGGTATAGAATTGTTAAGCTAGGATAGGTGATCAAATCCTGAGAATTAGGGGCCATTTCATGGAGTTCCATAGCAGGTGCAAGAATCTTTCATGATTGAGAACAAGCTGGATATTAGGTTTCAAGGCACGATTGATAGCTCATTGTGATAAGCATAACATAAAGAACATGAATGCATCATTGGATTTGAGTTTTAGCACGATTAATTTCAGAGAAATATGGTGGTACCAAGATTTTCTAGCTTTCTGTTAGGATGATTCAAGGAGAATTAATGAAAATCATGCGTGCAGTTTTGTTCCCTGTAATCAGTAGTCCATTTTCCCTTTTGGAATTTTTGAAAATCATCAAGTGTGGAGAGAGAACGAGCAAGAAGAAAAAACATGCATGGAAGCTGCGTCTGAAAACCCTAGAAATCTATTTGGGGACGATGGCCAGATGTCGTTGGATTGGTCCTAGAAATTTGACTTAATCACCTCATCCAACAGTCCAGATTAATTGAGAAAACAGAGGGAAATTTAAAACAGCTAAACGTTGCCGTTTGGTTTAATGAAGAGCGTCTGGGCTTAATGGATTCACTTCTATCCGCACCCCCCAGTTTGGCCCATCTCATGAAAGCAACTGAGGCGCCTTGCTTCTAGCACCCCCTCCCCTTTATTTCCATTCTTTTATTTTTTTAATTCCATTTAATTTCCTTGCACTTTAATAAATTCATATAAAATAGAAAATTAAATATTTTTTAATTCTTGTTTTTTTCATATGTTAATAAAGTTGTCTAGAAGAATATAAATAAATAAAATTTCCATTTTATTTTCTTTTCATATTTTTAGTATATTTTTCATTTTAATAGCTTTTTTAATATGTTTAGTTTGATATCCAATTTTGTAGAATTTCTTTTAGGACTTTCCCTTAGGATTTTTAATTCATTCTTTTTGGTGTGATTAGATATTGAATCATAGTTCCCCATAGGATTTAATTCTTGATTTTTTAGATCAAATTTGATTAGTTTAAATAGGGTAGCATTAGGGTATCCTAATTAGGGTTTAGGTTATGCATAGGTAAGGAAATTCATTTTCTTTAGAGAGTTTTGTTTGATTTTTGGGGAGGGGCATATGTGGATGTTATGGGTAGATGTTGTGGACCCTTGTGGATAATTGATAGATTTTTCCCTCTTGTTTTAGTATTTTTAGGTATTTTCTGAAGTTAGATGATGGTTTTGTCTGTTCTGTGGTTATCTGTTCATCTATGGGGTTTTGTGTGGGGAATTTGTTGTGGGGCTTGTGTTGTCTTGAAGATCTTGTTGGAGAACAGGATGAAGAGAAGATTGAAGATCAAGACTCAGAGACCCAGAGCTTGGCTTGTTCCCTGTCTGTGAGGTTTGAGATCCTGAAGTTTGAAGGAAGTTCATGGTACTTTCCTGAGGAAGGCACTATGAATGACTTTCATTCTTTCTTCTCACCTCTTTCTTAAGTATCCAATGATGTTGGAGCCAACTTGTGAGTTTAGTTTCTCCTGAGGAGGAATGTAAACTGATCACATGTTGTTGAGCCACATGGGATACAACTCCTAAGTGGAAGCCTCCTAGTACTTTCCTGAGGAAGGTCCTATGGGTCTATTCACTTAGTTCCACTAGTTCAGATAGGATTTCTTAAGTATCCAATGATGTAGGAGCCAACTTGTGAGTTTAATTTCTCCTGAGGAGGAATGTAGACTGATCACAGTTGTTGAGCCACATAGGATACAACTCCTAAGTTGAAGCCTCCTAGTACTTTCCTGAGGAAGGTCCTATGAGTCTATTCACTTAGTTCCACTAGTTCAGATAGGATTTCCTAAGTATCCAGTGATGTTGGAGCCTGCTTGTGAGTTTAGTTTCTCCTGAGGAGAAATGTAAACTGATCACAGTGGTTGAGCCACATAGGATATGACTCCTGAGTATGCACCTCCTAGTGCTTTCCTGAGGAAGACACTATGAGTCTGCTTACTTAGCTCCCTTTCTTTGGTAAGCTTGTTCTGAAGCTTGAAGACTGGGATTGATTTCTTTTGGTTAGGTTTTGCTTTAGGGCTTTGCTTAGATTTGATCAGGATTCTGTGTTAGGGTTAGGATTAGAGAGTAGATGATTCTTTCTCAAGCATGTGTTTTGTTTGCCTGATGGCAGCTTCATTTCTTTTATCTGTATATTTCTTGATAGCATGTTGTTTACTCTTCAGTATGATTACTGTTATTTCATGACTGGCTTGAGGTTGAGACGAGCTTGTGGAGGCTGAAGCCCCACACACATTTCCTCCCTCACTTGCATTGCATGCATTTTACTGTTAAAGCTGATGCTTTTGTCTGTTTTGGTGTATCATTGACATGATCCCTTAGGACTCTCATTTCCTCTGATGAGGATTTGATGATAGACTTTTAGGTTGAAACCTATGCATGACAACATCTAGGAGTTCCCTGTTCAAACCTCAACCATAGGATGAATCCATGGCATGACAACAGTAGGACTTGATAGTCTCCCTCCTAGTTGGGCCTGTTCTCTTCTCATCTCAAAACAGTTTAAGATACAGTAATCATGAATGATTTCTCTCGTACGTTACGAGCCTTAAGCTATCTGAGATTGGATGTTTAGTATGGTACCCCGTGGGTGACATGCGACGCATTCACTCTCAGGTCATAGTCTCTAGTGCAGTTGAAATCGCCAACATAATAAAAAACACTTCTTTTAGGAGATAACCCGTAGTTTCCCGAACTACGTTTGCTCTGATCTTCCATGCTGTGTGGAAGTACGTAGGCATAGGATGCGATATCCTAGCGAGCAACCTTCAACCCTTCACCCGTAGTTAGCCGAACTACGTTGACTCTGATTTCTCATTCTCTGATGAGAATACGTAGGCATAAAGCGCGACGCTTTGCCGAGTCATTTTTCTTTTCTTTTTCAGCCAGCCTTGATAGGTAGATAGATTATAACCAACCCGTCCAAGTAAACAAACAAGCGAGGATCCCGTCGAGTACGACGGACGTGAGGGGTGCTAATACCTTCCCCTTGCGTAACCGACTCCCGAACCCAGACAATGGTTGCGATGACCTTGTCTTACCCTCTTATTCGTCAGGTTTTTCCGATCGTTTCCTTTCCCGCTCTGAGGGATAAATAACGAAAGGTGGCGACTCTTCTGTCATGCCGACACCTTATTTTCGCGCAAGCGACAATTGTCAGGGAGAATTGCCCGTTGGCAGATGGTCTTGACTGAATATGACATCCAATACGTCTCGCAAAAGGCTATAAAGGGGAGTGTGATGTCTGAGTATCTGGCGGAGCAGCCTATTGAAGATTACCAATCGATGAGGTTTGATTTTCCTGACGAGGATATCATGTACCTGAAGATGAAAGATTGTGAAGAGCCGTTGCCAGACGAAGGGCCAGAATTGGGTTCCAAATGGAAGATGATATTTGACGGAGTTGTGAATGCTTACGGTAGCGGAATAGGGGCAATCATCACTACGCCACACGGGTCGCACATCCCGTTTACTGCCCGATTGACCTTTGTCGTCACCAATAATGAGGCCGAATACGAAGCTTGTATAATGGGGCTTGAAGAAGCCATTGATTTGCGAATCAAGAATTTAGACGGATACGGAGACTCAGCTCTGGTGGTGAATCAAATCAAAGGGGAATGGGAGACGCGTCAGCCCAATTTGATACATTACATGAATTATGCAAGGAGATCGTTGCCTTTCTTCGACAAGGTTGAATTGCATCACGTGCCGAGAGCAGAGAATCAAATGGCTGACGCTCTCGCCACTTTGTCTTCCATGTATAAAGTCAACTTCTGGAACGAGGCTCCCCGAATCATTATCTCTCGGCTTGACAGACCAGCTTTCGTATTTGCTATTGATGAAGCATCTGACGACAAACCGTGGTATTTTGACATCCTTAATTTCCTGAAGAATAAAGAGTATCCGGCTGGGGCATCCAGTCAAGATCAGAAGACTCTCAGGAGATTAGCGGGTATTTTCTATCTGAATCCGGATGGCGTCTTATACAGAAGAAACCACGATTTGGTGCTGTTGCATTGTGTAGACGAGAAAGAGGCGAAGCTGCTCATGGAGGAAATACACGAAGGTACCTTTGGTACGCATGCTGGTGGGCATGCTATGACGAGAAAGCTGCTGCGAGCAGGTTATTTTTGGCTGACTATGGAAACTGATTGTTTCAAGTTTGCGAGGAAGTGCCACAAGTGCCAAATCTATGCTGATAAGATCCATGTGCCTCCGAGTCCTCTGAATGTGATGTCATCGCCATGGTCGTTCTTGATGTGGGGAATCGATATGGTTGGAAAGATCGAGCCGACAGCTTCTAATGGGCACCGGTTCATTTTAGTAGCAATCGATTATTTCACCAAGTGGGTAGAAGCGGCGTCATATGCAAATGTAACGAAGCAGGTGGTGGCCAGATTCATCAAGAGAGATATCATTTGCAGATATGGAATCCCCGAGCGGATAATCACGGACAACGGTTCAAACCTGAACAACAAAATGATGAAGGAGCTCTGTCAGAATTTCAAGATCGAACATCACAACTCCTCCCCGTACCGACCCAAGATGAATGGCGCTGTTGAAGCGGCCAATAAGAATATCAAGAAGATCGTTCAAAAGATGGTGGTGACCTATAAGGATTGGCACGAGATGCTACCTTTCGCTCTGCACGGTTATCGTACGACGGTACGCACATCAACCGGGGCAACCCCGTTCTCGTTGGTATACAGAATGGAAGCGGTATTACCATTGGAAGTTGAGATCCCTTCGCTGAGGGTATTGTGAGACGTTCAGCTAGACGAGGCAGAATGGGTGAAAGACAGGTTGAACCAGTTGAGTTTGATGGATGAGAAGAGGCTAGCTTCTCTAGCATACGGTCGTTTATACCAGAGCCGAATGAAGAAAGCATATGATAAGAAGATACATCCGCGAAGCTTTCAGACGGGCGACCTTGTGCTGAAAAGGATTCTCCCGCCACAGGCAGATCACAGGGGCAAGTGGACCCCCAACTACGAAGGGCCATACGTTGTCAGGAAAGTCTCTTCAGGAGGAGCTTTATTGTTGTCCACTATGGACGGTGAAGACTTTACGTCGCCTGTGAATTCGGACGCAGTTAAAAAATACTTTGCTTAAAATTGACCCGTTGGACAGAAAAAAGAGAGTCCAGGCAAAAATGGGGCATCCTGGCGAACCAAAAACAGAATGAAAGGTTCGGGCAAAAGTTAGGGATAAAATTGAAAAAATGTACACCCGCGAAGTTGAAAACCTACACTGGGCGGCTTCGGCAAGAAGGGGTATCCCGGTGAACTGAAAACCCGTAAAGGGCGGTTCACGCAAAAGTTAGGGATTTGAAAAGCAAATGACTGCGGTCCGAATTTGACACTGCAGTTGAGCATTGGTGCGGGAGAATATACCTGAGGGGTCGATTATCAGATACAACCTCTTCGGAAGTGTGAATACCGGGAAAGCATTAGAGTCGGGCGAGTCATAGGAGGATCAGTTCGTGGTGTCCGTCTGCATCCCGTTGCCGACATGTGTACAAAATTTAATTTGTCAAAATATTTATGCTTCTTGTGCATACTTGTATATCTGCTTTGCGTAGCTTCCTCTTTTCAGGAGTTACATCCCGTGTACAAAAAACTCCGCCCATTCAGGGGCCCAATCAATAAAATATGTTATTCAGTACTTGATGCTGGTTCTTTACTGTTTTGTGCATGATAAAACGCCTAAGTTTATTGAAACTAGCATGTGTATAACATCACTGGCCCTTGCCAACCATTGCTAAAGCTTTGAATTAACTGAAAATAACGTCACTAACCTGAGTCGATTTGGTTGCATAGGCTTGTCTTGTCTTGTTTGTGTTGTTGCAGGTTCATAACCGTACGAAGAAGATGACCAAAAGATTGCGATAACGAAAGACTTGACTTCCACGCAGGTCATGCATGTTCTTCCTGGAGAAGGATAGAATTCCCCAGCTAGTCGCAGCTTATTCGAAGGATATTCTCCAGCACAGTCGTTTATCCTCAACAGAATTGACGATCCCAAAATTGTAGGCTGTATGCAGACAGTAGGGTGTCCCCCAGAAGGATTCCCTTATCTCAAGCAGAGTGGTTTAGCCACAGAAGATTAATATTTGTGAGCTGTATTCAGGCAGTTTACCTTCCCCGCAGGGTCAGTTACTCTCCCCCCAGCGGAGTCAGTTGATTTTTCCAAGAGAATCATCCCATCCCCAGCGAAGTTCTTTTTCCAACCAGTGTTTCCATTCCTCCCAGTGGAATTCGAAGATTAAGACTCTCCCCGACAGAGTTGGTGTGGCGCATCGACATTTATTTTGTCGGAATACCGTGTGATATCCGTTTACTCTCCAGCAGAAGTATAATCATACCAGGCTCATATGCTATCTCCAGCAGAGTTATATTCCCCAGCAGGATGTTACTTCAACAAGGTGCTTGGTTAAGTTCCCAATTCCCCAGCAGGGTTGACTTCACTCTTCCAGCATTTATTTTGCTGGAGTAATTCGGTAGCATCTGGCTATCCCCAGCGGAGTTGGCATTATCTTCAGCATCTATTTTGCTGAAGCAGTTTCTGTACCCAGCGGTTCAAGTCCGCATTTGCATTGGCATACAGTGTCACACTTGCATCCACCAAATAAAAGCGTAGCATTTCCATGTCGAATGGAGCATTGCATCATTGTCGAACGCATGCATTTTGAAACATAAACCAGGTTGGCTAACCTTTTGCTTCAAGTACTGTTTCTCTTGCAGGTAGAGAGAGCCCTCGCTCGGGTGAATCAGTAGACATTCGAAGTCTCGGCATGAGACATTCAACGAAGTGTCAGCTTTGGCACTATTCCCCACAGAGTCAACAGGATAAGTTTCTATTTGTCCCCAAGCAGAGTTACTTATGTCCCCGCCAGGATTTCTTGTTGAGGTTGCTCTAGTCCGACCAGCGGATTGTTTCCTTCAAAGTTGTTGTTACGTCAGCAGTAAAAGGTTTCATGAACCAGAATTTCAGAGGCCACCGCCGGTTATCAGAACAGGCGTCCAGTAGTTTGATTTCCAAATATCCCCAGTAGAGTCAGCCTCAAAGCTGCTGTAATGTCAGTGATAAGAAGTTTGCGGACCAATGGAAGGATGAGTCCTAACGTGGACGGGTTTATTGACAGGTTTTTTGTACGATAAGAGAATTGGGGGTCCTGACGTGGACATGTCCCAAATTGACGATATGTTCTAGTCCTAACGTGGACCGATTTGATTTCTCCGTATTGATTGAAGGTGCAGTCCTGATGTGGACAAGATTGGTTATTCTTCGTGTTGATGTCCTGACGTGGACAATTTATTTTCAGCAAGTGTCTTCCTTCTTAATGGTGAAATGTGCGTCCTGACGTGGACAAGTTTGTAGTTCTTCGCGATGGCAAGATACGAGAGTCCTGACGTGGACAAATTTATCCTTCCTCGTGTTGGTGGCAAAGTGTGTGTCCTGACATGGACGGGGTTTATTTCCCCAGCAAATCGAAGACGCGCGAGTCCTGACGTGGACAGGTCCTATTACTTCAGCAGGTTGAGATGTGAGTCCTGACGTGGACAAAGTCTCACTTCCCCAGTGGGTCAAAGGTGCATGAGTCCTAACGTGGACAAGTTTTTATCCTCAGCGAGTCGAGCGGTGAGTCCTAACATGGACAAATCAAGACGAAAAGCGTTTCCTTGCATGGAAAGGTTGGAGTCCTTACGTGGACAGATAAAGGAGTGTTCCTTACGTGGAACGATGGAGTCCTTACGTGGACAAATCAAGAAGATTATTATTCCTAACGTGGAAAATTGGGTCCTAACGTGGACGATGTAGTCCTTACGTGGACATATCAAATTGTATTCCTTACGTGGAAAGTTTGTATTCCTTACGTGGAAGAAGAGATGGTGATTCCTTACGTGGAAGAAGAGATGGTGATTCCTTACGTGGAAAAGAGATTGTGTTCCTAACGTGGAAAGGCGGGTCCTGACGCGGATGATGTATTCCTTACGGGGAAAGAAAGTTGCATTCCTAACGTGGAAAAGAGGTGTTCCTTACGTGGAAAGATGACGTTCCTAACGTGGAAAGAAAGATTGATATAGTATTCTTCACGTGGAAAGATTAGAGTCCTTACGTGGACATATCAAGAGCATTCCTTACGTGGAAGAAAAATGGTTTCCTTACGTGGAAAGACGAGTTTATTCCTTACGTGGAAGGATTGGAGTCCTGACGTGGACATATCAAGTGGTATTCCTTACGTGGAAAGATTGAGGTTCCTTACGTGGAAAGTTTGTGATTCCTTACGTGGAAAGATGGAGTCCTTACGTGGACAAAGCAAAAGAAGACGTATTCCTTACGTGGAAGAGTTTGACGAAGCAGAAAAAAGTTCATTCCTTACGTGGATAGAAGTTGATTCCTTACGTGGAAAGATGGAGTCCTTACGTGGACATATCAAGATGGAGTCCTTACGTGGACAAACCCAGACAATAGATGGTTTCCTTACGTGGAAAAGCGATATATTCCTTACGTGGAAAGGTGGGTCTCGACGTGGACATGTATTCCTAACGTGGAAGGGTGAGTCCTAGCGTGGACGAAGTATTCATAACCCAGAGAGTTTAGTCCTGACGTGGACAGATCCAGACGAAGTCTTAGTCCTAACGTGGACGGTGTTATTCCTTACGTGGACGGTGTTATTCCTAACGTGGAAGAGTTTATTCCTATCGTGGACGATTTATTTCTGACGAGAAGGCAGACGAGCCATCCCCAGCAAAGTTGTTGAAGTTTTCCAAATTGACGAAGCATGCGTCCTGACGTGGACAATGTCCTATCTCTGTGATGATAAAGTCTTTCAGGCTGATGAAGATAATCCCCAGCACGAGATCAGTGGGTTGCCGTAACAGTTAAATTCAGTCGATGAAGATCGTTCCCCAAGCGGGGGCGCAGTTTATTTCTGCGGTTGGCAAAATTCTGGGTTCTTAGTATTCAACCGTCTAGTACCTCGAATGTATGAAGGCTCCGGGCTCTTCACCCAATCGGGTCCAAGTCGCTTGAATAGGGGCAGCTGTTGCACCCTAAAATTTGCCCAACCTTATTCACTTGGTTTATGTTTCAATATCATTAGCATTTGCATATAAAGGCAGGTACATAGTCTAATCATCTGCATAACATAGCATAGCAAGTCATCCAACAGGGGACCAATCATTATTCTCATCTCTAGAGGCCTATCAAGAGGTTATTATCCTGATTCAATCTCATTCAAGTCATCAGAAAAGAATTGGAAAGCTACCAAGTCAATGGATCAAGCAGTGCATCCATCTCCTATCTGAGGGTATCTGGAGATCATCAAAAGAATGGTGAGCTGTGAACTGAAGGCATGGAGAGTATCTGGGCATCATGGAGGACTTAGAAAGTCATTTGGAGAAGGAGACAAGTTATTGGTGTAGTCACAAGTATTGCAGTTGAAGACAGTTAACTAGGGTGTCATCTGGGTCAACCCTGGGTCAACTCTAGGTCAAAGGATTGATTGAAAGGCATTAAGGGCTATTGGAGAGATGTGGGGTTCATCATTTGACATGTAGAAGAGGATATGGTGATATGCCAAGAAGAAATCAAGAGAAATCAAGGAGAAGAGGAGTTTCTAAATTAGGGTTTCTGTGTAAAATCCCCTAGTTTATGACAAATTTCCAAGCACGATAAGTCAAGATGCAAGCTTCAAATGGATCCTTGGCCAACATGAAACTTTTAGAGGATCTCAAGACCTTTAATTTGAGTGGTGGAATACATCAAGGAGATTTATAGAACTCAAGTTATGGTCCTTGCAAGTTACAGGTCATCTGAGGTATCTGAAATTTTGTCTATGAAAGTGACTTGACTTCCAAGCTATTTTTACCCCTCAAGGAGATTTCAAATGAATTTCTGGTCAACATAATAATTGTTCCTCATTGTCTTAGCTTTCTATAATGGTATAGTATGCCTTCATATGATTTGTGGAACTCTACTTATGGTCTTGGCAAGCAAAGGGTATTTTGGTCATTTGAGAATTACAGGTCATTTCAACCTATGCCCAAAACTCATACAAGGAAGCTTCAAATGGAAAACTTTACAACATAAAACTTGTTCCAAATGACATTTTGAGTCTAGAAAAGTGACCATGAGAGATTGGAAAGATTCATAGCACAAGGTTTCAAAATTGTTGGATTTAATGAATAAAAATGGACTTAAAAATGAGATTTTTCATATTTTGGCCAAATGAAGCAAAATTATAGGTCATTTTGAATGGAAAGATCATTTTAAGAACATTGGATAAAGTGGAATTTTGAGGTTAGTTCAAATTTTAAGAGTTATTCATGGTTACTTGTAATGGAAGATACATAAACCAAATCCAAGGGAAATCATGCAAGGGAAGTTTCTCCAAGCTTCTAGGAGGTTCTAACCTCACCTATATATTGATATGAGCAACTCCATGCCATGGTTGGTGATTACATTTTCTCAAAACCACAAGTATCACACATTTCTCTCATTTTGCAAAAGCTTCTCAAACCCTCTCAAATCTCCATCAATTTCCATTTTTCTTGATTTGGTCATCATCAATATCTTCCATAGATCATATTCACATCAGAGTTTGGTAGAATTGGGGAAGAAATCGTGCTGTTCAAGATAATCATCCAAAGTGCAAGAACTTTGGGATTGCTGAATTCAGAAGGATTGGACAAGATTCATTGCATACAGAATTCATAATCAAGCTCCTTGATCATTTTCCACTCATCACAAGCATCAGATTCAAGGATTTTAGTACCTGTTTTCAAGAATTTGCACCAGGTATGTTTTCCTTCGAATTAGCTAGCATAGTGATCATGGCATAGGATTGTTAGTATATTAGAGACCTAGGTGGTTAGGTGATGAATCTCACAAAGTTTGGAGAAGTTTAATGGAGGTTGCTCATAGTGCACCAAATCTGTTAGGATTGATAACTCACAGTTTATGGCAAGATAATCCTAGATGAATGGCTCAGGTTGATTAGCATGGCTTGTAGATCATTTTAGGGTAAAAATTATGGAGAATTGAAGCAGTTGATATCAGGTGTTAATGGTGGATTCTATCTGTTCTACCTATCGGGTTCCATTATTGCTTGAGTTTTAGGAGGAGGTTTGGTTATGGCTGTGTAGAGGGAGAAATTTAGAGCAACTTTGCTCTTTGGATCGAGGGCATCCATGGAGAATTGAGTGAGAACAGGATGGTTGAAGGTGCGTGCATGGGGATGGTTTTCTGAAACCCTAGGGTTGCTCAAGGTTGAAGACAATGTTTGAACCACACGATTGCATGTTTGACTTGGACTTGAGATTGGATCCAATGGTCCACGTTTAAAGATGAAACGGAGGGAAACCCTGGGCACCAAAACTCCCCGTTTCATTTAAGTCTCTGAATGGGCTTTGAATTCCATTGCTAATCGCACCCTCCCCAAACCAGGCCCAGCGCAAATGAACTGGAGAAATGACTATCTGCACCGCTTTGTGTTTTTTTGATTTTTTGTTTAATTTCTGAAACGTGTTGGGCCTAGTAACTTTGATATTCACACCCCTGCTCTATGGCCCACCTGGATATTATAACTGGAGCGCCTTGCTATTCTCACCCCCTCCCTCTATTTCTCTATATTTCATTTTTTTTAATTTCTTTTCATTTTCATGCATTTTCCAAAAATCATAATAAATCATAAACTTCATATTTTTTAATGATTCTTTTTGCATTAATTTCTTCAAGATGTCTAGAAAATTATAAAAAATAAAAATTGCATTTTATTTTTTATTTGATATTTTTCCCATATTCTCCAAATAAATGCCTATTTTAGGTGTTTCATTTCATGTATGAATTTGATAATTTTTGTTCTAATAGTTGCTTCAATATTTTTCACCCATTTTTTTTAGGTTGATTAGTAGATGAGATTAGCTTGTACATACAATTTAGTTCCCATTTTTAAGACTTAATTTTAGGTGTTTAGTTTAGGTGTGAATGACATGAACAAAATTAGGGTTTAAGTGACAACATAGGTGAAGTAGTTCATTTCCCTTAGGAGTTAGAAATTGAATATTTTAGATATGGGGCTATAGGGACTATGGGTAGTTATTAGACCCCTTAGAAATCACTAGGATTCCCCTACTGCTATTGGTATAATACTGCCTATATTTCTGTGACTGGTGTGGTGTGCCCTCTGGGGATTACTGTTTGTCTGTGTGGGTATTGGGATTGCTTGGGTATTGGGGGAGTTGAAGACTTGAGAAGATGAAGCCATTGGAGATCCAGAGCTTGAAGACCAACTTCCAGAGTTGAAGAGGAGATTCCTGCTAGCAGCTGTTGAGGAGATTAGGGTTTAGGAGCTAGGCAGAGCTCTAGACTAGAAAGCTTGTTTCTCAAACATGGAATGCCTTGTCTGCATCCATCCTTTCTCTATGATTCAAAGTCTCTTTCAAATATCCACCTCCTTCCTTTGGAAGGATCAGTGAATGTATTTGAAAGATAGAACTTTTGAGAGAAAACTGTTTGTTTAATGTTAACAGTTGATGAACCACCCTTGGTAGGTAATTGACTGTCTAACATTCATTCACTTCATCTGGTTGACTGATATTCATCCTGGAGAGTGAGACTTGAAGAAAAGCCATTGTAGACTGAAGATTGATGATCAAGACCTTGCTTGAAGGCTGTGGAGATGGAGATTGATGCTTGCTGAAGCTTGTAGCTGATTGGAGATGACTTGAAGATAGGTGTTAATGCAGAGCTGCTGTGGCTGTTTATTTTTGCTGTATTTCATTTCTGATGTATTGATTGGTTTTCTGGACTGTATTGTTTGTTGTTTGCCCTGTTGGGTTGAAAGTGAAGTCTGTTCACTTTTGCCTATTGTTTTCTAGGTTCGAGGTTGAGTGGGACTCCCTTGCCTCGCTTGTATTGCTGCATCCATGCATTTTACTGCTTTACTGTATATATCTGATATTGTTTCTGTTTCCGTCTATTCCCTTAGGATCTCTGTTTCTCTCTGTGCAAGAGAGGAGCATGATAGACACTAGGTCTTAACCCATGCATGATAACATTAGGTTAGTTTGATTCCTTTCGCAACCGTAGGTTAGAGTTCTGTCTCTTCTTTCTCAAAACAAACAGAAAAACACAATAAATCTTCCAAACACAATAAAAGACACTTCTTCCGTAAAAGAATGTGAACTCATCAAAATGTCATTTTTGTCCGCTTGGACTGTTAGTCAGAAAAACCCTTTTTCAGAAGGAATAAAAACAATCAAAACAGACTTGTGTCGTACGTTTCCCGAACTACGTTTGCTCTGATCTTCCATGCAGTGTGGAAGTACGTAGGCATAGGATGCGATATCCTAGCGAGCAACCTTCCCCTCCTTTCCCGTAGGTAGGCGAACTACGCTGACTCTGATTTCTCGTTCCAGACGGGAATACGTAGGCATAAAGTGCGATACTTTGCCGAGTCATTTTATTTTTATTTTATTTTCTTTTAACCCCTGACCCTTAGTTTAGATAGAATAACAATCCGTACCTGAAAACAAGCGTGGATCCCGTCGAGTACGACGGACGTGAGGGGTGCTAATACCTTCCCCTTGCGTAACCGACTCCCGAATCCAGGTTTTGGTTGCGACGACCATACCTCTCCTGTGTTGTGCGAGGTTTACTCTGAGCGTTTCCTTTCCCTCCCGTGGGATAAATAACGCACGGTGGCGACTCTTCTGTTCAGCCGGCGCCGATTTTCGCAGTAGCGACAGCTGGCGACTCTGCTGGGGATCCAACGTCCCCTGGCTGTTAAGGACTGCGATAATTCTTATGCATTTGGGATCCAACGTCCCTTAAGAGAGTCAGTCCTAACGCTTGGTTTCCCGTCGAGGATTTTGTATGGATTTATATTTCTGACCTTTATTTTCAGCATTATATATATTGATTATTATTGCTGTATTGGGGTGTGATGGGTGGTTCTATGATTGAGAGATAAGCCGGACCTGGGCTTGAGTGCACCTAGAATTAGAGTAAAAAGTAGTGGGCGCGTGCCGGCTTTGCTTGCATTAGTGTCTCATGAAATCTACACTCGGACGAGGTTCTTCTGGTTGGCTTCTTTTTCTACCCTTTGGGTCGAAGGGGTTGTTGGTCAGCTGAATTGTCGACTCCGGGGACCGATCATTTGGAAGTTGGCTAAGAGAGGCCTCTTCAGGGATTGATGATGCCACTCCTTCTGGGAATCGTATCATCAACCCTGAAAGTCTGTGACGCCGACGACCGCATAGGATGCCATACTTTGTGTCAGTTACTAGGACATCCACCTGTGAGAGGGTTTGGGGTTATGCAGGTAACTAGACCTTCAGATTACCGGTTTGTTCCTTGATCAGAGATCCTGGGTATTTATGGAGAGTTCTGAGGTCTGTCAGAGACCAGTTGGAGAGTTCTGAGGTCTGTCAGAGACCAGTTGGAGAGCTCTGAGGTCTGTCAGAGACCAGTTGGAGAGTTCTGAGGTCTGTCAGAGACCAGTTGGAGAGTTCTGAGGTCTGTTAGAGACCAGTTGGAGAGTTCTGAGGTCTGCCAGAGACCAGTTAGAGTTATGGTTTGAGGTCTGTCAGAGACCATTGTTGGAGCTTTGTTTTAGGTCTATCTGAGACCAGGGTTTGAGGACTTCTAAAAGAGTCTGTTTGAGACCTCTTGATATGGTTCAGGCTATTCAGCTACGGCATTTGGTCCCTGTTGCATGTTATTTGCATTGCATTGTTTGCATACCCATTATCATTGCATCCCATTAACGTGTGTCTGTGCTGCAGGTGCATTTGCATATCCTCCGATTCTAGTGCCCAGACTTCTGAGTTGTGATTATGGCTGGTTTGAGGAAAACAGTTGCGTATAAGCTGCCTTCACCTGATATTACTTCTTTGCTTGGTATGATATCTCTTGCTGATGAGGAGGTTAGGAGAAGCTTTAGAATGAGTCATGGGAGGTTACTGAGATTAGTCTGCAAGCCCACTGCTGATGAGATGAACGGGCTGTACACCTTGATGCAGTTCTATGACCCCGCATTGAGATGTTTTACGTTTGCTGACTTCATTCTAGGGCCTACCATTGAGGAGTATGTGGAGTTTACTGAGTTACCCGTGCAGAACAAGGTTCCCTTTATTCACTCTGCTGCTGAGCCCAGGTTGGAGGACTTAGCCAAGGCTTTGCATATGGACGCTGCAGAACTATTAGCGACTTCTTGGCTTGGGGTTTCAGGGTTCTCTCTTGATTTCTTGGTTGGCAAAGCTCAGGAGTATGCCAAGAGCGGGTGTTGGGTGGTTTTCAATGCTATTTTGGCTCTATGCATTTATGGTATTGTGCTGTTTCCTAACTTGCCCAATTTCGTAGACTTGGACGCTTTCCATCTACTTGCTGCCGGCAATCCAGTGCCAACATTGATCGGAGACTTCTACCACTCATTGCACTACAAGAACGAAAACAGAAGGGGAAAGGTTGTTTACTGCTGTGCTCCTTTGTTAAATATGTGGTTCAAGAGTCATCTTCCCATGAAGGGATCTTTTGTGGAGAGTGCAACCACCGCTAGCTGGTCAGAGCGCCTGATGAGGCTATCCTCCGAAGACGTTGAGTGGTTTGATCGAGACCTGCTAGGGGCTGAGCTTATATTCAGTTGTTCTGGGTACCCTAATGTGTCGTTGGTAGGAAGAAAAGGGTGTATCAATTACAACCCTTCTCTGTTCATTCGCCAATTCGGATATGCGCTGAAGAGCCCACCAAAGGAGGAAGAAGTACAGGAATCTCTGTACTTCACCGGAGATTTGAAGGGGGAGTTGATTTGAGAAGAGGCAATTGATTTGAGAATCAAGAACATAGATGTATATGGTGACTCGGCACTGGTGATTAACCAAATTAAAGGGGAGTGGGAGACTCGCCAATCGAATTTGGTGCCATACATGAGTTATGCCAGAAGATTGCTTCCGTTCTTTGATCGAGTGGAACTCCATCATGTGCCCAGGGCCGAGAATTAGATGGCTGATGCCTTAGCCACGTTGGCTTCGATGTATAAAGTCAATTTTTGGAATGAAGCTCCAAGAATTGTCCTTTCTCGTCTTGATAGACCTGCATTCGTCTTTGCAATCGAGGAAGCCTCCGACGGCAAGCCATGGTTCCATGATATCCAGGTCTTCCTTATGACTAAGGAGTATCCTGCGGGAGCGTCAACCCAGGATAAAAAGACTCTGAGGAGGCTGTCTGGAAATTTTTATCTTAATCCTGATGGAGTTTTGTATAAAAGAAACCACGATCTCGTGCTACTCAGATGTGTAGATGAGAAAGAAGCGAGTATGCTCATGGAGGAAGTCTATGAAGGCACATTTGGTACGCAAGCCGGCGGGCATGCTATGACAAGAAAGATCCTGAGAGCAGGATACTACTGGCTGACGATGGAATCAGATTGCTTTAAATTCGCGAAGAGGTGTCATAAATGCCAGATTTATGCTAATAAGATTCACGTGCCGCCATGTCCGTTGAATGTCATGTCCTCCCCATGGCCGTTCTCCATGTGGGGCATCGACATGATAGGCAAGATCGAGCCCACTGCATCTAACGGTCATCGCTTCATTCTAGTAGCTATCGACTACTTCACCAAGTGGGTGGAGGCAGCCTTGTATGCTAATGTGACCAAGCAGGTGGTGGCCAAATTCATAAAGAGGGACATCATCTGTCGATACAGAATTTCCGAACGGATCATTACTGATAATGGTTCGAATCTGAATAACAAGATGATGAAGGAGTTGTGCCAGAGTTTCAAGATTGAACACCACAACTCATCTCCTTACCGGCCGAAGATGAATGGCGCCGTTGAAGCGGCCAATAAGAACATCAAGAAGATTGTACAGAAGATGGTTGTGACCTATAAAGATTGGCACGAGATGTTGCCATTTGCATTGCACGGTTATCGTACAACGGTACGTACATCAACCGGGGCAACTCCTTTCTCACTGGTGTACGGTATGGAAGTTGTCCTACCGTTAGAAGTTGAGATTCCTTCCTTGCGAGTTTTGGTTGATGTGAAACTCGATGAGGCAGAATGGATTAAGAACCGACTAAACCAACTCATCTTGATGGACGAGAAGAGATTAGCATCGATTGGGTATGGTCGTCTATACCAAAGCCGAATGAAGAAAGCTTATGATAAGAAGGTGCGTCCGAGAAGCTTTCAGACGAGTGATCTCGTCCTGAAGAAGATTCTTCCTCCACACACCGATCACCGGGGCAAGTGGACTCCCAATTACGAAGGTTCGTACGTCGTCAACAAGGTCTTCTCGGGAGGAGCCTTGTTGTTATCCATGATGGATGGCGAAGATTTTGCATCCCCGGTGAACGCGGACGTAGTTAAAAAATACTTTGCTTAAAAAATGACCCGCTGGAAAGAAAAAGAGTATCCAGGCCAAAATGGGGCATCCCGGCGAACCATAAAAAAGGAAAAAAGGTTCGGGCAAAAATTAGGGATATAAAAGAAAAGAATGTACACCCGCAAAGTCGAAAACCTGGAAGGGCGACTTTGGAAAAAAAGGGTATCCCGGTGAATCGAAAACTCGGAAGGGCGATTCAGGCAAAAGTTAGGGATTTGAAAAAGCAAATGACTGCGTTCTGTGTGTGGACTTTCATTATTTAGTGGTTCGGAAGACCTGAGGTCCGTTTATCTGAATCAATCTCTTCTGAAGCTGAAGCGTCGGAGAAGTATCGAAGTCGAGTGGGTCATAGAGGGATCAACTCATGGTGTTCGTATACGCCTCATTGCCGACATTTGTGTATATACTGATGTATATTTATGTTTTATTTTTGCGCAGCTTCCTCATTCCAGGAGCTTGCATCTGTTGTAAAACATTTTTACCCATTCAGGGGTTCGTTATCAATGAAATATACTATGCAGCAATTCTGTTTGTTTGTTTAGCATCTATTTGTTTTGTTTGCGAAAAAGAACGCCGATGTTTTCGATAAAATGCGCATACATAAACTTACTGGCCTAGGCCACTGATTGTTGAAACAATGAATTACTGGAACATTGTCACAAGATGATAACCTTGATAGGTCCCTTTGAGAAGGGTATCTTGTCTGTTTGTTTGTGTTGTTACAGGTACAGCATATTCCAGGCAATACGCCATATGCGTCCCCGAGCAGGATGATTCCTTCTTCTCCAGCAAGTTCAGTGGCATCTCCCCATAGAGTCTGAACATGAGATCGTAAGCATTGATATGTCTCCCCGACCAGAGAAGATTCTCTCCCCAATCACATGCATCATGAAGGATCGTCGCTTCCCCAGCTGAGTCATATACTGAAAAATGCAGCTTTCGACAGTTCAAGACTGAAGTCTTCAGCGGAATTGAAATTCCCCGCAGAGTCGTACTCTCCCCGATAAGCATGATGATTCCGTCTTCCCCAGCCGAGTTTGCAAACCCCCAAGAGAGCCGAGTCTCGGAAAGCCGTGGGGGCCATGATTGGTTTTCCCCAGTAGAATGTTGAATAGTTGGTGCTGTATTTCCCCACCGGAGTCGTTATCTCCAGGAAAGCTTTGTCGCGAAGGCTGTGCAGTTTATTTCTACGATTGAAATCATTTTCCTCAGCAGTTGTGGTTCGTACACCTAGACGAGCAGGTCCAGGTTCTCGTAGAACTTTGTTCCCCTGCAGCAGTCGGCTGAAGATCATTTTCCCAGACGGAGTCAAATTTAGATTGGTGTGACTTCTTCTCCGTGACAGGAGGATTCTCCCTTCAGCATTTATTTTGCTGATGGGGTCGTAGCATCTTGCATGATTGCATAGCATTAACCCTAAAACGCGTAGCATTTCTACCGTGTGGAGTATTGTGCCATTGTCGATCATATGCATATAAAACATGAGCTAGGTTGTTACCGTTCTTGGTTTGCAGGTGTCCCCCGGCAGGGTGTTTGCCCAGGATGATTCCTGAAGTCTCAGCAAAGTTGTGTGCTTAAGATGATTCTTAAAATCCCCAGTGAAGTCGCCAGAGTTGGTTGCTCAAGTTGATGCTTAGGGCCCCCGGCAGAGTGTTTTCCCAGGATGATTCCTGAAATCTCCAGCAGAGTTATTGGTTCAGGATGATTCTTGAAGTCTCCGACGGAGTTATTTGTCCAAGATGATTCTTGAAGTCCTCAACAGATTTTATTCAGGATGATTCATGAATCCCTGAAGCAGAGTTACTTGATAGTTCTCCAGAATCCCCAACGGAGATGTGTCATCCCCAACAGGTTTTAAACAGAAAAATTGAAATTTCCTTGAAGACTTGATGATTGAAGTCCGGCAGCGGTGCCAAAACCCCAGACTTACTGACGAAGTCTAATTGCAAGGTCAAAGCAGTTTTCCTAGCTGACGCAGGGTGCCTGATGGAGAAAGAATGTCTATCCTTATTGGTCCATGATGGATTAAGGATCCCATTTTAAGACTTACTGATGAAGTCTAACCGCGATGTCGAAGCAGTTCTCTCAGCTGATGCGGAGCGCCTGATGGTAGAAGTTTGGATATCTCTATTTGGCTCATGATTGACTGAGAATTCTATTCCCAACCTACTGACGAAGTCCGGCTGATGCCCAAAAATTTCTTTGAATGCCCGACGGCATGATTAACTTGATTGCTAAAAAGTTCCTAATGACCTGATGAGTCCCGAGGAATCCTTCTGCTGCCACGCCACAGAATGCCTGACGGTAATATCAGCTATGTATCGCCGGTTACCGAGTGACCAGTGATCCCTTGATGACTTGAGGAAGAAGCTGCAGCGAAATCTGATAATCATCCCGATGGAGATTTGAGAGTAGCCATTCACCAGTTACCGAATGACCGGTGATCCCCTATTGACTTACTGATGAAGTCCGACAAAGATATCGTCGACGTGCCTAGCGACACGATGAGTCCATAGGTGACGATAAGGAATTCTTCTACAGTGGCGCAGATTACCCGACAACATAATCAACCATTCATTACCAGTTACCGCGTAACCGGTGACCCCTTGATGACTTGAGGACGAAACTCTATAGCAAAATCAGATGATCATCCTGACGGAGATTTGAGATTAGGCCCTTCACCAATTCCCGTGTGAACAATTCCCCAACAGAGTTGTCGTGCCACTGTCATGCTTAGTTTTTGAAGATGTTCCTACCAATCAAAGTATTGTTTACCTGTGCGGTGGCAGATCGCCTGTTGCCGTGTAACCAGTGATCCCTTGATGATTTGAGGATGCAATGATATCAGATAAATCAGAGAATCATCCTGACGGAGATTCAGATCAGTATTTCTCCAGCTAGTTGCCGTGCAGCTATTATTGCAGTTTCCGAAGATTTGTCCCCATCAGAGTAACGTATACTTGTGCAGTTGGAAAATTTCCGGGTTTGATGGTATTCAACCGTCTTTTACCTTGATTGTTTGAGAGCCGTTCGCTTCTCACCCAGTCAAGTCCAAGCCGTTTGAATAGGGGCAGCTGTTGCACCCCAAGATTTGCCCAACTTAGCTTATGTTTCATTTCATTCACATTAGCATTAGCATTTGCATTCCATTGACATGTATGCAGGAGATCAAGAGGTATGATTACCAATCAAGAGCTATACAAGACTTTGAAGCTAGCTGGGAGGCTTATTCAAGTGTTTGAGGGTTGATATCCTTGTCAGAGAAGTTAAAAGATCCTCAGAAAGAGTGATGGAAGCCAAGTGTGTAGGTCTCCTAACTTGAGAGTTGTGGGAAGCCATCAGATGATTCTGAGGCCATGAAGTCGGACTTGAGGTCTTGAGAGAGCTCATGAGAAATGTTGAATATCACTTTGAGGCCTAGACAGGTCATTGTGCAAGATTAAGAAGCCTCAGCCATGATTGGTGCAGTTAGGGTTTGACTGGGTCAACCCTAAGTCAACTGAGGATTTGGAGAGGGTTGAGACCTAATCCTAGAGCCATGTGATCATGGATTAATGAATTGAGATGTTCTAAGGATAATTCCAAGGTTAGCTCATCATGATTGAAGAGTTTGAGAAGTTTCAAGCTAGGGTTTCTAAGGCTTGACAGTGTAAAATCCCCTAGTTTGACCCCTATCTTCAAGGCAATTTATCTCAAGATGTGATTGTCATCTCATCTTGCCCCCAACATGATTGTTGTAGAGCATGATCTTAGCTTTAATTTGAGTGCTATAAGTCCTTGATAGGATTTGTAGAACCCAAGTTATGGCTTTGACAAGTTACAAGTCATCTGAGGAATGTGAATTTGGAGCTTGAGAGTTACCCAACTTGCATGAAACGTTTGCCCAAGAATGATGATTCCTATGAACTTTTGGTTAACATGAATGTTGTTCCTTATTATCGTAGCTTTCTAGAGAGTACTAGAAGTCCTTGATAGGATTTGTATAACTCAAGTTATGGCTTTGACAAGTCAAGGGTATTTTGGACATTTGGTGATTATAGGACATTTGTGATCATAGGCCATTTTCACCAACTTAGATGTCTCAAATGAATTTTTGTTCAACATGAAAGTTGTTCAAAATGATGTTTTTAGCTTGTTTAAACATCAAGTTTCCATTGATATGGGTTATATCAATCATTGGTGGAAGAAACTTCTCATAAAAGCCATTTTAATGAATAAAAATGAGAAAATTCAAAATAAATGAGATTAACATGTTTTCAAGGCAAATTTGTGGTCATTTTGAATGGAATGCCACATTTTTATTTGAGGTCCATAACATATCCATTTGGATGATTACTTCACAAGTAAGAAACATATCCTATACACTCCATATGTTGAAACCAAAGGGAGAAAACCACTTCATTACACTCCCTAATGCTTAAGTGAATGGTTTGGAAGGATTGTAGAGCATGAGCAAGGCTTGAAGGCACATATCCATATTGAAATTTGGAAGAAAAAGTGAAGATCCAAAGTCCATAATTGGGCCTAGTTTGGGCTTCTAATCCATCAGAACATATCATAAATAGGTTTTGGATCATGCTAGGAAAGTTCTAGTGCAGAATTCTGTTGAGAAGCCATTAGAGTAAAGTGAAGAAAAAAGCTTGAAGGTGAAAACTCGTTTTGGAGAATCAAGGGGTTTCAGCAGGAATTGATCACCAAGAATCGTTCACCATTAATCCTTGAAGAATTCTGCACGGTTTGGAAGAGAATTGAGGCGCATAACCACTGCAATTCAAGCTTCAAGGTTGGTTCTAACTTCTTGAAATTTCTCACTGATTACGCACTTTTAATACATTAGAAGCATGTGGTTAAGTTCCCCTTAGGGTGTAGATGGATTCTGGATAATTGATATGAAGATTAGAGACAATTTAGGGTTTATGCCATTTTCGGTTGAGACTGTGTTTTTACAAACCCTGCGTTTTTAGCATGAACTAGTGGTATGGTTGGGATCCTGGTGAAATTTAGAGAAACTTTCATTCAGAAATCGTGGCCAATGGTGGTCTGTAGAGGGAGTTAGGGTTGCTTGATGGTGACCGAAAAAGCCACCGGCGGTGGCCTTCGCGCGCGCAGGTTGAGAAGTTGCAGACATTTGAATTGGAGAAGATATAATCTCCTTCGTTCATTCATGAAGAGGACTTTGACTCAGAACTCCATCCAAGGTTCCCCGTTGCGCCACATACCCCCCCCCCTTAAATACCCCGTTTTGATAAATGAAAATCCCAGACTTTGCTTCTTCGCTGCGTATACTAAGGGTGCATGGGTTTGAGTCTTTGTGTGTACTCTTTTTCTTTTTGATTAATTTTAACTGAATTGAACAATGGATCCAAGCGCCTGGGCCTTAGCATTGGTTGATATCAACACCCCCTTTCTGGCCCAAACGTTGAGTTGAACTAGTTATTTTTGCTATTTACCACGCGTTCATATCAATTTCCTGAATTTCTTTTAATTTTCATCATTTCATGTGACTTAGTAAATAATTCACAAAAAAAAGAATACTAACTCAATCAATTCCATTCTTTTTTTCATTGATTCCTGATTGAATATAGAATGTTTTAGATAAAAAATATTAATAATTCATGCATTTTGTATTTTATTGGAATTTTTTGAATATTAACTGATATTAGAATAACCATGGTTGATACCTTGTTTTGATGAATCTGGTTTGCGCATTTCGTGATGATTCTTGCCTTGATTTTTTGTGTGTAGCTAGCATAGATATGCATGATCCCCTTAGATTTTTCTCACATTTTTGTGATGAGGGTAAGTGGTAGTTTTAAGTTGAAACTTTAGGTGCTCCATTTTTAGGGTTTATGGTTAGTACCTTTTGATTTAGGTTTTATTTCTAGGACTTGGTGGATGATTCAACCCCTGGAATTAATATGGTAGATTCATGATTGAATTAGGGTCCCTTAGGAATTTTTGTATAAATTTATAATGTAGTTTTCTATTTTAGTTTGATTTTAGTTTAGGTGCTAACTTTAGATGATTCTAATTCACTAAGTTGACTAGATTGATTTCTTTAGTTCCCTTAGATTAGGGTTTTGCCTCTCTTGCTCTTGGATGAGGATGAAGACATGATTGGGCTACCATGGAATGCTTGAGGAAGTTTGGATGTGAAGATTTCCCTTCTTTTGGTGTAGTGTTGATTAGGTGTTAAGATTAGGGTTTGTAGGCAGAGCTTTTAGATAGATTCTCTTCCTCCATGAACATGGAAGATGTTGATCACTTCCATTCTTCCCTATGATGAAAGGTCCCCTTGTAAAGGCCTTATCCCTCCATTGGTAGGATGTGTGGCTCTTTACAAGTTGGTAGAACCTTTGAGAGTCCCTTTCTCTGATGATAGGATGCTTAGTGGTGACCTTTGGTCTTCACTCTGCTACCAATCATCCAAACTTTGCTCTTGTTAGATGAATCTTTCTCCCTTGCTAGAGGATGGAGTTTCTTGCTTGAAGAAGATTGAAGGCTATAAGTTGATGCTTCTCTGTATTTGAAGACTGCCATTGGAGCTGAGGCTTGGAGATCCAGGAGAGCAGGTTGACACTTGTGAAGAAAATCAAATTGAGATTAAAGAGAGAGCTGAAGCTTGGATAAGAAGAAGAACAAGTTGATACTTGTGATTGATGAATTTAAAGCTTGAGGAGGCAAGTTGATGCTTGCTCTTGAAGAGGATAGACCTGAAGAAGAGTTGCAGACTGAGGACTGAGTTGCTGTCAGAGGATTGCTTTGCTGTGAAGCTGTGGAGGCTGTTGATTTGTTTTCTTTCCTGTCTGTTTTCTTTCTGTGCAACTTTATTCTTGTGACTTGTTTGATTTGCTTGATGCATTAGAATAGGTCCATATCTAGACTGATGTAAGTTAGGAGCATGATTGCACTAGAGGTTGGGTTGCTCCCTCTGCTTGTATTGTTACTGTATGGCTTTGCTTGCGGGTATTCGGTAGAGCCTTGCTCCCTTGCCTATGTGGTTTGTATTTTGCTTGATGGCATTTTATTTTTCTGTATGATTGCAGTTATTCATATCTGGCTTGAGGTTGAGATGAGCTTGTGCAGGCTGATGCCCCACACACATTTCCTCTCTCACTTGCATTGCATGCAGTTTACAGTCGTTTACTGTTTACTGTTTAAGCTGATGCTTTATCTGTTTCTGTTTATCATTGACATGATCCCCTAGGAATCTCACTTCCTTTGATAAGGAAGTGATGATTAGAACTTTAGGTTGAAACCTATGCATGATAAATTCTAGGAGATCCCTGTTTCAAACTTCACCATAGGATGAATCCTTGGCATGACAACAGTAGGACTTGATAGTCTCCCCTTAGTTGAACCTGTTCGTTCTCTCTTCTCATCTCAAAACAAATTAAAATACAGTAATAAAGGTTAACTGACGTTGTACGTTACGAGCCTTAAGCTATCTGAGAAAGGATTGTTGGAGAGTTTCTTTTCAACAGTCTGGATGTTTAGTATGGCACCCTTTGGGTGACATGCGACGCATTCACTCTCAGGTCATAGTCTCTAGTGCGATATTGGTTGCAAACATCCATAAAAAACAGTTCTTCTGTAAAAGACAGAAAACAAACTTCAAACCTTTTTTGCCCCGTGGGCCCATAAGTTAAAGGAAGCTTTTCTAAAGAAAAGAGTGTCGTTAACTCCCAGTTCTACCGCAAACGGTAATGCCTAAGTCTCCAAGGGTCGAGCTGCGTACACCAGACTGCTGGAACTGTCTGTTAACCTTACTCGAAAAAACAGATGAATCTGAATTCCTGTAATCCGAATTATCCCAAACTACGTAAGCTCTGATCTCTCATGCCTGTTGAGAGTACGTAGGCACAATACTGACGTATTGGCGAGCCACCTTCCCCATCACCCGTAGTTAGGCGAACTACGTTGACTCTGATTTCTCGTTCTCTGATGAGAATACGTAGGCACAAAGTGCGACGCTTTGCCGAGTCATTTTCTTTTCTTTTCAGACCAGCCTTGATAGGTAGATAGATAAAACCAACCCGTCCGATAAACACAACAAGCGTGGATCCCATCGAGTACGATGGACGTGAGGGGTGTTAATACCTTCCCCTTGCGTAACCGACTCCCGAACCCAGACAATGGTTGCGATGACCTTGTCCTATACCTTTTCGTCAGGTTTTTCCGATCGTTTCCTTTCCCGTTTTAAGGGATAAATAACGAAAGGTGGCGACTCTTCTATTTTGCCGGCACCTTATTTTCGCGGTAGCGATAATATACTTCTAAATATCCTCAACACCCTCTTAACATCAACAATACCCCCCAACACAAATCATCAGACATCAAAATATTTCACCAAAATTCACCGAGAATCACAAATATTTATAATAAATAAATTAAATAAATATTCTAATTATTTTACAGCGTTACAACTCTCACCCACTTAAAGAATTTTCGTCTTTAAAAATTACCTGAAGGAAATAGAGTCGAATACGACTTTTTCATATGATCTTTACGTTCCCAAGTCCAACTCTCACCAGCTGGTCCATCCCATAACACCTTCACCAAAGCTATGTCTTTACCCTGCAGTTGTTTTATTTCTCGTCCATCAATCCGCACAGGTAATGCTTCAACAGTCAGATTATCTCTCACTTATACATCATTCATTTGAATCACATGCAACAGATCCAAAATATACTTCCTCAACTGAGATACATGAAACACATCATGTAAATTTGCAAGCGACGAAGGTAAAGCAATCCGATAGGCTTCCTCCCTTATCCTCTGCGTAATCTGATATGGACCAACAAAACGTGGAGTGAGCTTCCTAGACTTCAAAGCTCGTCCCACACCAGTCACTGGCGTAACTCTCAAAAATACGTGATCTCCCTCTTGGAATTCAAGTGCTTTCCTTCTCTTATCATGATAACTCTTTTGACGACTCTGCGAAGCTCTCATCCTCTCTTGGATCATCTTAATCTTTTCGGTCGTCTCATGCATAATCTCAGGTCTGAGTACAACACTCTCGGCTGACTCATACCAACACAATGGAGTTCTACAACTCCTTCCATACAAAGCTTCATACGGTGCCATCCTAATACTAGCATGAAAATTGTTGTTGTAGGTAAGCTCAATCAACGACAAATGTCTATACCAAGATCCTCCTTGATCCAACACACGAGCCCTTAGTAAATCCTTCAAGGACTAGATAGTACTCTCTGTCTGACCATCCGTCTGCGGATGATATGCATAACTCATCCTCAACTTAGTACCCAAAGTGTCTTGCAAACATTTCCAGAACCTCGACGTAAATATCGGGTCTCTATTCGACATAATACTCGAAGATATCCCATGCAACTTCACAATTTTATCAATGTACATCTCAGCTAACTTCTGCATATAATGACTAATCTTTATCAGTAATAAATAAGCTGACTTAGTTAATCTATCCACAATCACCCAAGTCGAATCGTTACCCTTCACAGTTTTCGGCAACCCTGACACAAAATCCATGGAAATACTATCCTATTTCCATTCTGGAATATTCAACGGTTGCATCATACCCAAAGGCTTCTAATGCTCGACCTTCGACTTCTGACAAATCAAACACGCATACACAAACTCAGCAATATCCTTCTTCATACATGGCCACCAAAACAACTCTGCAAATCCTGGTACATCTTCATAGCACAGGGATGAATACTCAACCTATTTCGATGCCCTTCCTCTAGAATACTCTTATTAATATTTGGAACATGTGGAACACATGCTCTATCTCTAAACCTCATCACACCACTCTCATCAATTCTAAATTCACCTCTGTTACCCTGGTTAATTAAGATCGACTGATCAACCAACCTCGAATCAAATTGCTGACCCATTCTGATTTCTTCCAGAATACTACTAGTCAGCTTCAACATACCCAACCTCACACTATCAGGAGTCTCTTCACATACCAAACTCAGATCTCAGAATTGCTCGATTAATTCCAATTCCCTAACCATAAGCATCAACATATGTAATGACTTTCTGCTCAATGCATCAACCACCACATTCGCTTTACCAAGATGATAACTCAAATAAAAATCACAATCCTTCAATAATTCCAACCACCTCCTCTGCCTCAGATTCAACTCTTTCTGATCAATAAAGTACTTCAAGCTCTTATGATCACTAAACACTTCAAATTTAGAGCCAAAAAGATAATGTCTCCAAATTTTCAACATGAACACCACAACTGCCAACTCTAAGTCATGCGTAGGATAATTCCTTTCATGAACTCTCAATTGTCTCGAAGCATAAGCAACAACTTGTCCATTTTGCATCAACACTCCACCAAGACCCATCTTCGACGCATCATAATACACCATAAAAGATTCATCTAGATTAGGAAAAATCAGTACTTGAGCGGTCAATCTCTTCTTCAATTCCACAAAGCTCTCTTCACAAGCAACTTCCCACACATAAGCTTGACCCTTTCGAGTCAACTGAGTCAACGGTAAATCCAATCTAGAAAAACCTTCAATGAACTTATGATAGTAACCTGCCAACCCAAGGAAACTTCGTATCTCAGTAGCAAACTTTGGAGTCTCCCACTATAACACAACATCAATCTTAGAAGGATCCACAACAATTCCACCACTTAAAATTACGTGGCCAAGAAAATTCACTTCTTTCAACTAGAACTCACATTTCGACAGTTTTACATATAAATTCTTCTCTTTTAATACTTGCAACACAATCCTCAAATGCTTAGCATGCTCTTCTTCAAATTTTGAGTATATCAGAATGTCATCAATAAAAACCACTACAAACTTATCCAAATACTCATGGAAAATTTGATTCATATACTCCATGAACACACCAGGTGCATCAGATACACCAGATGATATCAAAGTGTATTCATAGTGACCATACCTCGTCCTAAAAGCTATCTTCAGAATATCATCATGTTTAACACGAATCTGATGATAACCAAAACTCAAATCAATCTTGCTAAACACACAAGCACCTACTAACTGGTCCATCAAATTTTCAATTCTCGGAAGTGGATATTTATTCTTAATAGTCACTTTATTCAACTTCCGATAGTTAACACACAACCTCATACTACCATCTTTCTTCTTAACTAACAACACATGAGCACCCCCACGGAGAAACACTCAGTCAAACAAACTTCTTCTCAAGCAATTCTTCCAATTGTTTCTTCAATTTGCTTAACTTAAAAGCTGACATCCGATAAAGAGCCATTGACACCGGACTCGTTCCTGGTATCAAGTCCAATGCAAACTCGACTTCATGCTCTGGAGGAAAATCACTTATGTCATCCAGAAACACCTCTAGAAATTCACGGACAACAGGTAATTCGACACTCGCAAATTCATGATCAACTTGCAACAATGCAAACAACGCAAACATCAAAGCTTTATCTTCTAGAAGTTCGTCTACTTGCTTAGCAGACAAGAACATCAATTCTCCATTATCACCAAACTTAGGAAACTCCACGGTCTTATTATAACAGTTGATATGAATATAGTTGAACTCCAACCAGTTCATTCCTAGAATTACATCGATTTGGTGCAAGGGTAAACACACCAAATCCATCACGAAACTCTTTCCAAATATCGTCAAAGGACATCTCGAACACATATAAGTAGTAGTAATAAAACCATTAGCAGGGGTTTCTATCACCATACTATCGTTCATATCAGACAATTTCAAACCCAACCTAGCAGCACATTCAAGCGAAATAAACGAATGAGTAACATCAATATCAATAATAGTGACCAACTAAACATTGTTAGTAAAATAAGTACCTTGAATCAAGTTATCCTAATTGGGAACTCCTGAACCACTCATAGCAAACACTCTTCCATTAGTCTGGGAAACAATAGCAATCTTCTTCAGCTTCTGACACTGGGTACTGATGTGACCCTGTTCACCACAGTTAAACAAATCAGACCTTCGTCCTTGCAATCAATAACTCTATGTCCCCTCTTACCACATCTGTAACATCTCAACATACTATTGTTACAAACTTCACCACGGTGGCCTTCACACCTATAAAACTTAACAAAAGTGGGAGCTACTCCCCCACTTGTCTTCTTCCCATCTAAAACCTTTTGTTTCCCTTTATCAATTGGAATCACATAAGGCTTTCATCTAAACTATCATTTCTCTTTCTTCTCACTAAGATGCTTGTAGTGAGAAGATTGAGCTCAGATATCCTCATCATAGATCCTACTCTTACCCACTAGCTCAGCATACCTGCAAATCTGTTGGTATCCAATACCTTGTTTGATCTCTGCTCTTAGCCTATTCTCAAACTTAAGGCATTTGGAAACCTCAACATCAGCATGATTGTAATGCGGAAAAAACTTCACCAGCACCTCAAACCTTGCTGCATACTCTGCCACAATCATGTTTCCTTGCTTCAATTCAAGGAACTCCGAACATCCTCAGGGAAATACTTCTCCAGGAACTCATTCTTAAATACAATCCAAGTTATCTCAGTACCAGCATCTTCAATCTATGACGAGTGTTATCCAACCAATCTTCAGCCTCCTATGACAACATATGAGTACCAAATTGTACCTTCCGAGCGTCAGTGCATGCCATCACTCGGAAATATTTTCAATCACTTTGAGCCACTTCTGTGCGCTCTCTGGATCATGGGTGCCCACAAACGTTGGCAGATTGTTCCTCTGGAACTTCCCCAAAGCACGAACTTCATTAGGAGCCCCTTCATTCTGATTATTTGGAGCCATCACTTGAGCAATTGATTCCAACACATCGACAATAACATGGTTGTTTCTTCCAGCAACTCTGCACATCGTCAACAACGTTAGAAGAAAATAAATCATCGACAGTGTACCCATATTCATCAACTGACAAGGGACTGATATCATACAAAAACCTGGTCGGACGGACCGACCTGCTCTGATACCACTAGTGTAACACCCTTCTACCTCGCAAGTAATTCACGATAATTAAAAGCAATTATATCAGAGTATATCACCACAAAGGTGCCACATTTCATCATAAAATCACATTAACGTCTTACTCCATAACACGAGTTTTATTCATCATAATTCCAATCAATTAGTACGAAACAGAAATACTCAAAATCATCAACATAATTTGTAATTCAAAGAGTTTTAGAAGAAACAAAAACTTATAACATCATGATGTCAACAACAAAATAACACAACGATTTGATTCAAACGTTCCGACCCGTTGTTACATATCAGAGCAAGACCCTCTACTCGACAGAATTAACCGAAATACTTCAAGTCAGTTCTTCACGCACCAAGAGCTAATCTTGATCACCTGCATGTTACCCACGTGGAGGCAACATTCAAACAGGCAGGATGAGTAATCACAAATCATTACACAAGATATAAAGACAAGATAGATTAAGACAACATTCATCATACAAAAACATCATCATCATGAAATCCATGCATCATCGTTTGCCAAGTAGTATACTCACACCCTCATATCATAGCATCATATATACATATTTGTTCATAAAGTCATAAAATCAACAACTCATCACCAAATCATCACTTAAGTCACAATATCATCACACGTCATTTTAAAAATCACCTCATCAATAATAACAATCATTCATATAGATGCAATGCCACATAACATGAAATGCAACAACATAGACTCATGCATGTGGTACCAAATCAACATGATATACTCATCAAAATGCAACACGTCAACCACTCAAGGCATACGAACAACAAGGCACAAGACAACACAACAAAAGAAAAGAAAAAAGAAAAAGAATAAAACTACTGCTCCTGCTCGCCTGATGCTCGCCCAGGAAGCAACTCGCTCGCCTGGGTTTCTCCCGGCAAAGCAGGGGAGAATCCCCTCCTTCATAAAAAAAACCTGGAGCGCTCATTTTTCACCTCTCATTCACTTCTTCTTTCGTCTAGAGATCTCCTAGCGAATCCATTCCGCCCGGCAAAATACCTTGTCCGCCCGGTGAAACGTGCACATCAGCAAATTCTGCTTATGCGTTTCTGCATCAAACCATACCCAAACCCCTTGCGACTTCCACCTCTCACAATATGAAAATGCACATAATTCACATAGTAATTACAATCCAATAACAACACATCATCATATATTTCATATATATATATATATATATATCATTTTATACATCTAAAAACCCCAATTTCATCACAATTCCCCTCACTTTCATCACAATCTCACCATTCCCCAACCCCAAAACTAACTACATACATCTACACTATATATCCATTACAATGAAAAGTAATACTCCTCATACCTTAGGTAACTCGATTTCTGATCCTCCTCTTGAGTTCTATTGAAATTGCTCTGAGTCCTAGCTTCCTCCTCTTCCTTTCCTTAGAGTCGCTCTCCAAAACACGATTATTCATAATGAATTCTTCACTTTCCTATTTTCCTTTATGTCACTCTTATCCCTTGGACCCTTAATATGATTTCCCAACTTTATCCTCACTTATTTCACCCAATTTTACCATCTTGCTCTTAGTGTTCCAGTTATTTATTTAAAATAATAATAATAATAATAATAATAATAATAATAATAATAATAATAATAATAATAATAATAATAATAATAATAATAATAATAATAATAATAATAATAATAATAATAATAATAATAATAATAATAATAAGATATTCATATTATGTACTATTATTATCATGAAATAATTATAATAAATCATATACTTCTAAATATCCTCAACACCCTCTTAACATCAACAATACCCCCAACACAAATCATCAGACATCGAAATATTTCACCAAAATTCACCGAGAATCACGTTACAATGATACTGACAACCCCTCGGAGCATGATTTTGAGAGTGGTGATAACGAGGATGGCTCCGATCACACTTTTACTAGCATTTGTAGTGGGTTATACAGAGTTGGGGTAGATGGATATTGTGATTGTCGTTAGGTTTCTACCAGCTTAGTTAGGGAGTGCAGTACGTGGTTGGTAGTAGTATTTTAGTACTAGATGGTTGGCGCCATATGAACTTCACTATGCATGGTTGGAAGATTTCTCCTTGGGGCAGTTCTCCTCAGCGAGTGTCGGCCGAGGACTTTTTGTCGGTTATGGGTTATTAGTACTTTGTGTTTATGATGCTTCATCGTCGATATGTATAGTATGCTATTATATTCTAATCCTACTTATTAATTTCTTTTATAAAAATGTTATGCTCTTAAAATAAATTTAGATACAAAAACTTTTATAAAAAAAATAGCGGTATTATCATACAAGGAAAACCTTTAATTGATTATTGAAGGAAATAATACCTTTTAAAAATACACTCTTGCTATTAAAAATCAGGGTGTTACATTGTGGTATCAGAGCTTAGTTTTAAGCTTCTTAGGGACTATGATTTTAGTGTCTTAAGTTGATCATATGTTGGATAAAGTTTTAGAGCTTTATGTCCATATTTTGGGATTGTTAAATTTTGACATCCATTCACGACTTGAAAGTTAGATATTGGAATTTCTCTTGAAATAGGTGATGAGAATTCTAATTTGGTATTGGTTTTGTAGAAAAGTTATGCCTCCAAGACATGACAATACTAACGACAGGATGAACAACCATCAGGTGGATCAAATGTCCCAAGCTATGCCTAAGATGGAAGCTGTTGTTACCGCCCAAACTGCCGCTAAGAATCTTCGAGATTTGGAGAAGCAGGATAGAGAAATAAGAGTTGGGGAATCAATAGGATTAATCGATTTTTACCGCCACGATCCACCTAAATTTCAAGGGGATGTTATTCCCGAGAAGGCTGACTAATGGTTACAAGAGATTGAGAAGACCTTTGAGGTAATCAATTGTCTTCCAGGAGCAAAATTGTTATATGCCACGTACCTTATCTTAGGTGATGCTGAGTACTGATAGAGAAGTACTAGATTGATGATGGAAGGCGCACAAGAAGAAGTAAACTGGGAAGCCTTTAAAACAAAGTTCTTAGACAAATACTTTCCCATAAGTTCAAGGAACAAATTGGGAGACGATTTTATAAAAATTCAACAGGGGGTATGACTGTAGGTGAGTATGTCGCCAAATTTGTAACTTTATCCATGTACTTTCGATTCTTCAAGGAAGGAGTGGATGAAGTTTAAATGTGTCACCGTTTCTAAGAACGACTCAAGTATGAACTAGAAGAATTGATGGTACCATTAGGGATACAACACTTTCAACCATTGGTAGAGAAATGCAGAGATGTGGAGGACATGAAAAATAGGAGGGGGAATCACGGGGCAGTCCAGAACACTAGTGTTGCACCCCAAATTTTGACCCCTTAGATCCTCATCATCATTTTAGGATCATATTCATTTGATTAACTAATCTTAACCCATTTCAAGTTTATCTTTGTCAAGATGCAGATAAATCAGGGTTCCGTACCGTCAAAATCGAGGCTTCAGTGGTTTGATCAATCAATGTGTTGGATTGATTCAACTATAAACAATATCAAGGATACTACATGGGGTCAAGTATGAATCCAATTTGAGGTTGTCATCCAGGAATTGAGAACGGTGCAGTTCAAGATACCCGATTAGGGTTTTCGATCAGGAAAGGTCAACCGTAGTTTGACTTTTGATTTAAAAAGTGTTTCAATGGTGGTATCATGGTCCATGAAGTTCCTATGGCTTAGTAAAGTCTACTCAAGAAGCTTCAAGGCTTCAAGATACCCATAACACCAACAGTCGATTCAAAGTTCTTCAATCAATCGGTTCGTTTGACTGAAAAGTCAACTCATTGACCAACATGGTTTTGACACAAAATTGAATTCAATTATGTTCCTAATGGTATATCACATCTATTCATGAATTTTGGTGACCATTGGATCAAGAATTGATAAGTAATTGAAAAGTTGGGAAATTAAGGTTTTGAAAAGGGCAAAACCATAACTCCTTAACCACACAAGGGTTTTTGACCTAGTTTCAAGGGGAATGAGTTCCTAACACAAGCATAAATATTTTATTACCTAATTGGTGATTTTTAAAAAGTACAAGTGGGTTCCATAACTCTTCCTGGTTAGAGAGAACCAAGATCCACAAGTTGGCAAAAACTCACATTCGCAAAACTAGGTCAGCATGAGTTCTTTTTATTCCAAAACCTCTCCAAATTGATGTTAATCAAAGGCTAAACCTCATTTATTATGTTTGAATTGATAATTAACATTTTAATATCAATTCACACGAAAATGGCACAAAGATCAAAGGAAATCATTATTTAATGCAAGTTGCAAAAGTGAATAGTGAGGAAAGAGAAAAAAGGTGGCTACCCTTGTCAAATCATCAACTTTACTTCAACAAGTCACCTCCTAACCTATCAAGAATGATGAAAATAATATATAGGGAATGGAGAATATCTTAGTAGAGTGGCTTAAAGACAAGTATGAAGATTGCATTGGAAAACTCAAAGATTTTCATGATGGAAGGTTAAAATTGGCAATTTGCTTCACTTTTGCCCATACCTTGATCCAAGGCCTTTGACTATAAATAGAACTCACCTCCTACATCACAAACACACTATTTCCATTATAGAAACCATCTAGAACTCTCTCCCTTACACAATCACCAAATTCTTGCAAAATCTCACCAAGTCTCCAAAATCCCTCAAAATCTATTTTTGCAAAACATCTTCCAAAACCATTTCCAAAATTTTTCCAACTCAAGAAACACTTCAAACACATCAAATATGATGTATTGAAGCTATCCAAATCACTTCCACACTTATGTAACAAGGTTTGAGTGAGTTGGTCTTTGAAATCTTTGGATTTTAGAGTTTTTCCTTCATTTACAAGGCATTTCTTCCACTAGCTTGCTTGGAGGTTTGTTTGGAGCATTTATTCATCAACCTAGGAACATTTAAAAACCTTGTAAGAGCTCTTAATATCTCTGGTTTTTTTATTGCTTAATCTTGCTTCAAGAGGTAAACCTAAAACTCATAAATGTGAACTTTCTACTTGCACTTCACATGCTACCATGAATGTTTTTAGGGTTTTCACCTTCCTATCTCTCATTTATCCATTTCAAAACTTTAATTTCATTCTCATTTGAGTTTTATTTTAAAGTTATGATTTTGGCTTGATAGCATCCTTGTGTACTTGAGTTTGACTAAAACTCTTGCTTGTAAGCATTTGTGTTTAATCATCATTAAAACTTAAAAGTTTTCTCCCATGAAGTTTTGAACTTCTCTCTCCTTGTTGTGACATTATTTGTTTAGGCATGATGCCTGTAAGTATACACATCATCTTGTAAGCCTTATTGAAGCCTCATCTTTGTTAAGATGCGTCTTTGTTAAGATATCTCCCCATCTTTGTTAAGATATGTTTGTGGTTGTGACTCCCTTATGCTTAAGTCTTGTAAGATCTCATCTTTGCTTGCCTATTGTAATATGCTTGCATGTTTTTGGTTGTGACCATATATCTTGATTGAAATCATTAATATTGTGATATCTTTAAAAGCTTGCTTGGGTTGTAACCATTCATCCTGATTCAAATACTTGCTTATTGTAATATGCTTGATTGTTCTTGGTTGTAACCATATCCCTTATTTTCATCATGTTTGAATGTTTATGCTTTGTTAAGTTTATTTTCCCCAAGTGATGAAACTTTTTAGTTCTCATCCAAGTTGCCTCTTTTCTTCCCTTCCAAAGGAAAGTCTCTCTATTGACCCTTGGGTCATATATAGCTCATTACTCTTTTAGGTCTGGATAGAACCTTCCCCTCCTTTTGGTCTGGATAGAACCAATAGGATTTTCACTCATAGGTCTGGATAGAACCTTCTTCCCTCTTTTGGTCTGGATAGAACCAATAGATCCTTATTATGTAGTTCATGCCCGAACTACGACCGCTCTGATTTCTCATTGGACAATGAGAATACGTAGGCACGAGATGCGATATCTTGACGAGCAACCTTCCCCCTTCTCCCACCTTTTGGTCTGGATAGAACCAATTGGTCTCACAACATAGAACTTTAGGATAGAGTTTGGTTAACTCTATGTAAGAATCATGGATATGATTACTTACTCCCCTTTCTTGAGAGTTCAACATAGATCTAGAGATTTTTCTTAAACTCTACCCAAGCATGGATATGTTTGTTCCCCTTTGAACCTTGATCATAATCAAGTGTTCTTCATCCCTTATGAGGTGAACTACGATTGCTCTGATTCTATCCTGGTTAGGATACATAGGCAGAGGACGCGACGTATTTGCGAGCAAACTTAGAAACTATCTTTAGTTTTCATCCTACACCCTTTACCCAACCCAAACCTTAGCAAACATTTCGCAAACTTAGCATGCAAAAAAACTAAAGGTTCCTGTAGAGTACTACAGATGTTTAGGATGTGAAACACCTACCCTGTGCATAACCAACCCCCGATCCCCGAATCTCTTAGCGTTGTTGTTACATCGCGAAAAGGGTTTTTCTTTCTTTAGACATTTCCTTTGGATAAATTAAAGTTCGGTTGTGAATTTAAGAATGAAAGATTCAAGTTAATCAATAGCTTGGTATCACGATTCTCATTGCAACAACTGGTAGACATAATCGTCAAAATTTTCAAATTCATAGACGTAGTAAACAACAAATAACGCCATACCAACGACCACACTATAAGAATCGAGGGTCTCAACAAACAGAAAATAATAACACTAGAGGTGGAGGAGGAACTAAAGCTCCCCAATGGGTACATTGTTACTATCGTACCTCGAAAAATGTGATCTTCGCGATGGACGCAGAAAAAGTTTTAGTTTGAACAGAGTTGCCACCAAACTTTATTTATCCCAATGAACGAATAGGAAAATATCGATAAAACCTTTAAAAACACAATAATGTTTGTCGCAGCCATATTCGAGTTCGAGAGTTGATTATGTAAGGGGGATGTATTAGCACCCCTCATGTACATTGTATTCAACGGGAACCTCTTACTCGGATTTGCGATTAAATGTTAACACATGTTTATTTGCTTTCTTCGAATGATAAAAGAACTGTAAGATGGGAACCTCTAACGGTTTGAGATGGGAAAGGTTGATGACGATTTATAAAGCGGTCGATTTACAAGATGGGGTATGGCTTGATGTATGGATCAAGAATACTTTGGGTTTGGTTGATGGAGATGCACAAGACGATCGACTTACAAGGGTTAGGAGAGGATACTACTTGATGTTTGATCAAGTGTTGGAAAAGGTAAGGTTGGTCATAGTTTCTAAGGAGTAACTAGCGAGCAAAACCATAACTAGAGAAAAGCAAGAAAGTAAAGAAAGTACAACAAATGGGCAGAGAGATACATGAAAAATACAGGGGAAGTATGCAAGAAATAACGGGTCTCGTTGTCAGGTAGCTCAAGAGAAAGTCGTGTGTGTGCACAATGTCTAAATCTAAGACAGTGAAATAAACAATCCAAGATCAAAGCCTCCTTTTGCTAGGGTTGAGTACAAGGTCCAAAACTCCATGATGTTAGGGATTATAACTATAATCCAGACTCAATGTATTTTAGGGTTTGAATTATTTTTATCACATTTTTGTGTTTTTTATCAGATGAAAAATAAAAAAGAAGAGGATGACATAATGTAAAGGCATGAAAGATAATAGGAGCAATAAAGTAAATGACAAAAAATAAATGACGAAAAATAAATTACGAAAAGTAAAATTAGATGTTAGTTGTTAATTGTTAATGGTAATTGATCGAATGATCACTTTGAAGGTGTAAAAAGTACACAAGAATGGGGGTTGGGTTATGTTTCACATTTTATTTTAATTTAACTTCTAATAAGAGTTTCAGAATCAAAACTGATGTTCAGATTCTGTTTTAATTTATTGGCAGCGAATATAACATAAGTAAACAAAATAACAACAGAAGGCACAAAAGATTTATACTAGTTCCTCCCTTAACTGAGAGTGGTTCAGTCCCCTTGTCTCACAAGAGATTTTCATTATAACCACTTCATGATTACAATCGCTTATGCTTCTGCATAAGTCTTTTACAACTGCTCAGACCAACTGGCTGAGACTTCCCTTGCTTAAAGCTCGTGTCTAAGACTTCACTCTACTCAATCAGCTCCTGATCGAGACTTCTCTTGCTTAGACCACCTGCCTAAGACTTCACCTTGCTTAGAGGTCATGTCTAAGACTTTCTATTGCTTAACCAGCTTCTGATTAAGACTTTCCTTTGCTTAGAGAACGTGTCTGTCATACCCCAAAATTTGACCCCTTATATCTTCATCATCATTTTAGGAGCATTTTCACATGTTTATCTAACCTTAACCCTTTTCAAGTGGTCTTTGTCAAGTTACAGGAGGATCAGGGTTTTGTACAGCCGAAATCGAGATTTCGAGGGTTGACCAGTCAATGTTTTGGATTGGTTCTCTTTCAGACTGGGTCTCCACATCATCAAGAGTATTCTATTGGATCAAGCATGAATCCAATTTGAGGTTGTCACCCAGGAATCAAAAGCAGTGAAGTTCAGGATACCCGATTAGGGTTTTCGAGCAGGAAAAGTCAACTGTGGTTTGAGTTTTGATTTAAAAGGTGTTACAATGGTGGGATCATGGTCCATAATGTTCATATGGCTTGGTAAAGTCCATTCAAGAAGTTTCAAAGCCTCAAAGGGTCCAGAGCATCAACAGTCGACTCGGTAGCCACCGATCGATCGTTCGATTGACCGAAAAGTCAACTCTTCAACAATAAAGAGTATGACCTCAAGATGTGAATAAAAAATGTTCCTAATGACATATTGCATCTACCCATAAAATTTCATGACAATTGGATCAAGGGTTGAGGAGTAATCGCAAAAGTCGGGAATTAGGGTTTTGAAAGGGGCAAGACCATAACTCCTTAACCACACATCCAATTGAGTTGGTTCAAAGCTCATTGGAAAGCTATTGACAAGCCCTACAAAAGTCCCTAGGTGGTCCATGATCAGAAAAGGCATATATTTGGAGTTATGATCAAATTCATTTCAAGAAGGGAAAATAACTTAGAGAAATTTCACTTTTAAGCTTGTTTTTCAGCAACTTTGAGAGGCTTTTTTGCTAAGCTCCTTTGAGAAACTGAAATTCATGAAGACATAAATGTTTTAGAGCTACTTGAGGGCTTTCCAAAAAGTACTAGAACATATCAATGGCATTTGTGAGCAGAGAGTTATGGATTACTGAAGTTGGGACTGTCACACTTGAAGCACAAAATCTGATTTTTCTACATGTGAGATTTTCATCAAGATGTGTTGCACCCCAAAATTTGCCCAACATTTTTTTACCTAGCTTATGTTTCAATTCATGCACATTAGCATTATCATTTGCATTTCATTGACATGTATGCAGGAGATCAAGAGGTATGATTACCAATCAAGGGCTACACAAGACTTTGAAGCTAGATGGGAGGCTTATTCAGGTGTCCAAGGGTTGATATCCTTGTCAGAGAAGTTAAAAGATCCTCAGAGAGAGGGGTTGAAACCAAGAGGGTGTGTTTCCTAACTTGAGAATTGTGGAAAGCCATCAGATGATTCTGAAGCCATGAAGTTAGACTTGAGGTCTTGATGGAGCTCATGATAAGTGTTGAAGATCACTTTGAGGCCTAGACAGGTCATTGTGCAAGAATAAGAAGCCTCAGCCATGATTGGTGCAGCTAGGGTTTGACTGGGTCAACCCTGAGTCAACTGATGACTTGGAGAGGGTTGAGACCTAATCCAAGAGCCATTTGATCATGGATTGATGCATTGAGATGTTATAAGGATGATTCCAAGGTTAAATCATCATGATTGAAGAGTTTGAGAAGTTTCAAGCTAGGGTTTCTAAGGCTTGACAGTGTAAAATCCCCTAGTTTGACCCCTATCTTCAAGGCAGTTTAGCTCAAGATGTGATTGTCATCTCATCTTTCCCCCAACATGAATGTTGTAGAGCTTGATCTTAGCTTTAATTTGAGTTCTAGAAGTCCTTGATAGGATTTGTAGAACTCAAGTTATGACTTTGACAAGTTACATGTCATTTGAGGTATGTGAATTTGGGAGCTTGAAAGTTATCCAACTTGCATGAAACTTTTGCCCTAGAAGGATGATTTCTATGAACTTTTGGTCAACATGAATGTTGTTCCTTATCCTCTTATCTTTCTACAGAGTACTAGAAGTCCTTGATAGGATTTGTAGAACTAAACTTATGGCTTTGACAAGTCAAGGGTATTTTGGACATTTGGTGATTATAGGTCATTTGTGATCATAGGCCATTTTCACCAATTTAGGGGTCTCAAATGCATTTTTTCTCAACATGAAAGTTGTTCAAAATGATTTTTTTAGCTTGGATAAACATCAAGTGTCCATTTATATGGATTATATCAAGCATTGGTTGAAGAAACTTCACATAAAAGCCATTTTAATGAATTAAAATGAGAAAATTCAAAATAAATGAGATTAACATATTTCCAAGTCAAATTTGTGGTCATTTTGAATGGAATTGATGTTTTAGAAAGATTGGCATTGCCACATTTTTGATTTGAGGTCCATAACATGGTCATTTGGATGGTTACTTCACAATTAAGAAACATATCATATACATTCCATATGTTGAAACCAAAGGAAGAAAACCATTACATCACACTCCTTAATGATTAAGTGAATGGTTTGGACTGAGTTTAGAGCATGAGCAAGGCTTAAAGGCACACATCCATGTTGAAATTTGGAAGGAAAAGTGAATATCCAAAATCCATAATTGGGCCTAGTTTGGGCTTGATATCCATCTGAACACATTATAAATAAGACTTAGAACGAATTTGGAAGGTTCTGGAGCAGAATTCTGTTGAGAATCCATTGATGTGAAGTGAAGAAAAAGCTTGAAAGTTGGAAATGCGTTTTGGATAATCAAGAGGCTTCAGCAAGAATTGAGCATCAAGAATTGTCCACCATTACTCCTTGAAGGATTCTGCATAGTTTGGAAGAGAATTGAGGCGCATAACCACTGCAATCCAAGCTTCAAGGTTGGTTCTAAATTCTTGAAATATCTCTCTGATTATGCACTTTTAATCCATTAGAAGCATGTGGTTAAGTTCCCCTTAGGATGTAGATGAATTCTGGTTAGTTAATTTGATGGTTAGAGACAAGTTAGGGTTCCTTCCATTTTCGGTTGAGATCTGGTTTTTGCGAACCGTGCGTTTTCAGTATAAACTAGTGGCATGATTGAATTCCTGAGAAAATTTTGGTCAACTTTCATAAAGAAATCGTGGCCAAAGGTTGAGTGTAGAGATAGTTAGGGTGTCGTGAGGTTTTTCGGTGGAACTCCGGCCGCCTTCGCCGGATTCTGCATATTTCCCTCCTCTTGCACATTTGAAAGGTAGAAGACACAATCTGGACCACTCGTTCGTGATGAAAACAAGACTTAGTCCATCAATCCGAGCGCCTTCAATGCGCCACGTCCCCCTCCCTTAAAACACGGTCGTTTGGCATTAGTGAGAATCCCATCCTTTTCATTTCGCTGCATGGACCAAGAACGAGCGAGTTCGAACCTGGTGTGTATATTTTCTTTTGTTTAAGTTTAAGAAGAATGAGCGCATGGGCCTATGAATCCTTTGATATCAACACCCCTCTTTCCAAGCCCAATGGGAGTTGTAACGTGAATTACTTACTCAACGCACCTCCCCTGGTCCTTTTGCTTGTGACTGAATTGAGATTTAAATGGGCCTAGCGCCCAGTTGCTATGTACACCCCCAGGATGAAGGGCCCAAGCGAGGGTAATGGAAATTGTTTGCTGATCACACCCTCTGACCATATTTTCCATTTTTAATTCCTTCATTTTATGTAGTTTAGTAATTAAATCATAAAAAATTGAAAAATAAGTCAATTGATTCCATTATTTTTTCCATGGATTCATGATTGAATCTAGTATTTTTAAGATAAAAAATATTTTTATTTCATGCATTTTCTAATTTTATGGGAATTTTTACATTTTAATTGATATTAAAATAGTCATGTTTGATGCTTGATTTTGTGGAATTTTGTGTGATCATGTGATGATGATTTTGATCCTGATTTTTTGTGAGTTGTTAGCATAGATATGCATGCTCCCCATAGAATTTTCTCACCTTTCTGTGATGAACATAGGTGGTAGTTTAGGTTGAAACCTTTAGAAGCTCCATTTTTAGGGTTTATGATTGATACCTTTGGATTTAGGACTTAATTTTAGGACTTAATAGATGATTTAGTCCATGGTTTTTGTATGAGGAATTCTTAATTGAATTAGGATCCCTTAGGAATTTTTGTAGAAATTTATAAGATAGTTTGCTATTTTTGATTGGTTTTAGTTTAGGTGCTAGTTTTAGATGATTCTAAGGCACTAACTCAACTAGATTAACATCTTTAGTTCCCTTAGATTAGGGTTTTGCTTTGCTTGTTCTTGGATGATGTTGAAGGCAAGTTGAAGATGCATTGGATTGCTTGAATAGGCTTGGATTTGAAGATCTTCCCTTCTTGTGGTGTAGTTTTGATTAGGTTAAGATTAGGGTTTTGTAGGCAGAGCTTCTAGATAGTTCTCTTCCTTCATAAACATGGAATATGTTGATCAATTCCATTCTTCCCTATGATGTAAGTTCCCTTGTAAAGGCCTCATCCCTTCTTTGGTAGGATGTGTGGCTCTTTTCAAATTGGTAGAACCTTTGAGGGTCCCTTTCTCTGATGACAGGATGCTTAGTGGTGACCTTTGGTCTTCACTCTGCTACCAACCATCCAAACTTTGCTCTTGATAGATGCATCTTTCTCCCTTGTTAGAGGATGGAGTTCCTTTCTTGAAGAAGATTGAAGAGTGAAGTTGACACTTCCATGTGATTGAAGATTACTCTGAGAAGCTGAAGCTTGTAGATGAAGAAGACCAAGTTGATACTGGTGAAGCAAAGAGAGCTGAAGCAAGAAGAACAAGTTGATACTTATGAAGAGGATTCAATTGAGATTGAGTGAAGAGCTAAGGCTTGAGGAATAAAGGATAAGTTGACACTTACATTGATGCATTGAGAGCCTGAGGGAATCAAGTTGATACTTGTAGTTAGGAGTAAAGCCTGAAGGTGGGATTTACTGTAAAGCTGAGGCTTGAGGAAAAATGAATAAATGGATACTTATGTTTGATGGGTTGAAACCTTGGAGAAGCAAGTTGATACTTGTCATGGAAGATGATAGCCTTGAAGGGTGATTGAAGTCTGAAGACTGAATTGCTGTCAGAAGAGCTGAACCTTGAAATTGAAAGAGGGGTTGATCTGCTTTCTTTCCTGTCTGTTTTCTTTTCTGTATTGATGTGCCTTGTTTGATTTGCTTGATGCATTAGAATAAGTTCATATCTAGACTGATGTAAGCTAGGAGCATGATTGCACTAGAGGTTGAGTTGCTCCCTCTGCTTGTATTTTTACTGTGTGGCTTTGCTTGCAGGTATTCGGTAGAGCCCTGCTCCCTTGCCCATGTGGTTTGTATCTTGATTGATAGCATGTTATCATTTCCTCTGTATGATTGCAGTTATTATATCTTGCTTGATAGCATGTTATTTCTTCTGTATGATTGCAGTTATTCATATTTGGCTTGAGGTTGAGATGAGCTTGTGGAGGCTGATACCCCACACACATTTCCTCCCTCACTTGCATTGCATGCATTTTACTGTCTACTGTTTACTGTTTAAGTTGATGCTTTATCTGTTTCTGTTTATCATTGACATGATCCCTTAGGACTCTCATTTCCTTTGATAAGGAAGTGATGATAGAACTTTAGGTTGAAACCTATACATGATAACTTCTAGGAGTTCCCTGTTTCAAACTTCAACCATAGGATGAATCCTTGGCATGACAACAGTAGGACTTGATAGTCTCCCCGTAGTTGAACCTGTTCGTTCTCTCTTCTCATCTCAAAACAAATTAAAATACAGTAATAAAGGTTAACTGACGTCGTACGTTACGAGCCTTAAGCTATCTGAGAAAGGATTGTTGGAGAGTTTCTTTTCAACAGTCTGGATGTTTAGTATGGCACCCTTTGGGTGACATGCGACGCATTCACTCTCAGGTCATAGTCTCTAGTGCGATATTGGTTGCAAACATCCATAAAAAACAGTTCTTCCGTAAAAGACAGAAAACAAACTTCAAACCTTTTTGCCCCGCGGGCCCATATTTCAAAGGAAGCTTTTCTGAAGAAAAGAGTGTCGTTAACTCCCAGTTCTACCGCAAACGGTAACGCTTAAGTCTCCAAGGGTCGAGCGGCGTACGCCAAACTGCTGGAACTGTTTGTTGACCCTACTCGATAAAACAGATGAATCTGAATTCCCGTAATCCGTATTATCCCAAACTACGTAAGCTCTGATCTCTCATACCTGTTGAGAGTACGTAGGCACAATACTGATGTATTGGCGAGCCACCTTTCCCGTATCCCGTAGTAGGTCGAACTACGTTGACTCTGATTTCTCATTCTCTGATGAGAATACGTAGGCATAAAGTGCGACGCTTTGCCGAGTCACTTTTCTTTTCTTTTTAAGCCAGCCCTGATAGGTAGATAGATAAAACCAACCCGTCAGATAAACACAACAAGCATGGATCCCATCGAGTACGATGGACGTGAGGGGTGCTAATACCTTCCCCTTGCGTAACCGACTCCCGAACCCAGACAATGGTTGCGATGACCTTGTCTTATACCTTTTCGTCAGGTTTCTCCGATCGTTTCCTTTCCCGTTCTGAGGGATAAATAAGGAAAGGTGGCGACTCTTCTGTTTTGCCGGCACCTTATTTTCGCCGAAGCGACAACTGGCGACTTTGCTGGGGACTTGATAGTTTCCTGGGATCTAACGTCCCGTATGCGAGTCAGTTTGGGGATCCAACGTCCCCTGCGAGAGTCAATCCTAGCGCTTGTATGATTACTTGTTGGGTTGTGTTTATTTATCGCATTTCATTTCCCGCATTTTATTTTCAGTATGATATGATTATCTATGATGTTGTGGGAGGGGAATTCTGATGAGTGAGAAGCCAGACCTAGGCTTGAGTGTACCTAACATTAGTTGTGGAAATTAGTGGGCGCGTGCTTGCTTGGCAGACACTAGTGTCTCATGAAATCCACGCTCAGACGAGGTTCTCTCGGTTGACTTCTTTTTCAACCCTTTGGGTTGAGGGGGTTGTTGGTTTGGAGGATTGTCGACTCTGGGGACCGATCATTTGGAATTCAGCCGAGTGAGGCCGCTTCATGAGATGGTGATGCCACACCTTCTGGGTATCGTATCACCCCTCTTGAATGTCTGTGACGCTGATGACCGCATAGGATGCCGAACTTGTGTCAGTTTAGGTCCATACCTGTGAGCAGGGTCGGGTTTGTTGCAGCAAACCTTAACCTTCAGACTACCTGGTTTTCTTGATAGTGAATCAGTTTTGGTTGGGATTAGAGGATCTCATCGGCAGATGTGTATGTTGTTCTTGACAGAGCAGGTTTTTGGTTGAGATCAGAGGATCTCATCAGCAGATGTATGTTTGTTCTTGATAGAGCAGAGTTTTGGTCCTGTATCAGAGGTCCTTATTATCAGATGTGTGTTCTTGACATAGCAGATTTGTGGTCTGATGCTAGGGTTTTCTTATTATCAGAGATAGTGGTCGTTCTTGATAGAGCAGGAATATGGTTTTGTTGATACAGAATCTCCACAGCGCAGTTGTCTTGATCTCCTGCTGCATGATTGCATTTTACATTGCTTTGCATACTCATTTGCATTTCATTAACGTGTGTCTGTGTTACAGGTACCGTTTCTCCCGATTCAGGTTTTCTTGCCTTCTATTGCGCTACTATGGGTTCTCTGAGGAAGACAATGGCTTACAAGCTCCCTACTCCTGATGTTGTTTAGCTGACTGGTTTGATTGCTCTACCAGATGATTCTGTGAAAGATGAGTTCAGAAAGTCTTACGGAAAACTGCTCAGTTTGGTTCATAAACCCTCTGTGTTTGAGTTGAAGGGGTTGCACGCCTTGCTGCAGTTCTACGACCCTCCGTTGAGATGCTTTACTTTCCAGGATTTTGTTCTTGCACCCACACTAGAGGAGTATGTTGATTTGTTAGGTGTGCCTATCAAGAGTCAGATTCCCTTTGTTCATATGAATGCTGAGCCTAATCTGGCTAGTCTAGCTCCCTCACTTCATTTGGATGCCTCCGAGTTGGTCTTGTCTAGTTGGAACAAGGTTCCCGGTTTCTCCTTGCAGTTCTTAGTGGGAAAGGCTCAGCAGTGCGCCAAAGACGGATGTTGGGTCGTGTTCAACGCCATTCTCGCTCGGTGCATATATGGCATCATTTTGTTCCCCAATATGCCCGATTTCGTAGACTTCGATGCCTTTCACCTCTTTGCCTCAGGGAATCCAGTCCCTACCCTGATAGGAGATGTCTACCATTCTGTCCACTACAAAAATGAGAACAGAAGGGGTAAGAACGTCTCGTGTTGTGTGCCCCTGCTTTATAAATGGCTTGATAGTCATCTACCTAAGAGGGGTCCCTTTGCTTCGTCTGCAGCCACAGCTGAGTGGTCTGAGCGTTTGATGAGTCTATCTGCAGAGGATATTGCCTGGTATGACAGAGATAGGTTGGGTACCGAGATTATCTTCAGCGGCAGCGGGTTTCCGGACGTGCCTTTGATAGGCAGGAAGGGCTGTATAAACTATAATCCGTCTCTGCTGGTCCAACAGTTTGCTTATGCTTTGAGAGCTCTGCCGAAGGATGAAGAGGTGCAGGAATCTCTGTACCTCACTAGTCTTCTAGAGGGGGATATGTTATCTAAGCTTCAGCACGCTTGGAATAGTATCAGTAAGAGGGGAAAACCATTGCTGGGGAAAAATAATAGCCAGGCCTACGCTCCATATGTGACTTGGATCAGAGCCAGAGCAGATGCTATAGGGATGCCGTTTCTTCCTGCCAAGCCAGAAATCCCTCCAGTGATTGAAGAGCTACCACCGTGCCTATTCAGCAGTACAATCAGGTGTTAGCTGAGCGAGACGAGCTGAAGAAGGCAAATGAAGAACTGGAGAAAGAATTGGCTCAGCTCAGAAGTGAGAGAAGCGAGGCCGTTCATTCCTTCAAGAGGCAGACAGAGTTGGTGAACCAGCTAGGGACAGATTTGACTAAGCAGATAGCCGAGCGTGAACGTTTGGGTCGAGACTCCAAAGCTGTCAACGATGTGCTAGCCACGAAGAAGCAGCACTTGGACGAAGCGTATCGGAGGATATCCAAGTTTAACCAGCATTGGAAGGCCACCCTAGCCAACAGGAAAGAGCGGGAGGATAAGCTGATGCAATAGATCTCCAAGTTGAAAGCCCAGGTGAAGGCTAGTGAGAAGAGGTTTGATGAAGAAACCGCTCGCAGATATGCCACTGAAGGCCAGCTCAACAAAGCTCTTGCTAACCTGAAAGAGCGTAAACTGACGTTTGAATCCAAGAAGCGGAAGTTAGAAGATTGTTTCGGCGAAGGAGCGTGGGAAGATTCAGTTGAAGGTCTTCAGTACACCATTATGCAGAGGGAGTTACTCGTCGAAGGGTTGCTCACTCGGCCTGATCACCCAGAAACGAGGAATCTGTTAGAAGAGTTCCGTGCCCGTGGTCGTGCTTGATTATATATGTAATCCTTTTGTTTTGATCATTGTTGTATGCTGACCATCACCAGGCTTGTTGGTTGAGGTCATGCTATTGATTCAGCTTGTACTCAGTGACGTTGTGTACTTCCTTGATGGGCTTTCTTTATATATATGAGACGTTATTTCCATGATGGGACTCAGACTTCTTATCATCCACACTGGCACTCAGGCACTAGGATCGGGGGGAAATCTCCCTAACGCACAGACACACGTTTGCATTTGCATGAAGCATTTGCATAACGAGCACTTTGTCATTTTTTCTAACCCTTTGTGTATACAGGTTGTTTCAGGTTGTTCCAGGATTGATCAGAGACCTATCCACCACTATCCGACCAGAGCAAATCAAGCCAGAGTTATGGAGCAAGTGCAAACTGATGTTCAAGAACTCCGAGAGAGGATGGACCGCTTCATGGAGCTCATGCAAGTGGTTGCCAACGACCAGGATTAGCTCAGAACATTGGTCCAGCCTCTGATTTCAAGGGTTGACAGTAATGGTGTACTCCATGGTGGGACTGTTCCAACCCCTCCACCTGTTGAAACTCCTCAGAATGGCATCCCCGTGACCGGGGGGAATGGCAGTGCCAACGGCAATGTGATCGCTAACATGGGACTCAATGGTAATACGAATGGCGTCGGTAATGGGAATTTCGAAGCTAATGTCAATGTTGGGCTGGCCAATGGCAAAACAGGTGTTGGAAATCTGTATGGGCCTCAGCCATGAATAGAGGACCGTCAAGACGATGTGTTCTCACAGAGAGGTGCTGAAGGGGAGCTGACTACTGAAGCACGGCTAAGGTTTAAGGCACTTGAGGACAAGATGAGGAATTTCGAGAACCAGAACACCATGGGGGTTGACATGTCTAAGCTGGGACTGATTGCTGATTTCAAGGTGCCTCCTAAGTTCAAGGTACCCGACTTTGAAAAGTACAAGGGCACCACCTGCCCTCGCGTCCATCTGAGATCATACTACCGGAAAATGTCAGCTCACTCTGAAGACGAGAAGTTGCTGATGCACTTCTTTCAGGACAGTCTATTCGGGCCCTCCCTGGAATGGTACATGAGTCTGGAACCTACCAGTGTGCGCACGTGGAAGGAACTTGCTGAAGCATTCGTGCACCATTACCAATATAACAGTGACTTGGCTCCGAACCGGGTCCAACTGCAGAATCTGTTGCAAAGGAACAATGAAGGGTTTAAGGAATACGCCCAGCGGTGGCGTGAATTGGCAGCCAGGGTTCAGCCGCCGATGGTTGAACGTGAGCTTGTGCAAATGTTCGTAGCCACCCTCCCGGGGGTTTATTATGAGAAATTGGTCAGCGGTATATCTGGAACCTTCTCAGATCTCATTATCACGGGTGAACACATTGAAAATGGGATCAAACTGGGGAAAATTCAAGGTGATTCATCCTCAGCTGGAGGAGGCGGAAAGAAACCTTATAATGGCAAAAGGCGGGAAGGAGAAACGAGCGCCGTGACCAACGCTCGAAGGAAGGGTAAAGGCCCTCACCCGCAGGTGGCCAGCATAACCATCCCCGCGGTCCAACAGTCGCAGCAGCAGCAGCAGCCGAATCAGCAAGGGTACAGAAAGTATCAAAACAGGGCACCTCTGTCGAGCCGTCACCTCGAGACACCGCCCATGTCGTATGCTCAGCTGTTACAGACTCTGCTCCAGTTACAGCTGATCCATAAGAGAACCCTAGCTCCCTTGACAGGGGCACCTCCGCCAGGTTATGATGCGAACGCGACTTGTGAATTTCACTCAGGGGCACCAGGTCACACCATAGAAAATTGCAAAGCCTTTAAGCATAAGGTGCAGGACATGGTGGATGCCAAGATCATCAATTTCTCAGATAATGTGCCAAACGTCACGAAGAACCCTATGCCGAATCATAGGGGAGGTGGGGTAAATGCCATTATTGAAGACGAGAGCTTGGATGTGTTGACTGACGTCAGAGATCTGAAGACACCACTTAGCTTCGCTAAAGCCAAGCTGATGAAAAGGGGTTTCTTTCCAGGTTGTGGAGAGCTATGTATGGGCTGTGCGACAAGTCCTGATGGATGTGAACAGTTGATAGAGGGGATCCAGAGTCTGATGACCGAAGGAATCCTGCAGTTTATCCGAAGGGCCGAAGGCAGATTGGGAGAGGTAATGCTAAGGCAAGATGATGAGGTTGCCACCATCACCATCCCTCGTCGGACGATCACTATTTCTGCACCCAGACCGCCCACAATTACTATCACCAAAGCTGGGCCGATACCTTTCGAAAGCACCAATGTTGTCCCATGGCATTATGGGGCAGAAGTCTACTGCAATGGACAGAAGTTGGAATTAGAACCATTTGGTTCGTCTGTGGAGAACCTAGTGGGCATTAGCGGAATCACTCGCAGCGGAAGAGTGTTTGCACCACCTGAGGTCGTGACGGACAAAGCGGACAAAGCTGATGCAACTGATAAAGGGAAGAGTAAAGTCGTTGAAGAGACCCCTCGTGGGGTAGAAAAAGACTTACTTGTTAAAGACGCCGAAGAATTTATGAGGTTGATTAAAAAGAGTGACTACAAAATCATGGATCATCTCCATCAAACACCCTCGAAGATTTCCATCCTGAACCTGTTGCTGTGTTCTGAGGCGCACCGCAACGCGCTGCTGAAGGTATTGAACGCTGCATATGTACCGCAAGAAATATCGGTAAACCAGTTGGAAGAGGTCGTAGCCCACGTGAATGCTGGAAATGGGTTGGGGTTCACTGACCTAGAGCTGACGCCAAAGGGAAGGAACCACAATAGCGCCCTGCACATCTCGATAGAGTGTAGGGGAACAATTATGTCGCACGTGTTGGTAGACACAGGGTCATCGCTCAATGTTCTTCCGAAGAAGGCATTAATGAAGTTAGATACTCGCGGAGTGATTTGCACACCCAGTGATTTGGTTGTGAAAGCGTTCGATGGAACCAAATGCCATGTTTTCGGGGAGGTGACGTTGCCGATCCAAGTCGGGCCGGAAACATTCGATGCGGTCTTCTACATTATAGACATCATGCCTGCCTACAGCTGTCTCTAAGGCCGGCCATGGATCCATTCTGCGGGTGCCGTGACCTCCACGTTGCACCATAAAATCAAGTATGCCGTCGGAGGTAGCATCGTGACTGTATGTGGCGAGGAAGATATAATGGTGAGCCATTTGTCGTCCTTCAAGTATGTTGAGATGGATGGGGAAATCCACGAAACCCTATGTCAAGCGGTCGAAGCTGTTGAAGTCAAGAACGTAGCTCCTGTAATCACTAAGAAGCCAGAGATAACTCTCTCCTCCTTCAAGGAAGCTCGGGCCGTTGTTCAAGCCGGATCTACCCCAGGCTGGGGGCGAATTCTAGAGATACCAAACAAGCAAGACAAGTTTGGGTTGGGATATTCCCCGGGAGCTGAAGCCTCCTCTTCCAGCAGTGCATCACGAGGTAAAGGACCGATCCAGTTTACCAGTGGCGGGGTGATATTTGAAAGCGTCAACGTGATGTCTGAAGACAGCGGAGATAACGACTGTGACTTAGACTCTTGGATCCAGCCAAGCAAGCCAGGCGAGAGCCTCAACAAATGGTCCGTCAAGGATATCATCTAGATGACAAGCGAAGAGTAATGATTTACTTTTTCCAATCATTGTACAACCCTATGTCCTACTCGGGGCATAGTGGTTTTATTGTCAGGGCCTTGTTTGATTATGTACATGCATTTTATCAATAAATCAAAAGGTGTTTTCTTCGTATTCAAATGTTGTGATCTCTGTTATTCCTGTTTTATATTTGTTTTGAAAAACAATAAAATGGCAATGGGGTTTGTGCTAACCTGCATATCCTTGTTTTAAGCTTAACCCTTGTTATTGCAGGATCCACATAGCAGATGACATCGACTCTGGACCTTCTACGACTCACTTCGACTTCGATTGCCCGATCTATCAAGCCGAAGAAGAGATTGATGAAGCCGAAGACCTTCCCGAAGAGTTGGCCCGCTTGTTGAAACAAGAAGAGAAAGTTATTCTTCCTCACGAAGAAGAGATCGAGATTGTGAATATGGGTTCTGAAGAACTTGTCAGGAACGTCAGGATAGGGGCTGCATTGCAGAGTGATGTCAAGCAGAGATTGGTCGAGATGCTGAGAGAGTATAGTGACGTCTTTGCTTGGTCATACGAAGATATTCCCGGACTGGATACTGACATCGTGGTCCATCACTTGCTGCTGCAAGAAGATTGTCCTCCCGTTAAGCAGAAGCTTAGGAGGACGTGACCAGATATGGCCGTTAAGATCAAAGAAGAAGTGCAGAAGCAGCTTGATGCTGGCTTCTTAGCGGTCACTACTTACCCTCCGTGGGTCGCCAACATAGTGCATGTACTGAAGAAGGACGGTAAGGTACGAATGTGCGTCGATTATCAGGATTTGAATAAGGCGAGCCTTAAAGATGATTTCCCGCTCCCTCATATTGATGTGTTGGTCGACAACACAGCTCAGTTCTCCGTATTTTCGTTCATGGATGGCTTCTTCGGCTACAATTAGATCAAGATGGCGCCGGTGGACATGGAGAAAACTACGTTTATCACTCCTTGGGGAACATTTTGCTACAAGGTAATGCCTTTCGGTCTGAAGAACGCAGGGGCCACTTACCAACGAGCAATGGTCACTTTGTTTCATGACATGATTCATCATAAGATTGAAGTCTATGTTGATGACATGATTGCGAAGTCCCAAACAGAGGAGGGACATCTGATCAATTTGCTGAAGCTTTTTGAGAGGCTTAGGAAGTTCAGGTTGAGGCTGAATCCTAACAAGTGTACTTTCGGAGTACGGTCGGGAAAACTATTGGGGTTTATCGTGAGCGAAAGAGGCATCGAGGTTGATCCTGTGAAGATAAAAGCAATACAAGAGATGCCAGCGCCAAAAACAGAAAAAGAAGTTCGTGGTTTCCTGGGCAGAATAAACTACATTGCAAGGTTTATCTCTCAGCTCATGGCCACGTGTGAACCGATGTTCAAACTGTTAAAGAAAGATCAAGCGATTATCTGGAACGAGGATTTCCAGAAGGCATTTGATAAGATAAAACAGTATCTGCAGGAACCTCCGATCTTGATACCCCCAGTGGCTGGACGGCCCTTAATCATGTACTTGACAGTTCTTGAGAATAGTATGGGGTGTGTTCTCGGTCAGCACGACGAGACGGGCAGAAAAGAGAATGCCATTTACTACTTGAGTAAAAAGTTCACAGACTATGAATCTCGCTACTCGATGCTGGAGAAAACGTGTTGTGCACTAGCCTGGGCTGCCAAACATTTACGACAGTACATGCTCAACCACACAACCATGCTAATTTCGAAGATGGATCCGATCAAGTACGTCTTCGAGAAGCAAGCGCTTTCGGGCAGGATTGCCAGATGGCAAATGGTGTTGACGGAATATGACATTCAGTACGTTTCCCAGAAGGCCATAAAGGGAAGCGTATTGTCTGATTACCTTGCCGAACAGCCGATGAAGTTTGAATTTCCTGATGAGGATATCATGTTTCTCAAAGCGAAAGATTGCGATGAACCGTTGCCCGACGAGGGGTCAGATAGGAAATCCTAGTGGAAATTGATATTTGACGGGGCGGTTAATTCTTATGGAAGTGGCATTGGGGCGGTCATCATGACTCCCCACGGATCCCACATCCCGTTTACTGCGAGACTGACGTTTCCAGTCACCAATAATGAAGCGGAGTACGAAGCATGCATCATGGGTTTAGAAGAAGCAATTGATTTGAGAATCAAGAACCTAGACGTATATGGTGACTCAGCGCTCGTGATTAACCAGATTAAAGGGGAGTGGGAGACTCGTCAATCGAATTTGGTGTCGTACATGAACTATGCCAGAAGGCTACTTCCGTTCTTCGATCGAGTGGAACTCCATCATGTGCCCAGAGCTGAGAATCAAATGGCTGATGCCTTAGCCACGTTGGCTTCAATGTATAAAGTCAATTTTTGGAATGAAGCTCCAAGGATTGTCCTGTCGTGTCTTGATAGACCTGCATTCGTCTTTGCGATCAAGGAAGCCTCCAACGGTAAGCCATGGTTCCATGATATCCAGACCTTCCTTATGACTAAGGAGTATCCTGCGAGAGCGTCAACCCAGGATAAGAAGACTCTAAGGAGGCTATCTGGAAATTTTTATCTCAATCCTGATGGAGTTTTGTATAAAAGAAACCACGATCTCGTGCTACTCAGATGTGTAGATGAGAAAGAAGCGAGTATGCTCATGGAAGAAGTCCATGAAGGCACATTTGGTACGCACGCCGGCGGGCATGCCATGACGAGAAAGATCCTGAGAGCAGGATACTACTAGCTGACGATGGAATCGGATTGCTTTAAATTCACGAAGAGATGTCATAAATGCCAGATTTATGCTGATAAGATTCACGGGCCGCCGTGCCCGTTAAATGTCATGTCCTCCCCGTGGCCGTTCTCCATGTAGGGCATCGACATGATAGGCAAGATCGAGCCTATTGCATCTAACGGTCATCGTTTCATTCTAGTAGCTATCGACTACTTCACCAAGTGGGTGGAGGCAGCCTCATATGCTAATGTGACCAGGCAGGTGGTGGCTAAATTCATAAAGAGGGACATCATCTGTCGTTACGGAATTCCCGAGCGGATCATTACTGATAATGGTTCGAATCTGAATAACAAGATGATGAAGGAGTTGTGCCAGAGTTTCAAGATTGAACACCACAACTCATCTCCTTACCGGCCGAAGATGAATGACGCCGTTGAAGCGGCCAATAAGAACATCAAGAAGATTGTTCAGAAGATGGTTGTGACCTACAAGGATTGGCACGAGATGTTGCCATTCGCACTGCACGGTTATCGTACGACGGTACGTACGTCAACCAGGGCAACTCCTTTCTCCTTGGTGTACGGTATGGAAGCTGTCCTACCGTTAGAAGTGGAGATCCCTTCTTTACGAGTTTTGGTTGACGTAAAACTCGACGATGCAGAATGGATTGAGAACCGACTGAACCAACTCAGCCTGATGGACGAGAAGAGGTTAGCATCGATTGCACATGGTCGTCTGTACCAAAGCCGAATGAAGAAAGCTTATGATAAGAAGGTGCGTCCTAGAAGCTTTCAGACGGGTGATCTCGTCCTGAAGAAGATTCTTCCTCCACACTCCGATCACCGGGGCAAGTGGACCCCCAATTACGAAGGTCCGTACGTCGTTAGCAAGGTCTTCTCGGGAGGAGCCTTGTTGTTATCCACGATGGATGGTGAAGATTTTGCATCCCCGGTGAACGCGGACGCAGTTAAAAAATACTTTGCTTAAAAAATGACCTGCTGGAAAGAAAAAGAATATCCAGGCAAAAATGGGGCATCCCGGCGAACCATAAAAAAGGGAAAAAGGTTCGGGCAAATATTAGGGATATAAAAGAAAAGAATGTACACCCGCAAAGTCGAAAACCTGGAAGGGCGACTTTGGCAAAAAAGGGTATCCCGGTGAATCGAAAACCCGAAAGGGCGATTCAGGCAAAAGTTAGGGATTTGAAAAAAACAAATGACTGCGTTCCGCGTGTGGACAGTATTTGTTTAGTGGCTTGGAAGACCTGAGGGCCGTTTATCTGAATCAATCTCTTCTGAAGCTAAAGCGGCGGAGAAGTATCGAAGTCGAGTGGGTCATAGAGGGATCAACTCATGGTGTTCATCTACGCCGCATTGCCGACATTTGTGTATATACTGATGTATATATATGTTTTATTGTTGCGCAACTTCCTCATTCCAGGAGCTTGCATCTGTTGTAAAACATTTTTACGCATTCAGGGGTTCATTATTAATGAAATGTATGCTATTCAGCAATTCTGTTTGTTTGTTTAACACTTATCTGTTTTGTTTGCGAAAAAGAACGCCGATGTTTTTGATAAAATGCGCATACATAAACTTACTGGCCTAGGCCACTGATTGTTGAAACAATGAATTACTCGAACATTGTCATAAGATGATAACCTTGATAGGTCCCTGTGAGAAGGGTATCTTGTCTGTTTGTTTGTGTTGTAGCAGGTGTAGCATATGCCAGGTAGTACGCCGTATGCGTTCCCAAGTAGGATGATTCCTTCTTCTCCAGCAAAGTTCAGCAGCCTCTCCCTACAGAGTCTGAACCGGAGATCGTAAAGCATTGATATGTCTCCCCAGGCAGAGAAGATTCTCCCCTCAATCAGAGGTATCCTGAAGGAATGTCAATCTCCCCAGCTGAGTCATATACTGAAGTGTGCGGTACTCGGAAGTTCCAGACTGAAGTCTCCGGCAGAATTGAGATTCCCCACAGAGCTGTACTCCCCCCGGTAAGCAGGATGATTCCTTCTATCCCCAGCCAGGTTTGCAGATCCCCAAGAGAGCCGAGTCCTTGGGAGCCGTTCGGGCCATGATTGGTTTTACCCAGTAGAGTGTTGAATAGCTGATGTTGTATTTCCCCACCGGAGTCGTTATCTCCAGGAAGGTTTGGCTGCGAATGCCACGTAGTTTATTTCTGCGATTGACATCGCTTTCCTCAGCAGGTCCAGGTTCTCGTAGAGCTTCATTCCCCCGCAGCAGTCGACTGAAGATCATTTCCCCAGGTGGAGTCCAATTGAGATTGGCGTGACTTCTTCTCCTTGGCAGGATGAGTCCTTCCTCCACTAGAGTGGTCCTTTCCCCTTGACAGGAGAATTCTCCCTTCAGCATTTATTTTGCTGATGGGGTCGTAGAATTCTGCATGATTGCATAACATTTACCCTAAAAACGCGTAGCATTTCCACCGTGTCGAGCATTGCGCCATCGTCAAAGCATATGCATATGAAACATGAGCTAGGTTGTTACCGTTCTTATTTTGCAGGTGTTCCTCCGCAGAGTCGCTTGCTCAAGATGATTCCTGAATCCCTCAGCGAAAGTCGTTTGCCCAAGATGATTCTTGAATTCTCCAGCGAAGTTGTGTGTTTGAGATGATTCTTAAAATCCCCGGTGAAGTCGCCAGAGTTGGTTGCTCAAGTTGATGCTTGGAGTCCCCGGCAGAGTGTTTGCTCAGGATGATTCCTGAAATCTCCAGCAGAGTTATTGGTTCAGGATGATTCTTGAAATCCCCACGGAGCTATTTGTCCAAGATGATTCTTGAAGTCCTCGACAGAGAGATGATTTACCCGGAGCGATTTATAGATCCCCGAAGCAGAGTTACTTGATAGTTCTCCAGAATCCCCAGCGGAGATGTGTCATCCCCAGCAGGTTTCTGAACAGCGAAGTTGAAACTTCTCTCGCAGACTTGAGGATTGAAGTCCAACTGTATTGACGAAGCGGTTCTCTCAGCTGATGCGGAGTTCCTGATGGCAGAAATTTGGATATCCCCAATTGGTTCATGATTGACTGAGAATTCTATTCCCGACTTAGTGATGAAGTCCGACTGATGCCCGAAAATTTCTTTGAATGCCCGGTGGCATGATTAACATGATCAACAGGACGAGTCCCGAGGGGTCCTGATGCCTGACGGCATGATCGACCATGTATTACCGGTTACCGTGTGACCAATTCCCCAGCTAGTTGTCGTGCAGCTAATATTTCAGTATTTGAAGATTTGTCCCTATCGGAGTACCGTGTACTTGTGCAGTTGTCAAATTTCCGGGTTTGTTGGTATTCAACCGTCTTGTACCTTGATTGTTCGAGAGCCGTTCGCTTCTCACCCAGTCAGGTTCAAGCCGTTTGAATAGGGGCAGTTGTTGCACCCCAAAATTTGCCCAACATTTCTTTACCTAGCTTATGTTTCATTTCATGCACATTAGCATTATCATTTGCATTTCATTGACATGTATGCAGGAGTTCAAGAGGTATGATTACCAATCAAGGGCTACACAAGACTTTTAAGCTAGATGGGAGGCTTATTCAGGTGTCCAAGGGTTGATATCCTTGTCAGAGAAGTTGAAAGATCCTCAGAGAGAGGGGTTGAAACCAAGAGGGTGTGTTTCCTAACTTGAGAATTGTGGAAAGCCATCAGATGATTCTGAAGCCATGAAGTTAGACTTGAGGTCTTGATGGAGCTCATGATAAGTGTTGAAGATCACTTTGAGGCCTAGACAGGTCATTGTGCAAGAATAAGAAGCCTCAGCCATGATTGGTGCAGCTAGGGTTTGGCTGGGTCAACCCTGAGTCAACTGATGACTTGGAGAGGGTTGAGACCTAATCCAAGAGCCATGTGATCATGGATTGATGCATTTAGATGTTATAAGGATGATTCCAAGGTTAAATCATCATGATTGAAGAGTTTGAGAAGTTTCAAGCTAGGGTTTCTAAGGCTTGACAGTGTAAAATCCCCTAGTTTGACCCCTATCTTCAAGGCAGTTTAGCTCAAGATGTGATTGTCATCTCATCTTGCCCCCAACATGAATGTTGTAGAGATTGATCTTAGCCTTAATTTGAGTGCTAGAAGTCCTTGATAGGATTTGTAGAACTCAAGTTATGACTTTGACAAGTTACAGGTCATCTGAGGTATGTGAATTTGGGAGCTTGAAAGTTGTCCAACTTGCATGAAACGTTTGCCCTAGAAGGATGATTCCTATGAACTTTTGGTCAACATGAATGTTGTTCCTTATCCTCTTAGATTTCTATAGATTACTAGAAGTCCTTGATAGGATATGTAGAACTCAACTTATGGCTTTGACAAGTCAAGGGTATTTTGGACATTTGGTGATTATAGGTCATTTGTGATCATAGGCCATTTTCACCAATTTAGGGGTCTCAAATGCATTTTTGCTCAACATGAAAGTTGTTCAAAATGATGTTTTTAGCTTGGCTAAACATCAAGTGTCCATTGATATGGATTATATCAAGCATTGGTTGAAGAAACTTCACATAAAAGCCATTTTAATGAATTAAAATGAGAAAATTCAAAATAAATGAGATTAACATATTTCCATGTCAAATTTGTGGTCATTTTGAATGGAATTGATGTTTTAGAAAGATTGGCATTGCCACATTTTTTATTTGAGGTCCATAAGATGGTCATTTGGATGGTTACTTCACAATTAAGAAACATATCATATACATTCCATATGTTGAAACCAAAGGAAGAAAACCATTACATCACACTCCTTAATGATTAAGTGAATGGTTTGGGCTGAGTTTAGAGCATGAGCAAGGCTTGAAGGCACACATCCATGTTGAAATTTGGAAGGAAAAGTGAATATCCAAAATCCATAATTGGGCCTAGTTTGGGCTTGATATCCATCTGAACACATTAGAAATAAGACTTAGAACGAATTTGGAAGGTTCTGGAGCAGAATTCTGTTGAGAATCCATTGATGTGAAGTGAAGAAAAAGCTTGAAAGTTGGAAATGCGTTTTGGATAATCAAGAGGCTTCAGCAAGAATTGAGCATCAAGAATTGTCCACCATTACTCCTTGAAGGATTCTGCATAGTTTGGAAGAGAATTGAGGCGCATAACCACTGCAATCCAAGCTTCAAGGTTGGTTCTAAATTCTTGAAATATCTCTCTGATTATGCACTTTTAATCCATTAGAAGCATGTGGTTAATTTCCCCTTAGGATGTAGATGAATTCTGGTTAGTTAATTTGATGGTTAGAGACAAGTTAGGGTTCCTTCCATTTTCGGTTGAGATCTGGTTTTTGCGAACCGTGCGTTTTCAGTATAAACTAGTGGCATGATTGAATTCCTGAGAAAATTTTGGTCAACTTTCATCAAGAAATCGTGGCCAAAGGTTGAGTGTAGAGATAGTTAAGGTGTCGTGAGGTTTTTCGGTGGAACTCCGGCCGCCTTCGCCGGATTCTGCATATTTCCCTCCTCTTGAGATTTGAATGGGCCTAGCGCCCAGTTGCTATGTACACCCCCAGGATGAAGGGCCCAAGCGAGGGTAATGGAAATTGTTTGCTGATCACACCCTCTGACCATATTTTCCATTTTTAATTCCTTCATTTTATGTAGTTTAGTAATTAAATCATAAAAAATTGAAAAATAAGTCAATTGATTCCATTCTTTTTTCCATGGATTCATGATTGAATCTAGTATTTTTTAGATAAAAAATATTTTTATTTCATGCATTTTCTGATTTTATGGGAATTTTTACATTTTAATTGATATTAAAATAGTCATGTTTGATGCTTGATTTTGTGGAATTTTGTGTGATCATGTGATGATGATTTTGATCCTGATTTTTTGTGAGTTATTAGCATAGATATGCATGCTCGCCATAGAATTTTCTCACCTTTTTGTGATGAACATAGGTGGTAGTTTAGGTTGAAACCTTTAGAAGCTCCATTTTTAGGGTTTATGATTGATACCTTTGGATTTAGGACTTAATTTTAGGACTTAATTGATGATTTAGTCCCTGGTTTATGTATGAGGCATTCTTAATTGAATTAGGATCCCTTAGGAATTTTTGTAGAAATTTATAAGATAGTTTGCTATTTTTGATTGATTTTAGTTTAGGTGCTAGTTTTAGATGATTCTAAGGCACTAACTCAACTAGATTAACATCTTTAGTTCCCTTAGATTAGGGTTTTGCTTTGCTTGTTCTTGGATGATGTTGAAGGCAAGTTGAAGATGCATTGGATTGCTTGAAGAGGCTTGGATTTGAAGATCTTCTCTTCTTGTGGTGTAGTTTTGATTAGTATAAGATTAGGGTTTTGTAGGCAGAGCTTCTAGATAGTTCTCTTCCTTCCTAAACATGGAATATGTTGATCAATTCCATTCTTCCCTATGATGTAAGTTCCCTTGTAAAGGCCTAATCCCTCCTTTGGTAGGATGTGTGGCTCTTTTCAAATTGGTAGAACCTTTGAGGGTCCCTTTCTCTGATGACAGGATGCTTAGTGGTGACCTTTGGTCTTCACTCTGCTACCAACCATCCAAACTTTGCTCTTGATAGATGCATATTTCTACCTTGTTAGAGGATGGAGTTCCTTTCTTGAAGAAGATTGAAGAGTGAAGTTGACACTTCCATGTGATTGAAGATTACTCTGAGAAGCTGAAGCTTGTAGATGAATAAGACCAAGTTGATACTGGTGAAGCAAAGAGAGCTGAAGCAAGAAGAACAAGTTGATACTTATGAAGAGGATTCAATTGAGATTGAGTGAAGAGCTGAGGCTTAAGGAATAAAGGATAAGTTGACACTTACATTGATGCATTGAGAGCCTGAGGGAATCAAGTTGATACTTGTAGTTAGGAGTAAATCCTGAAGGTGAGATTTACTGTAAAGCTGAGGCTTGAGGAAGAAAGAATAAGTGGATACTTATGTTTGATGGGTTGAAACCTTGGAGAAGCAAGTTGATACTTGTCATGGAAGATGATAGTTTTGAAGGGTGATTGAAGTCTGAAGACTGAATTGCTGTCAGAAGAGCTGAAGCTTGAAATTGAAAGAGGGGTTGATCTGCTTTCTTTCCTGTCTGTTTTCTTTTCTGTATTGATGTGCCTTGTTTGATTTGCTTGATGCATTAGAATAAGTTCATATCTAGACTGATGTAAGCTAGGAGCATGATTGCACTAGAGGTTGAGTTGTCCCCTCTGCTTGTATTTTTACTGTGTGGCTTTGCTTGCGGGTATTCGGTAGAGCCCTGCTCCCTTGCCCATGTGGTTTGTATCTTGCTTGATAGCATGTTATCATTTCCTCTGTATGATTGCAGTTATTATATCTTGCTTGATAGCATGTTATTTCTTCTGTATGATTGCAGTTATTCATATTTGGCTTGAGGTTGAGATGAGCTTGTGGAGGCTGATACCCCACACACATTTCCTCCCTCACTTGCATTGCATGCATTTTACTGTCTACTGTTTACTGTTTAAGCTGATGCTTTATCTGTTTCTGTTTATCATTGACATGATCCCTTAGGACTCTCATTTCCTTTGATAAGGAAGTGATGATAGAACTTTAGGTTGAAACCTATGCATGATAACTTCTTGGAGTTCCCTGTTTCAAACTTCAACCATAGGATGAATCCTTGGCATGACAACAGTAGGACTTGATAGTCTCCCCGTAGTTGAACCTGTTCGTTCTCTCTTCTCATCTCAAAACAAATTAAAATACAGTAATAAAGGTTAACTGACGTCGTACGTTACGAGCCTTAAGCTATCTGAGAAAGGATTGTTGGAGAGTTTCTTTTCAACAGTCTGGATGTTTAGTATGGCACCCTTTGGGTGACATGCGACGCATTCACTCTCAGGTCATAGTCTCTAGTGCGATATTGGTTGCAAACATCCATAAAAACAGTTCTTCCGTAAAAGACATAAAACAAACTTCAAACCTTTTTGCCCTGCGGGCCCATATTTCAAAGGAAGCTTTTTTGAAGAAAAGAGTGTCGTTAACTCCCAGTTCTACCGCAAACGGTAACGCTTAAGTCTCCAAGGGTCGAGCGGCGTACGCCAAACTGCTGGAACTGTTTGTTAACCCTACTCGATAAAACAGATGAATCTGAATTCCTGTAATCCGTATTATCCCGAACTACGTAAGCTCTGATCTCTCATACCTGTTGAGAGTACGTAGGCACAATACTGATGTATTGGCGAGCCACCTTTCCCGTATCTCGTAGTAGGTCGAACTATGTTGACTCTGATTTCTCATTCTCTGATGAGAATACGTAGGCATAAAGTGCGACGCTTTGCCGAGTCACTTTTCTTTTCTTTTTAAGCCATCCCTGATAGGTAGATAGATAAAACCAACCCGTCAGATAAACACAACAAGCGTGGATCTCATCGATTACGATGGACGTGAGGGGTGCTAATACCTTCCCCTTGCGTAACCGACTCCCGAACCCAGACAATGGTTGCGATGACCTTGTCTTATACCTTTTCGTCAGGTTTCTCCGATCGTTTCCTTTCTCGTTCTGAGGGATAAATAACGAAAGGTGGCGACTCTTCTGTTTTGCCGGCACCTTATTTTCGCGGAAGCGACAAGATGGACCTTTCTCATCCCTTGGATCATGTTTTATATGATATGTAGAGACTTTGTAGCCTAGAAATGTAAAGGGAATGCAAAGAAAATGAAATTGGAGAAGCAAGGCAAGTGGCTTGGCAAGTTGCAATGCAACTTGCATTAAAATATTCAAAAATACAAAAAGGTGAAAAGAGAAAATCTGCAGCAACCATGCCCCTAGCCATCCTAGCCTCACTTCAGCCACCTCTAAGTCACTCATCACACTTGACTTCTGATTACCTTGAGGCCAAGAAACCCCTTTTGAGAGGTTTGAACCAAATTGTAATTTTTCCTTCTTAAAAGCCAAAACTTCCCATTCTACCCTCACCCTCAATTTTCCTATAAATAGAGCAATCCTCTACTTCATTCCAAACACCAGAGCCCTTCTCAAAACCAGAGAAATCACAAGCTCTCCTTCTTTCCCTTCTCACTTCATTTTTCCAAAATCTCAAAATCACCCAAAAACACCAAAAATTGTCTTGGACAGTTCAGCCACCATACTCATTTTCATACACTTTAAACCTCCAAAAACCATCCACACAATCCCTAAATATGGTATAGAAGGTGTCCATACATTCAAACCACTCAAAAATCTCAAATTCACAAAAGTCAACTTTCACACCAAGCAAGTTTGACCACTATGCTCAAAATCTACCAAATCCTTGTCTAGGCTTGTTCTTGCTGTTTTAATCATCCATACACCTCATATATATCATATTGCAACTATCCAAAGCATTGAAAACTAGTGGTGAAGCTCATTTCTCCAATTGTTATAAGGTTTGCATATTGCTTCAAGAGGAAGCAAACTTCAACATTGTGCCAAAAACAAGATCTCTGGATTTCTTTATGTTCTAACTTGCTCAACATAGTCTATAAGAGGTATGTAGTCTATCAATTTCTCACTTTACATCATATTTCCATGTTTGGCATTTTTGAGAAGTTGTGTTGAAAAGCATGTACCATGAGCATTACCAATTTCCATGACAGTTTGGTTTTGATTGATGCTAGGGCCTATAATCTTTAGATTACCTATTTGAGGTGTGTGTGTGATAATGATATGGACATACCATTCTGTTTTGGTTTTATGACAGCTTGTGTTTCTTTGTTATTTTTGCAATATAATGCCATCATCATGCTACTTTTTGGACCACAGAACATATGTCTAGATTTTAAGCTCTACACTAATTGTTATTGCATTTAAGATGTGTATACGCTGTTGTGTTGATTCAAAACCTCATTTGTTGCAATTTCACCCACTGCCTTCATCAAGACAGTCTTCACACTACCACAAAGTTTACCAATTTCTGTTTTAGGCATAGAGTGCTAATTTCTTGCTTTCAATATCATCCATCATGATGTATATGGTATGTGTATGCTTCTGCTTTGGTTTGAAACTATTCCCATGTGAAATTCACCTGTTGTCCAGCTTTCATATATGCTTGCATTATGGTTTGTGTCTGTCAATACTGATGTCTTCATTAAGAATCCCACTGTTTTTCAAAGGATCAAACTCATAGCACGTTGGTTTAGCCTTTTGAGAAGCATTATGCATAAGTTCATGCTAATTGTTGTGAATTCATTGGTGCACTAATCCTGTTAAGCTCCTTGGACTGTGGTGGTTTAATTGAATGTTGTTGAATCATGTTTGTTTTTGATCCATTGTGATTTGAGTAACTATTTTTGTTAAAACTCCTTTTGGCAAGTCCTTTCAATTCATGTATGTCATGATGAACCATGTTGATTTAATTTGTGCCTGTTGTCCTTTTTTTCTTTGCCAAACCTACATGTTCATCATAATTGCAATAAGGTTTAAAATCCATGAGTATGCATTTCATTTTCATATGCAAGTTTAAATTTTGTTTGAGCCAATGTTGAAATGATCAAAATCTCACTTGTTGATATTTGAATTATGTTGAATCTGTTTTGTTTGAATTGGTAATATGTTACATGATCCTCTCAAGGCATTTCATTGATTTACAAACTGAGGACCATTTTTCTAACCATGTCAAAACCACTGATTTTGTTGTTTGAAAGCACAACATATGTTGTTAAATCCTGTTATGATTTGTTGAGGTGGAAATTCATCAGCACATTGTTTGAACATCAACTTGACTGTCTGCTTTTGTCATGAAACTTAGACTATATACTCTCAATATTCCTATCCTTGCATAATAATGTAGACTTCATGATCAGTACTTTCCTTAAATACCATGACTGTTATGTTAAGTTTGTTTTGATGTATGAGGCTGTAAAGCCAAGTTTGCCCAAATTTTGATTACTTTGGTTCATGTTTTTCATCTGCCATGATTGCTTTTTTTTAGCTTCATTCTTCACTGTTGCAATTTGTGTGTGTATGCATGATTCAATGACTGTTATGGATTAACAAAGTATGATATGAACTGATGTTTGAGCTGTTGGTTGGATGCAAGCATGTTTTAAACCACTTCTTTAAATTGCTATTGGATGGTCAATTCTTGGTTCAGTAGGAAGTGAAGATTTTCTTTTTTAGTATGACCATAAGTAACATATTTGAAATGTGTGTATGACTATTTTTGAGCTTGTTCACATCAATTTTCACACATAGCTTCAAAAATGCATTTTTCAAAGGCACAACTTGCAACTCATGTATCAGTTTCTGTTTTATTCCAAGCATGAGCCTCATTTCTAGTGAGACTACTTGTATATGGTATTTGAAGTATGTGTTTACCTTCAGTTTGATCTAAACATGTTTGATTGGAGTCTTAGCATTGGAAATGCATTTTCATCCCATTTTTGCAACTCATATGCTATTTCTTAATTTTGTGAGTTATGTTTGAGTTTTAAATGTGCCACACTTCTGTCATGATATATGAAACTTGTATGCATTGCCTTTCCCATGATTTTAAGCTCCCAGCTGTTTGAGGTTTTCAAAATGCAACCAAATCATCATTTTTGCAACTCCTATCGTGTTTTATTTTCTAGGACTCATTTCAAAAAACCAACTGTGCCAACTTGTTCCTTGTTTGAAAACACCCAATTTTGACCTAAATTTCACCTGAATCCATTAAGAATTGATGTAGTTGTGAATCAAAACGTATTAGTTTCATGCTTGGTTTTGGTTCTTCATATTTGCCCAGAAAATGTTTGAAAAAACTCCTTATATGTTTATAGGGGTGGCTACATCAATGGATGTATAGCCACCCCAGTGGTAGAAACCTTACCCATAAACACGCCTTTCACATTGCTAGCCTGGGTTCGATCCCTGAGGAGGATTAACCCTTTTGGTTATTTTTCTCATTTTTCTTGTTTCAAATATTTTCTCCTCTCTCTCTCTCTCTCTCTCTCTCTCTCTCTGTCTCTGTCTCTCTCTCTCTCTCTCTCTCTCTCTCTCTCTCTCTCTCTCTCTCTCTCTCTCTCTCTCTCTCTCTCTCTCTCTCTCTTTGTCACACGCGCGTGTAGTGGCTCAGTGGCTAAGTATTGCTGCTTGAGAAGCCAAGGGCGTGGGTTCAAGTCCCACCATGACCCTTTATTTTTAGTCGTTTGTTTTATTTTGTTTCGTTCATATTTTTCACCAATTTCATATTTTTATAACTTGTTCACCTTTTATCATTTTTCACTCATTCTTTTTGTGTTGTGTTCCTTTTAATGCCTATTTTCATGTGATAAAATGAAATTTCATGTTGTTTATAAATTCAATGCCTCTTAACCACTTGGAAGTTGTGCACGTTTTGAAGTCGTTACCCCACGTCTTATTGACTTTCTTTCTCACCATGCCTGTTTATCTTGTGAACTTGCTTATATTCATTTTCCTTTATGTTAGTCAACATGATAGGATTATTTTCTTTGGGTTGTTACCATGAACTTATGTGTTTCCTCTGAGAAACTATTTTAAGCCTGAACTGTCGTCACATTTCTTGCTTACTTGTTTGCTTGATTGTCATTAAGGCATATTTTGTTGGTATGATATTGTCACATTTACCTTTACCTTTAACATGCTTGCTTCATATGGTTGTCACCATGCTTTTATCTTCATCATGTTTATTATCGTGTTAAGTAATTCCTTTTCCCCAAGTGATGGAACTCGTTAGTTCTCATCCAAGTTGCCTCCCCCCTCTCCTTCCAACGCAAAAGTCTCTCCATTAACCCTTGTGTCATGGATAGCTCATAACCATTCTCTTGACTTTGTTAAGTCACCTTAAACCTTAGTTTAAAAGCCATTAGACTTTGCTTTAAGTCTAAAAGATTCACCTTTACTAGGAGTGTTCTCCAACTAGAACCCTAGGATAGAGTTTGTCAACTCTATTTAAGAATCATTGTAATGAATTCTTACTTCCCCTCCTGAGTGTTCAACTTAGATTAGGGAGTTTCCTTAAACTCTACACAAACATTTTTATGGTTGTTCCCCTCCGAACCTTGATCATAATCAAGTGTTCTTCAAACTTAGTGAGGTGAACGATGATTGCTCTGATTCTATCCTAGTTAGGATACGTAGGCAGAGGACACGATGTCTTTGCGAGAAAACTTAGCGTACATATCTTTAGGTTTTAACCTATAACTTTTTCCCAATCCTTAGCAAATGCCTAACAAACTTAGCATGCAAACAAACAAAAGGTTCCTGCAGAGTACTGCAAATGCTTAGGGTGCTAACACCTTCCCTAGGTATAACCAACCCCCGATCCCCGAATCTCTTAGCGTTGTTGTTACATCGCGAAAAGGGTTTTTCTTTCTTTAGACCTTTCCTTTGGATAAATTAAAGTTCGGTTGTAAAAGAATTAAGATTCAAGTTAATTCAATAGCTTGTTATCCGATTTTCACCGCAACAATGTCTAAGACTTTATCTTGCTTAGAGCTCTTGTCTAAGACTTTACCTTGCTCAAGCTGCACTTGAGACTTCTTGCTCACGTTTCTCAGACGGAGACTTCCCTTTGCTCAATCACACTAGCTGAATAAGACTTTCACAGTTTAAGCACTTAAGTAATGAGACTTACATGGTGTTGCACCCCAAAATTTTCCCTCACCTTTTAAACTTTGGTTGGCTTTTGTTTTATGTTCATCTGCATCTCATTTAGTATAACTCATAATCATGTAGTGCATTGGTCTTCTAAGACATGGGATCAAAGGATTTTCTCGTTATTAGTGCTTACCCTATTCAGAGGTGGTTCAAGTGGTTCCTATTTTAGTCAAGTGGAAGCAAGAGGTTGAATTTTGTTCATTGTAAACTTCTTGTCAAAAGATCATTAAGTATAAAGTGTTTGGGGGTGTCATTTGTAATTTAATCGAGAAGGATTGTGGATTAGGGTTTTGGTCCCTTTGAACAACTCAAGTAAGTATCTTCACCAGGGTACATACTCAGGAGGAATAGGATTCTCATTCATGGTCGAGCTTGTGGAAATTCATCATTTGAAGATCCTGGGGTTAAGGGGTTTCATGTCAAGGTCATTTTGGTAACTATGTCAAGGTCATTTTGGTAACTGTGATTCTTTCCTTACTTCAGGATTCATCTTCATTAAAGTTTTCATCATGGCCAAGATATTTTTGCTATTAGCGCAAGTTGATTTGGGTTTAAGAATCGAAATTGGGGTGGATTCACAAAAGAGAACTTTTCAGGAGATTTCAAGATTCAGAGTTATCATTATTCATGTTTAATCCAAAATCCGCATCCGTTTTTATTTTGTTCCAAAAAATCCATTTTTAGGATCGCCACCATTTTCTTGATGTTCCATAGACTTTATACATACATATATATATATATATATATATATATATATATATATATATATATATATATATATATATATATATATATATATATATATATATATATATATATATATATATATATATATATATATATATATATATATATATATATATATATATATATATATATATATATATATATATATATATATATATATATATATATATATAATCCATTTTCAATCTTTTTAGTTAGTCGGTATCCGCCTTTGGATCTGTTCTTGGTTCATGTCTTTTGTTTTCATTATTATTAACCAATTCTAAATATCCAAATCCAATACCCATTTCTTTTCAAATCCAAGTAATCCTTTTTTTTATTATGAAAACTATTCTTTCAGTCCAAAATAGTCATGTTACTTTCTAAAAGTTTATTACAAAAGGTTTACAAAATTTTGAATGTCCATTGGATTGTCAAGTTATGACACACAATTCACTTGCAAAATAAAAAAACACTACAACAACAAGCCTGTGAATGAGATATTCCAAAAATTAAATAAAAGGGGACCCACTGCGCAGCAACGTCGGGCACCCTGCAAGACGCCTCAAAAACAACCTGTACACTTTTTTCTCATGGACATGTCACAAACAATGCACAAAATTGGCGGAAGCAGCGACGTCTCCCTGCCGTGATCTTCTCCGTGTTATCCTTCAATACACTTTATAAGTCCACCCCAAAAAGGAAAGAGGCTACTAGAAACTCTGCCTCTAAAAAGAGCTCCTCGAAAAGAAAAGGGAGAGGATATTATTTTTTGTTTCACAATCAGAGGAACAATAATATTTTCACAAAACAAGAACTTCCCAAACCAACCATCAAGAAATCAAAATACCGAACCTGAAACCTTTTTCTTCTCCTTCAAGATCTGAACTTTCCTTAACACAACTTGATAAAACCCCGAATTTTCTTCCTCCTCAACGAGAACAAAGCCTTCACCCAGAGTTCCTTCAACCCTTTAACAGCCTTCAAATCTCACCTTCATTCAAACCCTCTCCTTCAACCGTCAAACCCATTACAAACACAACACCCGTAACCCAAACGCGGAACAACCAATCCGAAACCCAAATCCTGAAATCCCCAAATCAATTTTCAACCCAAAACCAGAAAGAAATAAGTAGAAGAAGAGGAAATTTGAGACGAAAACTTAACCCAAATCAAAACAAACCTAAGCAAAATGCGATTGGAGCGAAAGTTGGACTGTTGAGAGGTGAGCAACGATGTTGTTCTTGACTCACAATAGATTTATTCCTGTCTTGTTTCTCTTGTTTCGAAGTGTTGAGTTGTTGACCCTTGAAATCTTGTTTCAAAGAGGAAAGGGGTTCTGATTTTGTTTTTAACCTCATCTTCGCGTTTTACCGTTTTTTGTTGTTGTTTTGGATTGGGCTCTGAGCCCCTTGTTCTTTACTACCATTCCCTTCTTAAAAGAAAAAAAACACAACCAACTTCTTTTTTGTCTTGAACGGAGAATGGGCTTAGGCCCACAGAATTCTATAAAATTTTGGAATGCACCTTGTTGATATTTCTAACCCCCTATTCTTTTTTATAATTTTAGTTTCTTTCAGTTTTATTTTATGAAGTTTTTTGTTAGTGATTTCATTAAATACTTTTCTAAGTAATTCCCATTTTTTATTATTAAATCACTCTTGATTTTATTTTATATGTCACTTTCTTCATTTTTTACCTTGACTCCGCATTTGATTTGTATTCACATTTCACTTTAGGTCGATGTCGAGACCTCCGAAAATCATTACTAGTCAAACTATTGATAAATAATGATGCATCCGAGACCACCTTTTTTCTCTTTCAATTTCTTCTTCATTTTAAATTTTGTTTTATTTTTCGAACCGATGAAGTCTCTGATTCGTCAAACATTAATTCTCGAGGATGTTGAAACCTTCATTATTTCAAATCTATAGAAAATGACCATTTGGGTCATTTTATCTACTTTGGGATCGTGAGAGGTTCCCTTCGATTAATTAACATGAAGTTTGCGATTAAGACGAGGTTTAATTTTTTTCCGAATTCATTTTCTTATCCTATTTTTAGTGGTCAATGAAGTCTTTACATTCGTAAATGTCGACTTATTAAAGTCGCTAATCTTCATTATTTCAAATTTGTAGAAAATGATCATTTGAATCATTTTTCTATACTTTGGGATCGTGAGAGATTACCTTTGATTAATCGACGCGAGTTTATGATTAAGACGAGATCCCACTCCTTTTGATCTTTTTCATTCCACTAATTACTAACTTCCGACTTTAATCTCTATTAATATCCCATTGTTTATATTCCCGCACATATTTTCTGTTGATATTATCTCGTCTATTATCTTGTGCATATTATCATCATTGTTCATATTTCATCCTGTCATATTATGCATACCATCATCTAACCTTTTCCTCATTTATTTCATTCAAAACGCCGAAAACATGATAAAATTGATGAAAATCCTAAAAACCCTAGTTTGAATACTTTTTGTCCAAACTCTTTTCCGTTTGTTTAGCTTAGGACACCTCGCACACACACGGCTTTCTCTTGGGATACCTGAAAATGAGACCATTTATTTCCCGCAATCCCTTGTATTTTGTATGTATCCCTCTCCCGTACAGTGTAACAATTTAGTTCTTTTTGTATTTGCTTGCTACTCGTTAAGAAAGATAAAAATGAAATAGGCTAGAACATGTTTTCAAAATAAAGAACAAATAAGGCTTCATCCAACGTCAAGTCATTTTCAAACTCCTTTCAAATTGATCACCTTAGAGTTTCACCTCTCTTCCCTCGAACCACTAACCTTGTACATATTCAACCCTTGTAAGTCGATTGTTTCACGCATCGCCATCAACCTACCATGCTCTATTCACTACCCTTTCTTTTCAAAACTTATTTTCAAAAATTTTCTCCTAAAACCTTGGTCTCATACCAAGTGTATTTTCAAATTCTTTTCACAATAAAACTTGAATGGTTATAGAGTGGTTAGGCGTAGGCCTTCTTCTATCCCGAGTGCTTGACATTACCTTTAGGGTTCACTGTTGCAAAGCACTTACCATTCCAAATCAAAACATTTTAATAAGAGAATGGAGTTCTCTTTGTATTGAATTAAAGAGAGAGGATTGAGTGCAGACTCCTTCCTCTTCGAGTGTCAGGATACTCACTGTAGAGTGTGTGATCTCGATACTCGTCTTTCAATACGAAGACGTGATTATGTTCGCCACACCCTTTCACAATAAATCTTTTGAGATAAATAATTGGGTACTACCCGCAAGGGGTTACTATCCGAGGACTTATTTCACCCTTAAAATAAACTCTCACAAATCAAACGTGACACCTTGCCTCGATGGTGAAAACTCTCTTTTCAAAAAGGATATGTTACGTCCGTTCTACCGCAAACAAGTAACGCCTAAGACTCCACGAGTGAGCTGCGATACACCTAACTGCTAGAATGTGCACGATAGCATCACCCAAAAAACACCGATTAACCGAACCTCAAACTATGTTTGCTCTGATTTCTCATACCAGATGAGAATACGTAGGCACAAGACGATGATGTCTTGGCGAGCATACTTTTCCACCTTTTTTCGTAGTTACCCGAACTACGTTTGCTCTAATTTCTCATACCAGATGAGGATACATAGGCACAAGGCGGCGATGTCTTGGCGAGCAAGCTTCCCCCCATCACCCGTAGTTTTTCAAACTACGTTGACTCTGACTTTCTCACATCTGTTGAGAATACGTAGGCCTAGGACCGTGAAGTCCTATCGAGTCTCCTCTCTTCTTCCATGTTGTCTCTCCTTTCTCTGTTTCTAACCTTTCTCCTTATCCCTTAGAACACTATTTATAACAATAATCTTTTAGTAGATACCTGTTGCATCCTAAATGTTGACCCCTTAGATCTTCATCAACATTCTAGGATCTTCATCATTTATTTATCTAACCATAACCTATTTCAAGTTTGTCTTTGTTAAAGATACAGGTGAATTAGGGTTTCGTACAGTTAAGAATCGAGGTCTCGATGGTTTAATCGATCAATGTATTAGATTGATTCTCCATGAAACAAGTCTCCACATCATCAAAGATACTACCTTGGGTAGTGTATGAATCCAATTTGAGGTTGTCACCCAAAGATTAAGAACAGTGCAGTTCAGGATCCCTGATTAGGGTTTCTGATCAGGAAAAATCAACTGTAGTTTGAATTTTGATTTAAAAGGTGTTCTAGTGATGGAATTATGGTCCATAAAGTTCATATGGCTTAGTGAAGTCCACTCAAGAAGTTTCAAGACCTCAGGAGACCCAGAACAACAACAATCGATCCGATAGTTATCGATCGATTGTTTCGTTGACCAAAACGTCAACTCCTTGATCATAAGGAATTTGACCTCAAGGTGTGAATCAAAAATGTTCCTAATGTTATATTACACCTATACATGAAGTTTCATGACTATTGCATCAAGGATTGATGAGTAATCTAGAAGTCAGGAAATTAGGATTTTGAAAGGGGCAAGACCATAACTCTTCAACCACACATCCAATTGAGGTGGTTTAAAGCTTTTTGGAAAGGTCTTGACAATTCCTGCAAAAGTCTCACAGGGGTCCATGTGCAAAAAATGTGCAAAAGTTTTCTGGCCTTGCAAATCATGTTTTTAGCCAACTTTGAAGGGATTTTTGACCTAGTTCCACTTGGAGTTTGTAAATTCAGTGAACATGAAAGTTGTAGAGCTCCATGAGATATTTCCAGAAAGTACTAGAATTCTTCCATAGCCCTTATGAGCTGAGAGTTTCAAATTGAGAAAGTTGGGCCTGTGCACTAGTTTGTCAACTTGTCAAAACCCAACATGGACTTGATTTCCAACTATGCACTTCATCTCTAACCATGGAATAACCTCTGATATGATGTGTTGGAGGGTGAAATGAACTAGATCAGAAAAGTATTCAAGCAAATCCAAAGTTTTGTACAAAATCCATTTGTTTAACATGAAAAAGTACAAAAAGTACACCATGAGAGAGAAGATTTGTGGCTGCACCGTGGGGGGCTGTCCTTCCTCACTCTTTGGTCACTTCTTACAACTCAATGTTAGCTATTTTCAGGGGTCTAAACACCTTGGAAAACAGTCTCATCTGCAGAAAGCAAATCACACTTGGATTCACAAAGATTTTTCACCAAAACCATCTTACAAAACCACTTGGACAAATCTGCCCTAACCTCTCTCTTAGCCTATAAATAGAGGCTTCATCCCATTCCACTCTTCACACCAGAGCTATCAAAAACATCACAAATACATAGCTCTCTTTCTTTCTCTCTTTGCTTGAAAGTGAAGAAATCTCACAAAACACCATTTTCACCATTTTTGCATTCTTCATACCAGTTCTTGTTCCAAACACCAAACAACTTCAAAATCTATAAACACACCTTAAAATGTCCATTTGAAGATGTCCCCATCATCACTTTCATCAAAAAAACCATAGATCAAAAAGTCAACCTTCATACCACCATAGTTTGACTTTTATGCATATTATGAGCCAAATCACTACTCAAGCCATTTTCCACCATCAAAACACTTGGAGCACTTCATATTTGTGATATTTTAACTGTCCATAACATCAAAAAGTAGCTGGAAGTCCATTTGGTCTAAATTGTCTTAAAGGCTCTTTGGTTTCTTCAAGAAAAAACTACACTCACCAACTTGCTCAAAAGAGGGAGGAAAGTTTCATTCTTGTAAATAGCTTATTTTGGGAAGATTATAAGAGGTATGTAATCCTAAATTCTCTCATTATGCATCATATATGTTGATTGATTGATTGAAGGGACTATGCATTGTTATGTTGACATGGTAATTAGGCTATCAAAATTGTTATTGATGTGGAGTTTTTTCGACTCATGAGCATTAGCTGTTAGACCATCATTAGGATAAGGTGTGCACTTTGTTGTTTTCTTGTGAGAGTTTAGGTTGTGGAAGTATATGATGAGCTTAGGTTTAGCATGTTTATGTTGAATTTATACTCATTGACACTAAGACTATTTTGTTAGAGTCAGAGGTGTTGTTTGTAGAACTATGGAACTCTTGTTAGAATGTACAAATATTGTTGAAACATGTTATGTATTGTGGACCAACTTTGTTATGCTTTGGTTCTGTTATGAGTCACTTGGAGTTTGTCAACTCATGTGTTAATGAATGTGTGATTGTCACTAGGGTAATATGGTTATGTTAGTTACTAGACTGTTGACGTGTATGGTATATTGAGGATTGATATTGTTGTATTAAAATCATGATCTTTGTTGTCAAAACTATTTCGAAATGGAGTTCGTCAGCTCTTAATGCATTGTTGTTTTAAAACTTGTTTTCATACTAAAGGTTGGTTGGTGTTTGCTATGACAAATTGGAAACCTTCATTTTAAAAGCAACATATTGGTGTCATGACCGCTGTTGAGATGATTCACACATGTAGAAGCATATGATGATCAACACTGTTGTGGCTATGAACAACTTTTTCTTTCTATAACCAAAACCTGTTTTGAATCAATAACTTGCACAGGAAAAATTGAGGCTCATTATTTGATTTTGAACATTGATGTGTGTGGTACTGTCATTCTGAATTAGTGACTGTTATGGAGAGCATTGGTTTAAGGAAAATTGATTTATTACTGCTCATCCAGTTCCACATTGCTTGCTCTTCTTATGAATGTTGTCACAAGGTTGCTACCAATCACTATGTTGAGAGGATTCACATTAAATTTTTGATGATCACATAGTCATGCTTATATCTTTGTTGGTGTGGACTGTTTTGAATTTTGTTATGAACAGGTTTTGCTTTATTCACTGATGAGTATTGGTTCAAAGTTAGTTAACTGCTCTTTGAACTATGTTAAACCTATCTAACATCAGCACGATTGAATTCTGGTTCTGTAAAGCTTGTAAGAGCTTCAGTTGGTTGGTTTGAATCTCATTATGTTGCGGTGAGAATCGGATATCAAGCTATTAAATTAACTTGAATCACAAATCATGAAGTTCACCACCGAGCTTTGATTTATTCAAAGGAAAGGGTAAAGATCGAAGAAAACCCTAATTGCGCTACGTAACAACGAAGCTAGAGATCTAAGGTTCGGGGGTTGGTTATACCTAGGGAAGGTGTTAGCATCCTAAGCATCTGTAGTACTTTACAGGAACCTCTTGTTAGTATCTGTGTTATGCTAAAGTTGCTTGCTAAAGGAGGTGTGCTAAGGTAAAGACCTAGGGGTATATACACTAATTATGCTCGCCAAGACGTCGCATCTCGTGCCTACATATCCTGACTAGGATGGAATCAGAGCAATCGTAGTTCTCCTAACTAGGGATGAGGAACTCTTGATAACGATCAAGGTTCCAAAGGGGAGTAAGTACCCATAACCATGGTACTTACATGGAGTTAACGAACTCCCTAAGTCTAAGTTGAAAACTAACTAAAGATTGACTTTAACGAAGGTAAAAAAAAAAGGAAAGTGAGTAATCATAGCGATGATGCTCACGTAGAGTTTACAAACTCTAAACCTAATTCTAAATTGCAAGGTAAAATGGCTCTAACGAGGCCAAGAGGGGGATATAAAAGCTACTAAACTATCTTAAGAGTATGACTTACAAGTCAACAAGAAACCCTTCCTTTGGAACGTAGGGATACAGGCAACAACAAAGAGCAAAAGATGAACCTCCAGTATCAAATAAGAGGAAAGAAATATACAAAAAATACTCAAACGAATCAAATACTCGAAAGAAGCAACATCGCAATCGGAATTCAAACGTAATTACACAACAAGAATTGGATCAATGGAAATATCAAGATAATAAAATAAAATCAAATTAAACCCAATTAATTAAGCTAAATTGCTAATTAAACCTAAAACCTAAAAGTCTAATTAAACTACATTAAACTAAAAAGAAATAATTACAAAGCTAAACAACTAACTAACTAAACCATTGATTACTAAAAATTAATTAAAACTACTTAATCTAAACCAATTAACTAAATCCTAATGGGGTGTGAAAAAGATTAAAGTTAAATGATCAAATGGGCCCAAAAGGGGGTGTCCAATCCCAGATTCTGCCCTCTCATTAGATTAAACCTAAAGGAAACAGAAAGAAACGGCTGGTAAAGTGAAACACATACATTAACGAGCAACGATCACAAATGGTGAGAAAATAAACCATTCTCACTCAAAACGTCTCGCTCATCCTCCCTCAACCCTCTATCATGCTTCACCGGTTGAATCTCTCATCTCTTGCTCACGGCTCTCTCTCTCAATACCTCCGTTCTCGGTTTGGATTTGAAGATGATCTAAATTGTGTATGGAAAAGGGCTTGTGTATTGAAAGATGCTCTGTTCTTCCTTCGCGTGACTCGCCCTCTCTTTCGTCTCGCATCCTTGCCCCAGTTCACGCAGGTTTGATGATTTCAGTTCAAAAATCCCTTCAAATTCCCTTTCTGATTTTGGGTTTAAATCAGGTTTCGTTAACTTGTGAAGGTTGAATGAATGGTAACAGGGTTCTAAGTGGTTATGTGGAAGGGCAACGCGGCGGAGAATGGCTTGTTCTCGGTGAAAGGGATGTCGCTGAAGATTGTTTGTTTTCCAGTCAGTTGAGTTGGACAGAAGTTTGAGGTTTAAGGGTTTTTTCGCTGTTTTGTTGAGCAGTTACAGTGGTTCGAAAGACGGTTTATAGAGATGAGAGTTGGGGTTTTCTTGCTTCCATGGTTTTTAGATGATACCAGGTGATTCAAGGTAATGATACAAGATGATACATAGTCTTAGATGGTGAGGTTAGACAGGGTGGTTTGAAGGTGAGGGTTTTCTTTCTGAAGTTTTTTTTTGGTATGAGCGAAGCGTATTAAGGCTCCTAAGACGTTTTGTTCTCTTCGAAAGTTTCCGGTATTTGGTTCAATAAACTCAGCATAAAAGGAAATTCAATCTTAAGCATTGTCGTGAATCAAAGAAGGCCAAAACATTAAGCAAAAAAGAAAATCAAAAGTGTAAAGCAGAACTTACCGACAGCTACCGATGCGACGCAATTCGAGGTAAGACCCTGTGACTTTACTTTCTTCCTTTGGCCGCTCTGAAACTCTCTTCCCCTTCTTCTAAATTGTCCTCCTGATGAAATCAACACTATCTGAAAGTTATATCTTCTTAATGCTCGATGATAGGGAGAAGGCGTATTGAAGAAAATCGGTTCAGTGATTTTGTGAAAGGAAAGTAGAGGTCGTGGGAATTTTTTTTTCCTGGGTTAGAAGATTACAAGGCCAGGGGAGAGTGGTATTCGTGATGGTGTATGTTTGAGTTTGGTCTGGTGATGAACTGATGAAGGTTGCTGGCTTTGGATATGATGGGTTTTTAAGTGTCTTCATTGTGAAATGATGAAAAATGAGTAATGAAGGTTGTTTGTGAAGGATTTTCTTTTTGTTTTTTGAAGAACAAATGGTTGTTGTGGCGGAAAGAAATATGATTGTGATTTTTGTTGTTGAAGGTATCAAGAACTGGTGATGATGTGAAGATGAAAAGGGTTGTTGACACAAGATGCAGACCAGATCGTTTTCAGTTTGGAGGTGGCGAAACTTGTGGAGGCAAAGTATTTTGAAAAAGGTGGTTCACAAATGGCTGTAATGGTTGGCCAAAATGAAAAAAAAAACAAGTGATCCCCCCTTCCTATTGCTGAGTTCTCACTCCTTTTATGATTTCCTCCCTCCTCAATCCGTTCTCCTTTTCTTTCAATTCCTTCTGTTACCAATTTGTCCTTCTCTTTTCTTTCAATTCCTCCTGTTACCAATCTGTCCTTCTCCTTTTCTTTCAATTCCTTCTGTTACCAATCCGTCCTTCTCCTTTTCTTTCAATTCCTTCTGTTACCAATCTGTCCTTCTCCCAAGATTGACATCACTTATCCCAAGATAGAATAATCATTCTTGAATTGACTCAATAATTATCAAACTTGAATTGAATTCATGAATTGCACCTAGAACCAATTTCTAACACTCTTTGAATCAAGTCATGAAGTAAATTGGTCATTCAAATACGTTAGGACCTTGAAATAATAAAACCAGAAGAATGTGATTTGAAATGTGAATGGCATTGCCTAGAAACCCTAACTGCAAATGAAACTGATACTTGACAAATCTCTCTTTTATTGACACAAACTCATCTTTCTTGATTACAATCCAATCATACCCACTTAACTTTAATGATAGTGCACATACATTGAACCCGTTAGCCTTGTATGGAACTCAACTGAATAACACACTGCCTGACTTAAACCCAAAAGGTGAGAAACCCTAATTTTCGCCTTGAGTGCATACTGACATAAAGACTTGAGGAGAACCAAAGTCAAGATTCAAAGTCTTTCCAGTCAAACCACCGATGAACCCTAAACACCAACACCCTTATAGAAAATTCAGAGAAACTGGTGTCATGCTTTGACAAACCTCTGATAGGAATTTCTCATGACAATTAATTAAAAAAAACCAACACCTTAATCCCAAACTCGAGTACAACGAATGAGAGCAACAACATCTGAACAAAGGGAAACCATCTCAGCAGATACCTCATATCCAAAACCTTAATTCAACCACTTTTGAAGCTTTTGAAACCCAACTCTGATTCCTAAGTGAAATAAAGCAAACAAAAGCTGATGAACCGGTTAGTCATGCAAAATGATTGACCTAAATGATATGCAAAAGATCAAAGAATCTGAGGGTAAAATTTGGGGTATGACAGTTGCCTCTATTTAAATATCTTCACGGGATGACATGAGTGATGAAAATCTTCATGAAATCATGGTGGAAGATATTTAAATATAGATAACCGAAAATTTTGCCCTCAGATACAATGATCATGCTATGCTAAGTACAAGAGAAAAATGCAATGCTGACATGCCAATGAAACCTAACACGATGAAAATGATGAGATGCCAAATGCACATAATGCAGACGACAACACAAGCAAGCAAGGGAAGAAACGACACCATGAGTAACCACTCAATAGGGAAAGACAACAACACCGGGGAAATCTAAAGCGGTTGAGTAGCTGGTTAAAATGTGACTAGCTGACACTTTAGAAGGTTAAGATCCTCCCTGGAGCTAGAAACAAAAGATGATCTCTACTGGGAAAAAAAAATTAAAAATAGAGGGTGGACCCACAAGTTCAAACATGACCGGGCGACAAACTAGAAAAAAACAAAGTAGACTTTTTACTGGGGATAAAACCAGAAAAAAGAAAAATGATCTCCACCGGGGATCAATTTAAACAAAAAGGTTAAAAACCTAAAGAACTAAACAAAGAAGAGGGTAAGATATCAGAGACCAAAGAGGTCAAGGAATGATCTTCTCACGAGAGATCAGGCAAGAATGGAAGCAAACAAGTTCTCTGGGAATTTCTCAAAATGGAGAGTTCAAACAGGATCCTCGAGAAACGCCAGAAAAGATAAAGAGCTAAACAAACTCCGCGAAGCGGTATCAAAAGTGGGATAAGAGCGTGAAAATAAATTAGCTTTGGAGCTCATAACCATTGGATTTTTAAACAATGCCAGTTACCACTGGACTTCAAAAGATAAGGTGACGACCAAATCAACAATACCAATAACGATTGGATTTTAAACAATGCCAGTTACCACTAGACTTTCAAAAGATAGGGTGACGACCAAATCAACGATACCAATAACGATTGGATTTTAAGCAATGTCAGTTACCACTGGACTTTCAAAAGATAGGGTGACGACCAAATCAACAATACCAATAACGATTGGAGTTTAAACAATGCCAGTTACCACTGGACTTTCAAAAGATAGGGTGACGACCAAATCAACGATACCAATAACTATTGGATTTTTAAACAATGTCAGTTACCACTGGACTTCAAAAGATAGGGTGACGACCAAATCAATGAGACCAATAACGATTGGATTTTAAACAATGCCAGTTACCACTGGACTTTCAAAAGATAGGGAGACGACCAAATCAACGATACCAATAACGATTGGATTTTAAATAATGCCAGTTACAACTGGACTTTCAAAAGATAGGGTGACGACCAAATCAACGATACCAATAACGATTGGATTTTTAAACAATGCCAGTTACCACTGGACTTTCAAAAGATAGGGTGACGACCGAATCAACGATACCAATAACGATTGGATTTTAAACAATGCCAGTTACCACTAGACTTTCAAAAGATATGGTGACGACCAAATCAACGATACCAATAACGATTGGATTTTTAAACAATGCCAGTTACCACTGGACTTTAAAAGAAAGCTGCCAGTCACTATTGGACTTACCGAGGATCTCACCAAAAGATAAGGACTAGTTGCTTTACAAGCAAAAATTTCTCAAACAAAGAGAAATAACATATAGGAATTCCTCGACTCCTCTAGGAGATGCAAATTAATTTGAGCATAAAATCTAAAGGCATGTTGTTACCATAACACTACTGGAGAAAGATTTTCTTCAAAGAGGATCTGTAAAAGATTCTTCCTGGGGGTACCATGCACAATAAATGTACGCCCAACATAGATTTGGAAACCACTTTCCAGGGATCAAAGTTTAATCTAGGAACAAGCTAGAAAGAAACAGTCAAACAAGACTCCAAACATTGAGGATTGAACTCAAATAGGAACTTATCTTATCCAGGCGTGGAAAAGATAACTGAAACAACCATCATCCACGAGGGTTGAACTCCGTGGGGAAATTAGAATTGGCAGGCACTCTATGCCTAAGGGCTGACAACTCTAATGGAGAGAAGAGACAAACCCAGTCACTTGGGGAATAACCGCCAAAGTGAACCAAACAAAAACACACCAAGAAAGGTAGCAACATGCTCAGATGCTATGTATATGCAGAAATGCTTGTATGCCATGCTTATGCTTATGCTGACAACTTTTTCTTTCTATAGCCAAAACCTGTTTTGAATCAATAACTTGCACATGAAAAAGTGAGGCTCATTATTTGATTTTGAACATTGATGTGTGTGGTACTGTCATTCTGAATTAGTGATTGTTATGGAGAGTGTAATACCCCAAATTTTACCCTTACATTTAGTCAGTCATGGCGCATGACATTTCATTTTTGCATCCGTTAATCACTAACCAATCATTGAGCGCGATTTGTTTTGCAGGAATTACCCCTAGGGGCGTTTTGGTCATTTTGAAGCATAATTCGTAATTTTGGGCCCAATGAGGTTTTATTCCGAGTCATTTATTTACGTGGTTTGATTACGTTAAAATATCAATTTGGTTTGGTTCAAGGCGATGCGAGAATCTGATCTGTGGAACATGGTTTTAACAAGAATTCATTCTTCTATCTTCCAGTTCGTTTTAAAGGGAAAGCAGTGAAAATTTCGACTGATTAATGGAACTTATTCATGTTGAAGGTATATGGAGAGATTAATCTTATTGGATCGAATTAATTTTGACCTGTATTCGGAGATATTTGACCGGTGAGGTTTAGTCGGATGTTGAGATGTTTGCAGCAAATTAAATCATGGAAAAGAAATTGGAAGGTGATTTTAATAGAATGTGTGAATTTTATTCATAATATTTTATTATTATTACAATTTGTAAAGAGAAAGTGAATTTGGATAGAACATTGGAAGTTAATTCATAATATCTTTATCATAATTTACAAAGAGGAAATAATTTGGATAAAAAATATTATTGAATTTATTCATAATACTTTTTTATTACAAGTTACAAAAGAGGAATAAAAATTGTATTTCCTAAAGTTCTAAGTCATGTGGGCTTTGTGTTGATGCTTCGCGTTCGTCACTCGCTATCCGATTACCTGCACAATGAAAACAAAGAAAAGCAGAAGAAAATGTCAGGAGAAATAATTTGACACTCTCAGAACATCGTCATCATCGAGTGCCGGGAGTGGCACAACCGAAGCTGCGTCCTACCCCCGTTACCGATCCGCGCCATTGGCGTCAGATCAGGTAACATCAGTTCTTATCATACGGGACAACCGAGAGATAGAGATAAAAGAAGTGGGACTGATTCGTTTTTTCCGTATTTGGATCCATTCATCAAGTTGACTGATACAAGGGTAAAGCAGCACAATCAATTTGGTCATAAACCCGGATGCCGACGGGTATGAGCCACTTTGTGTTCAAGTTTTTTCCAACACCTGAAATTCCACAACAGCATCAGTGCAAAATTGATCACAGAACTCAAAGCCAAAACAGTTCATAAGCTGCATAAACAAAACAACTCACAGGATGCTCAAAGTTAGATAAAAATTTCAATTCACAAGGTACCAAAACCAGCACATGTTCATAAAAAAGGAAGGACCAAGTCCAACACTTCGCAAGCCGCTGAACCAGCTCGAAGAAAGTAGAACAACAAGTGCGAGAAAATCGAGTTCAAGTTAACCAAATATAGGAGACTAAGTGTGATTCAGCAAACCATCAGAGTCAAGCTCAGTTTGTATCAGTAAGATCCCGCGATCAAGTTACCTCAAAACTGCTAAGCACATCGAAAACAAAACCATATGAAGGGCTCAGTCGAAACATCATGGCCCCACACGCAGGCTTTGGTTCAGTCAAGGAAGCATTACCCTCGCGCCGAAAATGAGTATCAATAGAAGGCATATCTGGGCAACACGTGCCGTAGACCCGCTCAACTACACAAGAAATTCAAATGTTAAAAGGTTGATAGTATCAGTAAACAGGTGGTTCGAAAACCAGAGGGGTCAAAATAACATCCACGGTAACTAAACAATGCCCTTATTACCACAAAGAATCGAGTTCGAATAAGATCAGAAAAGAATCAGACTATCACAAAGCAGCTCGAATGAGAACATAACAGATGGTTGGATTAATTGAAGCATACCGAACCCGAACCAGGCCATCCAACTGAGAACTGCATGAAAACAATGGAAACAACAAAGAGATTCGAAGTTATATCAGCCCTCAGCTAACCATCATCGGGCATAAGCATTCGAGTGGCTGGGAGAGCCACGGCCGAAGCCGTTACTAATTCCCTACCAAACATCGAACTGCGTGGCATACAGTAATTGTTGCTCAAGCCGAAGGTCGTTACCACTAAGGCATCCAAATCAATTGGCTCAGACCTTAAGGTCATCATCGCCAATAACCTTCACTCGGCCACTCTGACTAAGTCGAAGCATCAGCATCAATTCACTAAAAAAAGAAGAGGAAAGTGAGTATATGTCCCAAAGCGATGTTCATGACCGAAACAAATGGAAAACCATACATCAGCTCAGAAAGAAACAGTTATTTGTTCTGAAAGAACCAGAGATGTATCAGTAAAGAGCATATCAATAGCGGCAACAGGATGAACCGAAAGAATGAGCCAATCAAAACCATCAGGAGCATCCGAACCATGGCAGAAAACCAGATATCGGCTACTTGTTCAGAAGGGTCAATCCATCATCGTTTAAGAGCAACCCCACATCTGCAAGAAAGCATCAAATTTATCAGAAAAGTTAGAAAGAACCAATCCCATCAGAAAAAGACATCAGTTTGAAGAGGGATATCAGCAGAGCCGTATCAGTCTACGCCAGGTTCGAAGCTCGATGGTATTCGGATCGGGACCAAAACCGATAAATCCACGGCGACATCGAAAACTGGATAACCGAAGTTAGCCCATGGGAAATCTGCATCAAGAAGAACCAAACATTGAGTTTACATCATAAAAAACTCCATCATCAATAAGGTCAGAAGCAATTCACCAAATTCCCAAATGGGCACCCACATCTGAACAAATTTCCAAATCCAAATACGGTTTATCAAAGTAAACCGCAAATATCCAAACGAGTTCGGTTACGAATCCCAAAAAGGGAAGAAATCTCAATCAGAATCCAATCATCATAAGATACGAAGAGAATCAAGTCTTATCAGTAAAGTAACGCAAATCATCGCAAATAAGGGCCCAATACCAACGGATTCAGAGAGACTATAAAAAGGGAACAATATCACCTCGTTGAAACCCTGGACGAAACGGCGAACAACAATCGCAAGCAAAACCCTAGCGGCCGCGATATCGAAGGAGGAAGAGCTTCGCTCAAAGCTGTCTCAAACAGCCGCCGGCGCCGTTTCATTCGACGACGAGCAAACCACTCCTGAGGCTCAGTTTCTCACATCACCGCCTCGAAGAAGATCACCATCATCGCTTCAGAAACCACTCGTGAGATAAAATGTAAGCACGCCGTATTCCTCATGGTAATGTTTTTTCCTTTTTCAGGGAATGACGAGAGAGAGCCATCGAAATGAAGGGGAAACACGGATGAAGAGAATCGCAGCGAGGAGAAAGAAGAGGAAGTGAAGAACGGCGCCGCGAGAATGTTAGGGTTTTGAAACCCTAAATGTTCTTTGGGGTTATGATTTACCATCCGGGTTGGGTCCGGGAGTGATGACCGGCCCAACCCCTTTTATTTTTTACCTTTTTTTCTTTTTTTCTTTTTTTTATATATAATTAATTAATTAAGTTTTATTAAACTTTTTTAAAAAAACTAATATTAAAATTGTTTTTTTAATAAAATAATAATTTAAAATCTTTTTTATATAAAATAAAAAACCTTTTTATAATAATAAATAAAAAACCATTTTTTAGATAAATGTATTAAAATCTTTTTTTTAAAAAAAAAATAATAATTAGGGTAAGATAGTTTTTAGGGTTTGAGTTAAATTAATATTAAGAATTCCATTTTAATTTAAGTTGAAGATTATATCACAAAATAAAACCACAAAAAAGATGCATAGTTTCACTTCGTCATCATCTGACAATTCTGCCCATTAATGGTGTTTGCTCGTTTTGCAGTTTATTGCGTTTACCGCTATTTATTTCATTTCAATGTCATTACTATATTGTAACTGCTCCTCTCATGTAACCTCGCGAACCCTAATAATCGCGTTTTAATTTCTGCCTTTAATTTTCTGCGTGTATGATTTTAATTTTTGTCATTATTTCCCTGCTCGTATGATTAATTTCTCACACATTTCTCAATTATTCTGTCACACTACACATCCGAAGATTAGGTCTAGCCGTTTGACCGTCATGTCAATAGTCCTCAACTTCAAACGCTTACAACCCTTACAAACCCTAATTTTCCATAAATGTCTCGCCGCAGGCAAAATTACCATTTTACCCCTAGCATTAGGTCAAAGAGCCGTCGCGCTCATTTTAGGGTTTCCCGCCGTGGAATCCCTGACCTAATTTAACCCTAATTACAACTTAACAATTCAACGTAGAGATTTGGAGTTTCTACACTCCACGTAAGCGTGTCCTTAAGATGCGTTTATTCCCCTTGAGACCTTGACCACAGTCAAGAAGTCTCTAACCTCCCTTTTGAGGGGAACTACGATTACTCTGATTCCACTCCCGTAAGGATACGTAGGCACAAGATGCGATGTCTTGCCGAGTAAACCTAGAATTAACCCCTTAGGTTTATTTTCTCATTTTTAATCCTTTGTACATATACCTTAAGCAAAATAAGTAAAGCAAATAGTAAACATCTGAACAAAAGGTTCCCGTAGAGTACTACGGAAGTTTAGGGTGCTAATACCTTCCCTAATCTTAACCAACCCCCGAACCCTAGATCTTCCCCCGCATTGTGTTTACGATGCAAAAATAGGTTTTTCCTCTTTTGACCTTTTCCTTCGGATAAATCAAAGAGCGGTTGTGAATTGAATTGCGATTCAAACTCATTAATAGTTTGATATCTTATTTCCACCGCAACAGAAAATGGCGACTTCACTGGGGACCATTCTTAATTTTTGAGGGTTATCCCTAATTTGTTTATATTTATTACTACTTGTTTTGTTATTTTGCATGTATATATTGGTGCTCTGGTTTGGGACTGATCCTTGTGTTGTGAGATAAGTCCTACGCCCGGACTAGTGACATTATTATAGGATGGGGATATATTCGATGAAGTTTATAGGGAGTTGAATCCCGACCAAGCTGATTCGAGAATCACCGCTCAGTTGAGACCTTTTCGAAAATGGTTCGGTTGATCGAGTATAATCGTGAAAACTTTTTCCATGGTCGATTGGAGTCTGTGATATTGAGGACCGTAGTACCTTAACACCACCTTATCCTTATTTAGGACGTAGTGCGGGAGCTATGTGGGAGTAATCCTACAACGGTTGCTACGCGATACTACACTCAAAAGAGGTTCTCTTGAGAATATTATTAACCCCCGAGTCAATCGGAAGGTTGATAATATCCGAAAGATGGGCTGATGACTTTGGGCACTTTGTAGAACCTTGTTCGGCAGGTACAGCTAGCCTATAGTACACTCCTTTTGGGGATGGGTAGACCTTAACTCCACTCATGAATTCTAACCTAGGGTTTTGTGTATTCATGTGCATGGCATCCATAAAGCATCCCATTGCATTGTATTTCATGGAATTCAAACATCATTTATATCGCGGGATACTATAAATAAAAATAAAAATGAAAAAACAAGAAAAAAATTTTGGTACCCCACGACATTCGTAAATGTTTGAATTCCATGAAAATCTTCATTTGCATTCGCATCATAGCATCATATACTGTCTTGCATTGCATGTGTCTTCCGTTTTCTCATGTTCGGTTCTCTCGCCTTCCAGTTTCGTCACCCTGAGTCCTCGGCACCAGTACAACACTAGAGCTCAAACTCGGAAGAGAATGGAGGATCAGACAAAAGAGATTGATCGCCTTAGCAATGAACTTGAAGACCTGCGAGGGGGTATGGGGCGTATGATGGAATTGTTACATGTCATGAATGCTAAGATGGATACCCAGCCCACTGTTGTTTCCGAGATTACCGGCGTTACCGTGGACCCTCCACCGAATGTGACCGTAGCAAGGGACCCACCTTATGATCTTGCTCCCGGTTTCGTGCCTCCTCAAGCCACTATTCCGATTAATCAGCCTGTTCAGCAAGTCGTTCCTTTATTTTCAGAAGTTTCTAGGGGGGCTCCTATCTTTGCACCACCTGTTGTGCACACCCGTGTGCAACCGTATTTCAATGAGACCGTCTTCGATAATCTTGATGAGAATGTTGAAGGTTATGAGAAACATGACAAGCTTCGTGAGGAAGTAGACACTATCGCCCAGAGATTGAAAAAGGTAGAGGCCGATCAAATTTTTGGGACTGCTGCAAGGGACGTCTGTTTGGTCTCAGGTTTGGTTATTCCCCCGAAGTTCAAAACTCCGAACTTCGATTGTTATGAAGGTGCCACTTGTCCTAAGAGCCATCTGATCATGTACTATCGCAAAATGGCTGCCCATGTTGAAAATGATAAATTGATGATTCATTGCTTCCAAGACAGTTTGAAGGGTGCTTCTTCCAAGTGGTACTTAACTTTGGACCAGTCTCGCATTAAGAGTTTCCAAGATTTATCTGACGCTTTCATCAAACACTACAAGTACAATATGGATCTGGCTCCTGACAGAAGACAGATGCTGAGTATGTCACAAAAGAGTTCTGAGTCATTCAAAGAGTACGCTCAAAGGTGGAGAGAGATTGCTTCGCAAGTAGAACCTCCTTTGACCGAGAAAGAGTTAGCTGATTGGTTTGTCGACACGGTTCGTCCAGAATTTTACGAAAGAATGGTGGGTAGTGTGACTTCCAATTTCTCTGACATCGTTGCTGTGGGTATCAAGATTGAATTGGGTATGAAAAGCGGTAAAATGACAAATACTCATGGTGTTTCAAAGGATCAGCCGAAGAAACCTTCGTACAGCTCTCAGAAGAAGAAAGAAGGTGAGACTAATGCTATATCCTCTGGTAGACGAAGAGACCAATTTTATCAATATCCGCAAGGTTATGCTCAACCTCAAGGGTATCCGATTCAATATGCTCAACAACCCTATGTGGCAGCTGTTGCGCCTTCTTTCAATCAACAGGTTCCTATGTATCAACCTATGCAACAATCTCCTGCTTATCCGCCTCCTAACTATCAACAAGCGCCCAACGCTCCTGCCCATCAACAGCCAAGGAATCCAGCCCCTCGCCAGAATGTTCTGAACAAGAGACAATATAAACCTTGTCCGCCGATTCCAATGACTTTCACCGAGTTGTATCCCTCATTAGTCAAGCAAGGTCTAATCACTACTCGAGCTTTGGGCCCGCCTCCTAATCCTCTGCCCGCCAATTACAACGCCGCTGCTCATTGTTTATTTCATGAGGGTGCGCCTGGTCATGATCTAGAGAACTGTTATGCTCTCAAAAGTCTTGTCAGGGATTTATTGGAAAAGAAGATTTTGTCATTTGAAGATCCTCAACCGAATGTTAAGAAGAACCCTTTTCCTAAACATGAAAGTGTTAATGCCATTAGTGCCGATTCTGAGGAAGGTTATGTCCTTGATGTTGTTCAGATTAAGACTCCTCTTAAGATATTCCATTCGAAACTGTTTGAAGTCGGTCTGGTAGATACTTCCCACGTTGCATGCGCAAGTTGTGAAGCCAGTATTAAGGGTTGTGTGTTGGTTCAGAATGATGTTCAGAGGTTGATTAACGAGGGTGTTTTACAAGTGACAAGCCAAGCCAAGAAGGATGAAGTCGCTGTGGTTGAGCCTGTCTTCCATCAGCCTGAATCAAAGGGTAAGGTACCAGTGTTTAATCTGTCAGGGGCAAGTTCTGCCAATCCCGTGTTCGATATACCAAAGTCGTCTATCCCTGAGGTGAATCAGCCTAAGCCTATAGTTATTCGAAGACCAAGTCCGTTTCCTTTCAGTGATCCTAAAGTTGTGCCTTGGAAATATGACGTGACGATGATTGACAAGGAGTCTGGGAAGATTATTCCAAATGAAGAGGTTAAGGACACTGTGACCAATATCGCAGAGGCAAGCAGGATGACTCGCAATGGCCGTGTGTATACTCCCCGTTTCAATGAGGTTCCACCTAAGGAAACAACTATTATTCCAGTGCCTGCCAAAGATAAAGGTAAGGGAGCCGTTACGAATGATGAAGATGCTGAGTTTTTGAGGATCATCAAGAAAAGTGACTATAAGGTTATCGATCAACTTCATCAAACTCCTTCCAAGATTTCGATCTTATCTCTGTTGATGAGTTCACCCGCTCATAGGATGGCCTTGCAGAAAGTTTTGACTCAAGCACATGTGGATCAAGATATCAGCACCAGTCGGTTTGATAGTGTGATTGCCAATCTGACCGCATGTAACACCCTTAGTTTCAGCAACGAAGAGTTACCAAAGGAGGGCCCGAATCATAATCGTGCTTTACATATATCAGTGAAATGCCAGGAGGACAATTTAGCAAGAGTGCTAGTGGACACCGGTTCTTCTTTGAATGTTCTACCCAAAAGGGTTCTTGATAAGTTGGTTTTCAAAGAGACTGTGTTGAAACCGACTCCTTTGATCATCAAGGCTTTCGATGGATCTCGCCGGTCAGTAATGGGGGAGGTTGAACTTCCTATCCTGATTGGTCCGCAAGTTTTTAATATCACGTTTCAAGTCATGGACATTAATCCCAATTACAGCTGCTTACTCGGAAGGCCGTGGATTCATTCCGTTGGGGCAGTAACCTCAACGTTGCATCAAAAAATGAAGTTTGTGATCGATGAAAAGTTGGTTATTATACATGGTGAGGAGGATCTGATGGTCAGTAACCTGTCTTCTTTCCGTTACATCGAGGCCGATGAGAATGCTTTGGAAATCTCCTTTCAAGCACTCGAGATCGCCAATGCTGTTCTATTAGAAGTCGAAGAGACAGTGGGCCAGGGTAATCCATCTTTTGCATCTCTGAAGAGTACCAAATCAACAATTGACAGGGGCATTCCGGAAGGTTGGGGAGAAGTAATTGACGTCAAGACCAAGACTGATTGCTTTGGGTTGGGTTACAAACCAACTCAGAATGGAGCTGCCACAACTGTCGAAGGGCGTCCGAAGGTTATCCAAGAGGTATTTGTCAGCGGAGGTTTTCAAGTCAATGCCGTCAGTGACTGTGAGGAAAATGCAGATCTGAGCGACCTGGTGTTTAAGGGTGATGCAGCTTTGAACAACTGGGAGGCCGTAGAGATCCCTGTTATTTTTCCATTGTCAAAGTAATTTTTAGCATTTTCATTTATGTTTTCAAATAAAAATTCGTAGCTCTGCCCAAGGCTATAGGGTCGTTTTTGTTGGGCCACCTTTCATTTTTAAAAGGATATTAATAAAGGCATTTTGTTCAATTCCACTTTGGTTCATTTGCGTTTTTCGTTTCCACCTTTTAAAAAATGAAGTTGGCAACCTTTTTCAAAAAATAAAACAAAAAAAAAATAGCATTTCATTTCTTGTCTTACATATCTTCGAGCATTTTAATTAAGTAAGCCTTCCATCATGCAGAGACATCGCAAACCTTGTTAGATTAATGACTTTATTGACACTCCTAACTGGGATGCACCCATCAATCAAGCTGAAGACGAGGGTGAAGAAGATTTTGAAGTACCCGCTGAACTGACAAAATTGATTGAGTACGAGTACACAGAGCTTCAACCGCATAAAGAGCAGGTGGACTTGATTAATCTTAGTACAGATGAAAACAAGAAAGAGGTCAAGATTGGTGCAATGCTTGGGACAGAGGTTAAACAGAGGCTGATTGAGTTGTTAAAAGAATATATTGATGTGTTTGCATGGTCGTATCAAGATATGCCTGGTCTAGACACAGATATTGTTGTTCACAAGTTGCCACTTAAGCCAGATTGTCTACCTATCAAACAAAAGCTTCGAAGAACGAGACCCGACATGGCTTTGAAAATTCGAGATGAGGTTAAAAAACAGTTAGATGCAGGTTTCTTGGCAGTTGCAAAATATCCAGATTGGGTTGCCAACATTGTGCCAGTACCCAAGAAAGATGGTAAAGTTAGGATGTGTGTGGATTACAGGGATCTGAACAAAGCAAGTCCGAAAGACGACTTCCCTCTGCCACATATTGATACACTTGTAGACAATACAGCCAGTTTTGCGTTGTTCTCATTTATGGATGGTTTCTCTGGCTATAATCAGATCAAAATGGATCCCGATGATCGAGAGAAGACTACTTTCATTACTCCTTGGGGGACCTTTTGCTACAAAGTCATGCCCTTCGGTTTGAAGAACGCAGGGGCAACTTACCAACGCGCTATGACAACTCTTTTTCATGATATGATGCACAAAGAGATCGAGGTGTATGTGGACGATATGATAGCCAAATCTCAGAGTGAAGAGGAACACCTAGACCATTTGGTAAAGTTGTTTGAACGACTCAGGAAATATCAGTTGAAGTTGAATCCTGCTAAGTGTACCTTCGGTGTCAGATCTGGAAAATTGTTTGGTTTTATTGTTAGTCAACGAGGGATTGAGGTAGATCCTGACAAAGTTCGAGCCATTCAAGATATGCCAGCTCCGCAAACCGAGACACAAGTTAGAGGTTTTCTGGGACGCTTGAATTATATTTCCAGGTTTATCTCTAACATGACCGCTACTTGTGAGCCGATATTCAAGTTGCTTTGTAAGGGGCAGACGGTTGAGTGGAACCCTGATTGTCAGAAAGCATTTGAGAAAATTAAGAATTATTTGCAAGACCCCCCTATTCTGATTCCTCCCGTACCCGGAAGACCGTTGTTTATGTACCTTACTGTTCTTGAGAAGTCTATGGGTTGTGTGCTTGGGCAACATGATGAGACTGGAAGAAAGGAACATGCGATTTATTATCTGAGCACGAAGTTTACCGATTGTGAAAACAGATACTCACCATTGGAGAAAACTTGTTGTACATTGGCATGGGCCGCTAGGCGCCTTCGGCAATATATGGTCTGTCATACCACATTGTTGATTTCTAAAATGGATCCGATCAAGTATATTCTTGAAAAACCTGCTCAAACCGGGAGGCTAGCCCATTGGCACATGTTGTTATCCGAATATGGCATCCAGTATGTACCCCAGAAGGCAATTAAGGGTAGTATTTTATCGGATTATCTTGCAGATCAGCCAGTAGAAGATTATGAACCTCTTAAGTTTGACTTTCCTGATGAGGATATTTTGTTGATCAAGAGAGATTGTGAAGAGCCAGATCCGAGCGAAGGTCCAGAACCAGGTATTTGGTGGAGGATGATGTTTGATGGTTCCTCGAATTTCAATGGGCATGGCATAGGCGCTGTTTTGATGAACCCAAAGGGTGGATTCACTCCATTTACAGCCAGGTTAGACTTTGAGTGTACTAATAACGTCGCGGAGTATGAAGCATGTATCCTTGGCCTCGAAGCAGCAATTCACCTCCGAATCAAACTTCTTAAAGTAAGTGGTGACTCAGCCTTAGTTATTTACCAGGTACAAGGCAAATGGGAAACGAAGAATGAGAAGTTAATCCCTTACAAGGACTACATTGTCGAGCTGATTAAGTATTTCGACGAGATAGAGTTCGAGCATGTTCCTAGATCTAAGAATCACGTTGCTGATGCTTTAGCCATGTTAACATCCATGTGGAAAGTTAAATTCGTTAATGAAGCACCTCTTATCCATATTGAACGCAAGGTTGAGCCCGCGTACTGTCAAATGGTCGAAGAGGTTGAGGTGGATGGAAAGCCTTGGTTTCACGACATCAGGAACTATTTAGCCAAGCAAGAGTATCCCGATGGTGCTACTGGTCTGGACAAGAAAACGTTGAGAAGACTGGCTTCAAAATTCTTTATCAGTAATGGTGTGTTATACAAAAGAAATCACGACATGGTTTTGCTCAGATGTGTTGATAAACGGGAAGCGGACATGTTACTGCAAGAGATTCACGAGGGGACCTTCGGAACTTATGCCAATGGTTATGCTATGTCTAAAAAGATGTTAAGGGCTTGATATTATTGGTTAACCATGGAAGCTGACTGCATCCAATACGCCAGAAAATGCCATAAGTGCCAAATTTACGCTGATAAAATGCATGTACCTCCCTCGTCGTTGAATGTTTTGTCTTCACCATGGCCGTTCTCAATGTGGGGCATTGACATGATTGGGGCAATCGAGCCGAAGGCTTCTAATGGTCATCGTTTTATCCTTGTTGCTATTATTTCACCAAGTGGGTAGAGGCTGTTTCCTACACCAACGTAACTAAGCAAGTGGTTGCCCGCTTCATCAGGAAAGAAATTATCTGCCGTTATGGAATTCCAAGTCGGATAATAACTGACAATGGCACCAATCTGAATAACAAGACCATGAAGGAGTTGTGTGACAATTTCAAGATCACTCATCACAATTCTTCTCCGTACCGTCCTAAAATGAATGGGGCCGTTGAAGCTGCGAATAAGAATATCAAGAAAATCCTGCAAAAAATGGTCGTGACTTACAAAGATTGGCATGAGATGTTACCGTTTGCTTTGCATGGATACAGGACCTCAGTGCGGACTTCGACAGGGGCAACACCTTTCTCATTGGTGTATGGAATGGATGCCGTACTCCCCATTGAAGTAGAGATACCTTCTTTAAGGGTGTTGATGGAAGCCGAACTTGAAGAAGCTGAGTGGGTTCAAGACAGACTGGATCAGTTAAATCTCATTGACGAGAAACGCATGACAGCCATGTGCCATGGGCAATTATATCAGAAACGGATGAAAAGAGCGTTTGATAAGAAGATTCGTATCTGTGAGTTCCGTCAAGGAGAGCTCGTACTCAAAAAGATCTTGCCAGTGCATAAAGATATGCGTGGGAAGTGGATGCCCAATTATGAAGGCCCATTTGTTGTAAAGACCGTTTTCTCCGGAGGGTCTCTGATACTTACAACAATGGATGGAGAAGAGCTAGCACATCCCGTGAATTCTGATGCAGTCCGAAAATATTATGCCTAAAAACCCGCTAAGTCGAAAACCTGCAAAAGGCGACTTAGTCAAAAGTAAGGGTTGAAAAAGAAATAATAATAAAAAGCTCGCTAAGTTGAAAACCCGAAAGGGCGGCTTAGGAAAAAAGGAGCGTCCCGGTGGATTGAAAACCCGAAAGGGCGGTCCAGGAAAAAGTTAGGGACAAAGGCATTTCATTGCATCAGAAAACACCGGTCATCGCGAACACGCTTTCCACATGAGAGCCATTTTCCAGTTCGTTCATCCTCGTCCAAAGCAAGATTCTGAATTAGTCTTAGTTATTAGTGTCAGTAGGTGTCGTTGGATTCAATGTAACCTTTTCCCATGTTGCCAATTTCAAAGCATAATCATTTGTGGAGCTATGCCCTCAGCAAGCTGCCATCCTTTAATAAAAGATACCATTTTGATTACATTCCTTGGTGCATTACTCTTGTTTTCTATTGTTATGCAAAATGCATTTATTCTTAAAATTTTGAAAATGAAAGGTGCTTTGAAAATTTTTAAAAATTGTTCTTCGAAAACGCAATCGAAATATAAGAAATTACTTTGACTAATGGAAATTTCGAAAGGATCTATTCACTCCTCGAAAAATATCATTGTGGCAGAAAAACTTTTAAATCATTGCTCTGACACAGTCCCCAGTGAGACTATGAGCTGACAACTTTTTCTTGGGTAACTCGAAAGTGTCCCTCAGTTTTTCTTCTCCCCATGTGAAGACATGATACTGTGCACCCAAGCAGATTACCTTCTCCCCAGAGAAGTCAGAATTCTGAAACCAGATTTGGTTCTACCATTGATCCTTCTCACCCATGATTGACGTATTGGTTGCAGAGAACGCAGGGTATCTCCGTCGAGATGTTTATTTCATCTCTCGTCCCGTCTCTAGTCTGTTTCGTCCGCATATGCAGGGGCATAAGCATCACATGCCTATTTCATATACTCATTTCACATACTCATTACATACTCATTTCATAACATCCTGCATATTTAACTACGTAGACATTAACATACATTCACATTAACATAAGCATCACATGCCTATTTCATATACTCATTTCACATACTCATTACATACTCATTTCATAACATCCTGCATATTTAACTACGTAGACATTAACATACATTCACATTAACATCATTGTGTTTCACCATCATTTGGTTGTTACCGCCGAGTAACTGGGTTCGTCCACTCTCTCCAAATAGATTGTCAGCCCTAAGCATAAAATATATATGTGTTTCCAGTTTCCCCACAGAGCTCGATCCTCGTGGATGACGGTTACTTCAGCTATCTTTCCTCGCCAGGATAAGATATTTACCCTTCGAGATCATTCCCTCGATGGAGTCTTGATTACCAGTCTTCTTTCTAGCTCGATCCTAGATTGAATCTCAGTCTTGTCGGTCGCCGAGCCCAACCTGACGTGCATTTATTTTGCACCGTTTAAAAATTTTTCACCATACCTTGGCAGATATGCGACTGTTCTCGCCCGAGAAGCTTATCACTGTATCCGGATGTGCATTTATTTTGCACTATCTTTCAAGAACACCAATCACAATCCTTTACAGATACACGCCAGTTCACGCCTGGAAATCCATCAGTACATCTTATAGCATCGGTATGCAACTGTTCTCGCCTGAGAAGCCTATCGGTACAACACTTTACAATCCTACAGCATCGGTATGCAACTGTTCTCGCCTGAGAAGCCTATCGATATAACAACCTTACACAACAAGATATGCAACAGTTCTCACCAGAGAAGCTTATCACAACATTTTACAATCGATCAGCAACAGTTCTCGCCAAGAGAAGTTTATCACAATCGATCAGCAACAGTTCTCGCCAAGAGAAGCTTATCACAATCGATCAGCAACAGTTCTCACCAGAGAAGCTTATCACAACCATACGCAACGGGATATGCAACAGTTCTCGCCAAGAGAAGCTTATCACAACATCTTACAAGATCAGCAACTGTTCTCACAAGAGAAGCTTATCACCATCGATCAGCACCTGTTCTCACCTGAGAAGCTTATCATCGATCATCACCTGTTCTCACCTGAGAAGCTTATCATCGATCATCACCTGTTCTCACCTGAGAAGCTTATCATTGATCAGCACCAGTTCTCGGTTAAGAAGCTTATCGTAATGTTCTTCAGCAACGGTATGCAACAGTTCTCCGCCGAGAAGCTTATCATCATCTGTTATCACCTCTACAAGCAGTTCTTACATGAGAAGCTTATTTTTGCCACTCTTGCAAATAAGCGACATTTCTCGCCTGAGAAGCTGATCCTATCTTCGTTATGACTCGCAGCAAATGGCCATCTCCATTGAGCAGTTGGGCTTCCATTTTCCTTGTCGTCTTGAAGTGTGGGGAGGTTTGAACCGAATCATATTCAGGAGAGCACAGATCTTGAAGTATGAAGAAGTTCATTTACCCTTTAGTAAAAGAAGGAGCGGAATCATATTCAGGAGAGCACGATCTTGAAGTATGAAGAAGTTCATTTACCCTTTAGTAAAAGAAGGAGTGGAATCATATTCAGGAGAGCACGATCTTGAAGTATGAAGAAGTTCATTTATCCTTTAGTAAAAGAAGAATCAGAATCGTATTCCAGGCGCCGACCTTAAATATGAGAAAATTTATATATCAGATAAGCAGCAGCCTCTTTATTTGAGTGCTTATTCATTTTGGCATATAAGTCCCTTCCAACGATAAGTGACAGTTCTCCCTTGAGAAGCTTATCAGGGCATTTCCTATCCAAGTCCATTTATTTTTGCATACAGCCGGTTTTTGCCCTGTATATGTAATATGGATTTCTAAAAAGTCCATTCGATCCCATCACGAAGGATAGTTTATAGAAGCTTGGATGTTATTCTTTGCTCAATGCTCCAGCATTCTGTAATCGATCTTGCAATCGTGTAGATCCAGTTTTATCGTTAGATATTCCCAAGTGGAGGCCATCTCATAGGCGCCATCTCCATTTAGGATCATGTCCTAACCACTCAAAGTCCATTTATTTTGGCATACAGCCGGTTTTTTTTACCCTGTATATTTGCCACGGATTCCCGAAAAGTCCATTTGATCCTGTCACGAGGGATAGGTTACAGAAGCTTGGATGTTATTCTTTGCTCAATGCTCCATGCATTCTGTGATCGATCTTGCAATCGTGCTTGATCCAGTTTTACTTTTAGATTTCCCAGTGGAGGCCGTCTCACAGGTGCCATCTCCATTTGAGAATCTCGTTCCCAAAATGACAATTGGTCGTGTTCGCGCCAGTTGACCATCATTTTAGAATTCCCCAGGGTTGTACTGTGTCCCAGCGCGTCGTTTTCCCCAGTGTGTTTCTTCTCGTAGCGTCTGTCCCTGTGTCGTCATATTCATCAGCATTTTCGCATTCATCATTCCAGCATACGCGTCACATCATATTCATGGCATTGCTTGCATCAGTCTGCTTTTGTTTTGTCCATAGCATCGCATATCACCACATATAAGGGTAAAAAATTTCGGTTATCTATATTTAAATCCCTCCACCATGATTCCTCGAGTCTCCGCCACTCAAATCGTCCGGTGTAGCTATTTAAATAGGGGCAACTGTAATACCCCAAATTTTACCCCTTACATTTAGTCAGTCATGGCGCATGACATTTCATTTTTGCATCCGTTAATCACTAACCAATCATTGAGCGCGATTTGTTTTGCAGGAATTACCCCTAGGGGCGTTTTGGTCATTTTGAAGCATAATTCGTAATTTTGGGCCCGATGAGGTTTTATTCCGAGTCATTTATTTACGTTGTTTGATTACGTTAAAATATCAATTTGGTTTGGTTCAAGGCGATGCGAGAATCTGATCTGTGGAACATGGTTTTAACAAGAATTCATTCTTCTATCTTCCAGTTCGTTTTAAAGGGAAAGCAGTGAAAATTTCAACTGATTAATGGAACTTATTCATGTTGAAGGTATATGGAGAGATTAATCTTATTGGATCGAATTAATTTTGACCTGTATTCGGAGATATTTGACCGGTGAGGTTTAGTCGGATGTTGAGATGTTTGCAGAAAATTAAATCATGGAAAAGAAATTGGAAGGTGATTTTAATAGAATGTGTGAATTTTATTCATAATATTTTATTATTATTACAATTTGTAAAGAGAAAGTGAATTTGGATAGAACATTGGAAGTTAATTCATAATATCTTTATCATAATTTACAAAGAGGAAATAATTTGGATAAAAAATATTATTGAATTTATTCATAATACTTTTTTATTACAAGTTACAAAAGAGGAATAAAAATTGTATTTCCTAAAGTTCTAAGTCATGTGGGCTTTGTGTTGATGCTTCGCGTTCGTCACTCGCTATCCGATTACCTGCACAATGAAAACAAAGAAAAGCAGAAGAAAATGTCAGGAGAAATAATTTGACACTCTCAGAACATCGTCATCATCGAGTGCCGGGAGTGGCACAACCGAAGCTGCGTCCTACCCCCGTTACCGATCCGCGTCGTTGGCGTCAGATCAGGTAACATCAGTTCTTATCATACGGGACAACCGAGAGATAGAGATAAAAGAAGTGGGACTGATTCGTTTTTTCCGTATTTGGATCCATTCATCAAGTTGACTGATACAAGGGTCGCACAATCAATTTGGTCATAAACCCGGATGCCGACGGGTATGAGCCACTTTGTGTTCAAGTTTTTTCCAACACCTGAAATTCCACAACAGCATCAGTGCAAAATTGATCACAGAACTCAAAGCCAAAACAGTTCATAAGCTGCATAAACAAAACAACTCACAGGATGCTCAAAGTTAGATAAAAATTTCAATTCACAAGGTACCAAAACCAGCACATGTTCATAAAAAAGGAAGGACCAAGTTCAACACTTCGCAAGCCGCTGAACCAGCTCGAAGAAAATAGAACAACAAGTGCGAGAAAATCGAGTTCAAGTTAACCAAAGATAGGAGACTAAGTGTGATTCAGCAAACCATCAGAGTCAAGCTCAGTTTGTATCAGTAAGATCCCGCGATCAAGTTACCTCAAAACTGCTAAGCACATCGAAAACAAAACCATATGAAGGGCTCAGTCGAAACATCATGGCCCCACACGCAGGCTTTGGTTCAGTCAAGGAAGCATTACCCTCGCGCCGAAAATGAGTATCAATAGAAGGCATATCTGGGCAACACGTGCCGTAGACCCGCTCAACTACACAAGAAAGTCAAATGTTAAAAGGTTGATAGTATCAGTAAACAGGTGGTTCGAAAACCAGAGGGGTCAAAATAACATCCACGGTAACTAAACAATGCCCTTATTACCACAAAGAATCGAGTTCGAATAAGATCAGAAAAGAATCAGACTATCACAAAGCAGCTCGAATGAGAACATAACAGATGGTTGGATTAATTGAAGCATACCGAATCCGAACCAGGCCATCCAACTAAGAACTGCATGAAAACAATGGAAACAACAAAGAGATTCGAAGTTATATCAGCCCTCAGCTAACCATCATCGGGCATAAGCATTCGAGTGGCTGGGAGAGCCACGGCCGAAGCCGTTACTAATTCCCTACCAAACATCGAACTGCGTGGCATACAGTAATTGTCGCTCAAGCCGAAGGTCGTTACCACTAAGGCATCCAAATCAATTGGCTCAGACCCTAAGGTCATCATCGCCAATAACCTTCACTCGGCCACTCTGACTAAGTCGAAGCATCAGCATCAATTCACTGAAAAAAGAAGAGGAAAGTAAGTATATGTCCCAAAGCGATGTTCATGACCGAAACGAATGGAAAACCATACATCAGCTCAGAAAGAAACAGTTATTTGTTCTGAAAGAACTAGAGCTGTATCAGTAAAGAGCATATCAATAGCGGCAACAGGATGAACCGAAAGAATGAGCCAATCAAAACCATCAGGAGCATCCGAACCATGGCAGAAAACCAGATATCGGCTACTTGTTCAGAAGGGTCAATCCATCATCGTTTAAGAGCAACCCCACATCTGCAAGAAAGCATCAAATTTATCAGAAAAGTTAGAAAGAACCAATCCCATCAAAAAAAGACATCAGTTCGAAGAGGGATATCAGCAGAGCCGTATCAGTCTACGCCAGGTTCGAAGCTCGATGGTATTCGGATCGGGACCAAAACCGATAAATCCACGGCGACATCGAAAACTGGATAACCGAAGTTAGCCCATGGGAAATCTGCATCAAGAAGAACCAAACATCGAGTTTACATCAGAAAAAACTCCATCATCAATAAGGTCAGAAGCAATTCACCAAATTCCCAAATGGGCACCCACATCTGAACAAATTTCCAAATCCAAATACGGTTTATCAAAGTAAACCGCAAATATCCAAACGAGTTCGGTTACGAATCCCAAAAAGGGAAGAAATCTCAATCACAATCCAATCATCATAAGATACAAAGAGAATCAAGTCTTATCAGGAAAGTAACGCAAATCATCGCAAATAAGGGCCCAATACCAACGGATTCAGAGAGACTATAAAAAGGGAACAATATCACCTCGTTGAAACCCTGGACGAAACGGCGAACAACAATCGCAAGCAAAACCCTAGCGGCCGCGATATCGAAGGAGGAAGAGCTTCGCTCAAAGCTGTCTCAAACAGTCGCCGACGCCGTTTCATTCGACGACGAGCAAACCACTCCTGAGGCTCAGTTTCTCACATCACCGCCTCGAAGAAGATCACCATCATCGCTTCGGAAACCACTCGTGAGATAAAATGTAAGCACGCCGTATTCCTCACGGTTATGTTTTTTTCTTTTTCAGGGAATGACGAGAGAGAGCCATCGAAATGAAGGGGAAACACGGATGAAGAGAATCGCAGCGAGGAGAAAGAAGAGGAAGTGAAGAACGGCGCCGCGAGAATGTTAGGGTTTTGAAACCCTAAATGTTCTTTGGGGTTATGATTTACCATCCGGGTTGGGTCCGGGAATGATGACCGACCCAACCCCTTTTATTTTTTACCTTTTTTTCTTTTTTTCTTTTTTTTTATATATAATTAATTAATTAAGTTTTATTAAACTTTTTTAAAAAAACTAATATTAAAATTGTTTTTTTAATAAAATAATAATTTAAAAACTTTTTTATATAAAATAAAAAACCTTTTTATAATAATAAATAAAAAACCATTTTTTAGATAAATGTATTAAAATCTTTTTTTTTTAAAAAATAATAATAATTAGGGTAAGATAGTTTTTAGGGTTTGAGTTAAATTAATATTAAGAATTCCATTTTAATTTAAGTTGAAGATTATATCACAAAATAAAACCACAAAAAAGATGCATAGTTTCACTTCGTCATCATCTGACAATTCTGCCCATTAATGGTGTTTGCTCGTTTTGCAGTTTATTGCGTTTACCGCTATTTATTTCATTTCAATGTCATTACTATATTGTAACTGCTCCTCTCATGTAACCTCGCGAACCCTAATAATCGCGTTTTAATTTCTGCCTTTAATTTTCTGCGTGTATGATTTTAATTTCTGTCATTATTTCCCTGCTCGTATGATTAATTTCTCACACATTCCTCAATTATTCTGTCACACCACACATCCGAAGATTAGGTCTAGCCGTTTGACCGTCATGTCAATAGTCCTCAACTTCAAACCCTTACAACCCTTACAAACCCTAATTTTCCATAAATGTCTCGCCGCAGGCAAAATTACCATTTTACCCCTAGCATTAGGTCAAAGAGCCGCCGCGCTCATTTTACGGTTTCCCGCCGTGGAATCCCTGACCTAATTTAACCCTAATTACAACTTAACAATTCAACGTAGAGATTTGGAGTTTCTACACTCCACGTAAGCGTGTCCTTAAGATGCGTTTATTCCCCTTGAGACCTTGACCACAGTCAAGAAGTCTCTAACCTCCCTTTTGAGGGGAACTACGATTACTCTGATTCCACTCCCGTAAGGATACGTAGGCACAAGATGCGATGTCTTGCCGAGTAAACCTAGAATTAACCCCTTAGGTTTATTTTCTCATTTTTAATCCTTTGTACATATACCTTAAGCAAAATAAGTAAAGCAAATAGTAAACATCTGAACAAAAGGTTCCCGTAGAGTACTACGGAAGTTTAGGGTGCTAATACCTTCCCTAATCTTAACCAACCCCCGAACCCTAGATCTACCCCCGCATTGTGTTTACGATGCAAAAATAGGTTTTCCCTCTTTTGACTTTTTCCTTCGGATAAATCAAAGAGCGGTTGTGAATTGAATTGCGATTCAAACTCATTAATAGTTTGATATCTTATTTCCACCGCAACAGAGAGCATTGGTTTAAGGAAATTGATTTATTACTGCTCATCTAGTTCCTTATTGCTCGCTCTTCTTATGAATGTTGTCACAAGGTTGCTACCAATCACTATGTTGAGAGGATTCACATTAAATTGTTGATGATCACATAGTCATGCTTATATCTTTGTTGGTGTGGATTGTTTTGAATTTTGTTATGAACAGGTTTTTCTTTATTTACTGATGAGTATTAGTTCAAAGTTAGTTAACTGTTGTTTGAACTATGTTAAACCTCTCGAACATCAGCACGATTGAATTTTGTTTCTGTCAAGCTTGTAAGAGCTTCAGTTGGTTGGTTTGAATCTCATTATTGTCATACATCACTGCCTAACTCAGTTGTGGTTGAACTCATGTGTGTATGGTCAGCTGAGGTTTTGGTTTTCATTTCTGTCAGTTTCTTACCTTAAGGTTTTAACTCTTTGCTCAAGTTTTTGTGTGTGTGCAATATGTGTGGTAGATCCTTGATTAGTTACATTTGGGTTGGTTGAGCGTGTGTGTCATCCTTGAGTCATTACTCTAACAAGGCATAACAAAGTTCACGAAAAACCATTCCTTTCAAAGCTTGCAGTTTGAAAATCAATGTGTGATTCAATGAAGAATTAAGCTTTTTCTTTGGAAAAGATTCATGAGCAATGTATTTAGGACATGAGTGGATTTTGCTTGTTCATAAGTGCATCTGTTTTGGCCTGCTGTCTTTTTAAATGCATTTTAAACCTTACATTGCATAAACTCTTTAGAATCACTTCACTAAACCTTTTGATGATAACTTTGTGATTCTGTTGAGAAACTAAGTTTTTCTATTGAAATTCATCTTGAACTTGACACTTAAAGCATGAGCAGACCCCTACTTGTCCTCAATTGCATCAGTTTTAAACATTAAACTCAAAAATGCATTTCCAAAACTCATCTTGCATGTTCTATAGAGTTTTATTGTGTGTACATAATTTCAAAATATGGTTGATACCATCATACTCCTTATGAAAAAACAAGTGATTTAGACTTTTGTTTCATTAAAATTGGGGAAGATTTGAATAAGTTGTGATCAAACCGTTTTCAAGATTTTTACTTGGCTTGCCTTCAAGATTGCCCAGCCATGCGCGCATTTTGGTATATGTACACACGGGGTGGCTTGATATGATGGATGTATCGCCACCCCAGTGGTTGCTTGCCTTGCCTTAAGAACCTTACCATGACATTGGACCCGAGTTCGACCCTCACCGAGGGCCATTTTTGTGCAGTTTATTGATTTTTCATGTTTTTTTAGCATTTCTTCTTCCTTTTCCATGATATGTCATGCGCGTGAAAATGGTTGACTAGGAAAAGTTTTGAGCCTAAGACCCCAAGGTCTTGGGTTCAAGCCTTGGGGGAGGCATTTCTTACTTTTTAGCAATTGGATTTTGTTTAATTTTATTTAATTGTCATTAAATTCAAAAATCCATAACTCTTTCATTTTTAATCATTTTTTAATGATTCTTTTTGCTAAATTTTTATATTAATGTGTATTTTCATATAATGCTTAAAGAACTCTAAAATTCTTATTTTAGAAACACTTTGCATTATGAGAAAATTACAATCCGTTTTAGGGTTTTCACCCTCCTATCTTTCCTCTTTCATTTCCATTTCAATTTCATTCTCTTTGAGTTTTAAATTTGGAACTTGGCTTGTTAGCTTCCTTGTATACTTAAAATCTTGCTTGTAAGCATTTGTGATTGATTCATTTCTTAGAAACTTGAAAGTTTTCCCCCATGAAGTGTTGAACTTCTCACTCATTGTTGTGACATTGTTTGATTAGGCTTGATAATTGTAATTACATATGACATTTTGTAACTTTAAAAGACCACATCTTTGTCAAGATACATCCTTATCTTTGTTAAGATACATCCCCGTCTTTGTTAAGATATGCCTTTTGTTTCTACCTATTCATTAAGTCTTGTAAGAACTTCCCCCTTCATGATATTGTAATATCTTGATACCATGCTTTGGACGTAATCATTTATCTTAATTGAAATCATTGATATTGTAATATCTTGATACTTGCTTTGGTCGTAACCATTTATCTTGATTGAAATCATTGATATCGTAATATCTTGATGTTGCTTTGGTTGTAACCATTTATCTTAATTGAAATCATTGATATTGCAATATTTTGATACTTGCTTTGGTCGTAACCATTTATCTTGATTGAAATCATTGATATCGTAATATCTTGATGTGTGCTTTGGTCGTAACCATTTATCTTGATTGAAATCATTGATATTGTAATATATTGATACTTGCTTTGGTTGTAACCATTTATCTTGATTAAAATCATGATATTGTAATATCTTGATGCTAGCTTATTCTTGGTTGTAACCATGCCTCTTGTATTCATTATGTGTGAATGTTTATGCTTTGTTAAGTTATTCCCCCAAGTGATAGAACTCTTTAGTTCTCATCCAAGTTGCCTCGTCTTTTCCTTTCCAAAGGAAAGTCTCTCTATTGACCCTTGGGTCATAGATAGCTCATTAACCTCATAGGTTTGGATAGAACCTTCTTCCCTCTTTTGGTCTGGATAGAACCAATTGGTCCACATTCTGTAGTTCGAGCCCGAACTACGACCGCTCTGATTTCTCATTGAATAATGAGAACACGTAGGCACAAGATACGATATCTTGACGAGCAACCTTCCCCCTCCTTTTGGTCTGGATAGAACCACTTGGTCTTACAACATAAAGTTAGGTAGAGTTTGGTTAACTCTATGTAAGAATCATGGAGATGATTACTTACTCCCCTTTCTTGAGTGTTCAACATAGATCTAGAGAGTTTGGATAAACTCTATACAAGCATTGTGATGTTTGTTCCCCCTTGAACCTTGATCATAATCAAGTGTTCTTTATCCCTTGTGAGGTGAACTACGGTTGCTCTGATTCTATCCTAGTTAGGATACGTAGGCAGAGGATGCGACATCTTTGCGAGCAAACTTAGAAACTATCCTTAGGTTTTTACCTACAACTTTACCTTTTTACCCAATCCCAAACCATAGCAAACATTTAGCAAGTATTAGCATACAAATAAACAAAATGTTTTTGTAGAGTACTATAGATGTTTAGGATGTGAAATACCTACCCTAGGCATAACCAACCCCCGATCCATGAATCTTTAGCGTTGTTGTTACATCGTGCAAAAGGGTTTTTCTTTCTTTAACCTTTCCTTTGGATAAATTAAAGTCCGGTTGTTAATTTAAGAATTAAGATTCAAGTTAATCAATAACTTGGTATCACGATTCTCACCGCAACAGAAATGGCGACTTCACTGGGGAAGTGACTTAACTTGAGGGTTTAGCCTATTTTGTTTGATTGTATGCTATATTTGTGAATATTTGCTTAACATGTATATTTATTAATATATATGCTTGTGTGTTGGGTATTGGGTGCTTTTAGTGGTGAGGCAGTCCTATACCCGGACTTGAGTGCACTTATGATAGGATGGTGGTATATTCAAGAAGGCTTATAGGGAGTTGATTCCCGACCAAGCTAACTTGAGAAACCACCGCTCAGTGGAGGCCCTCTTGAGAGTTAGTTTTGTTAAACGAGTACTCGTGAAAACATTACTACTTTCGATCTAGGAGCCCGTGACACTGTGGACTTTTAGATTACATTTTACCCCACTTTGGCCTTATTAGGACGTAGTGCGATGACTATGAGGGAGTATTCTCAAAGTAGTTAATACGCGATACTACACTTGGAAGAGACTCTCTTGAGAATATTATCAATTACCGAGTAATTTGGGAAATAGATAATATCCGAAAGATGGGTTGTTGACTCTGGGAACTTTATTAGAACCCATTCGGCAGGTACAAACAACTCATAGTGCAAATCCTTGGGGAAGGGTAGACCTTTGACTCCATACTTTGACTTCAAGCCTAGGGAGCCTTTGTGTGTACATGTGCATTGTATTTGTGAATATTTATCTTTGTGTGTGTATATGCTTTGTATTTGTGAATACTTGCCTTTGTGTGGTGTGTGCATCATCTCATCATATCACCATGAGCATATCATGTCGCAACTGGTTTTGTAAAACTCAGCCGATTTCTGGTATTTTAAAAAGTTGTAACTTTTTCCAACGATTGATTAAATGGGGTTTTGACCTAATCAATCTTTTGAGTTTTGTAAAACCAGTTGCATTTTTTGCACTTGCATAAGCATTTTGCATATCATACTTCGTTACGTTGGTCCTCTGGTTCATTCTGTATTCCGTTGATATCAGAAGAAAGAGGGAGATAGTATAACATAAGGGCTAGCACTCAAAAAGATGGACCGTCTTGAGCAAGAAAATCAAGCACTCTGAGAAGAATTTTATCGTTTAAAGAATAACACAGAGGAATTCGCCGTTGCTATTAAGGATATGATGGATACCCAAGAGCAGAAGAATCAGAAGCTCAGTGACGAGCTAGCAAAGGTGAAGTGTGCCAAAAAGAGTTTGACAAACTTGGTCAAAGAATTGGTTCTATCCCAGCGACAGGAGGGTTCCTCTTCATCTACCAATCAGTCCCTAGAACAAACTAGTGGATCCCGGGGTATTCCTATACCTTATGCCCGGTTGTTCCTTATACTCCTGCAAAACGGTTTAATCCAGAAGGAGATTCCGCCCATTATCCCTCATCCCCACCGAAGTTATTTCACGACCGACACTTTCTGTGCCTTCCACCATGGAGCGCCTGGTCATGATATTGAGAAATGCTACATCCTCAAGGGAAAGGTAAAAAAGATGATTGAAGCAGGGGTCATATTTTTCAAGTTATGCAAACCTCAAGTATAAGTCAATCTTTTGCTTGACAAAGAAGCAATCCCTTCCCTGCATATGGTGGATTAAAGAATAAGACCCTAGACTCAGAATATCAGAGGATAGTGCTTTTTCTATGTTTCGTTAAACAATTCAATCCCCTAAGACTGGCAGTTGTAGACTGTTCCGGCATTTTATTGTATTTTCTTTGCATTTGTATTGCTTGAAAGTTGTTGTTCATTTTGAATTGGCAAGATTAATGAAATTTTTGTGCATCTTTTGATTAAATCCATTCGTTTCACTCTTTCTCTTTCCTTTCATTGTTATAAGAAAATGAAAAATGCAAAAATTTCTTTTCTTTACTAAACTGTTGTTTGAAGCAAAGATTAGGGAGGATGATGAAAACTATATCCATAATTATTGTTGATATGCTTTCAATTTAACTTTGCCGATGATGTAAGGCATTGTTTCAATTCCTAAACATTGGAGTAATAAGGAAGATAATCTCTCGCTAACCCTTTCGAGCCTAGAAGTAGGAGTTTTCTTTCTTTACAAAAAACCTTAAATCTCAAACCTGGGGCGGGTAGTTCTCGGTTAACTTGGAGATATGTGCATGCAAGACACTTTTCATATAAAAGTGGTGCACTCAGGATTTCCTTCGCACACAACAAGCAAGTGTCGAAGATGCTTTTCAGCTTAAAAGAAGATGATGGTTCACCATAAGCCATTAAACTAGGTAGTCACTTCCTTTCTCGAAAAAAAAAGAGAAGAAGAAAAAAGAAAATTGAAAAGCCCGCTAAGTCAAAACCTATGAAGGAGACTTAGGCAAAAATGGGGTATCCTGTTGGCTGTATATTCGAACAAAACAGTTCAGACAGAAGTCAGGGAAAATAAAAAGAGGAATTCTGTAAGAGACTTCACTCTTAAAAATCCTCAAATAGCAAAGCTATCAAATGCTATAAGGGAGTTTTGACTACCCTAGGTTTGTAAACCATCACCAACTATCATCAGTTCAATTCTTAAGCCTGTCAGAACCTAAATGTATAGTTTGAGTTAACTGAGCATAGGATTGGAGTTCATCATGGAGAGTGGGTGGGAACAAATAACTTTGAGCCTTTATCCTTTGTTTCATGAACCGTGAACCAAACCATGTTACAACCCTTAAAAGACCTAATTGAGGTAAGGTTATTTTGAAAGCATATTACAACAAGGTTGGATAACCTGACTCCTAATGATCTTTGATGTTTGTGTGTGTTAATCACTTTATTCATCATTTATAAAATGATTGGATCACTCCGCCGTGTGTGTTTCATCAAAAAAATTATTTTCAAAAGTTTGCATGAATTTTGCATTAAAAATTGCCAACTTTTAATGAACAACATTGTTTGATAGACAATCTAATATCAAAAGGAATCCCAACAAAAGCTGTCAGCTAGGGAATTTGACTTGATAAAGGAAACTCAACCTGGGGCAACCAATTTGAAGGATTTGCTAATCATTTGTCATAACATTCAGCTAATCAGAAGCGATTAGGTCAAGATCAGTTGAATCTCTTAAAAGAGTAGTTTAGTCTGGGGGAATTATGTTGCAGATACCAGCTAACAGGGGCAAGTTTGTTCCCTAGTCGTTACTTCCACAGTCTGAAGACTTTGTTGTACAAATACAGTTAAATTGGGGTAGTTACGTCGAGATTTGTAAATCTCTCTCTAAGAGTTTGAAGACATTGAAGCATCTTTATGCCAATTCTTTTATAAAATTCTCTTGATGGCTTCTTCTCACAGACTACGTAATCTGGGGCAGAAAAATTTTGGAGACTGTTTGTCGTAAGAGACGTTGCTCACTTGAAGAGGGTTGTTGTAATATCGAGGGGCAGAATTGTTTTGCTCTCATGATACCTTTTTGTCAGCTCTCCGATTAAGTTGTTACTTCAGTTGATATTGGAATTTCCCTTGGTGATTTTTCCTTCAACAAAGAATTCAAACTCATGATGGCAATCCGAGTGAAGTCATGATGTTGTGTCTTGAGAAGATTACTCTCTCCCAGAGAAGGTTGTAACCATGAAATGGAATTATTGATCTTCATGATCATCCCCGTTGATGCTCAATTTTGGTGAAGTTGTCTGGGTATCCGTGTTGAGATGTTTATTTCATCTCCATTTTTTGTTTTGTCTGTTTTGTCAGCATAAACATAAACATGAGCATAGTGTATGCATAACAACTATGCATTTTTGCTATCTCTGGTTGTTACCTGTTTTGGTTTCACTTTGGTGTTTTTTCTCCAAGTGATTGGGTGTGTCGTCTCTCTCCAATAGAGTTATCAGCCTTTAAGCATAAAACGTCCATCCTCAATTCCCCACAGAGTTTAACCCTCGTGAATGATGGTTGCTTCAGTTATCTTTTTCCATGTTTTGGATAAGATGCGTCCCCATTCGAGTTCATTCCTCAATGGTTGGAGTCTTGTTTGACAGTTTCTTTCTAGCTCGATTCTAGATTGAACTTCGGTCCCTGTCGGTCGCTGAACCTACCTGGACGTGCATTCATTTTGCACTATTTATCAAGACGAACATTTTGCATTGCCTTGCAGATAAGTGGCAATCTCTTCAGAGAAGCTTATCCTTCATCTTCAGATAAGTGGCAATCTCTGTAGGGAAGCTTATTCATCTCCAACAATAAGTGGCAATCTCTGTAGAGAAGCTTATTCATCTTCAGATAAGTGGCAGTCTCTCTTGAGAAGCTTATCATGTTGTACCTCTACCAGATAAGTGGTTGTCTCTTCTGAGAAGCTTATCATGTTGTACCTCTACCAGATAAGTGGCAATCTTTTCAGAGAAGCTTATCCTTCTTCAACAATAAGTGGCAATCTCTTCAGAGAAGCTTATCCTTCTTCAACGATAAGTGGCAATCTCTTCAGAGAAGCTTATCATTCTTCAACAATAAGTGGCGATCTCCGTAGAGAAGCTTATCATTCTTCAACGATAAGTGGCAATCTCTGTAGAGAAGCTTATTCATCTTCAACAATAAGTGGCAATCTCTGTTGAGAAGCTTATTCATCGTCAACAATAAGTGGCGATCTCTATAGAGAAGCTTATTCATCTTCAACAATAAGTGGCGATCTCCGTAGAGAAGCTTATCATTCTTCAACGATAAGTGGCAATCTCTATAGAGAAGCTTATTCATCTTCAACAATAAGTGGCGATCTTCATAGAGAAGCTTATTCATCTTCAGATAAGTGGCAGTCTCTCATGAGAAGCTTATCCCTGTTACCTCAATGATAAGTGGCAGTCTCGCGTGAGAAGCTTATCCTGTTTCATTATATCCAGCAGCAAGTGGCCATCTCCCTCGATAAGCTTGTTTCCAGTACGTTTCTTCAGATAAGTGGCAGTCTCTCCAGAGAAGCTTATCAGTTTATCCGTACCCCCAGATAAGTGGCAGTCTCCCATGAGAAGCTTATCATTGTTATCTTTTCAGATAAGTGGCAGTCTCATTTTCTGAAAAGCTTATCCAATTTTGGCAGTATAAATCCCTTGCAACGATGAGTGGCATTCTCATTCGAGAAGCTTATCTTAGGGATGTTGAGGGCCGGTTGTGACCGACATTGTTTGAAAAATCCATTAGTGACAAGTACAGATGATTTGATTATGTATCATTCCAAGTGAAGTCACGCTTGGTTTCCATTCCAAGATCAGGTTTTGTACCTTTGGAGATGGGGGTTTCTATTCCAAGATCAGGTTGTGTACCTTTGGAAGTGTATGTTTGTTTCCAAGTTCAGGTTTTGTACCTTTGGATATGTTTGTTTCCAAGTATAAGATATGTTTGTTTCCAAGTTCAGGTTTTGTACCTTTGGATATGTTTGTTTCCAAGTTCAAGTTTTGTACCTTTGGATATGTTTGCTTCCAAGTTCAGGTTTTGTACCTTTGGATATGTTTGTTTCCAAGTTCATATTTTTTACCTTTGGATATGTTTGCATTCCAAGTTCAGGTTGCGTACCTTTGGAGATGTTTGTTTGTTTCCAAGATCAGGTTTCGTACCTTTGGATATGTTTGTCGCCAAGTTCAGGTTTCGTACCTTTGGATGTTGGTTTCCAAGTTCAGGTTGTGTACCTTTGGAAGTGTTTATTTTCATTCCAAATTCAGGTTTCGTACCTTTGGATATGTTTATTTCTAAGTTCAGGTTGTGTAGCTTTGGAGATGTTTGTTTGTTCCTAAGTTCAGGTTTCATACCTTTGGAGGTGTTTATTTCCATCCCAAGTTCAGGTTGTGTACCTTTGGAGATGTTTGTTTGTTTCCAAGATCAGGTCTCGTACCTTTGGATATGTTTGTCGCCAAGTTCAGGTTTCGTACCTTTGGATATGTTAGTTTCCAAGTTCAGGTTGTGTACCTTTGGATGTGTTTATTTTCATTCCAAGTTCAGGTTTCGTACTTTTGGATATGTTTGTTTCCAAGTTCAGATTGTGTACCTTTGGAGATGTTTGTTTGTTCCCAAGTTCAGGTTTCGTACCTTTGGAGGTGTTTATTTTGACCACAAGTTTAGGTTGTGTACCTTTGGAGATGTTTGTTTGTTTCCAAGATCAGGTTTCATACCTTTGGATATGTTTGTCGCCAAGTTCAGGTTTCGTACCTTTGGATATGTTGGTTTCAAAGTTCAGGTTGTGTACCTTTGGAAGTGTTTATTTTCATTCCAAGTTCAGGTTTCGTACCTTTGGATATGTTTGTTTCCAAGTTCAAGTTGTGTACCTTTGGAGATGTTTGTTTGTTCCCAAGTTCAGGTTTCGTACCTTTGAAGGTGTTTATTTTCATCCCAAGTTCAGGTTGTGTACCTTTGGAGATGTTTGTTTGTTTCCAGGATCAGGTTTCGTACCTTTGGATATGTTTGTCGCCAAGTTCAGGTTTCGTACCTTTGGATATGTTGGTTTCCAAGTTCAGGTTGTGTACCTTTGGAAGTGTTTATTTTCATTCCAAATTCAGGTTTCGTACCTTTGGATATATTTGTTTCCAAGTTCAGGTTGTGTACCTTTGGAGATGTTTGTTTGTTCCCAAGTTCAGGTTTCGTACCTTTGGAGGTGTTTATTTCCATCCCAAGATCAAATTGTGTACCTTTGGAGATGTTTGTTTTCATTCCAAGTTCAGGTTTCGTACCTTTGGATATGTTTGTTTCCAAGTTCAGGTTGTGTACCTTTGGAGATGTTTATTTGTTCCCAAGTTCAGGTTTCGTACCTTTGGAGGTGTTTATTTCCATCCCAAGATCAGGTTCTGCACCTTTGGAGATGTTTGTTTTCATTCCAAGATCAGGTTTCGTACCTTTGGAGATGTATTGTTTGGATTCCATGTTCAGGTTTCGTACCTTTGGATATGTTTGTTTCCAAGTTCAGGTTGCGTACCTTTGAAGTGTTTGTTTTCATTCCAAGTTCAGGTTGCGTACCTTTGGAGATGTTTGTTTAATTCCAAGTTCAGGTTGCGTACCTTTGGAGATGTTTGTTTGATTCCAAGTACAGGTTGCGTGCCTTTGAAGTGTTTTTTGCATTCCAAGTTCAGGTTGCGTACCTTTGGAGATGTTTGTTTGATTCCAAGTTCAGGTTGCGTATCTTTGAAGTGTTTGTTTGCATTCCATGTTCAGGTTGCGTACGTTTGGAGATGTTTGTTTGATTCCAAGTTCAGGTTGCGTACCTTTGGAGATGTTTGTTTGATTCCAATTTCAGGTTGCGTATCTTTGAAGTGTTTGTTTGCATTCCATGTTCAGGTTGCGTACGTTTGGAGATGTTTGTTTGATTCCAAGTTCAGGTTGCGTACCTTTGGAGATGTTTGTTTGATTCCAAGTTCAGGTTGCATACCTTTGGAGATGTATTGTTTGGATTCCAAGATCAGGTTGTGTACCTTTGGAGATGTATACTTTGGATCCCAAGTTCAAAATTTTCCAGAGACTAGATTGGTTGCATTTACGTGAGGTTTTCTTTATCCTAATGTATTGAGGATGTTCAGTTTTTGTTCCTAATGTGTTAGGAATGTTAAGCTTTCGTTCCTAATGTTTTGAGAGTCTTGGTACAATCCTAACGTGTTGAGAGTTGTGTCTCTGTTGTATCCTAATGCTTTGAGGATATTAGCTTTTGTTCCTAAGGTTTTGAGGGATATATATGTGCTTCCTATTTGAAGATCTAGTCGTTACCAAACCCTTTGAAGCCCAGCGGATATTGGTATTGCCTAAAACTAATTGTTACTGATACCGTGAGTTGGTTGTTACCAACGTCGCCAGCAAAGCCTTTGCTTTCCCCAGTTGAGTCTCGGAGGTCTAGTGGATACTAGCATCCCCAGTGCATCTGGTCTTATTTCTAGTCCTTTCCTGAAGATCCCATTTGAACTCTTCGCTATAGGAAATTCCTCATTTGGTTATCACCAGTGAGGTTCGTGTCTCTGGTCTTTCGCTTCCCCGGTGGAGATTTGTCTTCTTCCCCAGTGGAGTGTGTTCCCTCTTGTCCCCCGGTGAAGATTTGTCTTCTCCGGTAGATTTTGCGTCCCCTATGTGAAAGATTCCTCTTGAAATATCATCATTAGTCATGTATGAACTATTGCTTGTTATGCCTTGGATCTTTCCCTAGTGTGTCAGGTTCCTTGTGAGTAGTTACTCGTTGTATTGTCGTTCTTTTATTTTTTCTCGGGTGTCTGCATCTGTCTTGCATTCAAACATCATAAAGCATCATTTAGAATTCATTGCATTTCAGCATTTGTCCTTTTGCATACCGTCCGATCTAAGGGACAAAATTTCGGGTTTGCTATATTTAAATACCTTTCACTACGATTCTATGAGGATTGTCATTTCTCATTGCCATCTAGTGATGATATTTAAATAGGGGCAACTGTTGCACCCCAAATTTTGACCCCTTAGATCTTCATCAGCATTCTAGGATCATCATCATTTGTTTATCTAACCATAACCTATTTCAAGTTTGTCTTTGTTAAATATACAGGTGAATTAGGGTTTCGTACAGTTAAGAATTGAGGTCTCGATGGTTTAATCGGTCAATGTATTGGATTGATTCTCCATGAAACAAGTCTCCACATCATCAAAGATACTACCTTGGGTCAAGTATGAATCCAATTTGAGGTTGTCACCCAAAGATTAAGAACAGTGCAGAGGATCCCCGATTAGGGTTTCTGATCAGGAAAAGTCAACTGTAGTTTGAATTTTGATTTAAAAGGTGTTCCAGTGATGGAATTATGGTCCATAAAGTTCATATGGCTTAATGAAGTCCACTCAAGAAGTTTCAAGACATCAGGAGACCTAGAACAACAACAATCGATCCGATAGTTATCGATTGATCGTTTCGTTGACAAAAAAGTCAACTCCTTGACCATAGGAATTTGACCTCAAGGTGTGAATAAAAAATGTTCCTAATTTTATATTACACCTATAAATGAAATTTCATGACTATTGGATCAAGGATTGAGAAGTAATCAAGAAGTCAGGATATTAGGGTTTTGAAAGGGGCAAGACCATAACTCTTTAACCACACATCCAATTAAGGTGGTTCAAAGCTTTTTGGAAAGGTCTTGACAATTCCTACAAAAGTCTCATAGGGGTCCATGTGCAAAAAATGAGTAGATTGAGAGTTCTGATCAAAATCATTACAAGAGGGGAAAACACTTAGAAAATTTCTAAGTTTTCTGGCCTTGCAAATCATGTTTTCAACCAACTTTGAAGGGATTTTTGACCTAGTTCCACTTGGAGTTTGTAAATTCAGTGAACATGAAAGTTGTAGAGCTCCATGAGAGATTTCCAGAAAGTACTAGAACTCTTCCATAGCCCTTGTGAGCTGAGAGTTTCAAATTGAGAAAGTTGGGTCTGTGCACTAGTTTGTCAACTTGTCAAAACCCAACATGGACTTGATTTCCAACTATGCACTTCATCTCTAACCATGGAATAACCTCTGATATGACGTGTTGGAGGGTGAAATGAACTAGATCAGAAAAGTATTCAAGCAAATCCAAAGTTTTGTACAAAATCCATTTGTTTAACATGAAAAAGTACAAAAAGTACACCATGAGAGAGAAGATTTGTGGCTGCAACATAAGGGGCTGCCCTTGCTCACTCTTTGGTCACTTCTCACAACTCAATGTTAGCTGTTTTTAGGGGTCTAAACACCTTGCAAATCACACTTGGATTCACAAAGATTTTTCACCAAAACCATCTTACAAAACCACTTGGACAAATCTGCGCTAACCTCTCTCTTAGCCTATAAATAGAGGCTTCATCCCATTCCATTCTTCACACCATAGCTATCAAAAACATCACAAATACATCGCTCTCTTTCTTTCTCCCTTTGCTTGAAAGTGAAGAAATCTCACAAAACACTATTTTCACCATTTTTGCATTCTTCATACCAGTTCTTGTTCCAAACACCAAACAACTTCAAAATCCATACACACACCTTAAAATGTCCATTTGAAGATATCCCCATCATCACTTTCATCAAAAAAACCATAGATCAAAAAGTCAACCTTCATACCACCATAGTTTGACTTTTATGCATAATATGAGCCAAATCACTACTCAAGCCATTTTCCACCATCAAAACACTTGGAGCAATTCATATTTGTGATATTTTAACTATCCATAACATCAAAAAGCAGCTGGAAGTCCATTTGGTCTAAATTGTCTTAAAGGCTCTTTGGTTTCTTCAAGAAAAAGCTACACTCACCAACTTGCTCAAAAGAGGGAGGAAAGTTTCATTCTTGTAAATAGCTTATTTTGGGAAGATTATAAGAGGTATGTAATCCTAAATTCTCTCACTATGCATCATATATGTTGATTGATTGATTAAAGGGACTGTGCATTGTTATGTTGACATGGTAATTAGGCTATCAAAATTGTTATTGATGTGGAGTTTGTCAACTCATAAGCATTAGCTGTTAGACCATCATTAGGATAAGGTGTGCACTTTGTTGTTTTCTTGTGAGAGTTTAGGCTGTGGAAGTATATGATGAGCTTAGGTTTAGCATGGTTATGTTGAATTTATACTCATTGACACTAAGACTGTTTTGTTAGAGTTAGAGGTGCTGTTTGTAGAACTATGGAACTCTTGTTAGAATGTACAAATATTGTTGAAACATGTTATGTATTGTGGACCAACTTTGTTATGCTTTGGTTCTGTTATGAGTCACTTGGATTTTGTCAACTCATGTGTTAATGAATGTGTGATTGTCACTAGGGCAATATGGTTATGTTAGTTACTAGACTGTTGACGTGTATGGTATATTGAGGATTAATATTGTTGTATTGAAATCATAATCTTTGCTGTCAAAACTATTTCGAAATGGAGTTCGTCAGCTCTTAATGCATTGCTGTTTTAAACTTGTTTTCATACTAAAGGTTGGTTGGTGTTTGTTGTGACAAATTGGCAACCTTCATTTTAAAAGCAACATATTGGTGTCATGACCCCTGTTGAGATGATTCACACATGTTGAAGCATATGATGATCAACACTGTTGTGGCTATGAACAACTTTTTCTTTCTATAACCAAAACCTGTTTTGAATCAATAACTTGCACATGAAAAAGTGAGGCTCATTATTTGATTTTGAACATTGATGTGTGTGGTACTGTCATTCTGAATTAGTGACTGTTATGGAGAGCATTGGTTTAAGGAAAATTGATTTATTACTGCTCATCCAGTTCCTCATTGCTTGCTCTTCTTATGAATGTTGTCACAAGGTTGCTACCAATCACTATGTTGAGAGGATTCACATTAAATTGTTGATGATCACATAGTCATGCTTATATCTTTGTTGGTGTGGACTGTTTTGAATTTTGTTATGAACAGGTTTTGCTTTATTCACTGATGAGTATTGGTTCAAAGTTAGTTAATTGCTATTTGAACTATGTTAAACCTATCTAACATCAGCACGATTGAATTCTGATTCTGTCAAGCTTGTAAGAGCTTTAGTTGGTTGGTTTGAATATCATTATGTTGCGGTGAGAATCAGATATCAAGCTATTAAATTAACTTGAATCACAAATCATGAAGTTCACCACCGAGCTTTGATTTATCCAAAGGAAAGGGTAAAGATCAAAGAAAAACCTAATTGCGCTACGTAACAACGAAGCTAGAGATCTAAGGTTTGGGGGTTGGTTATACTTAGGGAAGGTGTTAGCATCCTAAGTATCTGTAGTACTCTACAGGAACGTTGCATCTCGTGCCTACTTATCCTAACTAGGATGGAATCAGAGCAACCGTAGTTCTCCTAACTAGGGATGAGGAACTCTTGATAACGATCAAGGTTCCAAAGGGGAGTAAGTACCCATAACCATGGTACTTACATGGAGTTAATGAACTCCCTAAGTCTAAGTTGAAAACTAACTAAAGATTGACTTTAACGAAGGTAAAAAAAAAAGGAAAGTGAGTAATCATAACGATGATGCTCACGTAGAGTTTACAAACTCTAAACCTAATTCTAAATTGCAAGGTAAAATGGCTCTAACGAGGCCAAGAGGGGGACATAAAAGCTACTAAACTATCCTAAGACTATGACTTACAAGTCAACAAGAAACCCTTCCTTTGGAACGTAGGGATACAGGCAACAACAAAGAGCAAAAGATGAACCTCCAGTATCAAATAAGAGGAAAGAAATATACAACAAATACTCAAACGAATCAAATACTCGAAAGATGCAACATCGCAATCGGAATTTAAACGTAACTAAACACAACAAGAATTGGATCAATGGAAATATCAAGATAATAAAATAAAATCAAATTAAACCCAATTAATTAAGCTAAATTGCTAATTAAACCTAAAACCTAAAAGTCTAATTAAACTACATTAAACTAAAAAGAAATAATTACAAAGCTAAATAACTAACTAACTAAACCAATTAATTACTAAAAATTAATTAAAACTACTTAATATAAACCAATTAACTAAATCCTAATGGGGTGTGAAAAAGATTAAAGTTAAATGATCAAATGGGCCCAAAAGGGGGTGTCCAATCCCAGATTCTGCCCTCTCATTAGATTAAACCTAAAGGAAACAGAAAGAAATGGCTGGTAAAGTGAAACACATACATTAACGAGCAACGGTCACAAATGGCGAGAAAATAAACCATTCTCTCTCAAAACGTCTCGCTCATCCTCCCTCAACCCTCTATCATGCTTCACCGGTTGAATCTCTCATCTCTTGCTCGAGGCTCTCTCTCTCAATACCTCCGTTCTCGGTTTGGATTTGAAGATGATCTAAATTGTGTATGGAAAAGGGCTTGTGTATTGAAAGATGCTCCGTTCTTCCTTCGCGTGACTCGCCCTCTCTTCCGTCTCACATCCTTGCCCCAGCTCACGCAGGTTTGATGATTTCAGTTCAAAAATCCCTTCAAATTCCCTTTCTGATTTTGGGTTTTAATCAGGTTTCGTTAACTTGTGAAGGTTAAATGAATGGTAACAGGGTTCTAAGTGGTTATGTGGAAGGGCAACGAGGCAGAGAATGGCTTGTTCTCGGTGAAAGGGATGTCGCTGAAGATTGTTTGTTTTCCAGTCATTTGAGTTGGACGGAAGTTTGAGGTTTAAAGGTTTTTTCGTTGTTCTGTTGAGCAGTTACAGTGGTTCGAAAGACGGTTTATGGAGATGAGAGTTGGGGTTTTCTTGCTTCCATGGTTTTTAGATGATACTAGGTGATTCAAGGCAATGATACAAGATGATACTTAGTCTTAGATGGTGAGGTTAGACAGGGTGGTTTGAAGGTGAGGGTTTTCTTTCTGAAGTTTTTCTTTGGTATGAGCGAAGCGTATTAAGGCTCCTAAGACGGTTTGTTCTCTCCGACAGTTCCCGATATTTGGTTCAATAAACTCAGCATAAAAGGAAATTCAATCTAAAGCATTGTCGTGAATCAAAGAAGGCCAAAACATTAAGCAAAAAAGAAAATGAAAAGTGTAAAACAGAATTTACCGACAGCTACCAATGCGACGCAATCCGAGGTAAGACCCTGTGACTTTACTTTCTTCCTTTGGACGCTCCAAAACTCTCTTCCCCTTCTTCTAAATTGTCCTCCTGATGAAATCAACACTATCTGAAAGTTATATCTTCTTAATGCTCGATGATAGGGAGAAGGCGTATTGAAGAAAACCGGTTCAGTGATTTTGTGAAAGGAAAGTAGAGGTCGTGGGAATTTGTTTTTTCTGGGTTAGAATATTACAAGGCCGAGGGAGAGTGGTACTCGTGATGGTGTATGTTTGAGTTTGGTCTGGTGATGAACTGATGAAGGTTGCTGGCTTTGGATATGATGGGTTTTTAAGTGTCTTCAGTGTGAAATGATGAAAAATGAGTAATGAAGGTTGTTTGTGAAGGATTTTCTTTTTGTTTTTTGAAGAACAAATGGTTGCTGTGGCGGAAAGAAATATGATTGTGATTTTTGTTGTTGAAGGTATCAAGAACTGGTGATGATGTGAAGATGAAAAAGGTTGTTGACACAAGATGCAGACTAGATCGTTTTCAGTTTGGAGGTGGCGAAACTTGTGGAGGCAAAGTATTTTAAAAAAGGTGGTTCACAAATGGATGTAATGGTTGGCCAAAATGAAAAAAAACAAGTGATCCCCCCTTCCTATTGCTGAGTTCTCACTCCTTTTATGATGTCCTCCCTCCTCAATCCGTTCGCCTTTTCTTTCAATTCCTTCTGTTACCAATTCGTCCTTCTCCTTTTCTTTCAATTCCTTCTGTTACCAATCCGTCCTTCTCCCAAGATTGACATCACTTATCCCAAGATTGAATAATCATGCTTGAATTGACTCAATAATTATCAATCTTGAATTGAATTCATGAATTGCACCTAGAACCAATTTCTAACACTTTTTGAATCAAATCATGAAGTAAATTGGTCATTCAAATACGTTAGGGCCTTGAAATAATAAAACCAGAAGAATGTGATTTGAAATGTGAATGGCATTGCCCAAAACCCTAACTGCAAATGAAACCATTCCTTGACAAATCTCTCTTTTATTGACACAAACTCATCTTTCTTGATTACAATCCAATGATACCCGTTAGCCTTGTATGGAACTCAACTGAATAACACGTTGCCTGACTTAAACCCAAAAGGTGAGAAACCCTAATTTTCGCCTTGAGTGCATACTGACATAAAGACTTGAGGAGAACCAAAGTCAAGATTCAACGTCTTTCCAGTCAAACCACCGATGAACCCTAAACACCGACACCCTTATGGAAAATTCAGAGAAACTGGTGTCATGCTTTGACAAACCTCTGATAGGAATTTCTCATGACAATTAATTAAAAAAACCAACACCTCAATCCTAAACTCGAGTACAACGAATGAGAGCAACAACCTCTGAACAAAGGGAAACCATCTCAGCAGATACCTCATATCCAAAACATTAATTTAACCACTTTTGAAGCTTCTAAAACCCAACTTTGATTCCTGAGTGAAATAAAGCAAACAAAAGCTGATGAACCGGTTAGTCATGCAAAATGATTGGCCTAAATGATATGCAAAAGATCAAAGAATCTGAGGGTACAATTTGGGGTATGACAGTTGCCCCTATTTAAATATCTTCACCGGATGACATGAGTGATGAAAATCTTCATGAAATCATGGTGGAAGATATTTAAATATAGATAACCGAAAATTTTTCCCTCAGATACAATGGTCATGCTATGCTAAGTACAAGAGAAAAATGCAATGCTGACATGCCAATGAAACCTAACATGATGAAAATGATGAGATGCCAAATGCACATAATGCAGACGACAACACAAGCAAGCAAGGGAAGAAATGACACCATGAGTAACCACTCACTAGGGAAAGACAACAACACCGGGATATCTAAAGCGGTTGAACAGCTGGTTAAAATGTGACTAGATGACACTTTAGAAGGTTAAGATCCTCCCTGGAGGTAGAAACAAAAGATGATCTCTACTGGGAAAAAAAATTTAAAAATAGAGGGTGGACCCACAAGTTAAAACATTATCGGGCGGCAAACTAGAAAAAAATAAAGCAGACTCTTTACTGGGGATAAAACCAGAAAAAAGAAAAATGATCTCCACTGAGGATCAATTTAAATAAAAAGGTTAAAAACCTAAACAACGAAACAAAGAAGAGGGCAAGATATCAGAGACCAAAGACGTCAAGGAATGATCTTCTCACGAGAGATCAGGCAAGAATGGAAGCAAACAAGTTCTCTGGGAATTTCTCAAAATGGAGAGTTCAAACGGGATCCTCGAGAAACGCCAGTAAAGATAAAGAGCTAAACAAACTCCGTGAAGAGGTATCAAAAGTGGGATAAGAGCATCAAAACAAATTAGCTTTGGTGCTCATAACGATTGGATTTTTAAACAATGCCAGTTACCACTGGACTTCAAAGGATAAGGTGACGACCAAATCAACAATACCAATAACGATTGGATTTTAAACAATGCCAGTTACCACTGGACTTTCAAAAGATAGGGTGACGATCAAATCAATGATACCAATAACAATTGGATTTTAAATAATGCCAGTTACCATTGGACTTTCAAAAGATAGGGTGACGACCAAATCAACGATACCAATAACGATTGGATTTTTAAACAATGCCAGTTACCACTGGACTTCAAAAGATAGGGTGACGACCAAATCAATGATACCAATAACGATTGTATTTTAAACAATGCCAATTACCACTGGACTTTCAAAAGATAGGGTGACGACCAAATCAACGATACCAATAACGATTGGATTTTAAACAATGCCAGTTACCACTAGACTTTCAAAAGATAGGGTGACGACCAAATCAACGATACCAATAACGATTGTATTTTTAAACAATGCCAGTTACCACTGGACTTCAAAAGATAGGGTGACGGCCAAATCAACGATACCAATAACGATTGGATTTTAAACAATGCCAGTTACCACTGGACTTTCAAAAGATAGGGTGACGACCAAATCAATGATACCAACAACGATTGGATTTTAAACAATGCCAGTTACCACTAGACTTTCAAAAGATAGGGTGACGACCAAATCAACGATACCAATAACGATTGGATTTTTAAACAATGTCAGTTACCACTGGACTTCAAAAGATAGGGTGACGACCAAATCAACGATACCAATAACGATTGGATTTTAAACAATGTCAGTTACCACTGGACTTTCAAAAGATAGGGTGATGACCAAATCAACGATACCAATAACGATTGGATTTTAAATAATGCCAGTTACCACTGGACTTTCAAAAGATAGCGTGACGACCAAATCAACGATACCAATAACGATTGGATTTTTAAACAATGCCAGTTACCACTGGATTTTCAAAAGATAGGGTGACGACCAAATCAATGATACCAATAACGATTGGATTTTAAACAATGCCAATTACCATTGGACTTTCAAAAGATAGGGTGACGACCAAATTAACGATACCAATAACGATTGTATTTTTAAACAATGCCAGTTACCACTGGACTTTAAAAGAAAGCTGCTAGTCACTACTGGACTTACCGGGGATCTTACCAAAAGATAAGGACTAGTTGCTTTACAAGCCAAAATTTCTCAAACAAAGAGAAATAACAGATAGGAATTCCTCAACTCCTCTAGGAGATGCCAATTAATTTGAGCGTAAAATCTAAAGGGATGTTGTTACCATAACACTACTGGAGAAAGATTTTCTTCAAAGAGGATCTGTAAAAGATTCTTTCTGGGGGTACAGTGCACAATAAATGTACGCCCAACATAGATTTGGAAACCACTTTCCAGGGATCAAAGTTCAATCTAGGAACAAGCTAGAAAGAAACAGTCAAACAAGACTCCAAACATTGAGGATTGAACTCAAATGGGAACTTATCTTATCCAGGTGTGGAAAAGATAACTGAAACAACCATCATCCACGAGGGTTGAACTCTATGGGGAAATTAGAATTGGCGGGCACTCTATGCCTAAGGGCTGACAACTCTAATGGAGAGAAGAGACAAACCCAATCACTTGGGGAATAACCGCCAAAGTGAACCAAACAAAAACACACCAAGAAAGGTAGCAACATGCTCAGATGCTATGCATATGCAAAAATGCTTGTATGCCATGCTTATGCTTATGCTGACAAAACAGACAAGGGGAAGCAAAACCAGAGATGAAATAAACTTCTAGACAAGGATACCTAGCCAACCTCACAGATTGGACCATCGCCAGGGATGGACATGTAGAATTAAATAACTCTATTTCAAGGTTACAACCTTCTTTGGGGAAAAGAGTATTCCACTCAAGATACAACATCATGACTTCACTCGGATTACCATCATGAGCTTGATTTCTCTGTTGGAAAATGAAGATCTATGGAAACTTGCCAAGATCAGGTGAAGTAACAGCTCACTAGGGAGTTGTCAGAAGATTTAACAAGAACAAAGTACTTTTTCACTCTAGCTTACATCACAATCATCACAATGAGCAGCGACCCTTGCCACAAAATAAACTTCAAATTTCTTCTGCCCCAGATTACATGGTCTATTGAGAAGAAAACATCAAGAGGATTTTACAGAAGAATTGACATACAAGATGCTTCAATATCTTCAAACTCTTTGAGAGATTCACAAATCTCGACGTAACCGGCCCAATTTAACGGTACTTTCACCAAAAAGCCCTCAGACTTGTCAGTCAGATTGTGAAAGTAATAAATGGGGAATAGACTTGCCCCCTGTTAGCTGGTGGACTTATGAGAGAGTTGCCCCAAACTAACTAATCCTCGAGAGATTCATCTAATCTCGACTTGACTACTTCTGATTGATTGGTCTTTGAAAGATCTGCCGAATCTCGACCTGACTACCCCTGATTAGCCGAATTTGGAGTAGTTGATTAACAAACCCTCTAAATTGGTTGCCTTAGGCTGGGCTTCCCTTGCAAAGTCAAATTCCATAGTTAGATGCATTTGTTGGGATTCCTTTGATATAGGGTTGCCTTGTAAACAACATTTGTTCTTTAAAATTGGCAATTTCAATGCAACATTTATGCAAACTTTGAAAACAATGTTTATTGGTAAAATAATAAAATGGAGTGATCGAATGATCAAAACAAAGTGAATCATGTCATTTACAGAATGACAGGTGAAGTGATCAACAAAAATCAAATATCAATAGGAGTCAGGTCATCCAACCTTGCTGTAGTATGCTTTCAATACAACCTTGCCTCAATTAGGTCTTTTAAAGGTTGTAACGTGGCTTGGTTCATGGTTCATGAAAAAAAGGATAAAGGCTCAAAGTTTATTTGTTCCCACCCGATCTCCATGATGAACTTCCATCCTACGTTCAGCTAACTCAGGTTATGCACTCAGGCTCTTATAGGCTAAGCCTGAACTGATGATAGTTGTTGATGGTTCAAAAACCTAGGGTAGTCACTACTCCCTTACAACATTTAGTTGTTTTTGTTATTTTTAAGAGATTTTTCAAAGTGAAAGCTTTAAAGGATTTCCTCTTTTTATTATCCCTAACTTTTGCCTGAACTGCTTCTTTTGGATATACAGTCTGCGGGATACCCCAATCTTGCCTAAGTCTCCTTCATAGGTTTTGACTTAGCGGGTTTTTTCTTTTGATTTTTTTTTTGGAAAGAAGGTGACTACCTGGTTTAATGGTTATGGTGAACTACCATTAACTTTTAAACTTGGAAAACATCTTCACACTTGCTTATTGTGTATGAAGGAAAACCTATGTGCATAACCCTCGAATGAAAGGTCACTTGTACACCGCCGAGTTAACTGAGAACTACCCACCCCAGGTTTGAGATTACAGGTTTTTGTAAGGAAAGAAAACTCCTACTTCTAGGCTCGAAAGGGTTAACGAGTGATTATCTTCCTTATTTCTCCAGTGTTTGGGGATTTGAAACAATGCCTTACATCATCGGCAAAGTTTTAATTGAAAGCATACCAACAATAGTTATGGATATAACATTTTCGTCATCCTCCCTAATCTTTGCTTAAACAACAGTTTGATAAAGATAAGTGGATGGAAAAAAGATAAATATTTTTTCTTTTTATGACAATAAAAGAAAATGAGTGAATATGAATGGATTGTCCCAAAAGATGCATAAACATTTCATTGATCTTACCAATTCAACAAACAACAAAGCTTACAAGCATATATGAAATTAAACAACAAGGAAAATACAACTGAAAATACTGAAACAGCCAGCTTCAGAGAATTGACTTTAACAACTTCAATTTCCAGGCCCAAACAGGGGAACACCTCAATCATTGATTACTTGCTCCTTGTGGTATAGAACCTTGAGAGGCCTCATAGGTCCTTTGTCTTTTACTTCAAGAGCTGAGACACTGGCACTTGGTTTACCTTCTTGAGGTTTTAACAGCTCCAACAAGCTTTGCACCTTCAACCCAAAACCTTTGCACTCTTCCACCAGATGCCCCATTGTCCCAGTATGGTACTTACATTCAACTTCTGGGTGATCTTCTTCAAAGATCAGATCTTTGTCATAGACTAGCTCTTGCACAACATATCCTAACGCCAAACAAGTGTCTAGTTCATGTCCTTCAGCCCCTTTGTGAAACTCACAAGTCAAGTTTGCATTATGCCATGGCCCTGGCACAAGATTAAGAGCTCGTGGAATCACCAACGAATTCCGAATTAGTAGAGGATAAAGTTTACTGAGCGGCACAGGAACTGACTTATAGCATGCCTTGTTCCTTTTGACAGGATTCTTCTTATTCATGCTCTGGCTTCGAGAACCTTGAGGGGAAGCAGCCAATGAATGATGAGGTTCTCTTTTGGTAACCACCTGATAAGGATGATGTTTCGGCGCTGGCCCAAATACTGGTTGACTAGCATTTTCCTCAGGTGCGTGTCCTTGATGCAGAGGAGGCACATGAAGTGGCGAAGGATTGTTGATTTGAATGCCTTGAGGCATGAATGAGATCATATCAGAGTCAAGCAGATTCTGAACTTTTCTCCTAAGCACCTTACAATCTTCAGTCGAATACCCCTGTGCCCCAACATGGTAGTCACATCGAACATTGACGTCAAAGCCTGGCGAGTATGGAGGGATCATTGGATCTATCTCCTTTGGCACTATCAATCCACCTTTGATCAATTCTGGCAAGATCTGGTTGTATGACATTGGTAGCGAAGTGAAATGCCTTTTTGGCTTTCTTGGCCTTTGTAGGGCATGCCGACGCGGCTGACGGCGGTCTGACCGTTGATACTGAGGAGGTTCTTGAGCTGGAAGAGTCACCAGAAGTGACGGACTGACAATCTCTCTAGGTGCAATAGGGTGAGAATACCCCCTCATTCCTCATCAAATTCTGCAAAGTCTCCAAAACCCAGTTCATTTGACCTTTGAGGATCCTGATTTCCTCCTTCAAGGCTTCATGTCCTTTCAAAAGCTCGTTCATCGTTGCCATTGGTCCAGAATGCGTGCTAGGTATCCCTCTAAAGACAGGAAGAGGAAGATGAGACTCAAGGCTGAGAAATGCAAATGCAAATGCAAATGTGACGACATGTTCATGCAATGCAAAAAGTTTCATGGAACTCAAAATATTTACAAACATCAAGATATACAAAAAAAAACTCATTTTCATTAATCAACAGTTTGAAATTTCAACATGTCAGTACTTCTTACAAGAGTCTTAAACAAAAAGCTAAATAAAAGCTAACAAAAGTCCTAAAGAGATTCTCCTGACAGCCTCATATTGAGTTTCTTGCTCTCTTCTTCCATCTGGGACTCCTCAAGAATAAGCTTATCCACAATTAGCTTACATGGAGTCGACTGAGGACTAAGTGAAGATAAATCATTTGATGCGTTCCTCTTCTTACAAGAGAGTACTTCTTCATTCTTCGACTGTAGTTGTTTCTCAAGCTCTATGTTTTCTTCAACAACCACAAGATCTTGTGCTTCCAAGCATCCTCTGTTTGTTGTGCCTTACTCAAAGCGATTCCCAAATGTGTAGCCTTAGAAATATCTTTCTCCATGATTAGAAAAGGAGACTCATCAAGAACGGGAAATCCAACCAAATAAGAGTACTCCTCTAGTGTGGGTACTAGCTGGTAATTGGGAAAGCGAAACAATGATAAACTGGATCAAGAACTGGAGAAGCATGAAGAGAAGTCCATTACCCATCTTTATCCTCAACAGTAACAACAGTTTCCCATAGCTATTTTTGAATCCCTCTAGATTTGTCACCAAGGTACTCAACCTCTTTAGGTCATCCAAGTTAAGACTCTTGTAAGTGTACTTCAAAGTTTCTTTTTTTTATTGTTCATAACAACCTGATGTTTACAAACAAAAGTCTAAGTTCCATGAAACTTTATGATATGATGCTCATGAATGCAAGAATGCACAAACACAAGCAAGAAAAGATTCACATATTCACATGTAAACAGATAAACAGACAAAGGCTTAGGTTTGGAGAACACGAGCGCGGAGCCATGGTCTACCCATCCCAAAAGGTATGTACTAAGGGTTCTCAAATATGCAGAACAAGGTTCTAAGAAGTTCCCAGAGTCAACAACCCATCTTTCGGATATTATCAATTTCCCAAATTACTCAGTAGTCGATAATATTCTCAAGAGAGTCTCGTCCGAGTGCAGTATCGCGTATCAACTACTTTGGGACTACTCCCTAATAGTCATCGCATTACGTCCTAACAAGGCCAAGGTGGGGTAAAGATGTAATCTAAAGGTCCACAGTGTCACGGGCTCCAAATTTGAAAGTAGCATTGTTTTCACGAGTACTCGTTCAACAACACTAAACTCTCAAGAGGGCCTCCACTGAGCAGTGGTTTCTCAAGTCAGCTTAGTCGGGAATAAACTCCCTATAAGCCTTCTTGAATATACCACCATCCTATCATAAGTGCACTCAAGTCCGAGTATAGGACTTCCTCACCACTCAAGGTAACAACCCTGTAAACAGAAAACCCAAGCACAACAGGCACAAATACAGATATTTACAAATATACAGATATACAAGCAAGCAAATATATAAAATAACACAAACACAAACAAGGTGGGCTTAACCCTCTTAGGGGAGGTTATCCCTAGTGAAGTCGTCATTTCTGTTGCAGTGAGAATTGGATATCAAGCTATTAAATTAACTTGAATCACAAGTCATGAAGTTCACCATCGAGCTTTGATTTATCCAAAGGAAAGGGTAAAGATCGAAGAAAACCCTAATTGCGCTACGTAACAACGAAGCTAGAGATCTAAGGTTCGGGGGTTGGTTATACCTAGGAAAGGTGTTAGCATCCTAAGTATCTGTAGTACTCTACAGGAACCCCTTGTTAGTATCTGTGTTATGCTAAAGTTGCTTGCTAAAGGAGGTGTGCTAAGGTAAAGACCTAGGGGTATATATATTAAGTATGCTCGCCAAGACGTCGCATCTCGTGCCTACGTATCCTGACTAGGATGGAATCAGAGCAACCGTAGTTCTCCTAACTAGGGATGAGGAACTCTTGATAATGATCAAGGTTCCAAAGGGGAGTAAGTACCCATAACCATGGTACTTACATGGAGTTAACGAACTCCCTAAGTCTAAGTTGAAAACTAACTAAAGATTGACTTTAACGAAGGTCAAACAAAAAAGGAAAGTGAGTAATCATAGCGATGATGCTCATGTAGAGTTTACAAACTCTAAACCTAATTCTAAATTGCAAGGTAAAATGGCTCTAACGAGGCCAAGAGGGGGACATAAAAGCTACTGAACTATCCTAAGAGTATGACTTACAAGTCAACAAGAAACCCTTCCTTTGGAACGTAGGGATACAGGCAACAACAAAGAGCAAAAGATGAACCTCCAGTATCAAATAAGTGGAAAGAAATATACAACAAATACTCAAACGAATCAAATACTCGAAAGATGCAACATCGCAATCGGAATTTAAACGTAACTAAACACAACAAGAATTGGATCAATGGAAATATCAAAATAATAAAATAAAATAAAATTAAACCCAATTAATTAAGCTAAATTGCTAATTAAACCTAAAACCTAAAAGTCTAATTAAACTACATTAAACTAAAAAGAAATAATTACAAAGCTAAACAACTAACTAACTAAACCAATTGATTAATAAAAATTAATTAAAACTACTTAATCTAAACCAATTAACTAAATCCTAATGGGGTGTGAAAAAGATTAAAGTTAAATGATCAAATGGGCCCAAAAGGGGGTGTCCAATCCCAGATTTTGCCCTCTCATTAGATTAAACCTAAAGGAAACAGAAAGAAACGACTGGTAAAGTGAAACACATACATTAACAAGCAACGATCACAAATGGCGAGAAAATAAACCATTCTCACTTAAAACGTCTCGCTCATCCTCCCTCAACCCTCTATCATGCTTCACCGATTGAATCTCTCATCCCTTTCTCGTGGCTCTCTCTCTCAATACCTCCGTTCTCGGTTTGGATTTGAAGATGATCTAAATTGTGTATGGAAAAGGGCTTGTGTATTGAAAGATGCTCTATTCTTCCTTTGCGTGACTCGCCCTCTCTTCCGTCTCGCATCCTTGCCCCAGCTCACGGAAGTTTGATGATTTCAGTTCAAAAATCCCTTCAAATTCCCTTTCTGATTTTGGGTTTAAATCAGGTTTCGTTAACTTGTGAAGGTTGAATGAATGGTAACAGGGTTCTAAGTGGTTATATGGAAGGGCAACGCGGCGGAGAATGGCTCGTTCTCGGTGAAAGGGATGTCGCTGAAGATTGTTTGTTTTCTAGTCAGTTGAGTTGGACGAAAGTTTGAGGTTTAAGGGTTTTTTCGCTGTTCTGTTGAGCAGTTACAGTGGTTCGAAAGACGGTTTATGGAGATGAGAGTTGGGGTTTTCTTGCTTCCATGGTTTTTAGATGATACCAGGTGATTCAAGGCAATGATACAAGATGATACATAGTCTTAGATGGTGAGGTTAGACAGGGTGGTTTGAAGGTGAGGGTTTTCTTTCTGATGTTTTTTTTTGGTATGAGCGAAGCGTATTAAGGCTCCTAAGACGATTTGTTCTCTCCGACAGTTCCCGATATTTGGTTCAATAAACTCAGCATAAAAGGAAATTCAATCTAAAGCATTGTCGTGAATCAAAGAAGGCCAAAACATTAAGCAAAAAATAAAATGAAAAGTGTAAAACAGAATTTACCCACAGCTACCGATGCGACGCAATCCGAGGTAAGACCCTGTGACTTTACTTTCTTCCTTTGGCCGCTCCGAAACTCTATTCCCCTTCTTCTAAATTGTCCTCCTGATGAAATCAACACTATCTGAAAGTTATATCTTCTTAATGCTCGATGATAGGGATAAGGCGTATTGAAGAAAACCGGTTCAATGATTTTGTGAAAGGAAAGTAGAGGTCGTGGGAATTTGTTTTTTCTGGGTTAGAAGATTACAAGGCCGGGGGAGAGTGATATTCGTAATGGTGTATGTTAGAGTTTGGTCTGGTGATGAACTGATGAAGGTTGATGGCTTTGGATATGATGGGTTTTTAAGTGTCTTCATTGTGAAATGATGAAAAATGAGTAATGAAGGTTGTTTGTGAAGGATTTTCTTTTTGTTTTTTGAAGAACAAATGGTTGCTGTGGCGGAAAGAAATATGATGGTGGTTTTTGTTGTTGAAGGTATCAAGAACTGGTGATGATGTGAAGATGAAAAGGGTTGTTGACACAAGATGCAGACCAGATCGTTTTTGTTGCACCCCAAAATTTGCTCAACATTTCTTTACCTAGCTTGTGTTTCATTTCATTCATGTTAGCATTATCATTTGCATCCCATTAACATGTATGCAGGAGATCAAGAGGTATGATTACCAATCAAGAGCTATACAAGACTTTGAAGCTAGCTAAGAAGGTTATTCAAGTGTTCAAGGGTTGATATCCTTGTCAGAGAAGTTAAAAGATCCTCAGAGAGAGTGATTGAAACCAAGAGGGTGTGTCTCCTAACTTGAGAGTTGTGGGAAGCTATCATATGATTCTGAGGCCATGAAAATGGACTTGAGGTCTTGAGAGAGCTCATGAGAAGTGTTGAAGATCACTTTGATGCCTAGACAGGTCATTGTGCAAGAATAAGAAGCCTCAGCCATGAGTGGTGCAGCTAGGGTTTGACTAGGTCAACCCTAAGTCAACTGATGATTTGAAGAAGGTTGAGACCTAATCCAAGTGCTATGTGATCATGGGTTGATACATTGAGATGCTATAAGTATGATTCCAAGGTCAACTCATCATGATTGAAGAGTTTAAGAAGTTTCAAGCTAGGGTTTCTAAGGCTTGACAGTGTAAAATCTCCTAGTTTGACCCCTATCTTCAAGGCAGTTTAGCTCAAGATGTGATTATCATCTCATCTTTCCCCCAACATGAATGTTGTATAGCATGATCTTAGTTTTAATTTGAGTGCTATAAGTCCTTGATGGGATTTGTAGAACCCAAGTTATGGCTTTGACAAGTTACAGGTCATCTGAGGTATGTGAATTTGGAGCTTGAAAGTTGTCCAACTTGCATGAAACGTTTGCCCTAGAAGGATGATTCCTATGAACTTTTGGTCAACATGAATGTTGTTCCTTATCTTCTTAGCTTTCTATAGAGTACTAGAAGTCCTTGATAGGATTTCTAGAACTCAAGTTATGGCTTTGACAAGTCAAGGGTGTTTTGGTCATTTGGAGATTATAGGTCATTTCAATCATAAGGCCATAACTCCTATTTGCAAGCTTCATATGGGAAAATGTTCAACATCAAACTTGTTCAAAATGATTTTTAAAGTTTAGCCAAGAGGTCATGAGAGCTTGGAATAGCTTGCTTCACAAAATCACAAAAATGACCTAAAATAAGGGTGAATTTCAAATGAACCAAAGATGGAAATTGGGATTCTTGGTCTACATGTCCAAACCAAGGCATGTAATATGTCATTTTGATTCTAAAACATATTTTAAGAACATTGGTATTGCCACAATTTTGAATTGAGGTTTAGTTTGAGGACTTGCTTTGAAAAGTGGTTACTTACGTCATAAGTAACAATTGCCAAACCAAAATTCAAGGCATAACCAAGGCTTATTTCAATCCAAACACATCCAAAATACCATTAGGAGAGAAATTGGAAGAGAATGAGGGTGAATACAAGATGCCAACATGAGCTGTTATGAACACATCATGAGATTAAACTTTCCATGACATGAGATATTGAATTTCTCATTAGAAGGATCTAGAGCTTTCTAGATCATCCATACATGATCTATATATGATGTAGAAGGGGTTCAGATTGAAGGTTGGTGATAATTGAAAGAGAGAATAGAGATTGAGATTGAAAATTTCTTGCTTGCAACTGAATTCGGTTACACTATTTTCTTCACTTTCCATCCATTTTCTTGAGTGCAATCACTTCCATGGATGCTAGTAATTGATTCTAGATCATAATCAAGGCAAATTCGTGGCTGAATAGAGTTCTTGCTCTCAGATTTTTTCATCTGCAACTCAGAATTGGTTCCAAGAATCCAGAGCATTTCCATCCATTTCATTGCATACAGAAGTTTGGTTAGATGCTAGGGAAGGATTCTGCAAGCTCTTGAAGGTTGATTTGAAGAATCAACCCCTCTATTTGCTCAATTTTACCAGGTATGCAGTTCTTGTTCTATGGCTTCCATTAGGTAGAGTTAAGAGGAATTATTGTGTTAGATGCATAGTAGAATGATGTAGGAAGGTTTTTGGATCATCAATTTGAGAGTTAGTGACCAATTAGGGTTGTTACCATTCTCGGTTGAGATGGTGTTCTTGCGAATCTTGAAGTTTTAGAATGAATTAAGGGCATGAATGGATTCCTGAGGAGATTTGGGACAAGATTCATCAAGGAATCGTGGCCAATGGTGGACTCTATAGAAAGTTAGGGTTGTGGAATGTTGACCGGAGAATGTCACCGGCGGTGACTATGGCGCGCAGGTGACCCGAGTTCAGAGATTCAAATTGGGGAAGATGATCCCAGAGCCATTAGATCTTGGGTTGACTAGGACTGAAGACCCCATCCAACGGCCACGCGTGCAGGAAATTTGTGAATGATTTCTGAACTAAAATGAAACGCAGCGTTTCATTAATCTGATGGTTTTGGGCTTAAGTCATAGATGCTATCAGCACCCCCTTTTTGGGCCCAACCCTGAATTGAACTGATTTGCTATGCTACTCACACCGCGCGTTTGTTTATTTTATTTTGATTTTCGTTTTATTTTTCATTTTATTGATGGTTAGTGATTAATTCATAAAAAATGGAAAAATAACTCAATTAATCCCATTCTTTTTGCTATGGATTCATGATTGAATCTAGTATTTTTTAGATAAAAAATATTAATATTCCATGCATTTTCTGATTTTATGTGCATTTTTACATTTTAATTGATATTAAAATAATCATGTTTGATGCTTGATTTTGTTAAATTTGGTTTGATCATGTGATGATGATTTTGGCCTTGATTTTTTGTGTGTAGCTAGCATAGATATGCATGCTCCCCATAGATGTTTCTCACATTTTTGTGATGAATGTAAGTGGTAGTTCTAGGTTGAAACTTTAGAAGCTCCATTTTTAGGGTTTATGGTTGATACCTTATAGTTTAGGATTTATTTCTAGGACTTGGTGGATGATTCCACCTCTGATTTTTGTAGGGTAGATTTATGATCGAATTAGGGTCCCTTAGGAATTTTTGTAGGACTTTACAATGGAGTTTACTATTTTTGTTAGATTTTAGTTTAGATGCTAACTTTAGATGATTCTAATGCACTAATTCAACTAGATTGACTTCTTTAGTTCCCTTAGATTAGGGTTTTGTTTCTCTTGCTCTTGGATGATGATGAAGATAATATTGGGCTACCATGGATTGAGTTGAAGAAGCTTGGATGTGAGGATCTTCCCTTCTTTTGGTGTAGTATTGATTAGGTGTTAAGATTAGGGTCTGTAGGCAGAGCTTCTAGATAGATTCTCTTCCTTCACAAACATGGAAGGTGTTGATCACTTCAATTCCTCCCTATGATGTAAGGTCCCCTTGTAAAGGCCTCATCCCTCCTTTGGTAGGATGTGTGGCTCTTTGCAAGTTGGTAGAACCTTTGAGGGTCCCTTTCTCTGATGATAAGATGCTCAGTGGTGACCTTTGGTCTTCACTCTGCTGTCAATCATCCAAACTCTGCTCTTGATGGATGAATCTTTCTCCCTTGTTAGAGGATGGAGTTCCTTGCTTGAAGAGATTGAAGGATGGAGTTGATACTTCTTTGTGTTTAAGGACTACTCTTAGGAGCTGAAGCTTGTAGATGAAGAAGGACAAATTGATACTGGTAAAGAGGAGAGAGCTGAAGCTTGAAGAACAAGTTGACACTTGTGAAGAAGATCGAATTGAAATTGAGTGAAAAGGCTGAGGCTTGAAGTTGGAGAACAGGTTGATAGTTGTGTAGGATGCATTGAGAGCCTGAAGGAGCCAAGTTGATACTTGGTATTAGGAGTGAAGCCTGAAGGTGGAATTGACTGGAGAGCTGAAGCTTGAAGTTGAAGTAGAGAGAATAAGTTGATACTTATGCTTGATGTATTGAAAGCTTGGAAAAGCAAGTTGATACTTGCTATTGAAGGTGATAGCCCTGAAGAGTGGTTGAAGTCTGAAGACTGGAATGCTATTAGAGGAGCTTTGTTGTGAAGCTGTGGAAGCTGTTGATCTGCTTTCTTTCCTGTCTGTTTTCTTTCTGTGCAACTGTACTGATGTGACTTGTTTGATTTGCTTGATGCATTAGAATAAGTTCATATCTAGATTGATTTGAGCTAGGAGCATGATTGCACTAGAGGTTGAGTTGCTCCCTCTGCTTGTATTTTTACTGTATGGCTTTGCTTGCGGGTATTCGGTAGAGCCCAACTCCCTTGCCTATGTGGTTTATTGTGTTTGCTTGATAGCATTTTGTAATTCTCTCTTCTGTATGATTGCAGTTATTCATATCTGGCTTGAGGTTGAGATGAGCCTGTGGAGGCTGATGCCCCCCACACATTTCCTCCCTCACTTGCATTGCATGCATTTTACAGTTGTTTACTATTTACTGTTTAAGCTGATGCTTATCTGTTTCTGTTTACCCTTGCATGATCCCCTAGGAATCTCACTTCCTTTGATAAGGAAGTGATGATAGAACTTTAGGTCGAAACCTATGCATGATAACTTCTAGGAGTTCCCTATTTCAAACCTCAACTATAGGATGAATCCTTGGCATAACAACATTAGGACTTGGTAGTCTCCCTCTTAGTTGAACCTGTTCATTCTCTCTCCTCATCTCAAAACAAATTAAAATATAGTAATAAAGGTTAACTGATGTCGTACGTTACGAGCCTTAAGCTATCTGAGAATGGATTGTTGGAGAGTTTCTTTTCAACAGTCTGGATGTTTAGTACGGCACCCTTTGGGTGACATACGACGCATTCACTCTCAGGTCATAGTCTCTAGTGCGATATTGGTTGCAAACATCCAGAAAAAACACTTCTTCCGTAAAAGACAGAAAACAAACTTCAAACCTTTTTGCCCCGTGGGCCCATAACTCAAAGGAATCTTTTCTGAAGAAAAGAGTGTCGTTAACTCCTAGTTCTACCGCAAACGGTAACGCCTAAGTCTCCAAGGGTCGAGCTGCGTACACCAAACTACTGGAACTGTTTGTTAACCCTACTCGATAAAACAGATGAATCTGAATTCCCACAAGCCATATTATCCCGAACTACGTAAGCTCTGATCTCTCATATATGTTGAGAGTACGTAGGCATAATACTGATGTATTGGCGAGCCACCTTCCCTGTAACCCGTAGTTAGTCGAACTACGTTGACTCTGATTTCTCGGTCTCTGATGAGAATACGTAGGCATAAAGTGCGACGCTTTGCCGAGTCATTTCTTTTCTTTTTCGAGCCAGCCTTGATAGGTAGATAGATAAAACCAACCCATCAGATAAACACAACAAGCGTGGATCCCATCGAGTACGATGGACGTGAGGGGTGCTAATACCTTCCCCTTGCGTAACCGACTCCCGAACCCAGACAATGGTTGCGATGACCTTGTCTTATACCTTTTCGTCAGGTTTTTCCGATCGTTTCCTTTCCCGTTCTGAGGGATAAATAACGAAAGGTGGCAACTCTTCTGTTTTGCCGGCACCTTATTTTCGCCGAAGCGACAGCTGGCGACTCTGCTGGGGACTTGATAGTTTCCTGGGATCCAACGTCCCTTATGCGAGTCAGTTTGGGGATCCAACGTCCCCTGCGAGAGTCAGTCCTAACGCTTGTATGATTACTTGTTGGGTTGTGTTTATTTATCGCATTTTATTTCCCGCATCTTTGTTTGCAGTATGATATGATTATCTGTGCTGTTGTGGGAGGGGCATTCTGATGAGTGAGAAGCCAGACCCAGGCTTGAGTGTACCTAGCATTAGTTGTGGAAATTAGTGGGCGCGTGCTTGCTTTGCAGGCACTAGTGTCTCATGAAATCCACGCTCAGACGAGGTTCTCCCGGTTGACTTCTTTTTCAACCCTTTGGGTTGAGGGGGTTGTTGGTTTGGAGGATTGTCGACTCTGGGGACCAATCATTTGAAATTCAGCTGAGTGAGGTCGCTTCAGGAGCTGGTGATGCCACACCTTCTGGGTATCGTATCACCCCTCTTGAATGTCTGTGACGCTGATGACCGTATAGGATGCCTAACTTGTGTCAGTATAGGTCCATACCTGTGAGTAGGGTTGGGTTTGTTGCAGGAGACCTTAACCTTCAGACTACCGTGTTTTCTTGATAGTGAATCAGTTTTGTTGGTATCAGAGGTTCTCATCATCAGATGTATGTTTGTTCTTGACAGAGCAGATTTATGGTCCTGTATCAGAGGTCTTTATTGTCAGATGTATGTTTGTTCTTGACAGAGCAGATTTATGGTCCGATATCTGGGTTTTCTTCTCATCAGATATATGGTTGTTCTTGACAGAGAAGTATTGTGGTTTTGTTGATACAGAACCCTCATATCTTCAACCAGCACAGTTGTCTTGATCTCCTGCTGCATGATTGCATTTTACATTGCTCTGCATAAGCATTTGCACTTCATTAACGTGTGTCTATGTTGCAGGTACCGTTTCCCCCGATTCAGGTTTTCTCGCCTTCTATTGTGCTACTATGGGTTCTCTGAGGAAGACTGTGGCTTACAAACTCCCCACTCCTGATGTTGTTCAGCTGAGTGGTTTGATTGCTTTGGCAGATGATTCTGTGAGAGATGAATTCAGAAAGTCTTACGGTAAACTGCTCAGTTTGGTTCGTAAACCCTCTGTGTTTGAGTTGAATGGGTTGCACGCGCTGCTGCAGTTCTACGATCCTCCATTGAGATGCTTTACTTTCCAGGACTTTGTTCTCGCACCCACATTAGAGGAGTATGTTGATCTGTTAGGTGTGCCTATCAAGAGTCAGGTGCCTTTTGTTCATATGGATGTTGAGCCTAATCTGGCTAGTCTAGCCCCTTCACTTCATCTGGATGCCTCCGAGTTGATCTTGTCTAGTTGGAACAAGGTTCTCGGCTTCTCCTTGCAGTTCTTAGTGGGAAAAGATCAGCAGTGCGCCAAAGACGGATGTTGGGTCATGTTCAACGTCATCCTCGCTCTGTGCGTATACGGCATCATTTTGTTCCTCAATATGCCCGACTTTGTAGACTTCAACGCCTTTCACATTTTTGCATCAGGGAATCCAGTCCCTACCTTGATAGGAGATGTCTATCATTCCGTCCACTACAAAAACGAGAACATAAGGGGCAAGAATGTCTCGTGCTATGTGCCCCTACTTTATAGATGGCTTGATAGTCATCTACCAAAGAAGGGTCCCTTTGCTTCGTCTGCAGCCACAGTTGAATAGTCCGAGCGTTTGATGAGTTTGTCAGCGGAGGATATCGTCTGGTTTGATAGAGATAGGTTGGGCACCGAGATCATCTTCAGCTGCAGCGGGTTTCCGAATGTGCCTTTGATAGGCAGGAAGGGCTGTATCAATTATAACCCGTCTCTGTTGGTCCAACAGTTTTCTTATGCTTTGAGAGCTCCGACGAAGGATGAAGAGGTGCAGGAATCTTTGTACCTCACTGTTCTTCTAGAGGGGGATAAGTTATCTAAGCTTCAGCACGCTTGGAATGGTATCAGTAAGCAAGGAAAGCCGACGCTGGGAAAAAGTAATAGCCAGGCCTATGCTCTATATGTGACCTGGATCAGAACCAGAGCAGATGCTATAGGGATGTCGTTTCCTCCTGCCAAGCCAAAAAGCCCTCCAGTGATTGAAGAGCCTACCACCGTGCCTATTCAGCAGTACAATCAGTTGTTAGCTGAGAGAGGCGAGCTGAAGAAGGAAAATGAAGAATTGGAGAAAGAATTGGCTCAGCTCAGAAGCGAGAAAAGCGAAGCCGTTCATTCCTTCAAGAAGCAGACAGAGCTGGTGAACCAGTTAGGGACGGATTTGACTAAGCAGATAGCTGAGCGCGAGCGCATGGGTCGAGACTTCAAAGCTGTCAATGATGTACTGGCCACTAAGAAGCAGCACTTGGATGAAGCGTACCGGAGAATATCCAAGTTTAATCAGCATTGGAAGGCCACCCTAGCCAACAGCAAAGAACGGGAGGATAAGCTGAAGCAGCAGATTTCCAAGCTGAAAGCCCAGGTGAAGGCTAGTGAGAAGAGGTTTGATGAAGAAACCGCTCGCAGATATGCCGCTGAAGGCCTGCTCAACAAGGATCTTGCTAACCTGAAGGAGCGCAAGTTGATGTTTGAATCCAAGAAGCAGAAGTTAGAAGATTATTTCGGTGAAGGAGCATGGGAAGATTCGGTTGAAGGTCTTCAATACACCATTATGCAAAGGGAGTTACTCGTCGAAGGGTTGCTCACTCGGCCTGATCATCCAGAAATGAAGAGATTGTTAGAAGAGTTCCGAGCTCGTGGCCGTACTTGACTATTTGTAATCCTTTTGTGTTGATCATTGTTGTATGCTGACCATCACCAGACTTGTTGGCTGAGGTCATGCTATTAATTCTGCTTGTACTCGGTGACGTTGTGTACCGCCTTGATGGGCTTTCTTTATATATATGAGATGTTATTTCCATGACTGGACTCGGACTTCTTATTATCAGCACTGGCACTCAGGCACTAGGATCGGGGAAAATCTCCCCAACACACAGACACACGTTTGCATTTGCATAACGAGCACTTTGTTGTTTTTTCTAACCCTTTTGTGTATACAGGTTGTTTCAGGTTGTTCCAGGATTGATCAGAGATATATCCACTGCTATTCGACCAGAGCAAATCAAGCCAGAGTTATGGAGCAAATGAAAACTGACGTTCAAGAACTCCGAGAAAGGATGGACCACTTCATGGAGCTCATGCAAGCGGTCGCCAACGGCCAGGATCAGCTCAGAACCTTGGTTCAGCCTCTGATTTCAAGGGTCGACAGCAATGGTGTACTCCATGGTGGGACTGTGCCAACCCCTCCACCTGTTGAAACTCCTCAGAATGGCGTCCCCGTGACCGGGGGGAATGGCAGTGCAAACGGAAATGTGATAGCTAACATGGGACTCAACAGTAATACGACTGGCGTCGGTAATGGAAATTTTGAAGCTAACGTCAATGTTGGACTGGGCAACGGCAATGCGGGTGTTGGAAATCTGTTTGGGCCTCAGCCGTGGTTAGAAGACCGTCAAGACGATGTGTTCTCGCAGAGAGGTGCTGAAGGGGAGCTGACTGCTGAAGCACAGCTGAGGTTTAAGGCACTAGAGGACAAGATGAGGAATTTCGAGAACCAGAACACCATGGGTGTTGATATGTCCAAGTCGGGACTGATTTCTGATTTCAAGGTGCCTCCCAAGTTCAAGGTACCTGACTTTGAAAAGTACAAGGGCACCACTTGCCCCCGCGTCCATTTGAGATCATATTACAGAAAAATGTCCACTCACTCTGAGGACGAGAAGTTGTTGATGCACTTCTTTCAAGACAGTCTATCTGGGCCCTCCCTAGAATGGTACATGAGTCTGGAACCTACCAGTGTGCGCACGTGGAAGGAACTTGCTGAAGCATTCGTGCACCACTACCAATATAACAGTGACTTGGCTCCGAACCGAGTCCAACTGCAGAATCTGTCACAGAGGAACAACGAAGGGTTCAAGGAATATGCCCAGCGGTGGCGTGAATTGGCAGCTAGAGTTCAGCTGCCAATGGTTGAACACGAGCTTGCAGCAGCCTCCACAAGCTCATCTCAACCTCAAGCCAGATATGAATAACTGCAATCATACAGAAGAAATGACATGTTATCAAGCAAATACAAACCACATAGGCAAGGGAGCTGGGCTCTACCAAATACCCGCAAGCAAAGCCATACAGTAAAATTACAAGCAGATGGAGCAACTCAACCTCTAGTGCAATCATGCTCCTAGATCAAATCATTCTAGATATGGACTTATTCTAATGCATCAAGCAAGTCAAACAAGGCACAGCAATACAGCAAAGAAAACAGACAGGAAAGAAAACAGATCAACCCCTCTTTCCCTTTCAAGCTTCAGCTCTTCTAACAGCAATCCAGTCTTCAGACTTCAACCACCCTTCAAGGCTACCATATTCCATGACAAGTATCAACTTGCTTCTCCAGGTTTCAACCCATCAAACATAAGTATCCACTTATTCTCTCTTCTCCAAGCCTCAGCTCTTCAGTCAATTCCACCTTCAGGCTTCACTCTTAATTACAAGTATCAACTTGATTCCTTCAGGCTCTCAATGCATCAATGTAAGTGTCAACTTATCCTTTATTCCTCAAGCCTCAGCTCTTCACTCAATCTCAATTGAATCCTCTTCATAAGTATCAACTTAGTCTTCAAGCTTCAGCTCTCTTTGCTTTACCAGTATCAACTTGGTCTTCTTCCCCTACAAGCTTCAGCTTCTCAGAGTAATCTTCAATCACATGAAAGTGTCAACTTCATCCTCCAATTCCTTTTCAAGCCTCAGCTCTTCATTCAATCTCCATTGGGTCTTCAAGTATCAACTTGTTCTTCTTGCTCTTCAAGCTTCAGTTGCAATGGCAATGCTCAAGGAATCATCCTCTTCCACACTCCTTAGTGAAGTCCTCATCTTCAGACTCAAGCCCAACATCCTTCAAGATACTCAAACCAGAAGACCATTGATTTAACAGAATGAGGGGAAATGATAAACAGCTTACTGACAACCAAAGGAAACCTGTAAGGGTTCATCATTATGAGAGACTGGTTCCCTCAAAGTTCTACTTCCCAGATAAAGCCACCCATCCCTCCAAAGGAGGGATGTGAATATCTTAGAAGGACTTTTAGTCATTGGGAGGAATGGAAGCACAAGATGCTTTCCATGTTTGTGAAAGAAGTCATTCTAGTTCTAAGGCTCTCCATATGCCTCCTATCTCCTAAATCTTCATCAGAGACCTTCAGGTACAAGCAATTCCAAGCTCCCAGCAACTTCAAGCAACTTCAAGCATCCTCACCTTGCCTTCAACTTGTCTTCAATGTCAACCAAAGGCAAACAAAGCAAAACCCTAATCTAAGGGGACTAAAGAAGTTAGTCTAGTTGAGTTAGTGCCCTAGAATCATCTAAAACTAGCACCTAAACTAAAATCAATCAAAAATAGGAAACTACCCCATAAATCTCTACAAAAATTCCTAAGGGATCCTAATTCAATTAAGAATGCCTCATACAAAAACCAGGGACTAAATCATCTATTAAGCCCTAAAATTAAATCCTAAATCCAAAGGTATCAACCATAAACCCTAAAAAGGGAGCACCTAAATATCAATCTAGAAAGAACACACATTTTCATCACAAAAATGTGAGAAAAACACTATGGGAGCATACATGTCTAACCTAATCACACACAAAAAATTAGGATCAAAATCATCACCACATGATCACACAAAATTCCACAAAATTAAGCATCAAACTCAACCATTTTAATATCAATTAAAATATAAAATTCCCATAAAATCCGAAAATGAATGAAATGAAAATATTTTTTCTCTAAAAAATATTAGATTCAATCATGAATACAATGCAAAAAGAATGGGATTAATTGGATTAATTTTCAATTTTATATGATTTTTTAAGAACCATGAATAAAAATGAAAAAATAATGAAACTCAAATAAAATAATCACACGCGCGGTGCAAATAGCAATGACAATCAGTTCATAACATGAATTGGGCTCACTGGGGGGTGTGGATAACAGTTTGAACTTAAGCCCAAAACCAACTAGTAAGTGAAACGCATCGTTTCACTTACTCAGACTCCTTCATGAATTCCCATTAATCCTGGCCGTTGGATCACTCTTCTAGTCAAAGTCCTCACCACATCCAATGGTGTTAGCATCATCTTCTTCGTTTGAACCAAAAATGGAGGGAGAACGCCATTGAAACAGAGCTCAAACATCAACCTTCTCCTCACTCGGGCTCCCTCAAATCTCCATCAAAATCCATGATCTAAAGCACTAAATCATTCTAAATCTCCCCCTGAGTCTAACCATAGCCTCAGAATTCATTGAATCAACCTCTAACCTAAAACACGATCAAGAATCAAAATTATGCTCAGACCTCAATTGTCACCATTCTTCAAATTGAAAGGTTTAAAATGTTCACCACATTACACTGATCAGTTCTTGCTATAATACTCATATTATCTCTCAATATCCATCATGTTCTTGATCCAAACAGAAATTGTGTCACCTCATTGATCATCATAAAATCTTCTCTAAGTTTCCAGAAACGATCTCCTAACCACATACTATCAATCTAACCTATCAAATTAACCTAATTCTTCTTAAATTAAGGTGAGGGATGAAAGTTTCAAACCTGTGAATTCTTGAGTAACAGATGTAGCAATTCTTCACTTCAACCCTTCTACAGCTCCAAAATCATTCAATGTACCAAGTTCTTGCTTCTGTATGCAAGAGAATTGATGGAAACCGCCTGGAACTCCAAATTCGATGATGACTTGCAGGTGCTGAAATTCAATTGCTCATACACGATTCAGCCATGGATTTGTTATGGAATTGATCTGGAATCATTCAGTATCCTCCATAGAAGTTGTTGAAATCAAAAGAAAGGAAGAAGATGGTGTGGAATGCAGAATTCGATTTCAATTTGCAATGAACAAAGTGAAGTTGCAAACTCTCTCCTCTCAATCAATTCTCACCAACCTTGCACTTGAACCCCTTCTGATCAATATATAGGACATGTTGGACCTCTCTAGAACCTTCTGGAATCATCCAAGGAGATGTTGAATTTCTCATGTCATCCAAAATCTCATCTCATGCCATACTCACCCCAATTCTGCTTCCCTTGTTGCAGCAGCTTGTTATGATCCTAAAATCTCCCCAAGTGAGATATTAGAGGTGTTACAAGGCCTTGGCAGCTTGTGTATTGATCTCTCATATGTTTTGCAAATGTTACTTAATATGCAAGCAACTACCTCTCAAAGCAAGTCCACAAATTAGACCTCAAATCAAAATTGTGGCTAAACCAATGTTCTTAAAATGTTTTCTAGAGTCAAAATGATATATTACATGCCATGGTTTGGATGTGTAGATTGAAAATATCAATTTCCAACTTTGATTCATTTAACTTATACCCTTATTTTAGGTCATTTTTGCAACTTTGAGCTACAAGCATTTCCAACATCTCATGACCTCCTTATTAACCTTAAAACATCATTTTGAACAAGTTTTATGTTGAACATTTTTCCATTTGAAGCTTGGAAATAGGAGTTATGGCCTTATGCTTGAAATGACCTGTAATCTCCAAATGACCAAAATGCCCTTGACTTGTCAAAGCCATAACTTGAGTTCTACAAATCCTATCAAGGACTTCTAGTACTCTATAGAAATATAAGAGGATAAGGAACAACATTCATGTTTACCAAAAGTTCATAGGAATCATCCTTCTTGGGCAAAGGTTTGATGCAAGTTGGGTAACTTTCAAGCCCCCAAATCCACATACCTCAGATGACCTGTAACTTGTCAAAGTCATAACTTGAGTTCTACAAATCCTATCAAGGACTTATAGCACTAAAATTAAAGCTAAGATCAAGCTATACAACATTCATTTTGGGGGTAAGATGAGATGACAATCACATCTTGAGCTAAACTACCTTGAAGATATGGGTCAAACTAGGGGATTTTACACTGTCAAGCCTTAGAAACCCTAGCTTAAAACTTCTCAAACCCTTCAATCATGATGAGTTAAGCTTGGAATCATCCTCATATCATCTCAATGCATCAATCCATGATCACATGGCTCTTGAATTAGGTCTCAACCTTCTCCAAATCATCAGTTGACCTAGGGTTGACCCAGTCAAACCCTAACTGCAGCACTCATGGTTGGGTCTTCTTAATCTTGCACAATGACCTATCTAGGCCTCATGATGGCTTTCAAGACATCTCATGAGCTCTCTCAAGGCTTCAAGTCCACATTCCTGGCTTCAGAATCATTTGAGGAGCTTCCACAACTCTTAAGTTAGGAGGCACACACTCTTGGTCTCAACCACTCTCTCTGAGGATTTTCTAACTTCTCTGACAAAGATATCAACCCTTGAACACTTGAATAACCTTCTTAGCTAGCTTCAAACTCTTGTGTAGCCCTTAATTGGTAATCATACCGCTTGATCTCCTGCATACATGTCAATGAAATGCAAATGCTAATGCTAATGTGAATGAAATGAAACACAAGCAAGGTAAAGAAATGTTGAGCAAATTTTGGGGTGCAACAGCTGCCCCTATTCAAGCGGCTTGAACCTGACTGGGTGAGCAGCGAAAGGCTCTCAACCGATCAAGGTACGAGACAGTTGAATACCGATAAACCTGGAAATTTGCCAACTGCACAAGTACACGGTACTCTGATGGGAACAAATCTTCGAAAACTAGAATATTAGTTGCACGACAACTAGCTGGGGGATTGGTCACACGGTAACCTGTGATACACGGTCGATCATGCCGTCAGGCATCAGGTTAACAATCAAGTTAATCATGCCGTCGGGCATTCAAAGAAATTTTTGGGCGTCAGCCGGCCTTCGTCAGTAAGTCGGGAATAGAATTCTGGGTCAATCATGAACCAATTGGGGGATATCCAAACTTCTGCCATCAGGAACTCTGCATCAGCTGAGAGAACTGCTTCGTCAATACGGTTGGACTTCAATCATCAAGTCCTCAAGGGAAGTTTCAGCTTCACTGTTCGAAAACCTGCTGGGGATGACGCATCTCCGCTGGGGATTCTAGAGAACTATCAAGTAACTCTGCTTCGGGTATCCAAAAATCATTTTGGGTGAGTCATCTCTGCTGAGGACTTCGAGAATCATCTTGAACAAATAACTCTGAGGGGACTTCAAGAATCATCCTGAACCCATAACTCTGCTGGAGATTTCAGGAATCATCCTGAGCAAACACTCTGCCGGGGACTCTAAGCGTCAACTTGAGCAACCCTCTCTGGCGACTTCACTGGGGATTTTAAGAGTCATCTTAAATGAACGCCTTCGCTGGAGAATTCAAGAATCATCTTGGGCGCACGACCTTGCTGGGGAATTCAAGAATCATCTTGAGCAAGCGACTCTGCGGAGGAACACCTGCAAAACAAGAACGGTAATGACCTAGCTCATGCTTCGTATGCATATGCTTTGACAACGACGCAATGCTCCACACGGTGGAAATGCTACGCGTTTATGATAAATGCTATGCAATCATGCAAAATGCTGCGATCCCGTCAGCAAAATAAATGTTGAAGGGAGAATCCTCCTGTCAAGGAGAAAGAACCACTCTGGTGGGGGAAGGAATCATCCTGCCACGGAGAAAAGGTCACGCCAATCTCAATCGGACTCCGCATGGGGAAGCAAACTTCAGTTGACTGCTGCAAGGGAACGAAGCTCTACGAGAACCCAGACCTGCTGAGGAAAGCGATGTCAATCGCAGAAATGAACTGCACGACATTCGCAGCCAAAGCTTTCCTGGAGATAACGACTCCGGCGGGGAAATACAACATCAGCTACTTAACACTCTACTGGGGAAAACCAATCATGGCCCGAACGCCCTCCAAGGACTCGGCTCTCTTGGGGAACTGCAAACTCGGCTGGGGAAGAAGGGATCACCCTGCTTACTGGGGAGAGTATGACTCTGTGGGGAATCTCAATTCCGTCGGAGACTTCAGTCTGGAACTATCGAGTGCTGCACACTTCAGTGAGTAGTCTCCTACGAGACCTGCACTTGTGACCCGGTGCTGGGGGATGAACACACGCTTCGGCGCCTGACTCAGCTGGGGAGATGTCGTTCCTTCAAGATACATCTGATTGGGGAGAGAATCTTATCTGCTTGGGGAAAACGTATCAACACTTGACGATCTGATGTTCAGACTCTGCGGGGAGAGGCTGCTGAACTTTGCTGGAGAAGAAGGAATCATCCTGCTTGGGGACGCATGCGGCGTACTGCCAGGAATATGCTATACATGTAACAACATAAACAAACAGACAAGATACCCTTCTCAAAGGGACCTATCAAGGTTATCATCTGGTGACAATGTTCAAGTAATTCATTGTTTCAACAATCAGTGGCCTAGGCCAGTAAGTTTATGTATGCGCATTTTAACAAAAACATTGGCGTTCTTTTTCGCAAACAAAACAGGTAATGCTAAACAGACAAACAGAATTGCTGAATAGTATACATTTTATTGATAACAAACCCCTGAACGGGTAAAAATGTTTTACAACAGAGGCAAGCTCCTGGAATGAGGAAGCCGCGCAAAAAAGTAAAAACATAAATATACATCAGTATATACACATGTCGGCAACGAGGCGTAGACGAACACCATGAGTTGATCCCTCTAGGACCCACTCGACTTCGATACTTCTCCGACGCTTCAGCTTCAGAAGAGATTGATTCAGATAAACGACCCTCAGGTCTTCCAAACCACTAAACAAATACAGTCCACACGCGGAACGCAATCATTTGCTTTTTCAAATCCCTAACTTTTGCCTGAATCGCCCTTCCGGGTTTTCGATTCACCGGGATACCCTTTTTTGCCAAAGTCGCCCATCCGGGTTTTCGACTTTGCGGGTGTACATTCTTTTCTTTTATATCCCTAATTTTTGCCCGAACCTTTTTCCTTTTTTATGGTTCGCCGGGATGCCCCATTTTTGTTTGGATATTCTTTTTCTTTCCAGCGGGTCATTTTTTAAGCAAAGTATTTTTTAACTGCGTCTGCGTTCACCGGGGATGCAAAATCTTCGCCATCCATCGTGGATAACAACAAAGCTCCTCCCGAAAAGACCTTGCTGACGACGTACGGGCCTTCGTAATTAGGAGTCCACTTGCCCCGGTGATCGGAGTATGGAGGAAGAATCTTCTTCAGGACGAGATCACCCGTCTGAAAGCTTCTAGGATGCACCTTCTTATCATAAGCTTTCTTCATTCAGCTTTGGTACAGACGACCATGTGCAATTGATGCTAACCTCTTCTCGTCCATCAGGCTGAGTTGGTTCAGTCGGCTCTTAATCCATTCTGCCTCGTCGAGTTTCACGTCAACCAAAACTCGTAAAGAAGGGATCTCCACTTCTAACGGTAGGACAGCTTCCATACCGTACACCAAGGAGAAAGGTGTTGCCCCGGTTGACGTACGTACTGTCGTACGATAACCGTGCAATGCAAATGGCAGCATCTCGTGCCAATCTTTGTAGGTCACAACCATCTTCTGTACAATCTTCTTGATGTTCTTATTGGCCGCTTCAACGGCGCCATTCATCTTCGGCCGGTAAGGAGATGAGTTGTTGTGTTCAATCTTGAAACTCTGGTACAGCTCCCTCATCATCTTGTTATTCAAATTTGAACCATTATCGGTAATGATCCGCTCGGGAATTCCGTAACGACAGATGATATCCCTCTTTATGAATTTAGCCACCACCTACTTGGTCACATTAGCATATGAGGCTGCCTCCACCCACTTGGTGAAGTAGTCGATAGCTACTAGAATGAAGCGATGACCATTAGATGTCGTGGGCTCGATCTTGCCTATCATGTCGATGCCCCACATGGAGAACGACCACGGGGAGGACATGACATTTAACGGGCACGGAGGCACGTGAACTTTGTCAGCATAAATCTGGCATTTATGACATCTCTTCGCGAATTTGAAGCAATCCGATTCCATCGTCAGCCAGTAATATCCTGCTCTCAGGATCTTTCTAGTCATAGCGTGCCCGCCGGCGTGCGTATCGAATGTGCCTTCATGGACTTCTTCCATGAGCATACTCGCCTCTTTCTCATCTACATATCTGAGTAGCACGAGATCGTGGTTTCTTTTATACAAAACTCCATCAGGATTGAGATAAAAATTTCCAGACATCCTCCTCAGAGTCTTCTTATCCTGGGTTGACGCTCCCACAGGATACTCCTTAGTCATAAGGAAACTCTGGATGTCATGGAACCATGGCTTGCCGTCGGAGGCTTCCTCGATCGCAAAGACGAATGCAGGCCTATCAAGACGAGAAAGGACAATTCTTGGAGCTTCATTCCAAAAATTGACTTTATACATCGAAGCCAACGTGGCTAAGGCATCAGCCATCTGATTTTCAGCCCTGGGCACATGATGGAGTTCCACTCGATCAAAGAACGGAAGTAGCCTTCTGGCATAGTTCATGTACGGCACCAAATTCGATTGACGAGTCTCCCACTCCCCTTTAATCTGGTTAATCACAAGCGTTGAGTCACCATATACATCTAGGTTCTTGATTCTCAAATCAATTGCTTCTTCTAGACCCATGATGCATGCTTCGTACTCCGCTTCGTTATTGGTGACCGGAAACGTCAGCCTCGCAGTGAACGGGATATGGGATCCGTGGGGAGTCGTGATGATCACCCCGATACCACTTCCATAAGAATTAACCGCCCCGTCAAATATCAATTTCCACTGGGATTTCCTATCTGGACCCTCGTCAGGCAACGGTTCATCACAATCTTTCGCTTTGAGAAACATGATATCCTCATCAGGGAATTAAAATTTCATCGGCTGATAATCCTCGATCGGCTGTTTGGCAAGGTAATCAGACAATACGCTCCCCTTAATGGCATTCTGGGAAACGTACTGAATATCATATTCCGTCAACACCATTTGCCATCTGGCAATCCTGCCCGAAAGCGCTTGCTTCTCGAAGACGTACTTGATCGGATCCATCTTCGAAATTAGCATGGTTGTGTGATTGAGCATGTACTGTCATAAACGTTTGGCCGCCCAGGCTAGTGCACAACACGTCTTCTCCAGCATCGAGTAACGAGATTCACAGTCCGTGAACTTTTTACTCAAGTAGTAAATGGCATGCTCCTTTCTGCCTGTCTCGTCGTGCTGACCGAGAACACACCCCATACTATTCTCAAGAACTGTCAAGTACATGATTAAGGACCGTCCGGCCACTGGGGGTATCAAGATTGGAGGTTCCTGCAGATACTGTTTTATCTTATCGAATGCCTTCTGGAAATCCTCGTTCCAGATAATCGCCTGATCTTTCTTTAACAGTTTGAACATCGGTTCACACGTGGCCGTGAGCTGAGAGATAAACCTTGCAATGTAGTTTATTCTGCCCAAGAAACCACGAACTTATTTTTCTGTTTTTGGCGCTGGCATCTCTTGTATTGCTTTAATCTTCGCAGGATCAACCTCGATGCCTCTTTCGCTCATGATAAACCCCAGTAACTTTCCGGACCGTACTCCGAAAGTACACTTGTTAGGATTCAGCCTCAACCTGAACTTCCTAAGCCTCTCAAAAAGCTTCAGCAAATTGACCAAATGTCCCTCCTCCGTTTGGGACTTCGCAATCATGTCATCAACATAGACTTCAATCTCATGATGAATCATGTCATGAAACAAAATAACCATTGCTCGTTGGTAAGTGGCCCCTGCGTTCTTCAGACCGAAAGGCATTACCTTGTAGCAGAATGTTCCCCAAGGAATGATAAACGTAGTTTTCTCCATGTCCTCCGGCGCCATCTTGATCTGATTGTAACCGGAGAAGCCATCCAAGAACGAAAATACGGAGAACTGAGCTGTATTGTCGAATAACACATCAATATGAGGCAGCGGGAAATCATCTTTAGGGCTCGCCCTATTCAAATCCCGATAATCGACGCACATTCGTACCTTACCGTCCTTCTTCGGTACAGGCACTATGTTGGCGACCCACGGAGGGTAAGTAGTGACCGGTAAGAAGCCAGCATCAAGCTGCTTTTGCACTTATTCTTTGATCTTAACGGCCATATCTGGTCACGTCCTCCTAAGCTTCTGCTTAACGGGAGGACAATCTTCTCGCAGCGGCAAGTGGTGGACCATGATGTCAATGTCAAGTCCGGGCATATCTTCATATGACCAAGCAAAGACGTCACTATACTCTCTTAGCATCTCGACCAATCTCTTCTTGACATCACTCTGCAATGCAGCCCCTATCCTGACGTTCCTGACAAGTTCTTCAGAACCCAAATTCACAATCTCGATCTCCTTTTCATGAGGCAGAATAACTTTCTCTTCTTGTTTCAACAAGCGGACCAACTCTTCGGGAAGGTCTTCGTCTTCATCAATCTCTTCTTCGGCTTGATAGGTCGGGCAATCGAAGTCGAAGTGAGTCGTAGAAGGTCCAGAGTCGATGTCATCTGCTATGTGGATCCTGCAATAACAAGGGTTAAGCTTAAAACAAGGATATGCAGGTTAGCACAAACCCCATTGCCATTTTATTGTTTTTCAAAACAAATATAAAACAGGAATAACAGAGATCACAATATTTGAATACGAAGAAAAACGCCTTTTGATTTATTGATAAAATGCATGTACATAATCAAACAAGGCCCTGACAATAAAACCACTATGCCCCGGGTAGGACATAGGGTTGTACAATGATTGGAAAAAGTAAATCATTACTCTTCGCTTGTCATCTGGATGATGTCCTTGACGGACCAGTTGTTGAGGCTCTCGCCTGGCTTGCTTGGCTGGATCCAAGAGTCTAAGTCACAGTCGCTACCTCCGCTGTCTTCAGACACCGCGTGGACGCTTTCAAATATCACCCCGCCACTGGTAAACTGGATCGGCCCTTTACCTCGCGGCGCACTGCTAGAAGAGGAGGCTTCAGCTCCAGGAGAATATCCCAACCCAAACTTGTCTTGCTTGTTAGGTATCTCCAAAATTCTCCCCCAGCCTGGGGTAGATCCGGCTTGGACAACGGCCCGGGCTTCCTTGAAGGAAGAGAGAGTCATCTTTGGCTTCTCAGTGACTACAGGAGCTACGTCCTTGACTTTAACAGCTTCGAACGCTTGGCATAGGGTTTCGTGGATTTCCCCATCCATCTCAACATACTTGAAGGACGACAAATGGCTCACCATTATATCTTCCTCGCCACACACAGTCACGATGCTACCTCCGACAGCGTACTTGAGTTTCTGGGGCAACGTGGAGGTCACGGCTCCAGCGGCATGGATCCACGGCCGGCCCAAGAGACAGCTGTAGGCAGGCATGATGTCCATAATGTAAAAGATCGCGTCGAACGTTTCCGGCCCGACTTGGATTGGCAACGTCACCTCCCCGAAAACATGGCGTTTGGTTCCATCGAACGCCTTCACAACCAGATCACTGGGTGTGCAAATCACTCTGCGAGTATCTAACTTCATTAATGCCTTCTTCGGAAGAACATTGAGCGATGACCCTGCGTCTACCAACACGTGAGACATAATCGTTCCTCTGCACTCTATCGAGATGTGCAGGGCTCTATTGTGGTTCCTCCCCTTCGGCGTCAGCTCTAGGTCAGTGAACCCTAGCCCATTTCCAGCATTCACGTGGGCTACGACCTCTTCTAGCTGGTTTACCGATATTTCCTGCAGTACATATGCGGCGTTCAACACCTTCAGCAGCACATTACGGTGTGCTTCAGAACACAACAACAAATTCAGGATGGAAATCTTCGAGGGTGTCTGATGGAGATGATCCACGATCTCGTAGTCACTCTTTTTAATCAACCTCATAAATTCCTCGGCGTCTTTGACAAGTAAGTCTTTTTCTACCCCGCGCGGGATCTCTTCAACGACTTTACTTTTGCCTTTATCAGTTGCATCAGCTTTGTCCGCTTTGTCCGCCACGACCTCAGGTGGTGCAAACACTCTCCCGCTGCGAGTGATTCTACTTACTCCCGCAAGGTTATCTACAGACGACCCAAACGGTTCTAGCTCCAACTTCTGTCCATTGCAGTAGACTTCTGCCCCATAATGCCATGGGACAGCGTTAATGCTTTTGAAGGGTATCGGCCCAGCTTTGGTGATAGTAATTGTGGGCGGCCTGGGTGCGGAAATAGTTATCGTCTGGCGAGGGATGGTGATGGTGGCAACCTCATCACCTTGCTTCAGCACTACCTCTCCCGCTGCGCTCTCGGCCCTTCGGCTAAATTGCAGGATTCCCTCAGTCATCAGACTTTGAATTCCTTCTATCAACTGTTCACATCCATCAGAACTTGTCGTACAGCCCATACACAGCTCCCCGCAACCTGGGAAGAAACCTCTTTTCATCAACTTAGCTTTAACGAGGCTAAGTGGTGTCTTCAGATCTCTGATGTCAGTCAACAAATCCAAACTCTCGTCTTTAATAATGGCGTTTACTCCACCTCCCCTATGGTTCGGCATAGGGTTCTTCGTGACATTTGGCACATTATCTGAGAAGTTGATGATCTTAGCGTCCACCATGTCCTGCACCTTGTGCTTGAAGGCTTTGCAATTCTCTATTGTGTGGCCTGGTGCCCCTGAGTGAAACTCGCAAGTCGCATTCGCGTCATAACCTGGAGGAGGTGTCCCTGTCAAGGGAGCCAAGGTTCTCTTCTGGATCAACTGTAGCTAGAGCAGAGTCTGCAATAGTTGAGCGTACGACATGGGTGGTGTCTCGAGGTGACGGATCGACAGAGGTGCCCGATTCTGGTACTTTATGTACCCTTGTTGATTCGGTTGCTGCTGCTGCTGCTGTGGCTGTTGAACTGCCGGGATAATTATACTGGCCACCTGTTGGTGAGGGCCTTTGCCCTTCCTTCGAGCGTTGGTCACGGCGCTCGTTTCTCCTTCCCTTCTTTTGCCACCATAAGGCTTCTTGCCTCCTCCAGCTGAGGACGAATCACCTTGAATTTTCCCCAGTTTGATCCCGTTTTCGATGTGCTCACCCATGATAATAAGATCTGAGAAGGTTCCGGACATACCGCTGACCAATTTCTTATAATAAACCCCTAGGAAGGTAGCTACGAACATTTGTACAAGCTCACGTTCAACCATCGGCAGCTGAACCCTAGCTGCCAACTCACGCCACCGCTGGGCGTATTCCTTGAACCCTTCGTTGCTCCTTTGCGACAGATTCTGCAGTTGGACTCGGTTCCGAGCCAAGTCGCTGTTATATTGGTAGTGGTGCACGAATGCTTCAGCAAGGTCTTTCCACGTGCGCACACTGGTAGGCTCCAGACTCATGTACCATTCGAGGGAGGGTCCTGACAGACTGTCCTGAAAGAAGTGCATCAGCAACTTCTCGTCCTCAGAATGAGCCGACATTTTCCGGTAATATGATCTCAGGTGGACGCAAGGGCAAGTGGTGCCCTTGTACTTTTCAAAGTCAGGTACCTTGAACTTGGGAGGCACCTTGAAATCAGCAATCAGTCCCAACTTGGACATATCAACGCCCAGGGTGTTCTGATTCTCGATATTCCTCATCTTATCCTCGAGTGCCTTGAACCTAAGCCGTGCTTCAGCAGTCAGCTCCCCTTCAGCACCTCTCTGAGAGAACACATTGTCTTGACGATCTTCTAACCACGGCTGAGGCACAAACAGATTCCCAACACCTGCATTGTCGTTGCCCAGCCCAACATTGACGTTAGCTTCAAAATTCCCATTACCGACGCCCGTCGTATTACCATTGAGTCCCATGTTAGCTATCACATTGCCGTTGGCACTGCCATTCCCCCCGGTCACGGGGACGCCATTTTGAGGAGTTTCAACTGGTGGAGGGGTAGGCACGGTCCCACCATGGAGTACGCCATTGCTATCAACCCTTGAAATCAGAGGCTGAACCAAGGTTCTGAGCTGATCCTTTCCATTGGCGACCGCTTGCATGAGCTCCATGAAGCGATCCATTCTTTTGCGGAGTTCTTGAACATCAGTTTGCGCTTGCTCCATGATTCTGGTTTGATTTGCTCTAGTCGGATAGCGGTGGATAGGTCTCTGATCAATCCTGGAACAACCTGAAACAACCTGTGAACACAAAAGGGTTAGGAAAAAAACGACAAAGTGCTCGTTATGAAAATGCTTCATGCAAATGCAAACGTGTGTCTGTGCGTTAGGGAGATGTCCCCCGATCCTAGTGCCTGAGTGCCAGTGCTGATAATAAGAAGTATGAGTCCAGTCATGGAAATAACATCTCATATATATAAAGAAAGCCCATCAAGGCAGTACAACATCAGTGAGTACAAGATGAATCAATAGCATGACCTCAGCCAACAAGCCTGGTGATGGTCAGCATCCAACAATGATCACAACAAAAGGAATACTAATAGTCAAGTACGGCCACGGGCGCGAAACTCTTCTAACAACCCCTTCGTTTCTGGATGATCAGGCCGAGTGAGCAACCCTTCGACGAGTAACTCCCTCTGCATAATAGTATATTGAAGACCTTCGACCGAATCTTCCCATGCTCCTTCGCCGAAACAATCTTCTAGCTTCCGCTTCTTGAATTCAAACGTCAGTTTGCACTCCTTCAGGTTAGCAAGAGCTTTGTTGAGCTGGCCTTCAGCGGTATATCGGCGAGCAGTTTCTTCATCAAACCTCTTCTCACTAGCCTTCACCTGGGCTTTCAGCTTGGAGATCTGTTGCATCAGCTTATCCTCCCGCTCTTTCCTGTTGGCTAGGGAGGCCTTCCAGTGCTGGTTAAACTTGGATATCCTCCGATACGCTTCATCCAAGTGTTGCTTCTTCGTGGCCAGTACATCATTGACAGCTTTGAAGTCTCGACCCATGCGCTCACGCTCAGCTATCTGCTTAGTCAGATCTGTCCCCAGCTGGTTTACCAGTTCTGTTTGCCTCTTGAAGGAATAAATGGCTTCGTTTCTCTCGCTTCGGAGTTGAACCAATTCTTTCTCCAATTCTTCATTTGCCCTCTTCAATTCATCTCGCTCAGCTAACACCTGATTATGCTGCTGAATGGGCACAATGGTAGGCTCTTCAATCACTAGAGGGCTTTCTGGCTTGGCGGGAAGAAACGGCATCCCTATAGCATATGCTCTGGCTCTGATCCACGTCATGTACGGAGCGTAGGCTTGACTATTGTTTCTTCCCAGCAATGGTTTTCCCCTCTTACTGATACCATTCCAAGCGCGCTGAAGCTTAGATAACACATCCCCTTCTAGAAGACCAGTGAGGTACAGAGATTCCTGTACCTCTTCAACCTTCGGTGGAGCTCTCAAAGCATAAGCAAACTGTCAGACCAGCAAAGACGGATTATAGTTTATACAGCCTTTCCTTCCTATCAAAGGCACGTTCAGAAACCCGCTGCAGCTGAAGATAATCTTGGTACCCAACCTATCCCTATCAAACCAGTCAATATCCTCTGCAGATAGACCCATCAAACGCTCGGACCACTCAGATGTGGCTGCAGACGAAACAAAGGGACCCCTCTTGGGCAGATGACTATCAAGCCATTTATAAAGTAAGGGCACACAACACGAGACATTCTTGCCCCTTCTGTTCTCGTTTTTGTAGTGGATGGAATGGTAGACATCTCCTATCAAGGTAGGGACTGGATTCCCTGAAGCAAAGATGCGAAAGGCGTCGAAGTCTATAAAATCGGGCATATTGGGGAACAGAATGATGCCATATATGCACAGAGCGAGGATGGCGTTGAACACGGCCCGACATCCGTCTTTGGCGCACTGCTGAGCCTTTCCCACTAAGAACTGCAAGGAGAAACCGGGAACCTTGTTCCAACTAGACAATACCAACTCGGAGGCATCCAGATGAAGTGAAGGAGCTAGGCTAGCCAGATTAGGCTCAGCATCCATATGAACAAAAGGCATTTGCCTCTTGATAGGCACACCTAACAAATCAGCATACTCCTTTAACGTGGGCGCGAGAACAAAATCCTGGAAAGTGCAGCATCTCAACGGACGATCGTAGAACTGCAGTAGAGCGTGCAACCCATTCAACTCGAACGCAGAAGGTTTACGAACCAAACTGAGCAATTTGCCGTAAGACTTTCTGAACTCATCTTTCACAGAATCATCTGCCAAAGCAATCAAACCGGTCAGCTGAACCACATCAGGGGCAGGGAGCTTGTAAGCCACGATCTTCCTCAGAGAACCCATAATAATACAATAGGAGGCAAGAAATCCTGAATCGGGGGGAAACGGTACCTGCAACACAGACACACGTTAATGAAATGAAAATGAGTATGCAAAGCAATGTAAAATGCAATCATGCAGCAGGAGATCAAGGCAACTGTGCTGTGGAGATTCTGTATCAACAAAACCATGATACTGCTCTGTCAAGAACAACCACTATATCTGATAAGAAGAAAATCCTGGTATCGGACCACAAATCTGCTCTGTCAAGAACACACACACATAAGACCATAAATTTGCTCTGTCAAGAACAAACGTCTGATAATAAGGACCTCTGATACAGGACCAAAACTCTGCTCTGTCAAGAACACACATCTGATAAAGGACCTCTGATACAGGATCAAGACTCTGCTCTGTCAAGAACAAACATCTGATAATAAGGACCTCTGATACAGGATCAAGACTCTGCTCTGTCAAGAACAAACATCTGATAATAAGGACCTCTGATACAGGACCAAAACTCTGCTCTGTCAAGAACAAACATCTGATAATAAGGACCTCTGATACAGGACCAAAACTCTGCTCTATCAAGAACAAACATCTGATAATAAGGACCTCTGATACAGGACCAAAACTCTGCTCTATCAAGAACAAACATCTGATAATAAGGACCTCTGATACAGGACCAAAACTCTGCTCTATCAAGAACAAACATACATCTGACAATGAGAACCTCTGATCCCAATCATAAACCTGCTCTGTCAAGAACAAATACATCTGATAATGAGATCCTCTGATCCCAACCAAAACTGATTCGCTGTCAAGAAAACCAGGTAGTCTGAAGGTTAAAGTTTCCTGCAACAAACCCAACCCTGCTCACAGGTATGGAGCTAAACTGACTCGAGTTCGGCATCCTATGCGGTCATCAGCGTCACAGACATTCAAGAGGGGTGATACGATACCCAGAAGGTGTGGCATCACCAGCTCATGAAGCGGCCTCACTCGGCTGAATCCCAAAAGATCGGTCCCCAAAGTCGACAATCCTCCAAACCAACAACCCCCTCAACCCAAAGGGTTGAAAAAGAAGTCAACCGGGAGAACCTCGTCTGAGCGTGGATTTCATGAGACACTAGTGCCTGCCAAGCAAGCACGCGCCCACTAATTTCCACAACTAATGCTATGTTCACTCAAGCCTGGGTCTGGCTTCTCACTCATCAGAATGCCCCTCCCACAACAGCATAGATAATCATATCATACTGAAAATAAAGTGCGGGAAATAAAATGCGACAAATCAACATAACCCAACAAGTAATCATACAAGCGCTAGGATTGACTCGCGTAGGGAACCGGAGAACCAGAGATTCTGGGTTCGATCCCCAGCAGAGTCTCCAGTTGTCGCTTTCGCGAAAATAAGGTGTCGGCAAAATAGAAGAGTCGCCACCTTTCGTTATTTATCCCTCAGAACGGGAAAGGAAACGATCGGAAAAACCTGACGAAAAAGGTATAAGACAAGGTCATCGCAACCATTGTCTGGGTTCGGGAGTCGGTTACGCAAGGGGAAGGTATTAGCACCCCTCACGTCCATCGTACTCGATGGGATCCACGCTTGTTGTGTTTACTGGACGGGTTGGTTTATCTATCTACCTATCAAGGCTGACTTAAAAAGAAAAAGAAAATGACTCGGCAAAGCGTCGCGCTTTATGCCTACGTATTCTCATCAGAGAATGAGAAATCAGAGTCAACGTAGTTCGGCTAACTACGGGTTACGGGGAAGGTGGCTCGCCAATACATCAGTATTGTGCCTACGTACTCTCAACAGGCTTGAGAGATCAGAGCTTACGTAGTTCGGGATAATACGGATTACGGGAATTCAGATTCATCTGTTTTATCGAGTAGGGTTAAACAGCAGTTCCAGCAGTTAGGGACAAAGCCTGTTTGCGGTGGCGCTGAAGTTTAACGACACTCTTTTCTTCAGAAAAGCTTCCTTTGAATTATGGGCCCACGGGGCAAAAAGGTTTGAAGTTTGTTTTCTGTCTTTTACGGAAGAACTGTTTTTTATGGTTGTTTGCAATTTCAATCACACTAGAGACTATGACTTGAGAGTGAATGCGTCGCATGTCACCCAAAGGGTGCCATACTAAACATCCAGACTGTGGAAAAGAAACTCTCCAACAATCTTTTCTCAGATAGCTTAAGGCTCGTAGCGTACGAAAGAAATCATTCATGATTACTGTATCTTAAGCTGTTTTGAGATGAGAAGAGAGAACGAACAGGTTCAACTAAGGGGAGACTATCAAGTCCTACTGTTGTCATGCCAAGGATTCATCCTATGGTCGAGGTTTAAAACAGGGAACTCCTAGAAGTTATCATGCATAGGTTTCAACCTAAAGTTCTATCATCACTTCCTTATCAAAGGATGTGAGATTCCTAAGGGATCATGTCAATGATAAACAGAAACAGATAAAGCATCAGCTTAAACAATAAACAGTAAACAGTAAATGACTGTAAAATGCATGCAATGCAAGTGAGGGAAGAAATGTGTGTGGGGCAGCAGCCTCCACAAGCTCATCTCAACCTCAAGCCAGATATGAATAACTGCAATCATACAGAAGAAATGACATGCTATCAAGCAAATACAAACCACATAGGCAAGGGAGTTGGGCTCTACCAAATACCCGCAAGCAAAGCCATACAGTAAAATTACAAGCAGAGGGAGCAACTCAACCTCTAGTGCAATCATGCTCCTATATCAAATCATTCTAGATATGGACTTATTCTAATGCATCAAGCAAGTCAAACAAGGCACAGCAATACAGCAAAGAAAACAGACAGGAAAGAAAACAGATCAACCCCTCTTTCCCTTTCAAGCTTCATCTCTTCTAACAGCAATCCAGTCTTCAGACTTCAACCACCCTTCAAGGCTACCATCTTCCATGACAAGTATCAACTTGCTTCTCTAGGTTTCAACCCATCAAACATAAGTATCCACTTATTCTCCCTTCTCCAAGCCTCAGCTCTTCAGTCTATTCCACCTTCAGGCTTCACTCTTAATTACAAGTATCGACTTGATTCCTTCAGGCTCTCAATGCATCAATGTAAGTGTCAACTTATCCTTTATTCCTCAAGCCTCAGCTCTTCACTCAATCTCAATTGAATCCTCTTCATAAGTATCAACTTAGTCTTCAAGCTTCAGCTCTCTTTGCTTTACCAGTATCAACTTGGTCTTCTTCCCCTACAAGCTTCAGCTTCTCAGAGTAATCTTCAATCACATGAAAGTGTCAACTTCATCCTCCGATTCCTTTTCAAGCCTCAGCTCTTCATTCAATCTTCATTGAGTCTTCAAGTATCAACTTGTCCTTCTTGCTCTTCAAGCTTCAGCTGCAATGGCAATGCTCAAGGAATCATCCTCTTCCACACTCCTCAGTGAAGTCCTCATCTTCAGACTCAATCCCAACATCCTTCAAGATACTCAAACCAGAAGACCATTGATTTAACAGAATGAGGGGAAATGATAAACAGCTTACTGACAACCAAAGGAAGCCTGTAAGGGTTCATCATTATGAGAGACTGGTTCCCTCAAAGTTCTACTTCCCAGATAAAGCCACCCATCCCTCCAAAGGAGGGATGTGAATATCTTAGAAGGACTTTTAGTCATTGGGATGAATGGAAGCACAAGATGCTTTCCATGTTTGTGAAAGAAGTCATTCTAGTTCTAAGGCTCTCCATATGCCTCATATCTCCTAAATCTTCATCAGACACCTTCAGGTACAAGCAATTCCAAGCTCCCAGCAACTTCAAGCAACTTCAAGCATCCTCACCTTGTCTTCAACTTGTCTTCAATGTCAACCAAAGGCAAACAAAGCAAAACCCTAATCTAAGGGGACTAAAGAAGTTAGTCTAGTTGAGTTAGTGCCCTAGAATCATCTAAAACTAGCACCTAAACTAAAATCAATCAAAAATAGGAAACTACCCCATAAATCTCTACAAAAATTCCTAAGGGATCCTAATTCAATTAAGAATGCCTCATACAAAAACCAGGGACTAAATCATCTATTAAGCCCTAAAATTAAATCCTAAATCCAAAGGTATCAACCATAAACCCTAAAAAGGGAGCACCTAAATATCAATCTAGAAAGCACACACATTTTCATCACAAAAATGTGAGAAAAACACTATGGGAGCATACATGTCTAACCTAATCACACACAAAAAATTAGGATCAAAATCATCACCACATGATCACACAAAATTCCACAAAATTAAGCATCAAACTCAACCATTTTAATATCAATTAAAATATAAAATTCCCATAAAATCCTAAAATGAATGAAATGAAAATATTTTTTCTCTAAAAAATATTAGATTCAATCATGAATACAATGCAAAAAGAATGGGATTAATTGGATTAATTTTCAATTTTATATGATTTTTTAAGAACCATGAATAAAAATGAAAAAATAATGAAACTCAAATAAAATAATCACACGCGTGGTGCAAATAGCAATGACAATCAGTTCATAACATGAATTGGGCTCACTGGGGGGTGTGGATAACAGTTTGAACTTAAGCCCAAAACCAACTAGTAAGTGAAACGCATCGTTTCACTTACTCAGACTCCTTCATGAATTCCCATTAATCCTGGCCGTTGGATCACTCTTCTAGTCAAAGTCCTCACCACATCCAATGGTGCTAGCATCATCTTCTTCGTTTGAACCAAAAATGGAGGGAGAACGCCATTGAAACAGAGCTCAAACATCAACCTTCTCCTCACTCGGGCTCCCTCAAATCTCCATCAAAATCCATGATCTAAAGCACTAAATCACTCTAAATCTCCCCCTGAGTCTAACCCTAGCCTCAGAATTCATTGAATCAACCTCTAACCTAAAACACGATCAAGAATCAAAATTATGCTCAGACCTCAATTGTCACCATTCTTCAAATTGAAAGGTTCAAAATGTTCACCACATTACACTGATCAGTTCTTGTTATAATACTCATATTATCTCTCAATATCCATCATGTTCTTGATCCAAACAGAAATTGTGTCACCTCATTGATCATCATGAAATCTTCTCTAAGTTTCCAGAAACGATCTCCTAACCACATACTATCAATCTAACCTAACAAATTAACCTAATTCTTCTTAAATTAAGGTGAGGGATGAAAGTTTCAAACCTGTGAATTCTTGAGTAACAGATGTAGCAATTCTTCACTTCAACCCTTCTACAGCTCCAAAATCATTCAATGTACCAAGTTCTTGCTTCTGTATGCAAGAGAATTGATGGAAACCGCTTGGAACTCCAAATTCGATGATGACTTGCAGGTGCTGAAATTCAATTGCTCATACACGATTCAGCCATGGATTTGCTATGGAATTGATCTGGAATCATTCAGTATCCTCCATAGAAGTTGTTGAAATCAAAAGAAAGGAAGAAGATGGTGTGGAATGCAGAATTCGATTTCAATTTGCAATGAACAAAGTGAAGTTGCAAACTCTCTCCTCTCAATCAATTCTCACCAACCTTGCACTTGAACCCCTTCTGATCAATATATAGGACATGTTGGACCTCTCTAGAACCTTCTGGAATCATCCAAGGAGATGTTGAATTTCTCATGTCATCCAAAATCTCATCTCATGCCATACTCACCCCAATTCTGCTTCCCTTGTTGCAGCAGCTTGTTATGATCCTAAAATCTCCCCAAGTGAGATATTAGAGGTGTTACAAGGCCTTGGCAGCTTGTGTATTGATCTTTCATATGTTTTGCAAATGTTACTTAATATGCAAGCAACTACCTTTCAAAGCAAGTCCACAAATTAGACCTCAAATCAAAACTGTGGCTAAACCAATGTTCTTAAAATGTTTTCTAGAGTCAAAATGATATATTACATGCCATGGTTTGAATGTGTAGATTGAAAATATCAATTTCCAACTTTGATTCATTTAACTTATACCCTTATTTTAGGTCATTTTTGCAACTTTGAGCTACAAGCATTTCCAACATCTCATGACCTTCTTACTAGCCTTAAAACATCATTTTGAACAAGTTTGATGTTGAACATTTTTCCATTTGAAGCTTGGAAATAGGAGTTATGGCCTTATGCTTGAAATGACCTGTAATCTCCAAATGACCAAAATGCCCTTGACTTGTCAAAGCCATAACTTGAGTTCTACAAATTCTATCAAGGACTTCTAGTACTCTCTAGAAATCTAAGAGGATAAGGAACAACATTCATGTTGACCAAAAGTTTATAGGAGTCATCCTTCTTGGTCAAAAGTTTGATGCAAGTTGGGTAACTTTCAAGCCCCCAAATTCACATACCTCAGATGACCTATAACTTGTCAAAGTCATAACTTGAGTTCTACAAATCCTATCAAGGACTTCTAGCACTCAAATTAAAGCTAAGATCAAGCTCTACAACACTCATGTTGGGGGTAAGATGAGATGACAATCACATATTGATCTGAACTTCCTTGAAGATAGGGGTCAAACTAGGGGATTTTACATTGTCAAGCCTTAGAAACCCTAGCTTGAAACTTCTCAAACCCTTCAATCATGATGAGTTAACCTTGGAATCATACTCATAGAATCTCAATGCACCAATCCATGATCACATGGCTCTTGAATTAGGTCTCAACCCTCTCCAAATCATCAGTTGACCTAGGGTTGACCCAGTCAAACCCTAACTGCACCACTCATGGCTGGGTCTTCTTAATCTTGCACAATGACCTATCTAGGCCTCATGATGGATTTCAAGACATCTCATGAGCTCTCTCAAGGCTTCAAGTCCACATTCCTAGCTTCAGAATCATCTGAGGAGCTTCCACAACTCTTAAGTTAGGAGGCACACACTCTTGGTCTCAACCACTCTCTCTGAGGATTTTCTAACTTTTCTGACAAAGATATCAACCCTTGAACACTTGAATAACCTTCTTAGCTAGCTTCAAACTCTTGTGTAGCCCTTAATTGGTAATCATACCTCTTGATCTCCTGCATACATGTCAATGAAATGCAAATGCTAATGCTAATGTGAATGAAATGAAACACAAGCAAGGTAAAGAAATGTTGGGCAAATTTTGGGGTGCAACAACAGCCACAGCAGCAGCAGCAGCAGCCGAATCAACAAGGGTACAGAAAGTATCAGAATAGGGCACCTCTGTCAAGCCGTCACCTCGAGACGCCGCCCATGTCCTATGCTCAACTGTTACAAACCCTGCTTCAGTTGCAGTTAATCCAGAAGAGAACCCTGGCTCCCTTGACAGGGGCACCTCCGCCAGGTTATGATGCGAATGCGACTTGCGAATTTCACTCAGGGGCACCAGGCCACACGATAGAAAATTGTAAAGCCTTCAAGCACAAGGTGCAGGATATGGTGGATGCTAAAATCATCAATTTCTCAAATAATGTGCCAAATGTCACGAAGAACCCTATGCCGAATCATAGGGGAGGTGGAGGAAATGCCATTATTGAAGACGAGAATTTGGATTTGTTGACTGATGTCAAGGATCTGAAAACACCGCTTAGCTTCGTTAAAGCTAAGCTGATGAAAAGAGGTTTCTTCCCGGGCTGTGGAGAACTGTGTATGGGTTGTGCAACTAGTCCTGATGGATGTGAACAGTTGATAGAGGGGATTTAGAGTCTGATGACTGGGGGAATCTTACAGTTTAGCCGAAGGGCTGAACGGGGATCGGGAGTGGTAATTCTGAAGCAAGATGATGAGGTCGCCACCATCACCATCCCTCGTCAGACGATAACTATTTCTGCACCCAGACCGCCCACGATTACCATCACCAAAGCTGGGCTGATACCTTTTGAAAGCACCAACGCTGTCCCATGGCACTATGGGGCAGACGTCTACTGCAACGGACAGAAGTTGGAATTGGAACCATCTGGGTCGTCTGTGGATAACCTAGCAGGCATTGGCGGAATCACTCGTAGCAGAAGAGTGTTCGCTCCACTTGAGATTGTGGCGGACAAGGCGGACAAAATTGATGTAACTGATAAAGGGAAGAGTAAAGTCGTTGAAGAGACCCCTCGTGGGGTGGAGAAAGACTTACTTGTTAAAGACGCCGAAGAATTTATGAGGTTGATTAAGAAGAGTGACTACAAGATCGTGGATCATCTCCATCAAACACCCTCAAAAATTTCCATCCTGAATTTGTTGCTGTGTTATGAGGCGCATCGCAACGCGCTGTTGAAGGTCTTGAATGCCACGTATGTCCCGCAGGAAATATCGGTCAACCAGTTGGAAGGGGTCGTAACCCACGTGAATGCCGGAAATGGGTTAGGGTTCACTGACCTGGAGCTGACGCCGAAGGGGAGGAACCACAACAGCGCCCTGCACATCTCGATAGAGTAGGGAACGATTATGTCGCATGTATTGGTAGACACAGGGTCATCACTCAATGTTCTTCCGAAGAAAGCATTGATGAAGTTAGATACTCGAGGATTGATTTGCACGCCCAGTGATCTGATCGTGAAAGCGTTCGATGGAATCAAACATCATGTTTTCGGGGAGGTGACGTTACCAATCCATGTCGGGCCGGAAACGTTCGACGCAGTCTTCTACATTATGGACATCATGCCTGCCTATAGCTGTCTCTTAGGCCGGCCATGGATCCATTCGGCTGGCGCCGTGACCTCCACGTTGCACCAGAAGCTCAAGTATGCCGTCGGAGGTAGCATTGTGACCGTATGTGGCGAGGAAGACATAATGGTGAGCCATTTGTCGTCCTTCAAGTATGTTGAGATGGATGGGGAAATCCACGAAACCCTACGTCAAGCGTTCGAAGCTGTTAAAGTCAAGAGCGTAGCTCCTGCAATCACGGAGAAACCAGAGATGACTCTCTCTTCCTTCAAGGAAGCCTGGGCCGTTGTTCAAGCCGGATCTACCCCAGGCTGGGGGCGAATTCTGGAGATACCTAACAAGCAAGACAAGTTTGGGGTGGGATATTCTCCCGCGGCTGAAGCCTCCTCCTCTTCTAGCAGTGCGTCGCGAGGTAAAGGGCCGATCCAGTTTACAAGCGGCGGAGTAATATTTGAAAGTGTCAATGCGGTGTCTGAAGATGGCGAAGACAGCGATTGCGACCTGGACTCTTGGATCCAGCCAAGCAAATCAGGCGAGAGCCTCCACAACTGGTCCATCAGGGATACCATCCAAGTGACAGGAAAAGAGTAATGATTTACTTTCTCCAATCATTGTACAACCCTATGTCCTACCCAGGGCATAGTGGTTTTATTGTCAGGGCCTCGTTTGATTATGTACATGCATTTTATCAATAAATCAAAAGGCGTTTTTCTTCGTATTCAAATATTGTGATCTCTGTTATTCCTGTTTTATATTTGTTTTGAAAAACAATAAAATGGCAATGGGGTTTGTGCTAACCTGCATATCCTTGTTTTAAGCTTAACCTTTTTCATTGCAGGATCCACATAACAGACGACATCGACTCTGGACCTTCTACGACTCACTTCGACTTCGATCGCCCGATCTATCAAGCCGAAGAAGAGATTGATGAAGACGAAGACCTTCCCGAAGAGTTGGCCCGCTTATTGAAACAAGAGGAGAAAGTTATTCTGCCTCACGAAGAAGAGATCGAGATTGTGCATCTGGGTTCTGAAGAACTTGTTAGGAACGTCAGGATAGGGGCTGCATTGCAGAGTGATGTCAAGCAGAGATTGGTCGAGATGCTGAGAGAGTATAGTGACGTCTTTGCTTGGTCATACGAAGATATGCCCGGACTTGACACTGACATCGTGGTCCATCACTTGCCGCTGCGAGAAGATTGTCCTCCCGTCAAGCAGAAGCTTAGGAGGACACGACCAGATATGGCCGTTAAGATCAAAGAAGAAATGCAGAAGCAGCTTGATGCTGGCTTCTTACCGGTCACTACTTACCCTCCGTGGGTCGCCAACATAGTGCCTGTACCGAAGAAGGATGGTAAGGTGCGAATGTGCGTCGATTTTCGGGATTTGAATAGGGTGAGCCCTAAAGATGATTTCCCGCTGCCCTATATTGATGTGTTGGTCGACAATACAACTCAGTTCTCCGTGTTTTCGTTCATGGATGGCTTCTGCGGTTACAATCAGATCAAGATGGCGCCGGAGGACATGGAGAAAACTACGTTTATTACACCTTGGGGAACATTTTGCTACAAGGTAATGCCTTTCGGTCTGAAGAACGCAGGGGCCACTTACCAACGCGCAATGGTCACTTTGTTTCATGATATGATTCATCATGAGATTGAAGTCTATGTTGATGACATGATTGCGAAGTCCCAAACGGAGGAAGGACATCTGGTCAATTTGCTGAAGCTTTTTGAGACTCTTAGGAAGTTCAGGTTGAGGCTGAATCCTAACAAGTGTACTTTCGGTGTACGGTCTGGAAAACTACTGGGGTTTATCGTGAGTGAAAGAGGCATTGAGGTTGATCCTGCGAAGATAAAAGCGATACGAGAAATGCCAGCGCCAAGAACAGAAAAAGAAGTTCGTGGTTTCCTGGGCAGAATAAACTACATTGCAAGGTTTATTTCTCAGCTCACGGCCACGTGTGAACCGATGTTCAAATTACTAAAGAAAGATCAGGCGATTATCTGGAACGAGGATTTCCAGAAGGCATTTGATAAGATAAAGCAGTATCTATAGGAACCTTCGATCTTGATACCCCCAGTGGCCAGAAGACCCTTAATCATGTACTTGACAGTTCTTGAGAATAGTATGGGGTGTGTTCTCGGTCAGCACGACGAGACGGGCAGAAAGGAGCATGCCATTTATTATTTGAGTAAAAAGTTCACAGACTGTGAATCTCGCTACTCGATGCTGGAGAAAACGTGTTGTGCACTAGCTTAGGCTGCCAAACGTTTACGACAGTACATGCTCAATCACACCACCATGCTAATTTCGAAGATGGATCCGATCAAGTACGTCTTCGAGAAGCAAGCGCTTTCGGGCAGGATTGCCAGATGGCAAATGATGTTGACGGAATATGACATTCAGTATGTTTCCCAGAAGGCCATCAAGGGAAGCGTATTGTCTGAATACCTGGCCGAACAGCCAATCGAGGATTATCAGCCGATGAAATTTGAATTCCCTGATGAGGATATCATGTTTCTTAAAGCGAAAGATTGCGATGAACCGTTGCCCGACGAGGGGCCAGATAGGAAATCCCAGTGGAAATTGATATTTGACGGGGCGGTTAATTCTTACAGAAGTGGCATTGGGGCAATCATCACGACTCCCCACGGATCCCACATCCCGTTTACCGCGAGACTGACGTTTCCAGTCACCAATAACGAAGCGGAGTATGAAGCATGCATCATGGGTATGGAAGAAGCAATTGATTTGAGAATCAAGAACCTAGATGTATATGGTGACTCGACGCTTGTGATTAACCAGATTAAAGGGGAGTGGGAGACTCATCAATCGAATTTAGTGCCGTACATGAATTATGCTAGAAGGCTGCTTCCGTTCTTTGATCGAGTGGAACTCCATCATGTGCCCAGAGCAGAAAATCAGATGGCTGATGCCTTAGCCACGTTGGCTTCAATGTATAAAGTCAATTTTTGGAATGAAGCTCCAAGAATTGTCCTTTCTTGTCTTGATAGACCTGCATTCGCCTTTGCGATCGAGGAAGCCTCCGATGGCAAGCCATGGTTCCATGACATCCAGACCTTCCTTAAGGAGTATCCTGCGAGAGCATCAACCCAGGATAAGAAGACTCTGAGAAGGCTGTCTGGAAATTTTTATCTCAATCCTGATGGAGTTTTGTATAAAAGAAACCATGATCTCGTGCTACTCAGATGTGTAGATGAGAAAGAAGCGAGTATGCTCATGGAAGAAGTCCATGAAGGCACATTTGGTACGCACGCCGGCGGGCATGCTATGACAAGAAAGATCCTGAGAGCAGGATATTACTGGCTGACGATGGAGTCGGATTGCTTTAAATTCGCGAAGAGATGTCATAAATGCCAGATTTATGCTGATAAGATTCATGTATCGCTTTGCCCGTTGAATGTCATGTCCTCCCCGTGGCCGTTCTCCATGTGGGGCATCAACATGATAGGCAAGATCGAGCCCACTGCGTCTAACGGTCATCGCTTCATTCTAGTAGCCATAGACTACTTCACCAAGTGGGTGGAGGCAGCCTCATATGCTAATGTGACCAAGCAGGTGGTGGCTAAATTCATAAAGAGGGACATCATCTGTCGTTACGGAATTCCCGAGCGGATCATTACTGATAATGGTTCGAACATGAATAACAAGATGATGAAGGAGCTATGCCAGAGTTTCAAGATTGAACACCACAACTCATCTCCTTACCGGCCGAAGATGAATGGCGCCGTTGAAGCGACCAATAAGAACATCAAGAAGATTGTACAGAAGATGGTTGTGACCTACAAGGATTGGCACAAGATGTTACCATTTGCACTGCACGGTTATCGTACCACGGTACGTACATCAACCGGGGCAACTCCTTTCTCCTTAGTGTACGGTATGGAAGTTGTCCTACCGTTAGAAGTTGAGATTCCTTCTTTGCGAGTTTTGGTTGATGTGAAACTCGACGAGGCAGAATGGATTAAGAACCGACTAAACCAACTCAGCCTGATGGACGAAAAGAGGTTAGCATCGATTGCATATGGTCTTCTGTACCAAAGCCGAATGAAGAAAGCTTATGACAAGAAGGTGCGTCCTAGAAGCTTTCAAACGGGTGATCTCGTCCTGAAGAAGATTCTTCCTCCACACTCCGATCACCGGGGCAAGTGGACTCCCAATTACGAAGGTCCGTACATCGTTAGAAGGGTCTTTTCGGGAGGAGCCTTGTTGTTATCCACGATGGATGGCGAAGATTTTGCATCCCCGATGAACGCGGACACAGTTAAAAAATACTTTGCTTAAAAAATGACCCGTTGGAAAGAAAAAGAATATCCAGGCAAAATGGGGCATCCCGGCGAACCATAAAAAAGGAAAAGGGTTCAGGCAAAAATTAGGGATATAAATTGAAAAGATGTACACCCGCAAAGTCGAAAACCTGGAAGGGCGACTTTGGCAAAAAAGGGTATCCCGGTGAATCGAAAACCCGGAAGGGCGATTCAGGCAAAAGTTAGGGATTTGAAAAAGCAAATGACTGCGTTCCGCGTGTGGACTTTCATTGTTTAGTGGTTTTGAAGACCTGAGGGCCGTTTATCTGAATCAATCTCTTCTGAAGCTGAAGCGTTGGAGAAGTATCGAAGTCGAGTGGGTCATAGAGGGATCAACTCATGGTGTTCGTCTACGCCTCATTGCCGACATTTGTGTATATACTGATGTATCTTTATGTCCTATTTTATGCAGCTTCCTCATTCCAGGAGCTTGCATCTGTTGTAAAACATTTTTACCCATTCAGGGGTCTGTTATCAATAAAATATACTATTCAGGAATTCTGTTTGTCTGTTTAGCATTTATCTGTTTTGTTTGCGAGAAAAAACGCCGATGTTTTTGATAAAATGCGCATACATAAACTTACTGGTCTAGGCCACTGATTGTTGAAACAATGAATTACTTGGACATTGTCACAAGATGATAATCTTGATAGGTCCCTTTGAGAAGGGTATCTTGTCTGTTTGTTTGTGTTGTTGCAGGTGTAGCATATACCAGGTGGCACGCCGTATACGTCCCCAAGCAGAGAAGATTCTCTCCCCAACCAGATGTATCCTGAAGGAGCGTCGCTTCCCCAGCTGAGTCATATACTGAAGTTTGCAGCGTCCGATAATCCAGACTAAAGTCTCCAGCGGAATTGAAATTCCCCGCAGAGTTGTACTCTCCCCGGTAAGCAGGATGATTCCTTCTTCCCCAGCCGAGTTTGCAGATCCCCAAGAGAGCCGAGTCTCGGAAAGCCGTTGAAGCCATGAGTGGTTTTTCCCAGTAGAGTGTTGAATAGCTGATGTTGTATTTCCCCACCGGAGTCGTTATCTCCAGGAAAGTTTTAGCCGCGAAGGTCGTGCAGTTTATTTCTGCGATTGACATCGTTTTGCTCAGCAGTTTGTGGTTTGAATACCCGGTTGAGCGAGTCTAGGTTCTCATAGAGCTTTATTCCCCTGCAACCGTCAGCTGAAGATCATTTCCCCAGGCGGAGTCCAATTGAGATTGGTGTGACTTCTTCTCCTCGGCAGGATGATTCCTCCTCTCCACTAGAGTGGTTCCTTCTCCTTGATAGGAAGATTCTCCCTTCAGCATTTATTTTGCTGATGGGGTCATAGCATCTTGCATGATTGCATAGCATTTACCCTAAACGCATAGCATTTCCACAGTGTGGAGCATTGCGCCATTGTCAATCATATGCATATGAAACATGAGCTAGGTTGTTACCGTTCTTGTTTTGCAGGTATTCCCCAGCGAAGTCGCTCGCCCAAGATGATTCTTGAATTCCCCAGCGAAAGGGTTTGCTTAAGATGATTCTTAAAATCCCTAGTGAAGTCGCCAGAGTTGGTTGCTCAAGTTGATGCTTGGAGTCCCCGACAGAGTGTTGGCTTAGGATGATTCCTGAAATCTCCAGCAGAGTTATTGGTTCGGGATGATTCTTGAAGTCTCCGGCGGAGGTATTCTTGAAGTCCTCAACAGAGTTGATTCACCCAGAATGATTTCTGAAGCCCCGAAGCAGAGTTACTCGATAGTTCTCCAGAATCCCCAGCGGAGATGCGTCATCCCCAGCAGGTTTCTGAACCGCGAAGTTGAAACTTCCTTTGAAGACTTGATGGTTGAAGTCTGGCAGTAGTGCTAAAACCCCTGACTTACTGATGAAGTCTAACTACAAGGTCAAAGCAGTCCTTCCCGCCGACGCGGAATGCCTGATGGAAATGGCTTAGATACCCCTATTTTGGTTCATGATTGACCGAGAATTCTATTCCCGACTTATTGACGAAGTTCGGCTGACGCCTAAAAAATTTCTTTGAGTGCCTGATGGCATGATTAACTTGATTGTTGATCTGATGAGTCCTGAGGAATTCTGATGCCTGACGACATGATCGACTGTGTATCACCGGTTACCGTGTGACCAATTCTCCAGCTAGTTGCCGTGCAACTATCATTTCAATTTCCGAAGATTTGTCCCCATCAGAGTACCGTGTACTTGTGCAGTTGGCAAATTTCCGGGTTTGTTGGTATTCAACCGTCTTTTACCTTGATTGTTTGAGAGTCGTTCACTTCTCACCCAGTCAGGTCCAAGCCGCTTGAATAGGGGCAGCTGTTGCACCCCAAAATTTGCCCAGCATTTCTTTACCTAGCTTGTGTTTCATTTCATTCATGTTAGCATTATCATTTGCATCCCATTAACATGTATGCAGGAGATCAAGAGGTATGATTACCAATCAAGAGCTATACAATACTTTGAATCTATCTAAGAAGGTTATTCAAGTGTTCAAGGGTTGATATCCTAGTCAAAGAAGTTAAAAGATCCTCAGAGAGAGTGATTGAAACCAAGAGGGTCTGTCTCCTAACTTGAGAGTTGTGGGAAGCTATCAGATGATTCTAAGGCCATGAAAATGGACTTGAGGTCTTGAGAGAGCTCATGAGAAGTGTTGAAGATCACTTTTATGCCTAGACCGGTCATTGTGCAAGAATAAGAAGCCTCAGCCATGAGTGGTGCAGCTAGGGTTTGACTAGGTCAACCCTAAGTCAACTGATGATTTGAAGAAGGTTGAGACCTAATCCAAGCGCCATGTGATCATGGATTGATACATTGAGATGCTATAAGGATGATTCCAAGGTCAACTCATCATGATTTAAGAGTTTAAGAAGTTTCAAGCTAGGGTTTCTAAGGCTTGACAATGTAAAATCCCCTAGTTTGACCCCTATCTTCAAGGCAGTTTAGCTCAAGATGTGATTGTCATCTCATCTTGCCCCCAACATGAATGTTGTAGAGCATGATCTTAGATTTAATTTGAGTGATAGAAGTCCTTGATGGGATTTGTAGAACCCAAGTTATGGCTTACACAAGTTACAGGTCATTTGAGGTATGTGAATTTGGAGCTTGAAAGTTGTCCAACTTGCATGAAACTTTTGCCCTAGAAGGATGATTCCTATGAACTTTTGGTCAACATGAATTTTGTTCCTTATATTCTTAGCTTTCTATAGAGTACTATAAGTCCTTGATAGGATTTGTAGAACTCAAGTTATGGCTTTGACAAGTCAAGGGTATTTTGGTCATTTGGAGATTATAGGTCATTTCAATCATAAGACCATAACTCCTATTTGCAAGCTTCATATGGGAAAATGTTCAACATCAAACTGGTTCAAAATGATGTTTTAAGGTTAGCAAAGAGGTCATGAGATCTTGGAATAGCTTGCTTCACAAAATCACAAAAATGACCTAAAATAAGGGTGAATTTCAAATGAACCAAAGATGGAAATTGGGATTCTTGGTCTACATGTCCAAACCAAGGCATGTAATATGTCATTTGATTCTAAAACATATTTTAAGAACATTGGTATTGCCACAATTTTTAATTGAGGTTTAGTTTGAGGACTTGCTTTGAAAAGTGGTTACTTACATCATAAGTAACAATTGTCAAACCAAAATTCAAGGCATAACCAAGGCTTCTTTCAATCCAAACACATCCAAAATACCATTAGGAGAGAAATTGGAAGAGAATGAGGGTGAATACAAGCTGCCAACATGAGCTGTTATGAACACATCATGAGATTAAACTTTCCATGACATGAGATATTGAATTTCTCATTAGAAGGATCTAGAGCTTTCTAGATCATCCATACATGTTCTATATATGATGTAGAAGGGGTTCAGATTGAAGGTTGGTGATAATTGAAGGAGAGAATAGAGATTGAGATTGAAAATTTCTTGCTTGCAACTGAATTCGGTTACACTATTTTCTTCACTTTCCATCCATTTTCTTGAGTGCAGTCACTTCCATGGATGCTAGTAATTGATTCCAGATCATAATCAAGGCAAATTCGTGGCTGAATAGAGTTCTTGCTCTCAGATTTTTTCATCTGCAACTCAGAATTGGTTCCAAGAATCCAGAGCATTTCCATCCATTTCATTGCATACAGAAGTTTGGTTAGAGGCTAGGGAAGGATTCTGCAAGCTCTTGAAGGTTGATTTGAAGAATCAACCCCTCTGTTTGCTCAATTTTACCAGGTATGCAGTTCTTGTTCTATGGCTTCCATTAGGTAGAATTAAGAGGAATTATTGTGTTAGATGCATAGTAGAATGGTGTAGGAAGGTTTTTGGATCATCAATTTGAGAGGTAGTGACCAATTAGGGTTGTTACCATTCTCGGTTGAGATGGTGTTCTTGCGAATCTTGAAGTTTTAGAATGAATTAAGGGCATGAATGGATTCCTGAGGAGATTTGGGACAAGATTCATCAAGGAATCGTGGTCAATGATGGACTCTATAGAAAGTTAGGGTTGTGGAATGTTGACCGGAGAATGTCACCGGTGGTGACTATGGCGCGCAGGTGACCTGAGTTCAGAGATTCAAATTGGGGAAGATAATCACAGAGCCATTAGATCTTGGGTTGACTTGGACTGAAGACCCCATCCAACGGCCACGCGTGCAGGAAATTTGTGAAGGATTTCTGAACTAAAATGAAACGTAGCGTTTCATTAATCTGATGGTTTTGGGCTTAAGTGATAGATGCTATCAGCACCCCCTTTTTAGGCCCAACCCTGAATTGAACTGATTTGCTATGATATTCACACCGCGCGTTTGTTTATTTTATTTTGATTTTCATTTTATTTTTCATTTTATTCATGGTTAGTGATTAATTCATAAAAAATGGAAAAATAACTCAATTAATCCCATTCTTTTTGCTATGGATTCATGATTGAATCTAGTATTTTTTAGATAAAAAATATTAATATTCCATGTATTTTATGATTTTATGTGCATTTTTACATTTTAATTGATATTAAAATAATCATGTTTGATGCTTGATTTTGTTTAATTTGGTTTGATCATGTGATGATGATTTTGGCCTTGATTTTTTGTGTGTAGCTAGCATAGATATGCATGCTCCCCATAGATTTTTATCACATTTTTGTGATGAATGTAAGTGGTAGTTCTAGGTTGAAACTTTAGAAGCTCCATTTTTAGGGTTTATGGTTGATACCTTATAGTTTAGGATTTATTTCTAGGACTTGGTGGATGATTCCACCTCTGATTTTTGTAGGGTAGATTTATGATTGAATTAGGGTCCCTTAGGAATTTTTGTAGGACTTTACAATGGATTTTACTATTTTTGTTAGATTTTAGTTTAGATGCTAACTTTAGATGATTCTAATGCACTAATTCAACTAGATTGACTTCTTTAGTTCCCTTAGATTAGGGTTTTGTTTCTCTTGCTCTTGGATGATGATGAAGATAATCTTGGGCTACCATGGATTGAGTTGAAGAAGCTTGGATGTGAGGATCTTCCCTTCTTTTGGTGTAGTATTGATTAGGTGTTAAGATTAGGGTTTGTAGGCAGAGCTTCTAGATAGATTATCTTCCTTCACAAACATGGAAGGTGTTGATCACTTCCATTCCTCCCTATGATGTAAGGTCCCCTTGTAAAGGCCTCATCCCTCCTTTGGTAGGATGTGTGGCTCTTTGCAAGTTGGTAGAACCTTTGAGGGTCCCTTTCTCTGATGATAGGATGCTCAGTGGTGACCTTTGGTCTTCACTCTGTTGTCAATCATCCAAACTCTGCTCTTGATGGATGAATCTTTCTCCCTTGTTAGAGGATGGAGTTCCTTGCTTGAAGAGATTGAAGGATGGAGTTGATACTTCTTTGTGTTTAAGGACTACTCTTAGGAGCTGAAGCTTGTAGATGAAGAAGGACAAGTTGATACTGGTAAAGAGGAGAGAGCTGAAGCTTGAAGAACAAGTTGACACTTGTGAAGAAGATCAAATTGAAATTGAGTGAAAAGGCTGAGGCTTGAAGTTGGAGAACAGGTTGATACTTGTGTAGGATGCATTGAGAGCCTGAAGGAGCCAAGTTGATACTTGGTATTAGGAGTGAAGCCTGAAGGTGGAATTGACTGGAGAGCTGAAGCTTGAAGTTGAAGTAGAGAGAATAAGTTGATACTTATGCTTGATGTATTGAAAGCTTGGAAAAGCAAGTTGATACTTGCTATTGAAGGTGATAGCCCTGAAGAGTGGTTGAAGTCTGAAGACTGGAATGCTATCAGAGGAGCTTTGTTGTGAAGCTGTGGAAGCTGTTGATCTGCTTTCTTTCCTATCTGTTTTCTTTCTGTGCAACTGTACTGATGTGACTTGTTTGATTTGCTTGATGCATTAGAATAAGTTCATATCTAGATTGATTTGAGTTAGGAGCATGATTGCACTAGAGGTTGAGTTGCTCCCTCTGCTTGTATTTTTACTGTATGGCTTTGCTTGCGGGTATTCGGTAGAGCCCAGCTCCCTTGCCTATGTGGTTTATTGTGTTTGCTTGATAGCATTTTGTAATTCTCTCTTCTGTATGATTGCAGTTATTCATATCTGGCTTGAGGTTGAGATGAGCCTCTAGAGGCTAATGCCCCCACACATTTCCTCCCTCACTTGCATTGCATGCATTTTACAGTCGTTTACTGTTTACTGTTTAAGCTGATGCTTATCTGTTTCTGTTTACCCTGGCATGATCCCCTAGGAATCTCACTTCCTTTGATAAGGAAGTGATGATAGAACTTTAGGTCGAAACCTATGCATGATAACTTCTAGGAGTTCCCTGTTTCAAACCTCAACTATAGGATGAATCCTTGGCATGACAACATTAGGACTTGGTAGTCTCCCTCTTAGTTGAACCTGTTCGTTCTCTCTTCTCATCTCAAAACAAATCAAAATACAGTAATAAAGGTTAACTGATGTCGTACGTTACGAGCCTTAAGCTATCTGAGAAAGGATTGTTGGAGAGTTTCTTTTCAACAGTCTGGATGTTTAGTACGGCACCCTTTGGGTGACATACGACGCATTCACTCTCAGGTCATAGTCTCTAGTGCGATATTGGTTGCAAACATCCAAAAAAAACACTTCTTCCGTAAAAGACAGAAAACAAACTTCAAACCTTTTTGCCTCGTGGGCCCATAATTCAAAGGAAGCTTTTCTGAAGAAAAGAGTGTCGTTAACTCCCAGTTCTACCGCAAACGGTAACGCCTAAGTCTCCAAGAGTCGAGCTGCGTACACCAAACTGCTGGAACTGTTTGTTAACCCTACTCCATAAAACAGATGAATCTGAATTCCCACAAGCCGTATTATCCCGAACTACGTAAGCTCTGATCTCTCATATATGTTGAGAGTACGTAGGTACAATACTGATGTATTGGAGAGCCACCTTCCCCGTAACCCGTAGTTAGTCGAACTACGTTGACTCTGATTTCTCGGTCTCTGATGAGAATACGTAGGCATAAAGTGCGACGCTTTACCGAGTCATTTCTTTTCTTTTTCGAGCCAGCCTTGATAGGTAGATAGATAAAACCAACCCGTCAGATAAACACAACAAGCATGGATCCCATCGAGTACGATGGACGTGAGGGGTGCTAATACCTTCCCCTTGCGTAACCAACTCCCGAACCCAGACAATGGTTGCGATGACCTTGTCTTATACCTTTTCGTCAGGTTTTTCCGATCGTTTCCTTTCCTGTTCTGAGGGATAAATAACAAAAGGTGGCGACTCTTCTGTTTTGTCGGCACCTTATTTTCGCGGAAGCGACAGTTTTCAGTTTGGAGGTGGCGAAACTTGTGGAGGCAAAGTATTTTGAAAAAGGTGGTTCACGAATGGCTGTAATGGTTGGCCAAAATGAAAAAAAAACAAGTGATCCCCCCTTCCTATTGCTGAGTTCTCACTCCTTTTATGATGTCCTCCCTCCTCAATTCGTTCTCCTTTTCTTTCAATTCCTTCTGTTACCAATCCGTCCTCCTTTTCTTTCAATTCCTTCTGTTACCAATCCGTCCTTCTCCCAAGATTGACATCACTTATCCTATATTGTGAAAAATGTTTTTTTTCTTGTAGGTTTGCAGCTGTTATGGTCAAATGTATTGCACATCTGTGGCTTTGTAACACGATGGTGCAGGATGTAGTATCAATATTTTGGAAGCAAGTTGCGCGTGGTATTTTCCTTGGCCAAAGTTTAGCCTTTTGTAGTTGTTATCACGGTTTGTGTAGTTGATAGGTTTTAATGTGTGATAGCAGAGTAATGTGCAAAAAGTAGCAGCGGTTTGAGGTAAGAGTTGTCGCTTTCAAAGGACAAGTTTTGCTTAATTACTGCAGGGGTTCTTTGCAAAATGGTCATGATGTAAAGTAGCAAGTGATATTTTATTGATGAAAGAAAGTAGGTGCATCAGAAAAGTAGCAGCGCAAACAGTGGGCCTTTTCTTTAATTCATTTCCATTTTCTTGTTTTTTCCGTAATGCTGTAATTGGCAAAACAAAAGTGACCCTTTTTTATATTGTAATGAGCTTGTTGTAATTATATGCACCTCCATATTTATTTAACTTGTGAAATAGGATTGCATCAACTTTATTTTCACTTGCAAATTGAATTTTTCTTCTAATGAACTTGGGCCTTGAATCCGTATGGGCTCTATTGCTGCTCCAAATTGACTCCCAAATATTATTCTTGAGAACTCGACTTTTGAATAATTATGCTTGAATTGACTCAATAATTATCAATCTTGAATTAAATTCATGAATTGCACCTAGAACCAATTTCTAACACTCTTTGAATCAAGTCATGAAGTAAATTGGTCATTCAAATACGTTAGGGCCTTGAAATAATAAAACCAGAAGAATGTGATTTGAAATGTGAATGGCATTGCCCAGAAACCCTAACTGCAAATGAAACCGATCCTTGACAAATCTCTCTTTTATTGACACAAACTCCTCTTTCTTGATTACAATCCAATAATACCCACTTGACTTTAATGATAGTGCACATACATTGAACCCGTTAGCCTTGTATGGAACTCAACTAAATAACATGCTGCCTGACTTAAACCCAAAAGGTGAGAAACCCTAATTTTCACCTTGATTGCATATTGATATAAAGACTTGAGGAGAACCAAAGTCAAGATTCAAAGTCTTTTTAGTCAAACCACCGATGAACCCTAAACACCGACACTCTTATGGAAAATTCAGAGAAACTGGTGTCATGCTTTGACAAACCTCTGATAGGAAATTCTCATGACAATTAATTAAAAAAAACCAACACCTCAATCCCAAACTCGAGTACAACGAATGAGAGAAACAACCTCTGAACAAAGGGAAACCATCTCAGATCCAAAACCTTAATTCAACCACTTTTGAAGCTTCTGAAACCCAACTCTGATTCCTGAGTGAAATAAAGCAAACAAAAGCTGATGAACCGGTTAGTCATGCAAAATGATTGACCTAAACGATATGCAAAAGATCAAAGAATCTGAGGGTAAATTTTGGGGTATGACACATTATTGTCATACATCACTGCCTAACTCAGTTGTGGTTGAACTCATGTGTGTATGGTCAGCTGAGGTTTTGGTTTTCATTTCTGTCAGTTTTTTAACTTAAGGTTTTAACTCTTTGCTCAAGTTTTTTTGTGTGTGCAATATGTGTGGTAGATCCTTGATCAGTTGCATTTGGGTTGGTTGAGTGTGTGTATCATCCTTGAGTCGTTACTTTAACAAGGCATGGCAAAGTTCATGAAAAAACATTCCTTTCAAAGCTTGTAGTTTGAAAATCAATGAAGAATTAAGATTTTTCTTTGGAAAAGATTCATGAGCAATGTATTTAGGACATGAGTGGATTTTGCTTGTTCATAAGTGCATCTGTTTTGGCCTGTTGTTTTTTTAAATGCATTTTAAACCTTACATTGCATAAACTCGTTAGAATCACTTCCCTAAACCTTTTGATGATCACTTTGTGATTCTGTTGAGAAACTAAGTTTTTCTGTTGAAATTCATCTTGAACTTGACACTTAAAGCATGAGTAGACCCCTACTTGTCCTCAATCATCAGTTTTAAACATTAAACTCAAAAATGCATTTCCAGAACTCATTTTGCATGTTCTATCGAGTTTTATTGTGTGTACATCATTTCAAAATATGGTTGATACCATCATATTCTTTATGAAAAAACAAGTGATTTAGACTTTTGTTTCATTAAAATTGGGGAAGATTTGAATAAGTTGTGATCAAACCGTTTTCAAGATTTTCACTTGGCTTGCCTTCAAAATTGCCCAGCCATGCGCGCATTTTGGTATATGTACACATGGGGTGGCTTGATATGATGGATGTATTGCTACCCCAGTGGTTACTTGCCTTGCCTTAAGAACTTTACCATGCCATTGGACCCGAGTTCGACCCTCACCGAGGGTCATTTTTGTGCAGTTTATTGATTTTTCATGTTTTTTAGCATTTCTTCTTCCTTTTCCATGATATGTCATGCGCGTGAAAATGTTTGACTAGGAAAATTTTTGAGCCTATGAACCCAAGGTCTTGGGTTCAAGCCTTGGGAGAGGCATTTCTTACTTTTTAGCAATTGGATTTTGTTTAATTTTATTTAATTGTCATTAAATTCAAAAATCCATAACTCTTTCATTTTTAATCATTTTTTAATGATTCTTTTTGATAAATTTTTATATTAATGTGTATTTTCATATAATGCTTAAATAATTCTAAAATTCTTATTTTAGAAAAAATTTGCATTATGAGAAAATTACGATCCGTTTTAGGGTTTTCACCCTCCTATCTTTCCTCTTTCATTTCCATTTCAATTTCATTCTCTTTGAGTTTTAAATTTGGAACTTGGCTTGTTAGCTTCCTTGTTGTTGCACCCCAAAATTTGACCAACATTTATTTACCCATCAAGAGTTATATGAGGCTTTGAAGCTAGCCAAGAGAGTTGTTCAAGTGTTCAAAGGTTGATACCTTTGTCAGAGAACTCAAGAGATCCTCAGAGAGCTTGGTTGAAACCAAGGTTGTGTGTCTCATAACTTGAGAGTTGTGGGAGCTCCTCAGATGATTCTGAGGCTATAGGGATAGACTTGAAGCTTTGAGAAAGCTTATGAGATGTCTTGAAAGCCATCATGAAGCCTAGAGAGGTCATTGTACAAGAATTCAGAAGATTCAGCCATGAGTGGTGGAATTAGGGTTGACTGGGTCAACCCTAGGTCAACTGATGATTTGGAGAGGGTTGAGACCTAATCCTAGAGCCATGGGATCACGGAATGAAGCATTGAGATTCTATAAGGAGATTCCTAAACCAAATCATCATGATTGAAGAGTTTGATAAGTTTTAAGCTAGGGTTTCTAAGGATTGACAGTGTAAAATCCCCTAGTTTGATCCCTATCTTCAAGGCAGTTTAGCTCAAGATGTGATTGTCATCTCATCTTCCCCATAACATAAATGTTGTAGAGCTTGTTCCTAGATTTAATTTGAGTACTAGAAGTCCTTTATAGGATTTGTAGAGCTCAAGTTATGGTTTTGACAAATTACAGGTCATCTGAGGTATGTGAATCTAGGTCCTTGAAAGTCACCCAACTTGCATCCAACTTTTGCCCTAGTAGGATGATTCCTATGAACTCTTGGTCAACATGAATGTTGAAGAGCATCTTCTTATCTTTCTAGAGAGTACTATAAGTCCTTGATAGGATTTGTAGAACTCAACTTATGGCTTTGACAAGTCAAGGGCATTTTGGTCATTTGGAGGTTATAGGTCATTTCAAGCATAAGGCCATATCTCCTACTTCCAAGCTTCAAATGGAAAAATCTTCAACATCAAACTTGCTTAGAATGATGTTTTAAGGCTAGTAGGGAGGTCATGAGATGTTGAAAAGGCTTGTATCAAAAAGTGATAAAAATGGCCTAAAATGGAGGCATAAGTTAATTAAGTTGAAATTGAATATTGGAAATCACAAGCTATAAGTCCAAACCATGTCATGTAATAGGTCATTTTGACTCCAAATGACATTCTAAGAACAATGGTTCAGCCACAATTTTGATTTGAGGCTTGGATCATAGGGATGCTTTGGAAATGGCTTACTTGCATATTAAGGTACCAAACCAAAACTCAACAAGCAAGGTGGTTATGCATTGTAACTTATCCTAAATCTCATGTGGGGATAAATTCAAGTCAGAATCAAGGGTTATGAGAAGCTTGGCATGAGATATCATGTAAGGAGAATTGGATTCAAAATGTCATGACATGAAAAGTTCAATTTCTCATTGGATGATCCTAGAGGGTTCTAGATGATTCTAAACCACTCTATATAACAAGTGTAACTTGCTCAGATGCAAGGTTGGTGAGAATTGGTGTAGAGAAGAGAGAGTGAGATCCAAAATCTTCCATTGCAAGTCAAGTGACAATTCTTCATTCTTCTTCATTTCCATCCCTTTTTTCTTCACAAACACTTTCCATAGATCCCTCTGAGTGTGTGCATACTGAATTGAAGTTCCATTGATGGAGGATTGAAGGTGTTCCAATTGGATTTGCAAGAAGCCACTCATCATCGAATCTTGAAGTGCAAGCTTTCTCCCTCCAATTTTTTGCAAACAGAAGAAGAATCATCATCCAAGGATCACTTCTGAAGAGTTTCAAGTGGTGAATTGAAGATCTACTACCTCTGTCAATCCAAGAAACCAGGTTTGCAAAATCTCTTTCACCTCATTATTTAGGCATGATTAGGTTGAATTTATTAGTGTAGAATGGCTAGAGACACCTAGGTGATGAATTCTGAAGAGTTTAGGATCATTTGATGAAGTTTCAGTTATGGACACCATTTCTTTATGGAGCAAGAACTTGTGACATAGTGAGTGATAATACAAGTTTGATAGCTGGTTTTGATTAGGGCAATGTGGTGATCATTTTAGTACCAAGAAATCTAAGAATTGTTGAAGTTTAGGATTGATCATATGTTTAGGTGCACCATCGGGTTTGATGATAGAGACCGTTTCAGTTTAATCCAAGGCCGTGATCGTGTTCAGCATGAAAAATTGAGCGTGTTAGGGTTTTACATTTTGAATTTTGATGATGATTTGAGGTAGTACGAAGGGATGGAAGTTTGAGTATGAAGCTTATCTTTCTGCGTTTTCATGGAGTTTCATGGCAAACCCTAGGTTGGAGGAAGAAGATAAGTCCCAGCCGTGAGATGCATGCGCTGACCATTGACTGAGAATTGAATCCAACGGCCTGCATTCAATTTCGTTTTGGAGGGAGTCTGAAGCACGCCTGAAACGCACCGTTTCATTAAACGGTGGTTCCTGGGCTTAGTGAATTGGACTACTATCCCCACCCCCTTCATGAAGCCCAATTCATTTTGCACTATAAATCCTTGTTATTCTCACCGCTTCTTTTTTTATTTTCTTTGTATTTTTTCAATTGTTTTCTGATTAAATTTTGGGCCTAGCGCATTTCTGTTTACACCCCCCCATTCTGGGCCCAAATGAAAATTGAACTATATTTGTTTGCTTCCTGCGCCTCCTCATCATTTCATTTTAATTTCTTTTTTATCATTTTATTTCAAACTTTGGAAAATCATATTAAATTGAAAATTAATGATTTTTTAATGGGAGTTTTTTTCTCCTACTTCATATTCATGTCAAGAAAAATATAAAATAAAAATATTTTCCTTTCATGCATTTTTAGTATTTTTTGTATATTTTTTTTTTATTGCTTTTTTTTTCTTTTATGTTGGTATATGAATTTGTAGAATTTAGTTTAGGTAGCTCCCTTAGTATTTTTAGGCCAATCTTTTTAGGATAGTTAGATATAAGTTTTAGCTTCCCCCTGGATTTATTCCATAATTTTGTGATGAATTTTAGGTTAGTTTTGATTAGATGCCATTAGGTTGTGTAGAATTAGGTCAAACTTCAACATAGGTCCATAATAACTTTAGATTTTGGGTTTTTAGGACAATTTAGACTATGGGACATATAGGGCATTAAGGGTAGGTATGTAGGATCCCTTAGAAGTTATATTAGGATTTAATATAGTAGTATGCTAGTTTTAGTTGATTTTTGTATTGGTTGATTGTTTGTGTTGCCTTTAGGGCATTTTTGCTTTAGTTGCTTTGCTTTGGAGTTTTCCCTTGGCTTGGTGAGCCTGGTATTGTTCTAAGGAGAATTGAGGAGCATAGTAGAAGACTTGAAGATGCATTGAGGAGCTTGAGAGCTTGATCTTATTTCTTTTTTTTTTGTTGTTTTAGGGTTAGGGATTAGGAAGAGTTTAGACTTAGATAACTTCTTTCTCAAACATGGATGGTATCTGTCACCTCCATTCCTCCCTGTGATTCAAAGTCCTTCCATGGTATACACCTCTCTCCTTTGGAGGGATAAGTGATGTACCTAGGAGGTAGAACTTTTGAGGGAACCATTCCTTTGATGTTGAACCCTTATAGGTCACCTTTGGTGGTCAGTAAGCAGTTCAATATCCCCAGCTTATCCAGTAAGTGATTTCATCTGGTTTGATTGTCTTGAGAGATGTTGAGCTTGAGCTTGAAGATGAAGACTTCAATGAAGAGTGTAGAAGAGGATGAATCCTTGGGTATTTCCATTCCAGCTGAAGCTTGAAGAGCAACAAGAGCAAGTTGATACTTGAAGACCCCTGAAGAGGAAGTAAAGCCTGAAGGTGGAGCTGATCAAGAAGCTGAAGCTTAAAGGAGAAGATAAGTTGAAACTTATATTGAAGGGTTGAAACCTGGAAAAGCAAATTGATATTTGTCAAGAGTGATTGAAGTCTGAAGACTGAGTTGCTATTGGAAGAGCTGAAGCTTGGAGTTGAGAGAGGAGTTGATCTTCTTCTGTTTTCTTTTCTGTATTGATGTGTTTTGTTTGACTTGCTTGATGCATTAGACTAAGTTCATATCTAGAATAGGTAGAATCTAGGAGCATGATTGCACTAGAGGTTGACTTGCTCCCTCTGCTTGTATTGTTACTGTATGGCTTTGCTTGCGGGTATTCGGTAGAGCTCAGCTCCCTTGCCCATGTGGTTTGTTTGCCTGATGGCATTTCATTTCATTTTATCTGTATGATTGCAGTTTACTGTTATTGCTTGATAGCATGTTATTTATATTTCAGTATGATTACTGTTATCTATTCTGGCTTGAGGTTGAGATGAGCTTGTGGAGGCTGAAGCCCCACACACATTTCCTCCCTCACTTGCATTGCATGCATTTTACTGTTAAGCTGATGCTTTGTCTGTTTTGGTGTATCATTGACATGATCCCTTAGGACTCTCATTTCCTTTGATAAGGATTTGATGATAGAACTTTAGGTTAAAACCTATGCATGACAACTTCTAGGAGTTCCCTATTCAAACCTCAACCATAGGATGAATCCATGGCATGACAACAGTAGGACTTGATAGTCTCCCTCCTAGTTGGGCCTGTTCTCTTCTCATCTCAAAACAGTTTAAGATACAGTAATCATGAATGATTTCTTTCGTACGTTACGAGCCTTAAGCTATCTGAGAAAGGATTGTGGGAGAGTTTCTTTTCCACGGTCTGGATGTTTAGTATGGTACCCTTTGGGTGACATGCGACGCATTCACTCTCAGGTCATAGTCTCTAGTGCGATTGCAATCGCAAACACAATAAAAAACACTTCTTTCGTAAAAGACAGGAAATAAACCGTAGTTTCCCGAACTACGTGAGCTCTGATCTCTCATACCTGTTGAGAGTACGTAGGCACAAGATGGCGATGTCTTGGCGAGCTACCTTCCCCCATGACCCTTCGTAGGCCGAACTAAGTTGACTCTGATTTCTCATTCTCTGATGAGAATACGTAGGCATAAAGTGCGACGCTTTGTCGAGTCATTTTTCTTTTCTCTTTTTAACCAGCCTTGATAGGTAGATAGAATAAAACCAACCCGTCCAAGTAAACACAACAAGCGAGGATCTCGTCGAGTACGACGGACGTGAGGGGTGCTAATACCTTCCCCTTGCGTAACCGACTCCCGAATCCAGACAATGGTTGCGACGACCTTGTCTTACCCTTTTTCGTCAGGTTTTTCCGATCGTTTCCTTTCCCGTTCTGAGGGATAAATAACGAAAGGTGGCGACTCTTCTGTTGTGCCGGCACCTTATTTTCGCGCAAGCGACAGCTGGTGACTCTGCTGGGGACTTCTAATCGGTTCCCTGCGAGAGTCAATCCTAACGCTTGTATGTTTACTTGTTGGGTTGCATTTATTTATCGCATTTTACTTCTCGCACTTTATTTCCCGCATTTTATTTTCAGTATAATATGATTATCTGTGCAGTTGTGGGATGGGAGTTCTGATGAGTGAGAAGCCAGACCCAGGCTTGAATGCACCATAGACTTAGAGTGGAAATTAGTGGGCGCGTGCTTGCTTTGCAGGCACTAGTGTCTCATGAAATCCACGCTCAGACGAGGTTCATCCGGTTGGCTTCACTTTCAACCCTTTGGGTTGAGACGGTTGCTGGTTTGGTGGATTGTCGACTCTGGGGACCGATCATTTGTGATTCAGCTAAGTGAGGCCGCTTCATGAGCTGGTGATGCCACACCTTCTGGGTATCATATCACCCCTCTTGAAAGTCTGTGACGCTGATGAACGCATAGGATGCGGTACCTGGAGTCAGTTTAGGTCCATACCTGTGAGCAGGGTTGGGTTCATTGCAGGAAACCTTGACCTTCAGACTACCTGGTTTTCTTGACAGTGGATCAGTTTTGTTGGTACCAGGGTTTCTCAGTTGCAGATTTGTCTGTTCTTGATAGAGCAGGTTTTGATCAGAGGATCTTATCATCAGGTGTATGTCTGTTCTTGATAGAGCAGAGTTTTGTCATCAGTTGTTTGTTCTTGATAGAGCAGATTTTTTGGGGTCTGAAGATCTCATCAGCAGATGTTGTTTGTTCTTGATAGAGCAGATTTCTGAGTGGGGTCTGAAGACCTCATCAGCAGTTGTATGTTTGTTCTTGATAGAACAGATTTTTTGATTTGGGGGTCTGAAGACCTCATCAGCAGATATTTCTTGATCATACATCCGAGGTCCTTATTATCAGACACTTGTTCTTGACAGAGCAGAATTATGATCCTATGTATATGGTCCTATCAGATGGTTGTTCTTGGCAGATCAGATCTGTGGTCCTACACCGGGGTTTTCTTCTTATCAGTGGTTGTTGACACAGAATCTCCACAGCACCAGTTGCCCTGACCTCTTATTGCATGATTGCATTTTGCATTAGTTTGCATGTTCATTTGCATTTCATTAACGTGTGTCTGTGTTGCAGGTACCGTTTTCCCCGATCCAGGATTTCTTGCCTCCTATTGTATTGTTATGGGCTCTCTGAGGAAGACCGTGGCTTACAAGTTCCCGGCCCCCGATGTGGCTAAGCTGACTGGTTTGATAGCTCTAGCAGATGATTCTGTGAGGGATGAGTTCAGGAAATCCTACGGCAGGTTGCTCAGTTTGGTTTGTAGGCCCTCTGCATTCGAGTTGAACGGGTTGCACGCTCTGCTGCAGTTCTACGACCCTCCGCTGAGATGTTTCACTTTTCAGGACTTTGTTCTCGCGCCTACACTGGAAGAGTATGCTGATTTGCTAGGTGTGCCTATCAAGAGGCAGATGCCTTTTGTTCACATGGATGCTGAGCCTGATCTGGCTGGTTTAGCTCCTTCACTTCATTTGGACGCCTCCGAGTTAGTATTGACTAGTTGGAACAAGGTTCCTGGGTTCTCCTTGCAGTTTCTGGTGGTTAAGGCTCAGCAGTGTGCCAAGGACAGATGTTGGGACGCGTTCAATGCCATCCTCGCTCTATGCATATATGGCATCATCCTGTTCCCCAACATGCCCGATTTTGTAGACTTTGATGCGTTTCACATCTTTGCTTCAGGGAATCCAGTCCCTACTTTGATAGGAGATGTCTATCACTCAGTCCACTACAAAAACGAGAACAAGAGGGGGAAGAATGTCTCATGTTGTGTACCCTTGCTGTACAAATGGCTTGATAGCCATCTGCCCAAGAGGGGTCCTTTTGTCTTGTCTGCAGCCACAACTGAGTGGCCTGAGCGTCTGATGAGTTTATCTGCAGAGGATATTGACTGGTTCGACAGAGATAGGTTGGGTACTTAGGTGATCTTCAGTTGCAGCGGGTTTCCAAATGTGCCTTTGATAGGTAGGAAGGGTTGTATAAACTACAAATCGTCGTTGCTGGTTCGACAGTTCGCGTATGCTTTGAGAACTCCTCCGAAGGAGGAAGAGGTACAGGAATCTCTGTACCTCACTGGTGTTCTAGAGGGGGATCTGTTGTCCAAACTTCAGCGCGCGTGGAATGGTATCAGTAAAAGAGGAAAGCCATTGCTGGGAAAAAGCAACAATCAAGCCTACCCTCCGTACGTGACTTGGATCAGAGCCAGGGCCAATGCTATAGGGATGTCGTTTCCTCATGCCAAGCCGGAAAGTCCTCCAATGATCGAAGAGCCTACTACTGTGCCCATTCATCAGCATAAACAGGTCTTAGCTTAGCGAGATGAATTGAAGCGGGTGAACGAAGAACTGGAGAAGGAGTTAGCTTAGCTCCGAAGCGAGAGGAACGAGGCCGTTCATGCTTTCAAAAAGCAGACAGAGTTGGTGAACCAGCTAGGTACAGACCTGACTAAGCAGATAGCCGAGCGTGAACACATGGGTCGAGACTTCAAAGCTGTCAACGACGTACTGGCTACGAAGAAGCAGCACTTGGACGAGGCATATCGGAGGATATCCAAGTTCAACCAGCACTGGAAGGCTTCCCTGGCCACCAGGAAAGAGCGGGAGGATAAGCTGATGCTGCAGATCTCCAAGCTGGAAGCCGAGGTGAAGGACAGTGAAAAGAGGTTTGATGAAGAAACCGCCCGCAGATACGCCGTCGAATGCCAGCTCAACAAAGCTCTTGCCAACCTGAAGGAGCACAAGCTGACGTTTGAGTCCAAAAAGCGGAAATTAGAAGATTGCTTCAGCGAAGGAGCATGGGAAGGTTCGATCGAAGGACTTCAGTATACCATTGTGCAGAGGGAATTGCTCGTCGAGGGGTTGCTCACTCTGCCAGATCATCCAGAGACGAAGGAGTTATTAGCAGAGTATCGCGCCCGTGGCCGTACTTGACTAGTTGTATTCCTTTTGTTTTGATCTTTGTTGTATGCTGACCATCACCAGGCTTGTTGGCTGAGGTCACGCTGTTGATTCGTCTTGTACTCGCTGATGCTATGTACTGCCTTGATAGGCTTTCTTTATATATGAGATTGATGTTTCCATGATTGGGCTCGGACTTCTTATTATTATTATTATCAGCACTGGCACTCAGGCACTAGGATCGGGGGAGATCTCCCAAACACAGACACACGCATGCATTTGCATGAAGCATTTGCATGACGCACATTTTGTTGTTTTCCCTAACCCTTTAGTGTTTACAGGTTTTTCAGGTTTACAGGTCCCAGGCTGTTTCCGGTGATTCCAGGATTGATCAAAAACTAATTCACCGTTATCCAACTAGAGCTAACCAGACCAGGATCATGGACCAAGTGCAAACAGATGTTCAGGAGCTCCGCGAGAGGATGGATCGCTTTATGGAACTTATGCAGGTGGTCGCCAATGGCCAGGACCAGCTCAGGACTTTGGTTCAGCCTTTGATTTCCAGGGTTGATAGCAACGACATACTTCATGGCGGGGCTGTGCCTACTCCTCCACCAGTTGATACTCCGCAGAATGGTGTCCCTGTGGCCGGGGTCAACGGCATTGCTAATGGCAATATGATGGCCAACATCGGACTCAATACGACGGGCGTCGGTAATGGGGGTCTGGGAGCTAATGTCAACATCGGGCCGGTCAACGGCAATGCAGGCGTCGGGAATCTGTTGGTGCCTCAACCATGGCTTGAGGATCATCAGGATGATGCGTTCTCTCAAAGGGGTGCTGAGGGGGAGCTGAATGCTGAAGCGCGGCTCAGATTCAAAGCACTTGAAGATAAAATGAGAGATATTGAGAATTAGAATACTTTGGGCGTTGATATGTCCAAGCTGGGGTTAATTGCTGATTTCAAGGTACCTCCTAAGTTCAGAGTGCCTGACTTTGAGAAATATAAGGGCACCACTTGCCCTCGTGTCCACCTGCGATCGTACTACAGGAAGATGTCTGCCTATTCCAAAGACGAGAAGTTGTTGATGCACTTCTTCCAAGATAGTCTTTTCGGGCCATCCCTCGAGTGGTACATGGGCCTGGAGCCCGCTAGCGTGCGCACATGGAAGGATCTCGCTGAAGCGTTTGTCCACCATTACCAGTACAACAGCGACTTGTCCCCGAACCGGGTCCAGCTCCAGAACCTGTCGCAGAGAAATAATGAAGGATTTAAGGAGTACGCCCAGCGGTGGCGTGAGTTGGCAGCTCGGGTTCAGCCACCGATGGTTGAGCGCGAGCTCGTGCAGATGTTTGTAGCTACCCTCCCAGGGGTCTACTATGAAAAGTTAGTCAGCGGTATGTCTGGGACATTCTCAGCTCTCATTACCATGGGCGAGCACGTCGAGAATGGTATCAAGATCGGGAAAATTCAAGGTGAATCATCCTCAGCTGGAGGAGGTGGAAAGAAACCTTATGCTAGTAAAAGGCGAGAAGGAGATGCGAGCGCTGTGACCAACGCTCGAAGGAAGGGAAAGGGCCCTCAGCAGCAGATAGACAATATAAATATCCCAGCAGCTCCGCAGCAGCAGCAGCAACCGAATCAGCAGGGATATAGAAAGTACCAGAAATGGGCACCTTTGACAAACCGTCACTTCGAGGCACCGCCCATGTCGTACGCGCAACTCTTGCAAACTTTGCTTCAGCTTCAGTTGGTTCAGAAGAGGACGATGGCTCCCGTGGCAGGGGCACCTCCACCAGGGTACGACACAAATGCCACTTGCGATTTCCACTCAGGGGCACCAGGCCACACAATCGAGAACTGCAAAGCCTTTAAGCACAAGGTGCAGGACCTGGTAGATGCCAAGATTATCAATTTCTCCGATAACGTGCCCAATGTCACGAAGAATCCTATGCTGAATCATAGGGGAGGCGAAGTGAAAGCCATTATCAAAGAAGAGAGTGCAGATCTGTTGACTGATGTCAAAGACCTAAAGACGCCGCTTAGCTTCGTCAAAGCTAAGTTGTTGAAAAGAGGGTTCTTTCCGGGTGCGGAGAACTATGCATGGATTATGCTATACATTCTGATGGGTGTGAGCAGCTGATAGAAGGAATCCAAAGTCGGATGACTGAGGGGATTCTGCAGTTTAGCCGGAGGGCTGAAAGTGTATCAGGAGAGGTAGTGCTGAAGCAGGCCGATGAAGTCGCCACCATCACCATCCCTCGCCAACCAATAACCATTTATGCGCCCAGACCGCCTACAATCACTATTACCAAAGCCGGGCCGATACCATTCGAGAGCACTAACGTCGTTCCGTGGCATTATGGGGCTGAAGTCTATTGCAACGGTCAAAAGCTGGAACTGGATCCGTACGGGTCGACTGTGGAGAACCTCGCAGGAATCAGTGGTATTACTCGCAGCGGAAGAGTATTTGCACCGCCGGAAGTCGTGGCAGAGAAAGCGGTCAGAGCTGATGCGGCCGATAAGGGTAAAAGCAAAGTCGTCGAAGAGGTCCCATGTGGGATAGAGAAAGATTTGCTGGTCAAAGACGCCGAGGAGTTTATGCGGTTGATCAAAAAGAGCGACTACAAGATTGTAGATCATCTCCATCAGACGCCTTCGAAGATTTCTATTCTCAACTTGTTGCTGTGTTCTGAAGCACACCGCAACGCGCTACTGAAGGTATTGAACGCTGCCTACGTACCGTAAGAGATATCGGTGAATCAGCTAGAAGTGGTGGTAGCCCACGTTAATGCTGGCAATGGGCTAGGTTTCACAGATTTAGAGCTGACACCAAAAGGGAGAAATCACAACAGCGCCCTACACATCTCGATAGAGTGTAGGGGCACAATCATGTCGCACGTGCTGGTGGACACGGGTTCGTCACTTAATGTTCTTCCGAAGAAGGCATTAATGAAGTTGGACACTCGCGGATTGCTTTGCACACCCAGTGATCTGGTGGTGAAAGCGTTTGACGGAACTAAGCGCCACGTTTTCGGAGAGTTGACCCTGCCGATCCAAGTCGGTCCGGAAACGTTCGACACGGTCTTTTATATCATGGACATCATGCCTGCCTACAGTTGCCTCTTGGGCCGGCCATGGATCCATGTTGCTGGTGCCGTGACCTCCACGTTGCACCAAAAGCTCAAATATGCTGTCGGGGGAAGCATAGTGACCGTGTGCGGTGAGGAGGACATAATGGTGAGCCATTTGTCATCCTTTAAGTATGTTGAAATGGATGGCGAAATCTATGAAACTCTTTGCCAAGCATTTGAAGCCGTCAAGGTGAAAGAGGTAGCTCCTGTAGTCACAGAAAAGCCAGAGATGAATATCTCCTCATTCAAAGAAGCTTGGGACGTCGTCCAAGCTGGATCTACCCCAGGCTGGGGGCATATTTTGGAGATACCGAACAAGCAGGATAAGTTTGGGTTGGGGTATTCTCCTGAAGCTGAAGCTTCTTCTTCTTCGTCTAGCAGCGCGTCACGGGGTAAGGGGCCGATCCTATTTACCAGTGGCAGAGTGATCTTCGAAAGCATCAACGCGGCGTTTGAAGACAGCGGGGATAACGATTGTGATCTCGACTCTTGGATTCAGCCAAGCAAGTCGGGCGAGGGCCTCAACAATTGGACCATCAAGGATATCATCCATGACAAGTGAAGAGTAATGATTTACTTTTTCCAATCATTGTACAACCCTATGTCCTACCCGGGGCATAGCGGTTTTATTGTCAGGGCCTTGTTGGATTATGTACATGCATTTTGTTAATAAATCAAAGGCGTTTTCTTCGTATTCAAATATTGTGATCTCTGTTATTCCTGTTTTTATATTTGTTTTGAAAAACAGTAAAATGGAAATGGGGTTTGTGCTAACCTGCGCATCCTTGTTTTAAACTTAACCCTTGTTATTGCAGGATCCACATAATAGATGACATCGACTCTGGACCTTCTACGGCTCACTTCGACATCGATTGCCCGATCTATCAAGCCGAGGAAGAGATTGATGAAGACGAAGACCTTCCGGAAGAGTTGGCCCGCTTGTTGAAACAAGAGGAAAAGGTTATTCTGCCTCACGAGGAGGAGATTGAGATCGTGAATTTGGGTTCTGAAGAGCTCGTCAGAAATGTCAAGATAGGGGTTGCGCTGCAGAGTGATGTCAAGCATAGATTGGTCGAGATGCTTCGAGAGTATAGTGACGTCTTTGCTTGGTCATACGAAGATATGCCCGGACTTGACACGGATATCGTGGTCCACCACTTGCCGCTACGAGAAGATTTCCCTCCCGTCAAGCAGAAGCTCAGGAGGACGAGACCAGATATGGCCGTTAAGATCAAAGAAGAAGTGTAGAAACAGCTTGATGCTGGCTTCTTAGCGGTCACCACTTACCCTCCGTGGGTCGCCAACATAGTGCCTGTACCGAAGAAGGACGGTAAGGTACGCATGTGCGTCGATTATCGGGATTTGAATAGGGCGAGCCCTAAAGATAATTTCCCGTTGCCTCATATCGATGTGTTGGTCGACAACACAGCCCAGTTCTCCGTGTTTTCGTTCATAGATGGCTTCTCCGGTTACAATCAGATTAAGATGGCGTCGGAGGACATGGAGAAAACGACTTTTATCACCCCTTGGGGAACATTTTGCTATAAGGTAATGCCCTTCGGTCTGAAGAACGCAGGGGCCACTTACCAACGAGCAATGGTAACTTTGTTTCATGACATGATTCATCATGAGATTGAAGTCTATGTTGATGACATGATTGCGAAGTCCCAAACGGAGGAAGAGCATCTGGTCAACTTATTGAAGCTTTTTGAGAGGCTTAGGAAGTTCAGGCTGAGGCTGAATCCTAACAAATGTACTTTCGGAGTACGATCCGGAAAGTTACTGGGGTTTATCGTGAGTGAACGAGGCATCAAGGTTGATCCTGCGAAAATAAAAGCCATTCAAGAAATGCCAGCGCCGAAAACAGAAAAAGAAGTTCGTGGTTTCTTGGGCCGAATAAACTACATTGCGAGGTTTATCTCTCAGCTCACGGCCACTTGTGAACCGATGTTCAAGCTTTTAAAGAAAGATCAGGCGATTACTTGGAATGAGGATTTCCAGAAGGCATTCGATAAGATAAAGCAGTATCTCCAAGAACCTTCAATCTTGATACCCCTAGTGGCTGGACGGCCATTAATCATGTAATTGACAGTTCTGGAGAATAGTATGAGGTGTGTTCTCGGTCAGCACGACGAGACGGGCAGAAAGGAGCATGCCATTTACTACCTGAGTAAAAAGTTCACTGACTATGAATCTCGCTACTCGATGCTGGAGAAGACGTGTTGTGCACTAGCTTGGGCTGCCAAACGTTTACGACAGTACATGCTCAATCACACCACTATGCTAATTTCGAAGATGGGTCCGATCAAGTACGTCTTCGAAAAGCAGGCTCTTTCAGGCAGGATTGCCAGATGGCAAATGGTGTTAACGGAATATGATATTCAGTACGTGTCCCAGAAGGCCATCAAGGGAAGCGTATTATCTGATTACCTTGCCGAAAAGCCGATCGAGGACTACCAGTCGATGAAATTTGAATTCCCTGATGAGGATATTATGTTTCTCAAAGCGAAGGATTGCGATGAGCCGTTACCCGACGAGGGGCCAGATAGGAAATCCCAGTGGAAATTGATATTCGATGGGGCGGTTAATTCCTATGGAAGTGGCATCGGGGCTATCATCACGACTCCCCACGGATCCCACATCCCGTTTACTGCGAGACTGACGTTTCCAGTCACCAACAATGAGGCGGAGTACGAAGCATGCATCATGGGTCTAGAAGAGGCAATTGATTTGAGAATCAAGAACCTAGACGTATATGGTGACTCAGCGCTTGTGATCAACCAAATTAAAGGGGAGTGGGAGACTCGTCAATCGAATTTGGTGCCGTACATGAATTATGCCAGGAGGCTACTTCCGTTCTTTGATCGAGTGGAACTCCATCATGTGCCCAGGGCGGAAAATCAGATGGCTGATGCCTTAGCCACGTTGGCTTCAATGTATAAAGTCAATTTTTGGAATGAGGCTCCAAGAATTGTCCTTTCGCGTCTTGATAGACCGACATTTGTCTTTGCAATCGAGGAAGCCGCCGACGGCAATCCATGGTTCCATGACATCCAGACTTTCCTTATGACTAAGGAGTATCCTGCGGGTGCGTCAACCCAGGATAAGAAGACTCTGAGGAGGCTGTCTGGAAACTTTTATCTCAATCCTGATGGAGTGTTGTATAAGAGAAACCACGATCTCGTGCTACTCAGATGTGTAGATGAGAAAGAGGCGAGAATGCTCATGGAAGAGGTCCATGAAGGCACATTTGGTACGCACGCCGGCGGGCATGCTATAACGAGAAAGATCCTGAGAGCAGGATACTACTGGCTGACAATGGAGTCGGATTGCTTCAGATTCGCGAAGAGATGTCATAAATGCCAGATTTATGCTGATAAAGTTCATGTGCCGCTGTGCCCGTTGAATGTCATGTCCTCCCCGTGGCCGTTCTCCATGTGGGGCATCAACATGATAGGCAAGATCGAGCCCACTGCATCTAATGTCCATCGCTTCATTCTGGTAGCTATCGACTACTTCACCAAGTGGGTGGAGGCAGCCTCGTATGCTAACGTGACCAAGCAGGTAGTGGCTAAATTCATAAAGAGGGATATCATCTGTCGTTACGGAGTTCCCGAGCGGATCATTACTGATAATGATTCGAATCTGAATAACAAGATGATGAAGGAGCTGTGCCAGAGCTTCAAGATTGAACATCACAACTCATCTCCTTACCGGCCGAAGATGAATGGCGCCGTGGAAGCAGCCAACAAGAACATAAAGAAGATTGTTCAGAAGATGGTTGTGACATACAAAGATTGGCACGAGATGCTGCCGTTTGCACTGCACGGTTATCGTACGACTGTACGTACGTCGACGGGGGCAACTCCTTTCTCCCTAGTGTACGGTATGGAAGCAGTCCTACCGCTAGAAGTGGAGATCCCTTCTTTGTGAGTTTTGGTCGATGTGAAACTCGACGAGGCAGAATGGATTACGAATCGTCTGAACCAACTCAGCCTGATGGACGAGAAGAGGTTAGCATCGATTGCGTTTGGTCGTCTGTACCAAAGCCGAATGAAGAAAGCTTATGATAAGAAGGTGCATCCTAGAAGCTTTCAGACGGGTGATCTCGTCCTGAAGAAGATTCTTCCTCCACACTCCGATCACCGGGGCAAGTGGACTCCGAATTACGAAGGTTCGTACGTCGTCAGCAAGGTCTTCTCGGGAGGAGCTTTGTTGTTATCCACGATGGATGGTGAAGATTTTGCATCTCCGGTGAACGCGGATGCAGTTAAAAAATACTTTGCTTGAAAGCGACCCGCTGGACAAAAAAAAGAGAGTCCAGGCAAAAAAGGGGCATCCCGGCGAACCAAAAACAGAATAAAAGGTTCGGGCAAAAATTAGGGATATATTGAAAAAATGTACACCCGCGAAGTCGAAAACCTACACTGGGCGGCTTCGGCAAAAAAGGGTATCCCGGTGAACTGAAAACCCGTAAAGTGCGATTCACGCAAAAGTTAGGGATTTAAAAAAGCAAATGACTGCGTTCCGCGTGTGGACTTTCATTGTTTAGTGGTTTGGAGGACCTGAGGGCCGTTTATCTGAATCAATCTCTTCCGAAGCTGAAGCGTCGGAGAAGTATCGAAGTCGAGTGGGTCATAGAGGGATCAACTCACGGTGTTCGTCTACGCCTCGTTGCCGACATTTGTATATACTGATGTATATTTATGTTTTATGTTTGCGCGGCTTCCTTATTCCAGGAGCTTGCATCTGTTGTAAAACATTTTTTACCCATTCAGGGGTTCGTTATCAATAAAATGCATACTATTCAGCAATTCTGTTTGTCTATTTAGCATTTATCTGTTTTGTTTGCGAAAAAGAACGCCGATGTTTTTGATAAAATGTGCATACATAAACTTACTGGCCTAGGCCACTGATTGTTGAAACAATTAAATACTTGAACATTGTCACGAGATAATAACCTTGATAGGTCCCTTTGAAAAGGGTGTCTTGTCTGTTTGTTTGTGTTGTTACAGGTGTAGCATATTCCAGACAGAGCGTCGTGCGCATCCCGGAAGCAGGATGATTCCTCTTTCTCCAGCAGAGTTCAGTAGCTTCTCCCCGCAGAGCCTGAACGCGAGATCGTGAGCATTGATATGTCTCCCCAGGAAGAGATGATTCTCTCCCCAATCAGATGTATCCTGAAGGAACGTCGTCTCCTCAGCTGAGCCAGGCGCTGAAGCGCGTGTACTCCCCCAGCACCGGGTCACAAGTGTAGGTTTCATAGGAAACTATTCGTACGCCGAAGTATGCAACAACTGATGATGCCAGACTGAAGTCTCCAGCGGAATTGAAATTCCCCACCAGAGTTATACTCTCCCCCGAAGTCGGATGGTTCCTTCTTCCCCAGCGGAATTGAGATTCCCACCAGAGTTGTACTCTCCAGCGAAGCAGTTGAGACCATGATTGGTTTTCCCCAGTAGAGTGTTGAACAGCTGATGCTGTATTTCCCCCAGAGTTGTACTCTCTCCAATGAAGCAGAATGATTTCTTCTTCCCCAACCGAGTTTGCAGATCCCCCAAGAGAGCCGAATCCTTGGAAGCTGCTCAAGCCATGATTGGTTTTCCCCCAGTGGAGTGTTGATCAACTGAAGTTGTCTCCCCACAGAGTATCTCCAAAGAAGTATCCAGGAAGGCTACGCAGTTTATTCCCGCGATTGACATCGCTTTCCCTCAGCAGGTCCAAGTTCTCGTAGAGCTTCTTTCCCCCGCAGCCGTCAACTGAAGTTGTGTCCCCTGCGGAGTCCAATTGAGATTGGCGTGACCATGTTCCCCTCAGCAAGATGATTCCTATATCTGAGTAGTTCTTTCTCCTTGACAGGAGGATTCCCCCTTTCAGCATTTATTTTGCTGACGGGATCGCATCATTGTGCATGATTGCATAACATTTATCATAAACGCATAGCATTTCCACCGTGTGGAGCATAGTGCCATTGTTGAAGCATATGCATAATGAACATGATCTAGGTTGCTACCGTTCTTGTTTTGCAGGTGTTCCGCCGCAGAAGCAATTGCTCAGGATGATTCCTGACATTCTCCCCAACGAAGTCGCTTGCTCAAGATGATTATTGAGATTCCCAGCAAAGTCTTCGGTTCAAGATGACTCTTGAATTCCCCAGCAGGGTCGTTTGCTTAAGACGATTCTTAAGCTCCCCAGTAAAGGTTGCCCAGGATGATTCCTGAAATCCCCAACAGAGTGTTCGCTCAGGATGATTCCTGAAAGCTCCAGCATGGTTATCGGTTCAAGATGATTCTTGAAGGTCCCCGGCAGAGTTATTTGTCCAAGATGATTCTTGAAGTCCTCAGCAGAGTTGATTCATCCAGAATGATTTCTGGACCCCCGGAGCGGAGTTGCTTGATAGTTCTCCAGATTCCCCAGCGGCGAAGCGTCATCCCCAGCAGGTTTCTAATGGCGAAGTTGAAACCTCCCTTGAAGACTCCATGATTGAAGTCTGACCGTGTTAATGAAGCAGTTCTCTCAGCTGATGCAGAGTGCCTGATGGCAGAGGTTTAGATGTTCCCAGTTGGCTCATAATTGACCAAGAATTCTATTCCCGACTTGCTGATGAAAGTTCGGCTGATGCCCGACAGTTCTTTGAATGCCTGATGGCATGATCAACCTGATGGTTGAGGTCCGGCTGATGCCCGACAAGTTTCTTTGAATGCCTGATGGCATGATCAACCTGATGGTTGAAGTCCGGCTGATGCCCGACGGTGTTCTTTGAATGCCTGATGGCATGATCGACTATGTATTACCGGTTACCGTGTGACCAATTCCCCAATGGATTTTCTTCACTCTGACGGCGAGGTCAGACGGTGTTTGGTTTTGACGGCGAGGTCAGGTTATTTTGAGTCTCCAGCGGCGATGTTGGATGTTTGTTTCTGGCGGCGATGTCAGGTGATTTAATTCTCCAGCGGCGATGTTGGATAGTTGTGTGGACGGCGAAGTCAGATTATGTTGAGTACTTGACGGCGATGTCGGGTGTGTCTCAGGGTTATGTTTGGTTGACGGTGATGTCAGTTCTCCAGCGGCGATGTTGGGTGTTTCAGTTCTCTGGCGCCGATGTCAGGTGATTTAGTTTTCCAGCAGCGATGTTGGGTATTTTGGTTGTTCGACGGCGATGTCAGTTCTCCAGCGACGATGTTGGGTGTTTCAGTTCTCCAGCGGCGATGTTGGATGTTTCAGTCCTCCAGCAGCGATGTTGGGTGTTTCAGTTCTCCAGCGGCGATGTTGGGTGTTCTAGTTTTCCATCGGCGATGTTGGGTGTTTTGTTTGTTTCTGACGGCGATGTCAGATTCTTCAGTTCTCCAACGGCGATGTTGGATGTTTGTTTCTGGCGGCGATGTCAGGTGATTCAGCTCTCCAGCGGTGATGTTAGGTGCTTTGGTTGTTCGACGGCGATGTCAAACGCTTTATTCTCATGAATGCCTGACGGCGAGGTCCGGTGTCTGATGACAATGATAGAGGAATTTAATGTGGATAACTGACGACAAGGTTCAGATCAGTATGTCTCTAGCTAGTTGCCGTGCAACTATTATTTCAGTGTTCGAAGATCTGTTCCCACCAGTATTTGTGCAGTTGGCAAATTTTCGTGTTTATCGATATTCAACCGTCTCGCACCTTGATTGGCTGAGAGTCGTTCGCTCCTCACCCAGTCAGGTTCAAGCCGTTTGAATAGGGGCAGCTGTTGCACCCCAAAATTTGACCAACATTTATTTACCCATCAAGAGTTATATGAGGCTTTGAAGCTAGCCAAGAGAGTTGTTCAAGTGTTCAAAGGTTGATACCTTTGTCAGAGAACTCAAGAGATCCTCAGAGAGCTTGGTTGAAACCAAGGTTGTGTGTCTCATAACTTGAGAGTTGTGGGAGCTCTTCAGATGATTCTGAGGCTATGGGGATAGACTTGAAGCTTTGAGAAAGCTTATGAGATTTCTTGAAAGCCATCATGAAGCCTATAGAGGTCATTGTACAAGAATTCAGAAGATTCAACCATGAGTGGTGGAATTAGGGTTGACTGGGTCAACCCTAGGTCAACTGATGATTTGGAGAGGGTTGAGACCTAATTCAAGAGCCATGGGATCATGGAATGAAGCACTGAGATGCTATAAGGATGATTCCTAAACCAACTCATCATGATTGAAGAGTTTGAGATGTTTTAAGCTAGGGTTTCTTAGGATTGACAGTGTAAAATCCCCTAGTTTGATCCCTATCTTCAAGGCAGTTTAGCTCAAGATGTGATTGTCATATTATCTTCCCCATAACATGAATGTTGTAGAGCTTGTTCCTAGCTTTAATTTGAGTACTAGAAGTCCTTGATAGGATTTGTAGAGCTCAAGTTATGGTTTTGACAAATTACAGGTCATCTGAGGTATGTGAATCTGGGTCCTTGAAAGTCACCCAACTTGCATCCAACTTTTGCCCTAGAAGGATGATTCCTATGAACTCTTGGTCAACATGAATGTTGAAGAGAATCTTCTTAGATTTCTAGAGAGTACTAGAAGTCCTTGATAGGATTTGTAGAACTCAATTTATGGCTTTGATAAGTCAAGGGCATTTTGGTCATTTGGAGGTTATAGGTCATTTCAAGCATAAGGCCATATCTCCTACTTCCAAGCTTCAAATGGAAAAATATTCAACATAAAACTTGCTTAGAATGATGTTTTAAGGCTAGTAGGGAGGTCATGAGATGTTGAAAAGGCTTGTATCAAAAAGTGATAAAAATGGCCTAAAATGGAGGCATAAGTTAATTAAGTTGAAATTGAAAATTGGAAATCACAAGCTATAAGTCCAAACCATGTCATGTAATAGGTCATTTTGACTCCAAATGACATTCTAAGAACAATGGTTCAGCCACAATTTTGATTTGAGGCTTGTATCATAGGGCTGCTTTGGAAATGGCTTACTTGCATATTAAGGTACCAAACCAAAACTCAACAAGCAAGGTGGTTATGCATTGTAACTTATCCTAAATCTCATGTGGGGATAAATTCAAGTCAGAATCAAGGGTTATGAGAAGCTTGGCATTAGATAGCATGCAAGGAGAATTGGATTCAAAATGTCATGACATGAAAAGTTCAATTTCTCATTGGATGATCCTAGAGGATTCTAGATGATTCTAAACCACTCTATATAACAAGTGTAACTTGCTTAGATGCAAGGTTGGTGAGAATTGGTGTAGAGAAGAGAGAGTGAGATCCAAAATCTTCCATTGCAAGTCAAGTGTCAATTCTTTATTCTTCTTCATTTCCATCCCTTTTTTCTTCACAAACACTTTCCATAGATCCCTCTGAGTGTGTGCATACTGAATTGAAGTTCCATTGATGGAGGATTAAAGGTGTTCCAATTGGATTTTCAAGAAGCCACTCATCATCGAATCTTGAAGTGCAAGCTTTCTCCCTCCAATTTTTTGCAAACAGAAGAAGAATCATCATCCAAGGATCACTTTTGAAGAGTTTCAAGTGGTGAATTGAAGATCTACTACCTCTGTCAATCCAAGAAACCAGGTTTGCAAAATCTCTTTCACCTCATTATTTAGGCATGATTAGGTTGAATTTATTAGTGTAGAATGGCTAGAGACACCTAGGTGATGAATTCTGAAGAGTTTAGGATCATTTGATGAAGTTTCAGTTATGGACACCATTTCTTTATGGAGCAAGAACTTGTGACATAGTGAGTGATAATACAAGTTTGATAGCTGGTTTTGATTAGGGCAATGTGGTGATCATTTTAGTACCAAGAAATCTAAGAATTGTTGAAGTTGAGGATTGATCATATGTTGAGGTGCACCATCGGGTTTGATGATAGAGACCGTTTCAGTTTAATCCAAGGCCGTGATCGTGTTCAGCATGAAAAATTGAGCGTGTTAGGGTTTTACATTTTGAATTTTGATGATGATTTGAGGTAGTACGAAGGGATGGAAGTCTGAGTATGAAGCTTATCTTTCTGCGTTTTCATGGAGTTTCATGGCAAACCCTAGGTTGGAGGAAGAAGATAAGTCCCAGCCGTGAGATGCATGCGCTGACCATTGACTGAGAATTGAATCCAACGGCCTGCATTCAATTTCGTTTTGGAGGGAGTCTGAAGCACGCCTGAAACGCATCGTTTCATTAAACGGTGGTTCCTGGGCTTAGTGAATTGGACTACTATCCCCACCCCCTTCATGAAGCCCAATCAATTTTGCACTATAAATCCTTGCTATTCTCACCGCTTCTTTTTTTATTTTCTTTGTATTTTTTCAATTGTTTTCTGATTAAATTTTGGGCCTAGCGCATTTCTGTTTACACCCCCCCATTCTGGGCCCAAATGAAAATTGAACTATATTTGTTTGCTTCCTGCGCCTCCTCATCATTTCATTTTAATTTCTTTTTTATCATTTTATTTCAAACTTTGGAAAATCATATTAAATTGAAAATTAATGTTTTTTTAATGGGAGTTTTTTCTCCTACTTCATATTCATGTCAAGAAAAATATAAAATAAAAATATTTTCCTTTCATGCATTTTTAGTATTTTTTGTATATTTTTTATTTTTATTGCTTTTTATTTCTTTTATGTTGGTATATGAATTTGTAGAATTTAGTTTAGGTATCTCCCTTAGTATTTTTAGGCCAATCTTTTTAGGATAGTTAGATATAAGTTTTAGCTTCCCCCTGGATTTATTCCATAATTTTGTGATGCATTTTAGGTTAGTTTTGATTAGATGCCATTAGGTTGTGTAGAATTAGGTCAAACTTCAACATAGGTCCATAATAACTTTAGATTTTGGGTTTTTAGGACAATTTAGACTATGGGACATATAGGGCATTAAGGGTAGGTATGTAGGATCCCTTAGAAATTATATTAGGATTTAATATAGTAGTATGCTATTTTTAGTTGATTTTTGTATTGGTTGATTGTTTGTGTTGCCTTTAGGGCATTTTTGCTTTAGTTGCTTTTCTTTGGAGTTTTCCCTTGGCTTGGTGAGCCTGGTATTGTTCTAAGGAGCATTGAGGAGCATAGTAGAAGACTTGAAGATGCATTGAGGAGCTTGAGAGCTTGATCTTATTTCTTTTTTTTTTGTTGTTTTAGGGTTAGGGATTAGGAAGAGTTTAGACTTAGATAACTTCTTTCTCAAACATGGATGGTATATGTCACCTCCATTCCTCCCTGTGATTCAAAGTCCTTCCATGGTATACACCTCTCTCCTTTGGAGGGATAAGTGATGTACCTAGGAGGTAGAACTTTTGAGGGAACCATTCCTTTGATGTTGAACCCTTATAGGTCACCTTTGGTGGTCAGTAAGCAGTTCAATATCCCCAGCTTATCCAGTAAGTGATTTCATCTGGTTTGATTGTCTTGAGAGATGTTGAGCTTGAGCTTGAAGATGAAGACTTCAATGAAGAGTGTAGAAGAGGATGAATCCTTGGGTATTTCCATTCCAGCTGAAGCTTGAAGAGCAACAAGAGCAAGTTGATACTTGAAGACCCCTGAAGAGGAAGTAAAGCCTGAAGGTGGAGCTGATCAAGAAGCTGAAGCTTAAAGGAGAAGATAACTTGAAACTTATGTTGAAGGTTTGAAACCTGGAAAAGAAAATTGATATTTGTCAAGAGTGATTGAAGTCTGAAGACTGAGTTGCTGTTGGAAGAGCTGAAGCTTGGAGTTGAGAGAGGAGTTGATCTTCTTCTGTTTTCTTTTCTGTATTGATGTGTTTTGTTTGACTTGCTTGATGCATTAGACTAAGTTCATATCTAGAATAGGTAGAATCTAGGAGCATGATTGCACTAGAGGTTGAGTTGCTCCCTCTGCTTGTATTGTTACTGTGTGGCTTTGCTTGCGGGTATTCGGTAGAGCTCAGCTCCCTTGCCCATGTGGTTTGTTTGCCTGATGGCATTTCATTTCATTTTATCTGTATGATTGCAGTTTACTGTTATTGCTTGATAGCATGTTGTTTATATTTCAGTATGATTACTGTTATCCATTCTGGCTTGAGGTTGAGATGAGCTTGTGGAGGCTGAAGCCCCACACACATTTCCTCCCTCACTTGCATTGCATGCATTTTACTGTTAAGCTGATGCTTTGTCTGTTTTGGTGTATCATTGACATGATCCCTTAGGACTCTCATTTCCTTTGATAAGGATTTGATGATAGAACTTTAGGTTGAAACCTATGCATGACAAATTCTAGGAGTTCCCTGTTCAAACCTCAACCATAGGATGAATCCATGGCATGACAACAGTAGGACTTGATAGTCTCCCTCCTAGTTGTGCATGTTCTCTTCTCATCTCAAAACAGTTTAAGATACAGTAATCATGAATGATTTCTTTCGTACGTTACGAGCCTTAAGCTATCTGAGAAAGGATTGTGGGAGAGTTTCTTTTCCATGGTCTGGATGTTTAGTATGGTACCCTTTGGGTGACATGCGACGCATTCACTCTCAGGTCATAGTCTCTAGTGCGATTGCAATCCCAAACACAATAAAAAACACTTCTTTCGTAAAAGACAGGAAATAAACCGTAGTTTCCCGAACTACGTGAGCTCTGATCTCTCATACCTGTTGAGAGTACGTAGGCACAAGATGGCGATGTCTTGGTGAGCTACCTTCCCCCATGACCCTTCGTAGGCCGAACTACGTTGACTCTGATTTCTCATTCTCTGATGAGAATACGTAGGCATAAAGTGCGACGCTTTGCCGAGTCATTTTTCTTTTCTCTTTTTAACCAGCCTTGATAGGTAGATAGAATAAAACCAACCCGTCCAAGTAAACACAACAAGCGAGGATCCCGTCGAGTACGACGGACGTGAGGGGTGCTAATACCTTCCCCTTGCGTAACCGACTCCCGAATCCAGACAATGGTTGCGACGACCTTGTCTTACCCTTTTTCGTCAGGTTTTTCCGATCGTTTCCTTTCCCGTTCTGAGGGATAAATAACGAAAGGTGGCGACTCTTCTGTTGTGCCGGCACCTTATTTTCGCTCAAGCGACACTTGTATACTTAAACTCTTGCTTGTAAGCATTTGTGATTGATTCATTTCTTAGAAACTTGAAATTTTCCCCCCATGAAGTGTTGAACTTCTCACTCATTGTTATGGCATTGTTTGATCAGGCTTGATAATTGTAATTACATATGACATTTTGTAACTTTAAAAGACCACATATTTGTCAAGATACATCCTTATCTTTGTTAAGATACATCTCCGTATTTGTTAAGATATGCCTTTGGTTTCTACCTATTCATTAAGTCTTGTAACAACATCCCCCTTCATGATATTGTAATATCTTGATACCATGCTTTGGTCGTAACCATTTATCTTAATTGAAATCATTGATATTGTAATATCTTGATACTTGCTTTGGTCGTAACCATTTATCTTGATTGAAATCATTGATATCGTAATATCTTGATGTGTGCTTTGGTCGTAACCATTTATCTTAATTGAAATCATTGATATTGTAATATCTTGATACTTGCTTTGGTCGTAACCATTTATCTTGATTGAAATCATTGATTTTGTAATATCTTGATGTGTGCTTTGGTCGTAACCATTTATCTTGATTGAAATCATTAATAATGTAATATATTGATACTTGCTTTGGTTGTAACCATTTATCTTGATTAAAATCATGATATTGTAATATCTTGATGCTAGCTTATTCTTGGTTGTAACCATGCCTCTCGTATTCATCATGTGTGAATGTTTATGCTTTGTTAAGTTATTCCCCCAAGTGATGGAGCTCTTTAGTTCTCATCCAAGTTGCCTCGTCTTTTCCCTTCCAAAGGAAAGTCTCTCTATTGACCCTTGGGTCATAGATAGCTCATTAACCTCATAGGTCTGGATATAACCTTCTTCCCTCTTTTGGTATGGATAGAACCAATTGGTCCTCGTTCTGTAGTTCGAGCCCGAACTACGGCCGCTTTGATTTCTCATTGAATAATGCGAATACGTAGGCACAAGATGCGATATCTTGACGAGCAACCTTCCCCCTCCTTTTGGTCTGGATAGAACCAATTGGTCTTCCAACATAAAGTTTGGTTAACTCTATGTAAGAATCATGGAGATGATTACTTACTCCCCTTTCTTGAGTGTTCAACATAGATCTAGAGAGTTTGGATAAACTCTATACAAGCATTGTGATGTTTGTTCCCCCCTTGAACCTTGATCATAATCAAGTGTTCTTTATCTCTTGTAAGGTAAACTATGGTTGCTCTGATTCTATCCTAGTTAGGATACGTAGGTAGAGGATGCGACATCTTTGCGAGCAAACTTAGAAACTATCCTTAGGTCTTTACCTACAACTTTACATTTTTACCCAATCCCAAACCATAGCAAACATTTATCAAGTATTAGCATACAAATGAACAAAAGGTTCCTGTAGAGTACTACAGATGTTTAGGATGTGAAATACCTACCCCAGGCATAACCAACCCCCAATCCCCGAATCTTTAGCGTTGTTGTTACATCGTGCAAAAGGGTTTTTCTTTCTTTAACCTTTCCTTTGGATAAATTAAAGTCCGGTTGTGAATTTAAGAATTAAGATTCAAGTTAATCAATAGCTTGGTATCACGATTCTCACCGCAACAATACCTTCACACATAGACAAACAAATGGTTCCCATCAAGTACGGTGGATGCGAGGGGCGCTAATACCTTCCCTTCGCATAACCGGCTTCCGAACCTGTTCTTTGATCGCGAGACCATCTTATCCGTTTCATCTTAGGGTTTTCTCGATGTTTTCCCTTCCCTTCATGGGATAAATAAAGTTCGATGGTAACTCTTCTGTCTTTTCATTCTCGCCTCTCCGTCGTTGCATTTTTCGAGTAGCGACAACTGGCGACTCTGCTGGGGATGTACCTAGCAAGGAAAACCTAGTTTGTGTGTCACATTTGTGCTTTATTTGTATTATTATTTTATTATGATGTGTTCCTCTTACCTGTTGGGTTTATTTGGGATGATTTGTAAGGATAAAAGCTTTCTACCCGAGCTTTCTAGTATACATTAAAATTAAAAGGTGGTTTCTTTCTGATTTGCGAGACTTAGGACTCATTGAGTTGGTTTGAATTCCAGCACTCAGTTGAGGCCCCTTTGGAATGATTATGTCTTACGAGTAGTCGTAATGGCGTCTTTATTTCCGACTTGGGAGTCCGTGATTCTGAGGACCTTTTTAGAACCCAATTCCAAAGGTTACTAGAATATAACTTTGTGCTCATCCTTTGAAGGGATTACTGTCTTACAAATTGTTGTTATGATGGAAAACTTTCGAGGGTTAGTGCATGGGACTTTGTTTAAAGCCTTTGGGATGCCCTCTTATAAACCATTAGATTGCCCACCCGAGGTGAGGGATATCCCATTGTGTTACCTTGCAGGACCTGTGACCTTGATCCGTGTGTTGCTGTTCTCATATGCATTTATAAAGCATTGCATTGCATAGCATTATTACATATCAAGGGACTTAAGAGACTGTAATTATCTAAGGTATTGAAGAACAAAATGACTGATCAAAGGAAAAGAAGCACAAATTCCTTAAAATTCAGAAAACCAAAGTTGGGACTGATCCAAGATCTTTTGATTGATGTGCCAAAGACGACAAAAATCAACTTTCAAGGGAAGCATGGGAAACTACTTGATCTTCTCTATTCTGGAGTGGACACTTGGGCCTTGTTTGCTATGGCTCAATTTTATGATGCACCGCTCAGATGCTTTACCTTCCAAAACTATCAGTTGGCTCCTACTCTTGAAGAATATTCTCACTTGTTGAATATCAAGATTAAGGACCAACCCATTTACACCGGCCTGGAGGAAGAACCAAAGGAAGGGCCATTTGTGGAAAACAAGGAGAAGCTGAAATGGTCTCGACGCATTATGTCTCTAGTAGTCGATGATATTGCTTGGTATTCCCATGAATACTATGATGTGGATATCATTTTTAGCTGTGGAGAGTTTGGTAATGTGCCTTTAATTAGTAGAGCTGGTTGCATCAACTACAACCTAGTCATGGCATTACGTCAGTTGGGCTATGCTATGGAAGACGAGCCTGAAGCAGAGAAAATTCAAAGCTTCTTTTTGCTCACTACAATCGAAGATCCTGCTTTTTTCAGGAAAATTGCTAAATCATGGACCAAGATCTATACAAAGGGGAGGAGAGAGCTAAAAGCAAAGAATTGTGTGGCTAAAGATCCATACAACATATGGTTGTTAGCTAGAGTGGCTGAAAAATTGCTATCATTTCCTCCAGAACCCTCCATGCAAGAAAAACCTCCTACTCCCACTCACGTATCTACGGAAGAGTATGAGAACCTGAAGCTAGTGGTAGAAAGGTTGACCAAATAGAATTAAGACCTTCAGGCTGAAATTCACCAAGCAGGTGTGGAGAATGGCCAATACAAGAGGAAGATAGAGGTTGAGCAAGACCAAGTGGCTGAAAGTAGCAAAAAGTTGAAGCTAGAGATGGATCTGAGGGCCGTGTATCAAAATGGTTTTGAAGGAGATGATGCATCAGTGAAAACTCTCCAACAACGCTTGAAGGAAGCTAAAGAGTCTTTTGAAAGAGTGTGGCATTTCTTTGAGCTAGCTTCTGCCAAAAAGAAGAAAACAAGGGAGAAACTTAAGGTTGATATTGATGACCTCGAAGAGCAGTTGAGAGGTGCGTTAACTCTAGCGGAAGATGAGCGACAACTCAAGGAAGAAGCGTTAAGAGCTTCATATGTCACCCCTGGCATGTGGAACAACAAATGCTTAGAGTTGGAAATCGCTCAGGAAACAGCCACCCTGTGGAAGGATCATTTCGATGCCCTGAAAAGGGATAGTTCACAATGGCTCAAGAAGGAAGCTTAGCTCAACAAGTTGTTGGATACACATGTGGATTCTCTCCGATATTATCAGCCGACTCTAGACATGTACCGTGCTAAGTGCAATGATCTAGTGGAGCATTGCAACCTCATGATTCGTGATATTCCATGGAGGTCGGAAAGTGCGATTCAAGACTTAGAAAGGAACGATGTTCCTCCTTCAGCCCATCACTTCATCCAGCTTTGTGATCAGACGGTTAGCAGATTCATGTTTGAATCAAAGAAGCTTGAAGAGCGTCTCCGAAAGAAGGCTTTTTAGTTATTAAGTTCTTTCTCTTGTTACATGAGCTTTTATATTCAGCCTATTAAGCAATCATTTGTACTGGATCTTCTCTTAAAATTAATGAAAGTTGCTTTTTGGTCTCAATTGTGCATGATTTACTATTCATTCGCAGTTCTCTAATACAGTTGATAATCACAAGTCTTGAAAGTCTCTTGAACATCATTCAAGCATTGCATATACTTGCACGTCATTCTTTTGTATTCCCTGAAACCCGACCTTACACACCACTTGCCCCTTCAGAAGTAGAGCAAGCTGACTTCCAGACATTCGTACAACACAAGAAGTAATTAGAAGAGAGTCATGGATCAGGTACAACAAGAGCTACAGGAGTTCAGAGACAGGATGACGCAATTCATGGAGATGATGCAGGGGGTAGCCAACGAGCAGGAATAGTTAAGAACTCTGGTTCAACCATTGATAGCTCGAGTGAATGGCAGTGGTGTTCTACATGGAGGAAAATACTATAATTCCTCCTCCAGCTGATGGTAGCATTTCTCAAGCCAATGTTATTCCAACTGTTGTTAACCCTCCGGGCGGAGGTCACCAAGGAAAAGTTCATATAACCGGTGCAGGAGGCGGTGTGGGTGCTATACATGGAGCTGGAGGTCCTTACTGGGAGGAAGATGATCAAGACGATGTATTTTAGATGAGAGAATTGAACATGGGTCTCCCCACAGAAGCTGACAAAAGATTCAAGATGCTCGAAGAGAAAATTAAAAGCCTCAAGAACCAAAATTCTTTGGGACTCGACATGTCAAATCTGGGACTAGTACCAGGGGTCAAAATTCCCCCCAAATTCAAAGTGCCAGATTTTGACAAGTACAAAGGGACGACTTTTCCTAGAGTACATCTTAGGGCTTACTTTCGAAAGATGTCAGCTTATTCGGACGACGAGAAACTGTTAATGCATTTCTTTCAGGACAGTTTGACAGGTCCTTCTCTAGAATGGTATATGGGTATGGAAAGGACGCATATAAGGAGCTGGAGGGATTTAGGAGAAGCCTTTGTGTGTCACTACTAATACAACAGTGATTTGGCACCTAATAGGGTGCAGTTACAGAATTTATCACAAAGAAACAATGAAGGATTCAAGGAATACGCCCAGAGGTGGCGAGAACTAGCGGCCAGAGTTTAACCCCCAATGGTAGAATGTGAATTAATTGACATGTTCATGGCAACCTTTCCAGGAACATACTATGAGAAATTGATTGGATGCATGTCTGAGAGCTTTTAAGACTTAGTCATGGCAGGAGAACGAGTGGAAAATGGAATAAAGACAGGAAAGATATAAAGTGGAGAGGGGTCCACGTCAGGAGGAATAAGGAAAACATATGGCAACCCGAAGAAAAGGGAAGGAGACATGAATGTTGTATCAGCTTATAGAAACAGATACCGAGTGCAACATCAACGTCAAGACCAACCTCAGCATCAGCAACAAATTACTAGTATAGCTATTCCGGCTGTACCTCAGCAACCAACTATTACGCCTCGCCGTTATCAAGACAGAGGAAGGATGGCCAACAGGCAACTCGACACGCCTCCTATGCCTTACTCTCAGTTATTGTAACATCTATTACAGTTGCAACTTATTCAGAAGAGGACTTTGGTGCCGCTTACTGGCACGCCTCCACCAGGCTATGATGCAAATTCTAGGTGTGATTTCCATTCCGGTGCTCCGGGTCATAACATTGATAATTGTAAAGCTTTTAAGCATAAAGTGCAGGATTTTCTTGACTTCAAAGCAATCAATTTCACGAATTAGACACCGAATGTGAATCAAAATCCTATGCCAAATCATGGGGTGGCCAGAACTAATGTTGTTATCGAGGGAGAAAAGGTTAAACCTGGTAACTAATGTTGCAGAATTGAAGACACCATTGAGCTATGTGAAAGACAGATTGCTGAAGGGTGGTGTTTATCCTGGTTGTTTAGAAGGCTGTGAGGAATGTGGTGTGCACCCAGAGGGATGTGTTGAGTTGAGAAATCATATTCAAAGTTTGATCGATGAAGGAAGTTTACAATTTGACAGAATGGTAGGGGAAGAAGATGTGAAGGAAGTCGATAAAGAGCGGGATAAAATTGCAACGATTTTGATCCATATCGGACAATTAACATTTCAGCGCCGCCGAGGCCAGCTCCTGTCATTATTGCTACGCCAGGACCGGTACCCTATGAGAGCACCAAGGCCATTCCTTGTAACTATGGGGCAGAGGTGTTCTGCAATGGGCACAAGCAAGAGTTGGTAGAGACATCATTTGGAGGTACGTCTGTTGATAATATTGTTGGATCAGGGGGAATAACTAGGAGTGGCAGAGTTTTCTCTCCACCTGAAAATAATGTTGGAAGGAATGACAAAGGTAAAGGTAAAGCTGCAGTAGAAGGGGACAGTCAACAACAAGGGGAGAAAGACTCCTTGGCTAAAGATGTTGAAGAATTCATGAGACTCATTCGTAAAAGTGATTACAAAATTATAGATCACTTGCATCAGACACCTTCTAAAATCTCAATCCTATCATTGTTGTTATACTCTGAGGCACATAGAAATGCTCTGTTGAGAATCTTGAATACGGATTATGTACCACAGGAAATTTCTATTAATCAACTGGAAGGAGTAGTGGCTCATGTCAACGCTGGTAATGGCTTGGGTTTTATTGATTGGATCTAACTCCTGCTCGGAGAAACCACAATCATGCTCTACACATATCCATAGAGTGTAAAGGAGTTGTTCTGTCCCATGTGCTAGTTGACACAGGATCGTCGCTCAATGTGTTGCCGAAGAAAGCGCTGATGAAGCTAGACACTCAAGGCTTGATATGTACTCCAAGTGACCTGGTAGTAAGGGCATTTGATGGGACCAGGAGGTCAGTATTTGGCGAAGTCACGATGTCGATTCAAGTGGGTATAGAGATATTTGATGCGGTCTTCTATATCATGGATATTCAGCCTGCTTATAGTTGTTTACTCGGCAGACCATGGATACACTCCACTGGGGCAGTCACCTCGACTTTGCACCAGAAATTGAAGTATATGGTGGAGGGGAAGATTGTTACTGTCTGTGGGGAGGAAGATATTATGATCAGCCATCTGTCATCTTTCAAGTACGTAGAAGTGGATGGTGAGATTCATGAGACGTTGTGTCAGGCTTTTGAAGCAGTGTAGATTCAGGAGAGGCCTCCTATTGAAGACAAAGTTCCAGAGATTTTTATGTCCTCATTTAAAGAGGCCCGTGCTATTGTAGAATCCGGTTCTTTCCAGAAGTGGGGCCAAGTTCTCAATATTCCTAACAAGTAAGACAAGTTTGGCCAGGGGTATAACCCATCTTCTTCTCAAAGTGCTCCAAAGTACAAAGGACTCGTTCAGTTCACTAGCGGTGGGGTTATTTTCAATAGGATTAATGTTGTTGAGGATGATGAAGGAGATAGCGATTGCGAAATGGATGCTTGAATCCGTCCATGTGTTCCCAGACAGGAACTTTGCAACTGGACTATGGAGGAAATCGTCCAAGTCACTTCAGAAGAGTAATTTCCATTGTTTTTTATTATGTCTGGTCCTACGTTCTGCCCAAGACGTAGCGACTTTTCCTTGTAGGGCCCCTTTGTTTATTTTTCAAACTTTTTATCATGAATGAAAGGTGTTCTTTTTGCATTCCAATATTTTGATCTTTGTTTTTCTCTTTTTTAGTTTTAACAAAAACATAAAAATGGCAATGTGTTTGTGTCTGTTTGCATATCATAATAAGCATAAAAACATCAATCATGCAGGTTTCACATCTTAGATACCATCGATTAAGATTTGGCTATGACTCGATATGATTTCGACAATCCTATTCATCAAGCCGAAGAAGAGACTAATGAAGATTGTGACCTACTTGAGGAGCTGGACAGACTTTTGAAACAAGAGGAAAGGGTTATTTTGCCTCATCAGGAGGACGTCAAAGTCGTCAATCTGGGCATCAAAGACGACAAGAAAGAAGTCAGGGTCGGGGCTGCATTGGAAGACGACGTCAAAAGAAGATTGGTAGAAATGCTTCATGAGTACATAGATGTTTTCGCTTGGTCGTATGAAGACATGCTAGGGTCATTGAGAAATAACTAAAACTTGAATTAGTCATTGAGAAATAAAATCAACCATAAATCCATCTTAAACTTTTGAATGAATTAAAGTTCTAAAATAATGAACCAATCATGAATTAATCTTGAACTTGGCCACTTGAATCTTGATGAATAAAAATCTTCACCGTGAAACCTCTTGAACAATATTGTGGGCCAAATAAACATGTCTTGAAATAAGAGAAACATGACATGAAAGGTGAACCCCAATGCACTGCCCAAAACCCTAATTGGAAGTGAACTGGTCTTTGATGATCCTTAACCATGAAACACTTGGATTCAGCATAGTCTAATAACTTGATAATGAAGCACACTTCTTGTTTGACCAAGATCATGTCAAACTCATTTGATCTTAATCATTATTGCACACACATCTGCCCTGATAGCCTTGACTGAACCCTGATTCAACCTTGCACGACTTAAGCTTAGACAACAAGAAAGATGAAAACAACATACACATGTTTTTAGATTTTTGAATAAGGGTTAGTAAACATAAACAACATTAGTTGTTAATATAGCCAGAACCGTCTGACCAACTGCTCAAGGGCAAGTGTATTACATGGGTGCAGAGGGAAGATCTCCATCCAACAACTTGATCCAGGGGAATTGTGAAATTGAAGGTACCATTTTAACTGCACTTTTTGATTCTGGAGCAACGCAATCATTCATATCTAAGGACTGCATTGATCGATTAAAAATGACAGTAACCTCAATACCTTTTGACTTGATAGTGTCTACCCCTGCTAAGGTTCTAATTGTGAACACTGCATGCTTATTATGTAAAGTAGTTGTTCAGGAGAGAGAATTTCTAGTAAATCTAATATGTTTGCCCCTACAATCTCTCGGGATTATTCTCAGAATAGATTAGATGTCATTTCATTATGTTATGTTAGCTTTTGCTCAAAATTTGGTCATTTTTCCTGAGTCAGTGGTTGTTAAATACCTATCCACTAACCAACTCAAAGTTTCTCTAAAGAATGGAGTCTTTGACCTTTCAATACTTACTAGTACGAAGGTGATTGCTGAATTCAATATTGAAGACATGTTAGTTACTCAAGACTTTCAGGATGTGTTTCTCAATGAGATTCTTGGTTTACCACTTATAAGAGACATTGAATTCTTCATTGAATTACACCTGGGAAATGGACCTATTTCCATTGCACCATATCAGATGGCTCTAAGAGAACTCTAAGAACTTAAAGAACAATTAGAAGACTTACTGGAGAAAGGAATCATTAGGCAAATTGTTTCCCCATGGGGAGCTCCATTACTCTTGGTAAAGAAGAAGGACTACAAGCAACTTAGCAAGGTGACTGTGAAGAATCGATATCCCTTACCTCATATTGATGACTTGATGGATCAACTTAAAGGACAATCCATATTTTCCAAGATTGATTTGAAGTCTGGCTATCATTAGATTATGGTAAGAAAATATGACATACCAAAGACTGCATTTAGGACTCGTTACAAACATTATAAGTACCTAGTCATGCCATTTGGAATGACTAATGCGCCTGCTATTTTCATGGATTACAGGAACCAAATTTTCCACCCATTTCTAGATAAATTTATTATTGTATTTATTGATGATATTCTTGTTTACTCTTGAAATAAAATAGAACACGAAGAACGTCTACCCAAGTGCTACAAATTTTACATGAAAAATAGTTATATGCTAATCCATCCAAATGTGAATTCTGGCTAGAACGGGTAAATCTCTTGGGTCATATCATATCAAAGGAAGGCATTATTTTCGATTCGGCAAAGATTGAGACTGTACTCAAATGAGATCAGCCCAAGACAGTCACTGATATAAAAGGTTTCATAGGATTAGATGGATACTATCGAAGATTCATTGAAGGATTTGCAAAGATAATAGCTCTATTGACTCAACTAACTAGAAAGGATCAACCTTTTGCTAGGACTGAGAAATGTGAAGCTAATTTTCAATTGTTGAAGAAGTAACTTACGATGTTGCCTATATTGATCCTGCCACAACCTGAGGAGCCATACGAAGTTTATTGTGAAGCATCTCATGAAGGATTAGGATGTGTGTTGATGCAGCACTAGAAGGCAGTAACAAATGCTTCAAGACAATTGAAGACTCACGAAAGGAATTATCCTACTCATGATTTAGAGCTTAAAACAATAGTTTTTGCACTAAAGATTTGGCGTCATTATCTCTATGGATGTACGTTCACGACATTCAGTGACAATAAGAGTTTGAAGTACATGTTTGATCAGAAGGAATTAAACATGAAACAAAGGAGATGGATGGAAACCTTGAAGGACTATGATTTCCCATTACAATATCACCCAGGAAAAGCAAACATGGTGGGATATGTGTTAAGTATGAAGGGTGTCCTTGCAACAACATCATTGATGGTCAAATAATAAGAGTTATGGGAAACATTTAGAGGCATGCACCTAGACGTAAAGTTGGGACACGAAACTCTACATTGTAAAATGATCAGGATTTCTAATGGAATTTTAGAAGAAATTTAAAACTGTTAAGACAATCCACTCTTGGAAGAGAAAATGGAATTTATGGTACAAGGAAAGGCACCCGGTTTTAAAGTAGGACCATATAATATCTCAAGGTGAAACGAAAGAATTTGTGTACCCGATGTTGCAGAGATAAGGAAACTAATTTTAGAGGAGGCCCACAAGAGCAAATTAAGCATTCACCCTGGAGAAACAGAAATGTATAAGGATTTGAGGCAAAACTATTGGTGGCCAAGAATGAAGAAGGAGGTTGTAGATTACGTAGCATCTTGTTTGACTTTCCAAAAAGCAAAGATAGAACACCAAAGGCCAGCAGGAATGTTGCAAACCTTAGATGTTCCCGAGTGGAAGTGGGATAGCATTTCAATGGATTTTATCACCAGATTACTTGAAACTCGAAGGATGCATGACTCAATTTGGGTAATTTTTTATCGTCTGACTAAATCTTCTCATTTCTTACCTGTGAGAACAACCTATAATGTAGCCAATTTAACAGAAATTTATATTTTCGAGATTGTTAGACTACATGGGGTACCTTCTAGCATCGTGTCAGATCGAGACCCAAAGTTCACATCACATTTTTGGGGTGCGTTACACGAAGCACTTGGGACAAAACTAAGACTAAGTTCGACATATCATCTACAAACAAATGAACAGACAGAACGAACAAATAAGTTGTTGAAGGATTTACTTCGGGCATGTGTACTGGATGATAGAGGTAGTTGGGATGATATACTACCTCTAATCAAGTTCACTTACAATAACAATTTTCATACTAGTATCAGAATGGCTCCATTTGAAGCTCTATCTGAACGAAAATGTCAAACGTTGTTATGTTGGTATTAAGATGGTGAGAGTATGATTGTAGGTAGAGGTGGAAAAATGGACCGCTCGCCCCGCTCCGTCCCACCACGCCTTAAGCCTGCCAAGTGGAAATGGGCATACAAATCTAGCTCGCCCCGTTAAGGTGGTGGGTTGGCTGGCGGCGGGTTTGCCCGCCTACTTTTTTGTTTATTTTTTTTTTCATTTTTTAATAGATTAATAGACTTATTTTTACATTTCAATTAGATTTTTCACTTATTTTTTAGAATAATTTTTATAAAGCATCTTGTTAACAAACTTTACTTTAAAAAATATTGCATACATTCTCAAATAAATGTATAAAATAAAACTATCAAGAATTGGAATTACTAGAATTAACTAAAAAAAGGGTGATTTTAAGGTGGGACAAGCTGAACGAATAGGTGCGGCAGGCTTTTGCGGGAGGCGGGTTTTGGCGGGTGGCGGTCTTTAGCGGGGCGGGCTTTAGTGGGCGGCGGACCCAAAATCTCAACCAACCTGCCATTTTTAGCAGGTGTGCGGGCCGGCCTGGCAGGCCACGACCCATTTTGCCACCCTTAATTGTAGGTCCAGAAATGGTTCATCAGACTACAAAAAAGGTTTAAAGTATTAGGGAAAAGATGAAGGCTTCACATGATTATCAGAAAAGCTACGCTGACAAAAGACGTAGGCCATTGGATTTCGAAGAAGGAGACAGTGTGTTCCTCCGTGTCACATCCACCACAGGGGTGGGGAGAGTAATCAAGACGCGAAAGTTAACTCCAAATTTTTTATTGGAACCTATCAAATAGCTTCTAAAATTAGACTTGTGGCTTACCGAATTGCATTACCTCCCTTTCTATCTAGAATACATGATGTGTTCCATGTCTCACAACTACGAAAATACATTTCGGACCCTTCCCATTTAATCAAACCAGACACCATTCAAATTAAAGATGACTTATCATTTGAAATAATTCCCATTAGGATCGAGGATATAAAGATGGAACTTCTGAGAAATAAGGAAATTTCGTTAGTAAAAATAATTTGGAACCAAGCCACTAGTGATGAAACTTGGGAACTGGAGAGTGCAATCCGAGAGAAATACCCAGATTTGTTTACAGACACGTATTTTCAAGGACGAAACTCCTTTATGGGGGATGTATTGTAAGACCCCTAATTTTTTAAAATAAATAAATAAATATTTTAAGATTATAGTATATTCGCACATCTATAGTATATTATATTCAGATATAAAATTAAATAATATTTATATCAGTGAGTTCGAGTTATACTCAGAATATTTTAGGATTTTTTTCTTTCATTAGTGGTTCATGATAAAAAAAATTCTAAAAAATCTTGATCTCAGCTCTTTAATGTTCGGCAAAATTAGCCGCCTGAATTTTTGAAACAACCCCTTTTTGTAACGAAATTTTAATGAAAGAATAATAAAATTATTTATGATGGAATTATAAAATTAAAAAAAATGCTCTATTTGAACTAATTTTCGGCCTCTCTAATAAACAGTAGTTTTATCCGCTTAAAATTTTAAAATAGTCTTTATTCATAACAAAATTTTATCGATGGAATCACAATTATTTTCGATAGATTAATAAAAAGATAATAATACTAATAATAATAAATTTTATTTTTTTGATCAATTTTTTTGCAATATAGAATAATCGGAAAAAAAAGTTTTATTATTAGCAAAAATTATTTCAGACATTTTTATCAGTGTCACGTAACACTCGAAGCGGCATAATTCATGATGAAATTGACGTAAACATATATGGAAAGATTAGGGTGAATATTCTATGATTTGTAATTATGAGAAGTGACAAGAAATCTGATGACATAGTTACTAATAGGGAAGCAATTTTTGGTTCAAATAGGGATCATCATAGGGAAGTGGAATTTATCAAATAGGAGGCTCCTTCAATGGGAAGCGTGAAACTTAATACCGATATATAAGTTTGGTAATTCTAGTTGTGGGGACGTCATCTAAGGAAGTGAGAGTGAATGGCTCAATGGTTTTACTAAACACATTGGAGTTTGTGATAGTTACACTACTGAACATTGGGGAGTCTATGAGGGTTTGAAGCTTGCTATTAAGATGGATTTTACGCGTATTGATGTTAATCTGGATGCGCGGCGAGTAGTGCAAAATATTGTTACAAATTATTCGAGCAAGATATGGAGTTAGAAGCTTATAAGATAAGATACTACCTTAATCATTTCAAGTATATCACAATTACTCATATTTTCAGAGAAGCAAACCTATGCGCAGACGCGCTTGCTAGAAAGGGTCTCTCTCTTTCTTAAGAGACTCGTTTCTTCCATTGTTGCCCTTATTTTGTGGTTCCCCACTTAGATAGGGATTTGGCGGATGTAGTTCTTTCTCCTTGGCCTTTAGCCCTCCTTCTCAACAAAAAAAGAAGTTAAAAACTAACTTAAAGAGAAGAATTAATATGGAGTGCCTCGTTTACCACTTGGTCAACCACAACTTACCTAGCCTATATATATACCTCATCACTACCTTACTCTATTACTATCTTACTACTATTACACTCAGAACATAACACAAAATTGTCTTCAAAAATTCCTCATCACTCTTCCAAAGCCATTATTTTATTTTGCTAAACTCTCCACCCACTTCATTAAAGTATGAATCTCTTATTTTTACTTTGTGCCTTTTATATACTTATAAACTATAAACTATGAAAGATTACAAGTTATATTTTCCCTACCACATATTACTATGTTTCAATCTTATTAGGTTTTAGAATTTAACAATTACTACCTCTGTTCCTTTATATAAGAGACAATTTATTTTTTGAGTTCATTGAATAATTAATAAATTTAGTCAATTTATAGACTAGATACATTCTCTTATAAAAAGGAACGGAGATAGTACTTTTTATTTAAAACACATATTTTGAATTGATAAAATTTCTCTTGAAAACTTTTAAGAAAACTTGGAAGGTTTTAGATAAAACCAAATAAAAATAAATTAAACTCTGGTGAATTTTCTAAAAAAAATTAATAAACAAAATTATAAAGGTTTTGTGGTTATAAAGTTAGTTTGATAAAAATATCTTTAAATAAAAGTTTAAAATAATTTTTATTAAATTTAAAAGGCTTTAAATTTAGAGATTATAAATTATGATTTGTTTTTATAAGATTAAATCTTTAGAGAAAATTTATTAACTTTGTCATAAACTTATGATCGTACTATTAAGAAAATTATTGAGAACTTGTATGTTATGTCTTAAATTATAGAAGGAAATGTGTTATTGTCTTAAAATTACTACCGTATATTTAAGATGTTGTTTAATTTTAAATAATGGAATTAGAACATTATATCAAATGTTAATTTTATATTCTGCAAAATTAAAAAGTTATAATAAAAATAAATAAATAATTAAATAAAATAATAAACCAGATGACTACGAAATTTATAACGTACGAGTTCGTTCTATATTAGTTCATTTTAGATAAATGTGCACGTACAATCGACCGACTTCAACAAAATTTCATTTTACATAAAAGTTATAACTGTAAAGACATCTCTCTATTTCTATATACTTCTTCAAATAATAAAAATACATTTTATATTTATATCTGTTATGTATCTTCTTTCGTGTTTTATTTTTGAGATGACTAGTTGTGAAGATGAGTAAATGTTTATATATATATATATATATATATATATATATATATATATATATATATATATATATATATATATATATATATATATATATATATATATATATATATATATATATATATATATATATATATATATATATATATATATATATCCAAAAATGGTTAGATACACCAAAAGTGCTAATTCCCCTTGTTCTTGATAAGAAGAACTATGTTGCCTATATTGTGAGGGATATTTCAGGATTTGAGAGCTACACTTATGCTGTGTATTGTTTCAAGATGATTGTGTCTTGCTTAACCCTCATGTGGGAGCCCCTTTTATAGTCTTCCATTAAGATATGCCATTAAGAGAAGTCTCTTGGCCTTCTGATGTTACATGGCCATCATTGTTGTAACTCCCCTTCATGAATGTAGGCTTTAAAGCTCTGGTAATGTCCGCATTGATGCGCCGCCACCGTTACAACTATTGGTATGCTAATTGAGCTCATGTCTGACATAAGTACCGAGTTGATGGGGTCTGTACTCGACTTTGTAGGAGCTCGGTTGATGGAGTCGGGTAATGTGATCGGTTCGGGTTATAGGAGATACTTGCCTAGCTCTCTACATTGCTTGACCTTTCTTGCTATCGTAGTCTAGTTCATGCTTAACCTTGTCCGGATACACAATTCGGCTTAAAATATATTTGGCATGTACATAAGCCCCCCGAGTAATATATCTGTTTACAAGAGTACAGTACTCGGCAGTAACATGAGCCCAGATATATTTGAGTGATGTCGTACTATAGGTCGACTTTTCTTCTTAGATCCTTATGTGTCAAACAAAATCTTCAAACGGGCGTGTCCCCTAATCTTCCCTAGCGTTATGATGACTTTAATGCGTCATGAGTGGCTATTCTCTAGCTATTTTTGAACGTTGGGCTCCTATTAAAGTCATTTTTCTCTTCCCTTTACTCCTACGCTCTTATTTTCCTTTAAACAAGTTTGTTTCAACTTCAAGTGTACTCTTCATTTCAGGTATTTTTTTTCTTTCCCTCTTGATTTTCCTCTATTTTTCTTTAATAGAAATGGTAGTCCTTAGGGAATGTGATGATGAGGGTAAGGTCATCTATAAGAGTGACGAGGAGAGGAAAAGATTATGGAAAGAAAACATGCAAGAGATGAGGGGTTCTTTAGGGGTAGAAGAGTATAGGTGAGTCATGGACATATTTTATAATGATGTTCTCACTTCTGAAAGTGACTTTGACTCTGACTCTTCAGGTTCTATAGAAATTCTAATGGAGACTGCTCCTCCCTTTGATTATGAGATTATGAACCATAAGAATAGTACTGCTGATGACATGGATATTGTCAAAATCCGATCCCTGAGGATTATATACTCTACTGGTTTCGAGGATGATGTTATTTTGGAACCATGTGGTCCAAAGGAAAGAATATGTATACTTCGTCCAAAAGATGTTTCCGAAGAATTTTTCTACTTCTATTCTAGTATTTGGAAGATTTCAACATCCGTATCCCTTTTTCCGACTTCGAGGTTGACGTGTTGAAGACCGTCAATATATCACCTTCCCAACTCCGTCCCAACAGTTGGGATTTATAAAGGATTTTGAGAGGGTTTGTGAGGTTTTGAGCATTGTTCCAACCATGGGCTTGTTCTTCTCCTTCTTCGAGGTGAAAGGAGTTGATAACCAGAATAGGGTTCAAATCAGTGAAATTCCTAGCTGAAGCTTCCTTCAGGCTTATACCTCAAATTATAAGAATTATAAAGATCGTTTCTTAAGGGTCCAATGTGGGCCGAGATGTCTACAGGTGTTATACGCCTTAGATGGACATCTGCGCTTTCCTCACTACCGGATCAAAGATCCCTTGTCGGTTATTGGTTTTAACTATGACAAACTGAATGACTTGGAACTCTAATCCTTGGCCATTCTTGACTCATTCCGTATGATGAGGATCAAAGAATTGTTGCCCTTAGATGACGACCGACTTCTTGCCTTTCTGGGTAATCATCGTCTTTTGCTTTAAATACTTCTCCTCTTCATTTCATTCTAACCTTATGTTGCTTGTTTGCAGAAAAGATGACCGATTTGACTATAGCCAAGCAAAATAGGTTGATGCAGGCAGCTCGGGAAGCCCGAAGAGGGGTTGGGGTGCGTCTGCATCCAAATCCAATTTAAGTTGGTTAGAGGTCCGAGCACCAAAACAATCTAGGGAAACGAGTACTAAAGCCGCCCCGAGTAGAGGTGAGCCCCAGTCTCTTGTTCTTCCTGTTTAAGATGAGATCTCTCAAGGTGATCCGAAGAAGCTGAAGGTTCTAATGAATGAAGATATCCATTAAGCCGAAATGGAGATCAACTCCGTCATGCGAGGCCCTGGGGGAAATTCTGCATCTAGGGAATTCAAGTTTTAGTCCAATGACTTTGATGGTTTCAGATTTCTGTGTGATCACGTCAATGTTACCGAGGATGTTAATAAAGTTAAATCCATTGGACAATAAAAGATTACCCAGAACATTAGTTCCTATATGATGAGATGTGTCATCCTTGCCCGTGGTTTATTTGAATTATGTGACGACTCTGAAAAGATTGAGTCGAAATTTAAGGATGAAATCGATCAGTTGAAGAGTACCCAAGAATCTCAGTCTGAGAAGCTTTCTAGCTTGGAGAAGGATTTGGCTAATGTGAGGAAGGAGAAAGAGACTTTGGAGTCAGATCACAAGTCGGTCTTAGCCCAAATTGCTGATCAATTGAAGCTATCTGAGGCCTCAAATACCGAGCTTTTATCATCCAATAATGATTTTAGAAAACATCTGAAGAAAGCTCAGATCGACATTTTATCTGCTGGTGGTGAAGCTTTTGATAAAGCCAAAGATCAAGTTCTCTGTCTCCATCCTGACTTGATTTGTCGGAGATGGATTACTTCAAGATGGTGCGGGATGGCCGCCTTGTGGATCTTGGCGAGCTGGAGAAAGATAGCCTGGAGGGATCTCAAGCCCCAGTCAATGGTATTGACGAGAACGTGAACCCGACCAACAATGATGTTGCCAATGAGACTTTGGCTGCTACATGATCTTGATGTTTTCTTACTGTTTTGATTAGACATCCTTTTGGATATGCTTTTTCTATTTTTGTAAGGGAGTCTGGTGTTGTCCCCCCTTTTTCTTATGACTTTTCAGCCTTCGGGCTTTGTAATGCACAATACTTGGCCCTTTTGTGGCTTTTCTTAATGACGTTTCTGTTTATCATCATTTTAATTCCTTTGCAAAATAATCTTGTGCGTATATCTAGTCCTTCCAGCACTAAGCTATAATAACTTAAGATATCAGATTATAAAGTGCCAGACATTATTTTTCCTTTTTGCTTTGCTTAGTTTGATTCCTAAGACTTTTTGAATAGTTCGTTTCTCGACTATCTTTTATTAAAGCCTTAGACTATATAACTTTGACACTTTAGAGAGTCCATAACTCTTATAGTCTTAGGTGTCGATTACGATGTTGACTTGGGTATCTTTTTGTCAGAGACTTGCTCCCAGTTCTTTATAAGCCTTTGGCAGTTGGTCATGTGTGATTTTGATACACACGAGCCCCAAGTTTCTTTTGGTGTGCTTAGGCTTGGGTATTTCATCATTTTCGTAATTGACTATCCGGACTGTGAACGTGGAACAAGTTGACACGCTTATAAGTGTTTATTCAACCCGTGTACGCGGAACAAGTCAACACGTTTATGGGTGACCTATGTACGCGGAGCAAGTCAACATGTTTATAGGAGTTTAATTAACTCTTGTACGCGGAGCGTTTATGGGCGACATATGTAGGCGGAGCAAGTCAACACATTTATAGGAGTTTAATCAACCCTTGTACGCGGAGTTTTTATGGACGAATAGTGCATGCCCAGTCCAATTCCAGTTGCACTTCCAGTCCTCTGATCATAAGCTAGTGCAGCAGCAGGAACTGAAGGCAGCATAGATGGTGCTGAAAGAACATAACTGCATGCGTACAAAGATTCGACACCTATGGAAGGTTTTGGTCAATGTCCCTTTTTCTCAATACATCCTCCCTTAGTCTCAAGACTATTTGAATTACAACATCGCCCACACAATCAATTTCACCGGATATCAATAAGCTGTATAAATCAATTCACTGGATATCAATATACACAAGACAAACACAAACTATTATTTAATATATAATGCAAGAAAAATACATTAAAAAAATAGAAAAAAGTATAAAAAAGATAATTATGGTATGAAAGAAATCAAAGAACACTTGATATTTAACTAGAAATGCAAGACATTTTGGTAATGCATATTATAGATAACCCAAAATTTTCACTTATCGCGTACAAAAAAAGCGCAAGAGCAGCACCTTTTTCTTTGTTTTATGAAGGACTTTTTTCTTGATTCCTGTGATTTTACAATAATGATATCGGTTGTTGTAATTTCAAAATGTTTTGATATCTACTGATGCGTGCAAGTCTCTATTGAAGTCTCTCTGAATACGTAACATTGCAGAATTGACAGAAATAAAAACAAAATAATATTTCAGAAAAAAAAGAGAAAGGGATTCTATGATATATGCTGTGTACAAAATTATGATAATCAACACAAACAATAAATCATCAATCAATATAGTAAAAGGACAAGCAAGCACAATAGTGAGCTTAAATATAACCTCCAAGGCTTAACCATCCCTTTTGGCTTGTCAAGAAGAGTATTCGACGAAGTATCAGAATCCAAATGAGGCCATAACTCCTTATTTTGAGCTTTCTCCCTGCGCACCATATGAACTGCAACGAAATCCCAGTCCATTCTTCCACTAATCTCAGTAACAATGTTCATTAACCTCTTAGATTTCCACATAGCATGCCAGGGTCCCTGAATATACTTAGCATCTTGACCTTCACAAACCCTATACAATTATTATCAGGCTCAGGGGAATCAAATTGCATCCAAATGACAATGCTCTTATCTTTCTGAAGCTGCATAGGAGTAACCTTGTGAGTGACAACTTTCGTAACAGGAACCTTCCTTTTCTTTATTACTAGGGTTATACATTGAACCTAAACAAACACTCAAATCCATACAAAAGTTCTATTCAAATACAAAAGCTATATGTGTTTTTTCTTCATTCAAATGCCAAATAATTGTTCTTGAAGTATAAGCTGAGTGAAGAACAATAAAACATATTGTCAATGCCTAGATAATTTATAAAAGCAGAACATAATATTATAGATTACCTTGGCAAAATGGAAGACAGTCCTAGAACTTGGCTGTAGTTCCCCAACAATTAACTTAAGTATTAACTTCATCTTGGCAATGTCTGTTGAAAAAATCTAGGTCTTCTGTAGTAGCCATGAATCCATAGAGTTGTCGATTATCACTAGGGAGAAACAAAATCCAGGTCTTCTATTGAAAAAAACATCGTATGCAATTTGTTTCAATAAGCACTTAAGAAAACTGCAAATAAGTTGTTTATCCAAACATATAGTAAATACACTTAGAAGTAAAAAAATCTAAGTCTAATTGACAAGACCAAACCATATACAGATGTTATCTTAACAATTATGAGAATATTGAAAGAGATTAATATTGATTGGTGATAGTCCAAATCAAGATAGTAGTTTTTGTTAGTTTTTTTATTGAGTTCAACCATACATGTTATTCCAAAGTAAAACTAATATTTTTTAAAAATAATTAAAATTAAAATTGAAAAATAACACAATTCACTTTAAAAATAATTTGTAAAATAGAATAAATAGGATTTAATCAGTAGTTATGATTGTAAGCTCATAGCGTGTTTCTTTGACTTAGTTTCTAAGGACCCATATAATCCAAAGATTTTCACCAAAATAGATTTTTTTAAATGAAATAATTAAATAAATAAAATATTTTAAAAACAAAAATACTAATTTAGAGAAGTAATTAATTTTTAATATTTATTGAATTCTAAGGAATGTACGAATCAAAACCCAAAATAGAGATTTGGAACAAATTACAAAATACAAGAAAGATAGAGAAAAATTTGATAGAGTCAAAATAGTTCGAATCAAAATGCATGTTTAGTGGGTGAGTTTTTTTAAAAATTATCAATAATAATTTAATTAATTAATAATAATAATAATAATAATAATAATAATAATAATATTTTTCGTCCTTATTTTGTATTCAGATCCATTTTGGTCTTCTAACTTAAAAAAATATATATTTTTTGATTTTTCAACTCTGAAAATTGAACCACATTTATCTTTTTCGTCTATTCTTTTAGTTAAAATTAATGAATAAGATTATGCGACTGTGACGTTGAATGCCATGTGGTTAGGCCAACTTTTGTGATCGAAAAATCACATCTTTATAACAATTGCATCAAAAATCAAAATTTGAATTCTATCTATACATTTTTACTAAGGTTATTAAAGTGATCTAATCTCGCACTAAATAATTAGTAAAATAGAAAATGTTGGGAGTAAAAATATTATTCTAACTTTATAAATATCTTTTTGGTAAAATTTAAAAAAAATCTATTATTATTTTTAGGAAATAATTGTTTTATTTTAAAAGAAAAATATATATTTAATTGAAAAAAATTATTATGTATTAAATTCGCCGCTAATAAGATAAAAAGAACTAATATGAAATATTTTAAAGAGTTGAAAGACCAATATAAACCTTTTTAAAATTAAGGGATTAAAATAAATTTTAAGGTTAAAATACAAGACTAAAAATAACATTATACCTTTGCTAAAACACTTACTTCCCAAAAATGTGTATTAAATGAAACTAATACAAAAAAGAAAATAGTTTTGAATTTAAAACTAAAAAATAATTTTCACATATTTTATTTTTTTTTCTTTCTAAATTTTATACTTCTTATAAAACACAATTTGTTTGAAACATTTTTTTTCTCTTACTCCAAAATTGTAGGATGGTAAATCAGAATTTTTATTTTTTATTTTTTTATCATCTTTTAAATTGTAAAATTGAATTGAAAATTAATAAATTGATCTCTAGCATAATAATTTAGTTATTTTACCAAAATATTTTAATACACCAAATTAATAAAAAGATTATATATAATATAAAATAATATAAAAAGATATGTTATCAATTGAATAAAAGGATTATTTTATTGTGTTTCTAAATTTTATATTTTTAAAAAAATTACAAGTTGAAGGATTATACACCAATTATACCATAAACTTATATTTTTAATTTTTCTAATTTTTACAACAATAAAAAAGTATTAAATAAATAATTTTTCTTAACAAATTACTAAAAAACTCAATTAATATTCTAAAAATTTCTTAAGAAAAACTAAAATTTAATATAAAATTAAAAAATATCTCAATAACATATTCTTGGAATCAATATGTGTTTTATAATTTTAATTACTAATGGAAAAAAATATAGTAAAATTTTATAAAAAAAAATAGTACTACAGAATTCGCAGCTGAAATTCTAGGTACCGAACCGTGGATGTTATCACGGATGTTATGACATCTACTATAACACAGACTACAAAATTTAATGACAAACTGTAAATGAAAACAGTAAATAACACAAGTAATTGTTTACCCAGTTCAGTGCAAACCACACCTACATTTGGGGGCTACCAAGCCAGGGAGAAAATTCACTATTAGCAGAATTAATTCAGAGTCAAACAACCAGTTTGCACTCTTCACTTAAGACCTACCCAATGACACTTCAGCCTAACACTAGAACTGAGTTACCAACTCACTCCCCCTCAATCACAGCAGTGATATCAACCAATTCAAAGTTACAAATGGCAATGAAGTCACACTTCAAACACACATTGATCTGCTTCACAATTTTGATCAAGAGACACAACACTCGTGCTTAAAAGCTTAGAGTGAACACACACAAAGTACAGTTCAAACACACTAGTCCAAAGCAATCATCCAAGGATAATTGCTTGGCTCACAAGGAATCCTAGGACTCAAAAACACACGTGAAGAACAAATGCACAACACAGAATTCTTCACTCACAAAACACTGTACTCTCTAATCTCTGTCCCTAAGCCCAACGAATTAAGATTGCTACTTCTGTATATATAAGCAGGATACAGTCCTTGGTCCTAGGTGTAGAAATTATGTTTACCCAAGATAAACCTCTCTTCATGAAGTTGCGCACATCCAATTAGGTCAAGGGCATTCCATGTTATCCTCAACAATGCCTAACATGTCGCCTGAGATAACTAGGCTTCCTAAAATGTTTCCTGAAGTATAGCCTGAGCTAATACCAGAAAACTTAAACACGCGCCCTGATGTCATACGCTTGATGTCATAACATCCAACATGACATCCAACTTAACTTGCTCTTAGCTATCCTAACTTACCCTGCAGAACATCCTTCATGTTTATCATAACATCAGTTATGATATTCACACATACTCCAATGTTTTGCCACAAAATGCAGCCAATCAAAAGCATCTACAAACTCCCCCTTTGGCAAATTTTTGGCTAAAACACTCTATTACCATATCAAAGATCACAAGCAGCAGAAATCATACCATATATGCAGGAAAGCTACTAGCTAACAACACACACACAACTACATTACCATATCAGAGTCATCTTCACACCCTAAGTACTACCTACTAGTCCAGATAGCAGGTAACACAATAATCTGTGGATCATCTTGTGATACTCCCCCTTAACTGATGCACAACACATCAGTGCAAACACAACCTGCACAACCTGCAGTCACACAAATTTAACCAGACTGCTCTGAATTATGGATGTCAGGACATTCAGGATGACATCCTGAAGAACACAATCACCTGTTAGCCTAGACTACAAATGTCACAACTTTCTGTGGAACATCCTGTGCTACTCCCCCTGAAAAGATGCACAGCCACACACATTCTGCAAACACACTGTAACACACACACTACTAGCAGCTATACTACTACTAGGTTCCATTAAGGAACACACACATCTTAGCAGCTTCAGGAAAAACTCACACAATTCTAACATACATTCCTACATATATTAGGAACTCACACATCAGCAACAACATCCTGTTATCACACCTGCAAGCATGTTCTCTTCAAACATGCATATTAGCCGCAACACCTGTAGCACACTTAGAGCAGCAACAACAACCAAGTCTTCCACCTGATCTTCCACCTGTGAGGGACACAAACCTAGCCTTGCTGTTACTACCACTTCTCCCCCTTTTTAGCCACAAATTTAGATCAAAACTAATTAAATAGTATAGATCAAAATAAGTATGGAAGCACAAATGTTAGGGGTTATTACAATACAAAGCTCATGATGAGCAACACAAATCTCCCATGTTGTCAAAGAAAATACCAAGAAACAAAAGTCTAACAAATAAAAACTAGCCACACCAACAGCAGTTCATCATCAGCCCAAGCAAACCATCATCCTGAGCCACACAGCAACTCACCAACACAAACATATTAATCTTCCTCCTCAGAAGAAGAATTGGATCCACCCTCCTCAACACTAGTTGTGGCATCTTCATCTTTATCTTCAGATTCTTTCCCTGGCACACTCTCACTATCAATATTAACAACATCTCTTTCAAGACTTTGAATGAAGGATTCTAGCTTGATTTTTCTTGCAGTGGCAGTCCTGATAGTTTCCCCCAATTCCCTACAAGTTTCTCTTAATTCAACAATGATCATTGCTTTAGAGATATTGGCCTTCTCATCAGAAGTCAAAACAATATCAGGGACATGTCTCCTAGCAAAGAGTTTGAAGTGAAGAGACCGTGCAGACTCTTTTTTGCTAAAAGCATCACTAGAGTTCAGAATTCCAGGGTATTGATTCAGAATAATCTCACAAATAAGGGAGGGAAAATCAATAGGCAGCTTGATATCACTGGTTATAGAGTGCTTAATAATCTGATCAAACATGTACAGGCCAAAATCAAAGTTAACTTTGGTGCCTACAGCATGAATGAACTTGCCAAGCCCAACTCCAATGGTGAATGTATGGTTGGTAGGCACCCAATTAGCAGCTCCAATTCTATGAAGAATGGCATATTTTACACTGAGTTGTCCTGCAGATAGCTTATCTTTGGATGGCCATGTCTTTACCTGATTTGTAGTGAGAACCTTACAAACCTGGTTGTCTGAAATAGACAACTCTTTCTCACCACTATTTGCACGTCCCAAACATCTGTTGATCACAGCAGGAGAGAACTGCACACACTTTCCTCTAACAAACACCTTCATGTACTCTTTGTTGTGCCTATTTGTGATTAGATCAGGTATGTTTACAATGAACTCCTTTACCATTCCTTCGTAGCATTTGGAGAACCCAGTGACTGTCTTGAGTAATCCAGCCTTATTGATTAGATCCATTACCTCCTTGATTTCCAAAGCATCCTTTCTCAATTCTCTTTCAAGAGCTATTCTTCTTTGATAGATATATCTCCATTTGGTCACACTGTGAATAGAATGAAAAGAGATATTGTCCAGAGGGGTAGCTGGCACAGGTTTGAGAGGTTTCTTAGCAGAAGATTTATTTACATGAAATATGTTAAGAACATTGATCCGCGATCGCGTGCGGATCAAAACCGAGCGATTTGAAAAACGTAGTAAAGCGACGGTAACTCGAATGTCGATTCACAAGGATTTTTATTTAAATTAGCCAATTGAGACGAATTGGGGGGCGGTTGTTTGATTAGAAATTCGATTAATAAAGAAAAAAGCAGAAATAATTGGTTTTGGAATAAGTGATTAAAAATAGGTAAATCCACCGGTTCGACTCCCAACTTATCATCGGTTATTACAATTTAATATTTTTAAAAGGGTTCAATCCCTATTCGATTGCAATATTGACGAACAAGCATCAACAATACCACACGACTTCTATTCCTAATTACTGAATTAAGCAGACGGTTAAAAATTGCGCAAATTAACAAAAAAGCTAAGTTAATCCGCGATTGAGTTAAGGAATATTGATCGACCAAATTAAATCTAATTTATCTTATAATAATGAATTAAGCAAACGAAATTATAAGATAATTTGGAACGAGATTAAAAGAAATAATGCACGGTTTAAATTGAATAAACCTCAAAGAATTACGGGTTCGAAACTGGCGGACTTTCCCTTAGGATTAGTTCACCATGAAAACAATAAAACAAAAGGAAATTTAGAAAATAAACTAGGTCCATGTTTTGCATCACAGCAACAACCTTAAATAGAAAATAACTGGGCCAGAAACCTAAACTAGGCCCGCAAGGAAAACTACATTATCACAAGTCAGAAACTTCAACGAATTATTTGAGACTCAATAAATCTGAATCAGCTCTTTTATGCAACATGAAAGTTATATATCTTTTTCTTGGCTTTCCAACGACTGGTAGAACGCCTCAATCCGATTCCTGTAACTCCAGTTATGAATTTTTTACTAAAAGTTGCTAATGCTGAAAAATAACAAACGAAAATTAAATAAAGTTTAAAATAAAATAAATTGTAAAAACATTATAAAATAGGAAATTAAACAAAATAAACTATAGAAATGTCTAAGTCTAAACATAGAGGAAGGTGCATTAAAATGCACTGATCAAATTTCTCCACACTTGAACCTTTGCACTCCGAGCAAAGTATTGTCAAAACTCATGAAACACAAAAACATTCAGATACTCAATCTAGGCTATAAACTCCTCTTTGGTCAAGATTGCATTGATAGGTACTACTTTTGCATACTAAGGATATCGTAAGAACACAAATCTGCAATTTTGCGGTCATAAGACTCCCTCCTATACAAACCAATCCAAATCATGTCGTTATGCCTAAGTCTAACTTACTCATCCTCCTTTTTGCTCTCTTTCATTCTAGTGCAATCACATTAAGCCCTTTATCTATTCACACACATGGTAACTGAGCTTGTTAGTGACTATGATCCATACTTTTTCTCAACAATTCAGAATTAGACACTTTTTGCTTCTTTTTTTCTTTTCTTTTTTTTACTTTTTTTTACTTTTTGTCTTTTTCTTTTTGTCTTTTTTTGTCTTATTAAGCACGAGATCATTCACTTATTTGCATCAGCTCAATTACTTAGCATGTGATTTCTAGATGGTGCTGACCGCTAGATAAACTACTTAAGAGCTATTAGAGGACGATAACTCAAGGCTATGCCATAACAAGTATCTAAATCGATTTCCATATTTGGGAGACTCAAGGTGTTAAAACGATACCGATCTTATGAACTGTTCCCAAGACTCCACAATCTGACCTCAAATTGATCTATAGTCCAAAATTTTCAAAAAAATGCATTGTGCTTTTCTAAGTAAACAATTTTTTTAAAATGAAAACAAAACAAAATAAAGAAAATTGAAAGAAATAAAACAAAGTAAATGGTTCCCTCCTCCACACTTAAAGCATACATTGTCCTCAATGAAAGAACATAAATATAAAATAAGAGTGAGAGAAAGGAAGGAACACACCCGAGGAGTCAAGGTGGATAAGTGATCACATAGGCATCCTTTCCCAAAGAGAGATTTCTTGCAGTCTCCTCTTCCAAAGTGGGGATCTCATACAGTAGCTTTGGGTAGCATCCATTGACCTTGAAATATTTATTAGTGTATTCTCCTTTTATTCCAGGATCAAAGAAGAATCTTCGATAAATAAAAGTGTTGCATTGGCACATGAATGTGATCGCTTTTTTCATAACATCAAGGATTAGAGGATTAAAGGGTTGCCTCACTAATTTCCTTCTATCTTCCATCGAGGTCCATCCAATTCTCTTCTTATATTTCTTCAAAACCTGCAAAATTTTATTATCTTCATCAAAATCAAGGTTATAAGAAATTATAACTGGATGCTTTTTATCCATATCTAAATAAGCATAATTCAGATTGTTATGAAGTGGTTTAAGCTCCAAGGGGGGAGGTTGTTCAATGGATGGTGAGGTTGGGGCAGCCGTGATGTCAAGAGTTTCAGCTGTATAAACAACTTCATCTGCATGAAAAATATTACCCTGCACGACAGCATTAATCTCAGCACAAACAGAGCAATGTTAGTGTCGGTACATGAATCACAAGAGTAAGTATCATCATAATCTAATAAAGATGGAAAATCAGATACCAACTCAGGATAAGTATCATCAACTAAATTAGATAGTAACTCTTTTGGATTCACTACTGTTTGGGCCGGTAGTTGGTTCGATTCTTGAGCTTCCTGCATGGCATTCACTATAGTGGCAAGCTGTCCAATTTGTGTTTGCAAGGCTAGGATGGAGGATTCTGTCCGTTGTTGGAATTGGAGCTCATTTATAGCTATTTGCTTGACAAGGTCCTCTAATGAAGGTTCAGAAGGTGTAGAGCACACAATTTGGAATTCATTCATATGCTTATTCGGATCCTCACCTGCAAGTCCATTAAACCTTGGCAACAAGTGTATTAAACCAGATTCCAATTCGAAAGGTACAATAACAACAGGATATTCCGTACATAAAGCATTATAATTCATATCATGGGCAACAAGTTCTCTAAGAGTTCTTTGATTTGTCATATTAAATTTAATAGGAAAATCAACAAAGAAAATAAAATAAAGAATAAATTCGGCAATGCAGCAACAATTAGAAAAATACCAACAATGTCCCTATTAAGAAAAAGAATGGAAAAATAGAAAACCGAATAAAATTAAATCTAAAAATTATGAAAATATAACTAAAAATTAAATCAAATCAGAATAAATCTTTACAAAAAAATTCGGATTTTTTTGAAAATATGAAAATAAAAAATAAATCAAATAAAATAGAAAAATAAAGAATTTGCGATTTTCAGGGTCAAAATCTTTTAGAATTCTATTCTAAAGGAGTATTGTTTGTTGAGTTTTTTCGGATTTTCTGGAAAAAAAAATCGGAGCAAATCGAAACAGTAGCTTCCAACTTACCTGATAGGCTGAAACGCTTAACCCTATTCTAAAACCCTGAAAATTAACACACAAAAACAAAGAAACAAAAAATTCTAACAAAACTCTAAAATTAAAATTCTAAAATTGGCTAAAATTAATAAGAATCCCCGGCAACGGCGCTAAATTGATCCGCGGTCGCGCGCGAATCAGAACCGAGTGATTTGAAAAACGTAGTAAAGCGACGGTAACTCGGATGTGGATTCACAAGGATTCTTATTTAAAGTAGCCAATTGAGACGAATTGGGGGGTTGTTTGATTAGAAATTCGATTAATAAAGAAAAAGGCAGAAATAATTGGTTTTGAAATAAGTGATTAAAAACAGGTAAATCCACCGGTTCGACTCCCAACTTATCATCGGTTATTACAATTTAATATTTTCAAAAGGATTCAATCCCTATTCGATTGCAATATTGACGAACATGCGTCGACAATACCGCACGACTTTTATTCCTAATTACCGAATTAAGCAGACGGTTAAAGATTGCGCAAATTAACGAAAAAGCTAAGTTAATCCGCGATTGAGTTAAGGAATATTGATCGATCAAATTAAATCCAATTTATCTTATAATAACGAATTAAGCGAACGAAATTATAAGATAATTTGGAACGAGATTAAAAGAAATAATGCACAGTTTAAATTGAATAAACCTCAAAGAATTACGGGTTCGAAACCAGTGGACTTTCCTTTAAGATTAGTTCGCCATGAAAACAATAAAACAAAAGGAAATTCAAAAAATAAACAGGGTCCATGTTTTGCATCACAGCAGCAGTCTTAACTAGAAAATAACTGGGCCATAAACCTAAACTAGGCCCGCAAGGAAAATTACATTATCACAAGTCAGAAACTTCAACGAATTATTCGAGACTCAAGCAATCCAAATCATCTCCTTGGTGCAACATGAAAGTTGTAGATCTTTTTCTTAGCTTTCCAACGACTGGTAGAACGCCTCGATCCAATTCCTGTAGCTCCAGTTATGAATTTTTTACTAAAAGCTGCTAATGTTGAAAAATAACAAACGAAAATTTAATAAAGCTTAAAATAAAATAAATTGTAAAAACATTATAAAATAGAAAATTAAACAAACTAAACTGTAGAAATGCCTAAGTCTAAACATAAAGGAAGGTGCATTAAAATGCACTGATCAAACATCTTTCACAACATCACCATCAGACTCAGAGTTGTTACTAGAAACTTTTCTTTTCTTGGATGTAACTGACACCTTGCTCCATGTCTTGGGGGGCCAACATGAGTTCTCTTCTTTTGAATTTTGGGAGGAGATTCCTCAAGCACAGCTTTTCCTTTCCTGGTCACAAGTCTCTTGGCAATATCAGGGGCTGCATTCTTGATGAGCTCATCATCTGATGACACATCTTCAACAGTTACACCATTTCTAGGAACATCATTCATGACATCCTCATTATTCGTATTCTTGGCTTCATTATCATTATGGTCAGCATCATGACCTTCCTCATGTACCACAGAGTTGGCAAGATTCTCCAGGTTCTCAATGTTAGGGTTAGTATCAGTAGAGGGAAACTCAGTACTATATTCATTGTTCTCACTAGGGATTGGGGATGGATCAACCCGAGACAGAGGGGTGGTGATCCCATGCACATTGTGTCCTTCTAAGAGAATCTTGGTGACCAGTTCATTGATAGAACTGTCCACATAGGCAGACCTTCCATTCTATTAATTTTATCCATGGAAGATTCAGGGGTTTTACCTTTAGAAGCTTGTTTTGCATGTGGAGGAGTGTCGCTACTGCGAAAATCGGCGCCGGCTGACAGAAGAGTCGCCACCGTGCGTTATTTATCCCTCAGAGCGGGAAAGGAAACGCTCGAAGTAAACCTCGCAAAAAACGGGGAAAAGGTATGGTCGTCGCAACCATAGCCTGGGTTCGGGAGTCGGTTACGCAAGGGGAAGGTATTAGCACCCCCCACGTTCGTCGTACTCGACGGGATCCACGCTTGCTTGGGTTGTCTACTGGATGCAAAACAATCTATCTACGGCTGCTAAATCTAAACGGAAGGGAATTGACTCGATAGAGCGTCGCACTCTATGCCTACGTATTCTCGAGAGAGAAAGTCAGAGTCAACGTAGTTCAGGACTACGGGGAAAAATGGCTCGCCAAGACCTCGCATCTTGTGCCTACGTACTTCCACAATGGAAGATCAGAGCTTTACGTAGTTCAGACTAACTACGGCTAAACAAAACATTCTCACACAGCAGTGAGAAAAACAACTGGTTTCACAGGGTCGGGAACCTATGGGAAAAACTATGGCTGAGTCTCAAATGCACTCGGGCAAGAGAGAAAAAAGGGTATCAATTAATCGTCAGCGGGAGAGTCTCGATCGCACAGCCGCGAGAGAACAACAAGTTAGTCGTTAGTGTGCTCGCTAGGATATCGCATCCTATGCCTACATATCTTCGTCTGGTACGAAGAATCAGAGCAGCTGTAGTTCGGCTACTACGGGACCACAGCTCAAATCTCGTTTTATTGATATTCTGAAAAATGATTACAATGAGTTGCATACTGAAAAGATAAATCTCCTAGAAAGTACTATCCTATTCTATCCTGAAAAATCGAATGAAAATAGCCCCCTAACAAATGGGCTTCTAAGCTATCCTAAAAGAATTGGTAAAATAAACTCTATGGAAATATCCCTAAAAGCAAATGAACTCTAAAAAATATTAAATCGACACTTTAATATTTTTTCCTTTTTTCTTCTTTTCTCTTCAACATATTGTTCCTTTTCTCAAAATATTTTTTCTATATTTTTCTCAACATCTTCTTTATTCTTTTCTTCTCTATTTTTCAACTATATTTTCTTTTCATTTCTTTTTCTATATTTTCAAATATATTTTCTTTATTTGTTTTCCCACATGAACAATATATGCAAAACAAAATATAAAAGAATAAAAGAAACAAAAATAAGGGGAGGGGGGTATACTGTTACACAGGGGGAGTTTAACAGAAAATGAAATAAAAAACTGTGAGGGATTGGGCCCAGCCCAAGTCTCTTCAGAAAAACGCTGAGGGGGGTGTGGACTGAATTGGGAGGCGCTGGCAAAAACAATAGGGCCCCAGGCCCAGAACTTGTTCCAAAAAACGGAGGGAGGTGTAACACCAAAAACTGATTGGGCCTGAGGCCCAAGACCCAACCTGATCTCTTCCTCTCGTCCCTTTCAGTTTCTGAAAAAAACCTAATCTCCTCCCCTTTCTCCGCCGCCGCCGTAAGCTTCCTCTGTCTGACTCTCTCATCTCTCAACCCTTCTTCTCCGTCCTCTCTATTCAAACAGAAGAACAACAGAAATGATGAAAGCTCGTTGGAGATGAATTAAGCTCTTGATGATAAACGGTTGGTTCTGAAATTGCATGAAGCCTGATGAACTAAGCGTTGATGATGAACGTTTCTGGGAATGAAGATTGATGTTAGAAGTTTTCTGCCGAAGCTTGTTGTTCTTGACCGTCTTGGAAAACTGAAGGGACTTCAATGAAGATTTTCGAGCATTTCTGTAGATTTTCTGGAGACGGATGGGGATCGGAGTAAAGTTCTCAGGGATGATCGTGACGATGATGATGAATCAGTTTCTGGATTTCGTGGATTGTGGAAGATGAATGGGTGAATCTTGTTGATAATGATCAGAGATGGATGGAATATGATCGGCGGATGACGATTCTTGATGTGTTGATTGTGGATCCAGAACAAAATCTGGAAAGATGATGATGAATCTGGGGATTTATGTTCTTGCTGAGGATGAATGTTTCTGGGAATCTGATCTTGATGATGAACGTTCGTGGATTCTGAGAGTTCGTTGATGACGGAGGTTGTTGATCGGAAACCGGAAAGGATGAGTGCACGATGAAGTTTGTTTTGGGATTTTCTGGGGTTTCTGGTGAAGTCGATGGATGTTAACGGAGGTTAGGGAGGTTTCTGGGGAGATTCAAGGCGGTGATGAGGGGAAGAAGATGAAGGTTGCAGGTTGAAGATGAAGGTTGATCAAGTTCTGGGGATTCTGGGGGTTTTCCGGTGAGGGGCGGTGGCCGCCGGCCATGCAGGCCGGCCGGCGAAGTTTTCCGGTGAGGTGGCGTGATGACGACGCGTGGGGCAGGTAGTGGAAGGGTGCCCTGCATGGTGGACATGTGGCTGAGAGAGAGGGTGTCTGGGTGTTGCATGCGATGAGGTGGCATGATGGTGATGCTGAAGCGTGGGCCCTCTTCTCGAGCAACACGTGGCGCTTCTGATCTTTATACTGACTTGATTTCTGGATCGTTCCAGAACCTTCTGGATGTAGCTGGAACCTGCTGGAGAATTTCTGGCACTTACTGGACCTTTTTTGGACATTTCCTGGATGAACATTCTGGACAAAAAGGAGATAACTGGGCCTGCGAATTGATGGGCCCAATACGAAAATGGTGACCAAAAACTGCAAAAACAAACTAATTAATACAAAAATGATTAAACTAATTGATTACAACTAAGATGATTAATCCTAATTAACTAAGACCTAATTAATCTAAAAAATCAATTAATCTAATTAACTCCTAATAATTCCATATTATTTATTTAAAATCTATAAAAGGAAAATAAAAGAAAAACCTATTTATTTAATAAGGAAAAATCTATATTAAAAGATTAAAAAAGCTATTAACTATTTTAAAAAAAATCATTATAAAATGAAAAACAAAACTATATTCTTTATATCTAAAACTCAATTAATATTCTAGAAATATCTACATTACCCTAAAAAATCTATTAATTCCTATAAAATGCAAAAAAATGATTTAGACCTATTTAAAAAGAATTAAAAAAACCTATTAAATTCTAAAAATCCAGAAAAATCACCATAATTCCCGGAGGAACAAAAATAAGCACCGAACGACACAAAAATAATCGGTAAAAATAAACGGGCACCGAAATATCCCAAAAATACGATTCTACTGATTAAAACTGATAAAAAACACCTGAAACACGCGACGAGAGCTGTGATCCCTGATAAAATCAATATAAATGCAAAATGCAATGTATGCAATATGCAGATGCGAATGCGGTTATGCATCGAAACATCGAGCCAAATACGAGACCCGGTTGGTCAAATTTTGGGGTGCAACAGCTGCCCCTATTCAAGCGGCTTCGACCTGAATGGGTGAAGAGCGCTCAGCCTTCAAACATTCAAGGTAGATGACGGTTGAATACAAATGGAACCCTGCAATTTGCCAACCGCAAGAATATACTGCAAAACTGCTCAACTTGCCGAACATTGGAATACTAGCTGCTCACTGCCCGCCGTAGAATTTCAACACTAAAGATATATAAAACCCTGGCCCCTGGCCACTCTGCAGGAGGTATCTTCGACTTCAGTCACACGTTGATTCATCAACAAGGAAATCTGACCTCACAGGAACCTTCTGATACCACCCTCAGGCGCTTGCGAAATCCATCTTCAGATTAGACATCACTGTTGGAGCAGACATATCATGCTGCTCAGGGCTTCAAGAATCATCTTGAACAAACAGATCCGTCGGGCATCTTCAAGAATCGTCCTGAACCGATAACCATTCTGGAGACTTTGTTTTGCTAGGCATTCCAGGAATCTTCCTGGGCAACTCTTGCCGAGGACGCTACCGGGGAGCTCAAGCATCATACTAGGCGAACAACTCGGGAAGCTGTACTGAGGTCTTAAGAATTATCTTAAGTAAACGGCTCTGCTGAGGGATTCAAGAATCGTCTTGAACTGAAGACTTCGCTGGGGAGACGAGAAGCTTAACCACACAAATCTGCAGGTGAACAAATTCGAAATCCAATAGGTAACCATCCTGGTCCATGTTTCGACATGCGTATGCTGGATAATGATGCAATGTCCTATATGACATGTAAATGCTATGCGTTCTGTTTGAAAATGCGATGCCCAGACGGCATGGATATGCTATATGCTTGTTAGATGCAATGACTATACATGCAAATGCTAATGCAAGCTCTAGCTGCCAGAGAACACCAGGTCTGAAAACCACTTGGCAAAATAAATGCCGAAGATAACGCCAACTCTACTGGGGATGACCTGAAGTCACAGAATTGTCTCAGCAAAATAAATGCTGGAAACGGGAAACCGAATCCGCCGAGGATAACCGTTCTGCTGGAGAAGTGGAAAGGCAACCCTGCTTGGTAACTTCACTAGGGAAGGAAAACAACTCTGCTCGGGGATGCTCTCTTCAAACATTGGCAACTGATTGTACTCTGCGGGGATTAACCCGAACTGAGATTGATTGCGCGCGGCACACTGCTGGAAATGCCCCTACTATCAAGGATGTCGATCTTAATCTGCTGAGGATACTTCTGGTCCTACTCCGATACGGGGTAAAATACAATCTCAACTCTTTCGGGGATAATAAGCAACTTTCATCTGCTGAAGAGCGGCAATTCTGATTTAACAATATTCACAAGGAATTCAAACATTACTCGGAGCACTGGCATCCGTCGAGCTTCGTATCGGGAAACATGACAACATGCGGGTCATTGGGAAATACTGTGTCAGATACCTTTAGATTTTTGTTTTTCTGGTTTAGAATAAACATGGACTATGTACACAGTGAAAGATAGGGAAATACTAGACGAGAACTAGCATTCAAAGGTAGACTACCAGGCGAGAACTGATAGGAAAATGGGTTAGAAAATTGATTTGGTTTTTTGTGTTTTAACCGTTAGACTGAGGTATAGACAACCAGGCGAGAACTGGTTACGCAACGACATGTACCAGGCAAGAACTGATACAACACTTGAAGAAACGGTGACCAAACGAGAATTAGTTACCAATAAACTGCACCAGGACGGGAACTGCTGCTTACAATAAACTGCACCAGGACGGGAACTGACGCTTACAATAAACTGCACCAGGACGGGAACTGCTGCTTACAAAAGGGTGGCCAGACGAGAACTGCTGCTTACAAAAGGGTGGCCAGACGAGAACTGGTTACCGATTTTCCAGGCGAGAACTGGACTTTGGAAACGACTGGTTACTGACACGCAACAAGTTTAAACTGCAGGATAATGATCCAACGACAACAAGACCTTCTTATTTGAAAGGTTCAGGTTTTTTGACAAGGGTACTGACATGATTCCCCGATACTCAACTCCGGCTGGGGATAAACAAACTGATTTGAACAACTTGCCCCGGTACACTCAGCTGGGGATAGAAAGACTGGCTTGCAGAACTTGCTTCAGTGCAATTCAACTTGCCCCAATCTAACTCTTGGGAGTACTTGCTCTGAACAGCTTGCTACGGGAAGACTTCGAGAATATTTGCCCCGGCATCTGCACGACAATAGAATTCAATCTCCATTAGACGCCTATTACCCTGAATGGTTTCAACATTCTCTGCGATGACTTGCCCCTGAATGAGCGTTGAGCGACTTAACCCGCTCTGATTATCCACTGGAGGCATCTGCTTTCAAATCTCCGCATTCTGAATAATTGCCCCTGATTGGCTCTCAAGAAGACTCACTTCTGATCAACTGCTTCTCAAACAAAACTGCCCCTGATCGACTGAAACTCCGGGACTTGTCCTCAGATTGACTGATGCTGAACTTACTGGAAGTCAATGCCCCTGATTCATTGGGTCTCACAATATACACCATTCTGGTTCAGATTGCTGGATTACTCAGTCCTGCTTGATTATTCCCTGTTGGAATTCCTTTCATGTCAACTACTAACCTGCAATTAGAATCGTCTGTCCACGAATGGTAATCTTAATGCAGTGGTTATGCAGATTTTGAAAAAGTTTGAGCTGTCACTCATTTATATGCATATGATTGAGTGACGAATGAACCAAAGTTCAAACGTAGTGCTTATGTGGTCAGTGGAAAATACAACAAGGATGTGACTAGCAAGTCAAGAAGGAGTCAGGTTACTCGACCTTATCGTAATACGCTTCAGAATAACCCTACCTCAATTAGGTCTTTTGAGGGTTGTATCGTGGTCGGGTTCACGGTTCGTGAAACAAAGGATATTCGGCTCAAATTTTTGATTTGTACCCACCCCTTCTACGTGATGATCTCCGATCCTAAGGTTCAGTTAACCTGGCACAAGCACTCGCCCCTTCGAGAGGTATGTTGAATGGTAAGACCTACAGTTAAGGAATTCATAAGCTTTTCTTCTAGAGTAATAGTTACTCCTTCTTCGCTTTCAGTGTCTGTGTGCACGACTTTGTGATTTGTTGGGGAAAATTTTCTTTTTAACCCCTCTTTTCATTCTTTTGATTCCCTAACTTTTGCCTGGACTGACTCCTTTTGAGTTCTTTTCGATTTTTCGATTTCTTTTGAAGTCCAGCGGGATGCCCTAATTTTTGCCTAAGTATTAGCTTTCTCAGCTTTTCCTTCTTTTTTACTTAGCGGGCTTTCTTTCTTTCTTTCTTTTGGAACAAAGTCGTGTGACACTGGTTGTCTTGATTGCTCCGAAAGGATTGTAACTGTCTCACTCCTGATTGATGAGGTTTGACCTCTTGAAAGGTGTAAACCGATTGGTCCTTGAAAGACAACACTCCTCTGTAAGACTTGAACGCTCGGTCAAGCTAACTGACAACTACCCTGCCCCGGGTTAAGATGTGAGGGTTTATAAGTCCGAAAAAACTTCTACCTCCTGGCTCGAAGTGGTTAACAAGGGACTAACTCCTTATATTTCCGGTGTTTGGGGGATTTAAAACAATGCCTTGTACGTCATCGGTAAGGTCTTATCTGAAAGCATACGATCATCGGTTATGAGTTTCAGTTTCATCATCCTCCCTCCTAACTTTGCTAGTCACAGCGATAAAGTGGAGTGAATAAGAATGCAAGTGTCAGTGCAATGCAATAAATGAGCGACAGCGACATGACTAATTCAGAAAAATGCATAATCACTTTATTATTATCACCATTCAGAACATACAATGTTTTAAAAGCAGGTAGTAACTAACAAAAAAAGAAACTACAAATGCAAAATGGTATATAAAAGCTTGAGGACTGCAAATGCTGAGGCGCCTGCCTGTCTGAACCACTGGCTTATGCTGGGGAATGCCTTCCGAATCTACGAGCTTAGACAGCTGAACGGTTGGGATGAACAAACAGAAATCCTTCTCGAAAGGAAATGCGATCCTGGTCAATCAACTGCTGTACCTTCGCCTGGAATGCTTTACAATCTTCCGTCGAATGCCCTGGAGAGCCACCATGATAACCACACTGAACGTGGGGATTATACCCAGGAGGGTAAGGTTCTGGAACTGGCTTAAGAGCTTTCGGCTCCACCAAAGACTTCTGGATCAAAGACGGTAGCAACTGGCTATACGGCATAGGCACTGGGTGAAAAGGAGCATTCCTTCGTTCCAAGTTGCTACGAGGTCTGTTCTGATTCTGACGCTGATTCTGATAACCTCGGCCACGAGTTCGCTGATTTGCAATGGAAGCGACATAAGATTCCTGATATGGTGCCCCAGGCACAGCTGTCTGTTCAGAATAACGAGACACAGAAGATACTGATCGCTGAGAAGACGGAGAACCATCAGATTTCACCGATTCGACTTGAGGATATCCAACATCTGTCAAAACTGCATTGATCATAGCTGCATCTTCAGATTGAGAGCTACAGAGAGATTCAGTTTCACTGGTCTGACCTCTTGAAACATTCGGGATTCTTCCAGTCTTTACACCATACTCGATGTGCTCTCCTGTCTTTACCAACTCAGTGAAATTTGGTGCGGTTCCAAGCATTCTTTCGAAGTAAGGGCTCTGCAAGGAGTTTACGAACATGTTTTTCAACTCTTGGTCTAGGAGCGGTGGTTGCACTCTACCGGCAAATTCTCTCCATCTCTGAACATACTTTCTGAAAGATTCATTGTTCCCTTGAGACAATTCTTGCAGCTGCATGCGAATAGGAGCTTCGTCAAGATTATAGTCGTACTGCTTCAGAAAAGCATTGGCTAAGTCCATCCATGATCGGATCTGATCACGCTCTAACTGCATATACCAACTCAGAGGTGCCCCAGTCAGACTATCCTGAAAGCAATGAATCATCAGCTTGTCGTTGTGCACAAATGAAGTCATTCTTCGGCAGAACATCACCAAATGTTGCTTCGGGCAACTATCTCCTTTGTACCTTTCAAACCTCGGCATTCTGAACTTCGGAGGTAACACTAGGCCAGGAACCAGACACATATCTGCAGCACTAGGAGTAACAGCGTCTTTACCTTTCAAGGCTTTGAATCTCTCCTCTAATGCACGAAACCTTTCAGCATACACGGGAGCTAATGGGTCTTCATTCTTTGCTGTTGGGACCTCTCTTCGGGGCTTTGGCACAGGGAAGGCAAAACCCTGGTAGTCTGAGACATCAACAGAAGGAGAACGTTCACCTCGGGCGACAAACTGCTCACGCAGACCTTGGTCTTCAACAGATGGCTGCACAGGCTGAGCTGCAGTAAGGTTGTTCACTTGCGGAACGTCTTCGTCGCGCGGAGATCCATACAGAGGATTAGGCGTCACGGTGAAACCTGACAAGGTATCAACAAACTGGAAGCCGCTCTCTGACATAGCTACCAACAACTGTCAGCTGACTTCGATGCTCGATTCTGATCAAATCTGCTTTGAATCTGCTCCAACCCCTTGGTCGTCTTCAATACTCACCTTCAGAATCAAAATAACGGCTGGATAAGAGCTCTGACTAGCTGGCGAATGGTATGCAATATGATGCGAAGATGCTTATGCAAATGCAAAGCAACAAACAAATACGGGATCACAGCCCCCACACAATCTAAATACTGCTGCACTGCTGACGGAGTACGGTTGCTCTGAAGAGAAGACCAGAATAACGGGTAGGTTGGAAGTCAAGTTTCCTGCACAAAAAAACCCCCCCACTCACAGGTGTGGACCTATATCAGACAAGGTACGGCATCCTATGCGGTCGTCAGCGTCACAGACTTTCATGAGGAATGATACGATTCCCAGAAGGAGTGGCATCGTCATCTCATGAAGAGGCCTCACTTAGCTGACTTCCAATTGATCGGTTCCCAGAGTCGACAATCCTCACGTCTGGACTCCCCTCAGATCCTCAGGACCGGAAAGGAGTACCTCTGCGAGAACCTCGTCCGAGCGCGAATTTTCGTAGGGAACTGTGCCTGCTCAGCAGACAGGTTCGTCTACTACTTCTCCGCAACTATATCTAGGTGCATACTCATACTCGAGCCCAGGTCCGGCTTATCTCAATCATAGAATACCCGTAACACCCCAACAGCAACAGATAATATCGATAAATAAGCACCTAATAGACAAGCAAACAAACGCTAGGATTGACTCTCTCTTAGGGGACGTTGGATCCCACATGCATGGGGAACTATCGGAGGGTCTTCCCCAGCAGAGTCGCCAGCTGTCGCTACTGCGAAAATCGGCGCCGGCTGACAGAAGAGTCGCCACCGTGCGTTATTTATCCCTCAGAGCGGGAAAGGAAACGCTCGAAGTAAACCTCGCAAAAAACGGGGAAAAGGTATGGTCGTCGCAACCATAGCCTGGGTTCGGGAGTCGGTTACGCAAGGGGAAGGTATTAGCACCCCTCACGTCCGTCGTACTCGACGGGATCCACGCTTGCTTGGGTTGTCTACTGGATGCAAAACAATCTATCTACGGCTGCTAAATCTAAACGGAAGGGAATTGACTCGATAGAGCGTCGCACTCTATGCCTACGTATTCTCGAGAGAGAAAGTCAAAGTCAACGTAGTTCGGGACTACGGGGAAAAATGGCTCGCCAAGACCTCGCATCTTGTGCCTACGTACTTCCACAATGGAAGATCAGAGCTTTACGTAGTTCAGACTAACTACGGCTAAACAAAACATTCTCACACAGCAGTGAGAAAAACAACTGGTTTCACAGGGTCGGGAACCTATGGGAAAAACTATGGCTGAGTCTCAAATGCACTCGGGCAAGAGAGAAAAAAGGGTATCAATTAATCGTCAGCGGGAGAGTCTCGATCGCACAGCCGCGAGAGAACAACAAGTTAGTCGTTAGTGTGCTCGCTAGGATATCGCATCCTATGCCTACATATCTTCGTCTGGTACGAAGAATCAGAGCAGCTGTAGTTCGGCTACTACGGGACCACAGCTCAAATCTCGTTTTATTGATATTCTGAAAAATGATTACAATGAGTTGCATACTGAAAAGATAAATCTCCTAGAAAGTACTATCCTATTCTATCCTGAAAAATCGAATGAAAATAGCCCCCTAACAAATGGGCTTCTAAGCTATCCTAAAAGAATTGGTAAAATAAACTCTATGGAAATATCCCTAAAAGCAAATGAACTCTAAAAAATATTAAATCGACACTTTAATATTTTTTCCTTTTTTCTTCTTTTCTCTTCAACATATTGTTCCTTTTCTCAAAATATTTTTTCTATATTTTTCTCAACATCTTCTTTATTCTTTTCTTCTCTATTTTTCAACTATATTTTCTTTTCATTTCTTTTTCTATATTTTCAAATATATTTTCTTTATTTGTTTTCCCACATGAACAATATATGCAAAACAAAATATAAAAGAATAAAAGAAACAAAAATAAGGGGAGGGGGGTATACTGTTACACAGGGGGAGTTTAACAGAAAATGAAATAAAAAACTGTGAGGGATTGGGCCCAGCCCAAGTCTCTTCAGAAAAACGCTGAGGGGGGTGTGGACTGAATTGGGAGGCGCTGGCAAAAACAATAGGGCCCCAGGCCCAGAACTTGTTCCAAAAAACGGAGGGAGGTGTAACACCAAAAACTGATTGGGCCTGAGGCCCAAGACCCAACCTGATCTCTTCCTCTCGTCCCTTTCAGTTTCTGAAAAAAACCTAATCTCCTCCCCTTTCTCCGCCGCCGCCGTAAGCTTCCTCTGTCTGACTCTCTCATCTCTCAACCCTTCTTCTCCGTCCTCTCTATTCAAACAGAAGAACAACAGAAATGATGAAAGCTCGTTGGAGATGAATTAAGCTCTTGATGATAAACGGTTGGTTCTGAAATTGCATGAAGCCTGATGAACTAAGCGTTGATGATGAACGTTTCTGGGAATGAAGATTGATGTTAGAAGTTTTCTGCCGAAGCTTGTTGTTCTTGACCGTCTTGGAAAACTGAAGGGACTTCAATGAAGATTTTCGAGCATTTCTGTAGATTTTCTGGAGACGGATGGGGATCGGAGTAAAGTTCTCAGGGATGATCGTGACGATGATGATGAATCAGTTTCTGGATTTCGTGGATTGTGGAAGATGAATGGGTGAATCTTGTTGATAATGATCAGAGATGGATGGAATATGATCGGCGGATGACGATTCTTGATGTGTTGATTGTGGATCCAGAACAAAATCTGGAAAGATGATGATGAATCTGGGGATTTATGTTCTTGCTGAGGATGAATGTTTCTGGGAATCTGATCTTGATGATGAACGTTCGTGGATTCTGAGAGTTCGTTGATGACGGAGGTTGTTGATCGGAAACCGGAAAGGATGAGTGCACGATGAAGTTTGTTTTGGGATTTTCTGGGGTTTCTGGTGAAGTCGATGGATGTTAACGGAGGTTAGGGAGGTTTCTGGGGAGATTCAAGGTGGTGATGAGGGGAAGAAGATGAAGGTTGCAGGTTGAAGATGAAGGTTGATCAAGTTCTGGGGATTCTGGGGGTTTTCCGGTGAGGGGCGGTGGCCGCCGGCCATGCAGGCCGGCCGGCGAAGTTTTCCGGTGAGGTGGCGTGATGACGACGCGTGGGGCAGGTAGTGGAAGGGTGCCCTGCATGGTGGACATGTGGCTGAGAGAGAGGGTGTCTGGGTGTTGCATGCGATGAGGTGGCATGATGGTGATGCTGAAGCGTGGGCCCTCTTCTCGAGCAACACGTGGCGCTTCTGATCTTTATACTGACTTGATTTCTGGATCGTTCCAGAACCTTCTGGATGTAGCTGGAACCTGCTGGAGAATTTCTGGCACTTACTGGACCTTTTTTGGACATTTCCTGGATGAACATTCTGGACAAAAAGGAGATAACTGGGCCTGCGAATTGATGGGCCCAATACGAAAATGGTGACCAAAAACTGCAAAAACAAACTAATTAATACAAAAATGATTAAACTAATTGATTACAACTAAGATGATTAATCCTAATTAACTAAGACCTAATTAATCTAAAAAATCAATTAATCTAATTAACTCCTAATAATTCCATATTATTTATTTAAAATCTATAAAAGGAAAATAAAAGAAAAACCTATTTATTTAATAAGGAAAAATCTATATTAAAAGATTAAAAAAGCTATTAACTATTTTAAAAAAAATCATTATAAAATGAAAAACAAAACTATATTCTTTATATCTAAAACTCAATTAATATTCTAGAAATATCTACATTACCCTAAAAAATCTATTAATTCCTATAAAATGCAAAAAAATGATTTAGACCTATTTAAAAAGAATTAAAAAAACCTATTAAATTCTAAAAATCCAGAAAAATCACCATAATTCCCGGAGGAACAAAAATAAGCACCGAACGACACAAAAATAATCGGTAAAAATAAACGGGCACCGAAATATCCCAAAAATACGATTCTACTGATTAAAACTGATAAAAAACACCTAAAACACGCGACGAGAGCTGTGATCCCTGATAAAATCAATATAAATGCAAAATGCAATGTATGCAATATGCAGATGCGAATGCGGTTATGCGTCGAAACATCGAGCCAAATACGAGACCCGGTTGGTCAAATTTTGGGGTGCAACAAGGAGCATAATTTGGGGCTTTACTAACCTTTCCAGGAACCATATTGAGAGGAGTGATATCAAGGACATCATCCAGAGGGATACTCATGTGGTGAACATGGTAAGACTTAGCAGTATCATGCCTGGTAGGGATGTATTTTTGTTGTTGATACATTGTAGGGGACTTTGACTGTGAGAAGGAGGGTTTTCTGTGGTTGTAGAGAGAGGTATGAAATATGAAGACTTGGTGTGGGCATAAACTGAAGCAGCCGGATAGTGTGTAAGGGTGTGATTGCAAAAGAGGAGGGAACTCAATATTTTAACCAATCAGCAGATGATTAATTTTCAACATACATTTCCCAATTTTCATTAATTGCTATAATTTCTCAAACAACCTCCTTCCCCACTTGCTTCTTACATTTTCACTTAGAGTAGTTTTGTGATCCCTTGTGAAAATGTTAGCCCTTTGTATGTCAGAGTCCTTAAGCTCCACATTATCTTCTCTAGAGTGATGTTTGTTATTACTATGTATTGCTCTATTAAGCTGAATGGAGTTCATATTGAAGTCACTAAGAGTGTCACAGAATAATGTCATGACATCCTGAGTGACATTGCTTCTTTTATGTTGATCACCTTTCATGGAATCCATTAGGTTCTAGTATAACAGATCTAGATTTCTATGGTGTCCATTATTTAGATGTCCTTTCTTGGCTTGCCTACCAACCTGACATTTTCCACAACCTCTTCTATCATCTGGTGTTCGCTTTGAAGTTACTCTTACTGCTTCCTTGGATAAGGCCTTCTTTATCCTTTGAAGATGTCTGCCTTTCTCCAGCCATAGTTGATCCTCCTTTTCTTCCTTGATAAAGGTATTGAAGTTACTTTTAGGCTCCCATAAGTAACAGTTATTCTTAGCTCTAGACCCCCTCATGACTTCCTCATCTTCTCCATTGGTGACAACACATTTACCCTCAGTAAATTTGACACTGAGACCTTGGTCACAAAGCTGACTGATACTGATTAGATTAACAGTCAGTCTTTTAACCAACATAACATTATCCAGTTCTGGAACACCAGGATAATCTAGTTTTCCAGCACCTTTGATTTCTCCTCTAGCTTCATCACCAAAGGTTACATGGCTTGAAGAATGTGGTTTGATGTTCACCAAAAGGTTCTCTCTCCCAGTCATATGTCTGGAACAACCACTGTCAAAATACCAGTCTTCTTTGGTTGGCATTCTTAGAGAAGTATGAGCTACTAGTGCCATATTCTTAGTAACCCATTGTCTTTTCTTGATAGGAGCAACCTGTTTGGGTTTGACCTGATGCATGTTGCTGGGAAATCCCTGCAGCCTGAAGCAAAAGGCCTTTATATGCTCAAATCTTCCATAGTAGTAGCATCTATGCCTTTGGAATTTTTTCTTGATTTGGTTCTTGCTTCTATTTCCATGATGTTGTGACATCCGGTTTGACCTCTGATTCTCAACCTTTGGCTTCTTGGACCCCAAGATGGGTTTCTTTTCACCAACAAATCCCAGTCCAGACTTGCTTCCTGCTTTCTGACCATTATGTAGAATTTTTTTCTAGAGTGTCAGTCCCAGGGTTTAGCATCCTTATGGATTTTGACATCAGATCCAATTTAGACTCCTACAAGCTAACCTCACTTTTAAGTGAGTCTATTGTTGCAAGATGCTCCATTTCCTCATCCTTTAATTCCCTTATGCTTTTCTTCTGTTGCTCTCCTTGCTGATATATTTCTGCACTTCTGATGCATAGCTTCTTATATGAAGCTGCAAGTTCATCAAAGGTCAGCTCATCTTCACTTGAATCACCATCATATATGCATACACTGTTCAGAGCAGTGATATGTTTGGCAGATTCTTCTTCTGATTCACTCTCAAAATCTCCATCAGACCAAGTGACTGGTGGGCCCTTCTTTTGCTTCTTGAGATAGGTGGGACATTCAGCTCTAATGTGCCCATATCCTTCACATTTATGACACTGAACTCCTTTGCCTTGGTTGGGCCTTTCTTCATTTTTACCTCTTCTGCTGATGTTAGAAGAAGTGTTCTTGTCATTAGGCCTAGACTTGTGATTTATTCTTTTGATCAGTTTGTTAAATTGTCTTCCAAGCAAGGCTATTGCTTCTGACAGATTCTCCTCACTTTCACCATTGTCTTCCTCAGAGTCATCTGCAGTATTTGAGACAAGAGCTATGCTTTTGTTCTTCTTCTCAACCTGATCACACATTCCCATCTCAAAAGTTTGGAGAGAACCAATGAGTTCATCCACTTTCATGTTGCTTATATCCTGAGCTGCTTCAATAGCAGTGACTTTCATGGCAAACCTCTTAGGCAAAGATCTTAGAATCTTCCTCACAAGCTTTTCTTCATACATCTTTTCTCCTAAAGCTCCTGAGGTATTGGCAATCTCAAGAATATTCATGAAGAATTCATGAACAGTCTCATCCTCCTTCATTCTCAGATTTTCAAACTTGGTGGTCAGCATTTGTAATCTTGACATCTTGACTTTAGAGGTTTCCTCATGAGTTATTTTGAGAGTATCCCAAACCTCTTTGGCCAGTTCACAATGACGCACTAGTCTGAAAATTTTCTTGTCTATACCATTAAATAAGGCATTCAAAGCCTTAGAATTCCCAAGAGCCAAGACCTCTTGCTCTTTGTTCCATTCCTCTTCAGGTATTAACACAGATACTCCATCTTTATCAGTCTTCGCTGGATGTTCCCATCCTGAGTTGGTAGCTCTCCATGCCTTGCTATCTAAAGACTTCAAGAAGGCTATCATCCTAGGTTTCCAGTAGTCATAATTTGAGCCATCTAGAATTGGTGGTCTATTTGTGAATCATATATCCTTGTCCATAATACCAGAATTTACCTTCCCTAGATCTCACCCAGAAAATAACAGGCAAGGTGCCTGCTCTGATGCCAATTGAAATTCTAGGTACCCAACAGTGGATGTTATCACGGATGTTATGACATCCACTATAACACAGACTACAAAACTTAATGGCAAACTGTAAATGAAAACAGTAAATAACGCAAGTAATTTTTTACCTAGTTCAGTGCAAACCACACCTACATCTAGGGGCTACCAAGCCAGGGAGGAAATTCACTATTAGCATAATTAATTTAGAGTCAAACAACCAGTTTGCACTCTTCACTTAAGACCTACCCAATGACACTTTAGCCTAACACTAGACTTGAGTTACCAACTCACTCCCCCTCAATCACAGTAGTGATATCAACTAATTCAAAGTTACAAATGGCAATGAAGTCACACTTCAAATACACCTTGATCTGCTTCACAGCTTTGATCAAGAGACACAACACTCGTGCTTAAAAGCTTAGAATGAACACACACAGAGTACAGTTCAAACACACTAGTCCAAAGAAATCATCCAAGAGATAATTGCTTGGCTCACAAGGAATCCTAGGACTCAGAAACACACGTGAAGAACAAATGCACAACACAGAATTCTTCACTCACAAAACACTGTACTCTCCAATCTATGTCCCTAAGCCCCAATGAATTAAGATTGCTACTTCTGTATATATATAAGCAGGATACAGTCCTTGGGCCTAGGTGTAGAAATTAGGTTTACCCAAGATAAACCTCTCTTCATGAAGTTGCGCACATCCAACTAGGTCAGGGGCATTCCATGTTATCCTCAGCAATGCCTAACATGTCGCCTGAGATAACTAGGCTTCCTAAAATATTTCCTAAAGTATAGCCTGAGCTAATACCAGAAAACTTAAACACGCGCCCTGATGTCATACGCTTGATGTCATAACATCCAGCATGACATCCAACTTAACTTGCTCTTAGCTATCCCAACTTATCCTGCAGAACACCCTTCATGTATGCCATACCATCAATTATGACATTCACACATACTCCAATGTTTTTCCACAAAATACAGTCAATCAAAAGCATATACATTAGCAATTTGTAGAAAAGTTTACAGCAAATTCCGCAGCAACTTCGTCATAATTCTAGAGAATTTTGTGGTTTCAATAGATCACTAATTCCTGCGAAAGAAGTCGCAGTAAAATCCGCAGGAACTTTATATTTTATTTTTAAATCTAAAATCACAGCTAAAGTCTCAGAAATTCTTGCGATATTTGCTGCTACCACATTTTGTTACATGAAATAATGTTTCACAATATATAATCGTAGGTAAAATCGCAAGTATAGTTGAGGCTGTGTTTTTCTAATAGCGTGATGTTGCGGTTAGAATATGATATCAAATTATTAATTTAAATTGCATATTTAGTTTACAACCGCTCTTTGATTTATTCGAAGAAAAACGATAAAAGAGGGAAAACCTAATTTTGCATCGTAAAGACAATGCAGGGAGAGACCTAGGTAAGGGGTTGGTTAAGCTTAGGGAAGGTACTAGCACCCTAAACTTCTGTAGTACTCTACAGGAACCTTTTGTTTAAGTTTAATATTTTGCTTTATTATTTGCTTGAGGGTATATTGCTAAGGGTTAAGAGTGACAAAGACCTAAGGGTTAGTCCTAAGTTTACTCGGCAAGATTCGCATCTTGTGCCTACGTATCTAAGGTAGAGAATGGAATCAGAGTAATCGTAGTTCCCCTTGAAAGGGAGGTTAGAAACGTCTTGACTGTGGTCAAGATTTCAATGCGGGAATAAGCGTTCATAGGGAAGCGCTTACGTGGAGTCTTGAAAATCCTATTTCTACGTTGTAAAAGTTAATTGAAAATAGGGTTGACTAAATGTTCCACGGCGGGAAACCCTAAAACGGAATGCGGCGACTCCTATTTCTATGTTGAAATAGTTGAATGAAATTAGGGTTAACTACATGTTCCACGGCGGGAAATCCTAAAACAGAGTACGGCGACTCTTTGACCTAATGCTAGGGTAAAGGGCATTTTCGTCCACTGCGGGACACCTATGCGATTAGGGTTTTAAAATGTTCAAAGGGTAAGGACTATTGATTCGGCGGTCAAACTGCTAGACCTAATCCTTCGGAAGGACGTTAACAGTAAATTAAATGCAAACAGCGAATATTATCATATGGCAGCATTAAAATACGAAAATAAAGAAAGCGGTAAAGAAAAAGCATCGCGACGATCACTTGCGTAAATTACAAATCCCAAAATGCAAGAATAAAAAGCAATAGCGACGATGTCTCGCATAAGTTACAAATCCAAAAAATGCAAGAAATATAAAAGCGACGGTGTCCTCGCATAAAGTTACAACCATGGGAAAAAATGAAATACGAAACAGGGACAAATGAAAAAATAGTGTTAGGAATGACATAAGGCTTAGCTAAAAATTAATCAGGAAGAGGTTAGGAATTCATCAGACATGGTAAAATAAAAATTAATTTTAATGGAAAGAAATTAGAACTTTAGTGTTAGACATATTTTAAATGAAAAAGCAAAACTTAGCGTTTGAATTTAGAATAAATGTTAGAATTATTTTAGAATCTTAACAAAAGCAAAAAGTTAATGTTAATTAAGAAGAAATTAGGTTTATTTTTAAGAAAAGTTTAGTAATTTTTTATTTAAACAATTAAATTAGTTTTTTATTATTATATGTTCTTTAAGAAAAAGGTTTTAATACCTGGAAAAAAAAAGTTAATTTTAAAGTTAGAGAAAAGGAGTTAGTTTAGATTTAGGAAAAGAAAAACTTTATTTTTATTTTTAAGAAACGTTCTAACCTAGAGGGTTTTAATCCTAAAGCTATTTTATTTAAAAATTTATTATATTTTTTTTTTAAAAAAATAATAGACTGCTAATTTTTTTTTATGTTACTGTAAGTTTCCTATTAACAAAAAACATGGACCTAATTTTATTTAAACGTGGTCTCTTATCATAACTTATTAACATCATTAACTATTAATTATTGTTAATTATAAATTAATAAAAAAGAAATAATTAGCAGAGGTTATTAAGGAAATACTAATTATTAGTTATATACACTGCTAACTATAGAACGAGATTACAAGTTTTAAAAAACTATAGGTTAAGTTATTAATTAATTAGAAAAAAGAATGAAAATAAAAGAACATAGCAACACAGAGAAAAGGTGGAACATTTGACACTAGGGTTTCTAACCCTCATCCTCTTCTTCTTCGAAATGCGCCGGCGGCGGCCATGGAAGAGATCCAAAGCTTTCCTCTTTTTCCTTCTTCTGCATGTCCATCTCTTCTCCCGTTCACCTGAAAACAATAATCAAAACACTAAAAGAAATCCAAATCGAACCTTACCCTTCAATTTACAGATAGCGGTGGACGTTTGGAGCGGAGTTTTTCGTTTCCCGCCGTTTTGATGCTTTCGCCCCCTTCTTCGGCCGGTGATGAGGCTTCCTCTAAGGCTGTGGGTTTCGGCTGCCCGTCGGTAGTGACGGAGATTTGCTATTACTCACGCGGCCTCCGTTTTCAATTTCCTGACCAGTGTTCTTCTGGTGGTGGACGGTGATGGTTTCAAAAACTTCTTCCTCTTCTTCCGTTGGCGATGATGATGAAGGAGCGCGACTTCCGAATCTGAGCCGTTTTTCGTCCGTTTTCCTCAGGGTTTTTTTGGATCTGAAAGCTTATCATAGTTTTATATGCCTTTGATCTTTTGATGGACCGGATTCGTGAGGTTGTCGTTACGAAATTGGTGGCTGAAAAATCGGAGAGACTTGCACTTTTCCGATTTGTTCATTGGGTTTGCTCGCTGTGTTTTTGTTGCTATGATGTTGGCTATTTTCTTGAAGGTTGCGAAACGCTTGGTTTGTTTTCCGGAAAAGTTGTCCCGCTTGGTTTGACTGGATTTTCTACGACATTATTGTTGTTCGCGGTTGATTTGTTTGATCTGTTAGGTTGCAGATTCTCCGGGAAAAACTATTAAGGCTTGTTTGGCTAAAACGCATTTTTTAAGAAAAAGTGCTTTTCCAGAATCACTTTTTCTAAAAGGAAATCACTTTTTTTAACTCTTTTACACTCTCTCTCTCTCTCTCTCTCTCGGTTGCCTCGAAAAGAACAAAACTCGCTTGATTTGCCAAAATGCCAGAAATAAAGTCAGGACTTGGTTTCGGAGCAATCAGTTACCCTCCCGACGCACCCGATGATGACAATGCTCTGAGGGTGTCGGATACAAACTAGCCGATTAAATTGTTTGTTTTCTTTTCTTATTTTCACAGGTTCGAAGAAAATCAGAAGCCCGGGAAAAATCGAAGAAATCGAAAGACTTAGGAATTTTTAGAGAAAAATGTAATTTACTTTCATTTATATTTTTTTTGTAATTTTAATTTTTATTAATGATAATTTATTTATTTATTATTTTTGTTTTTGATATGCGAAAAAACTAAAATTAAAATTAAAATGAAACAAAATATTTAAAAAGTGGAAATGAGAACAATAATTACAATTTGTAAAAAATGAAGTGGAAGCAAATGTTTAGAATAAAACAAAATGATTTAAAAATGCAAATGATAAAAATTTGAAATGAAACAAATTTGATTTAAGATGAAATGCAAATGATATTAAGAAAATAAAATAAAATTGATTTAACATAAAATGAAAATAAAATGCAATACCATTGATCTAAAATGAAATGAAAAAATGAAATGAAATTCTACAGTTTTTTTTATTAATTCCTAATTCTTCCAATTTAACCGATTAATCTCATTTCCGACATAACTTTCGATTAAATATTCCGGCCATCCAAATGAACAACCTTTATCCAAATAAATCCAACTGTCTGATCAAACTCAAATGATCATATTCTCGGGCTAAGTGCAATCCAACAACTGGAATCAACTTAATTTGAACAGCTCAAATCCTCCACAGTCAAACCATTCCAACTACACCTCGGCCATGACTCACGTCAACAATGTCCAACGGCTCAAATTTCCTGACTACAGCTCAAAATTCGTAAATGACAGCCGGCTGCAAACAAATGACCATTTTACCCTTCACGAACTAAAGAGCGCGCCATATGATATTTTCCTGCAAAACTCAACCAACTACACAAACTTATTAGTGATTAGTTAAATGCAATGCAAAAGTGAAATGTAATGAACCTAATAATCTCGGGGGGAAATTTGGGGTATTACACGTGAGATACCAAACAAAGGTCTTACAATTGCAGGGTTAAAAAGGGGATTCCCTGATTGCGGTGGGGGAGTTGCCCCTTGTGATATTATTAGTGCAGTTGGCATTGTTGACACCACTAGAGTTATTGTCCTAACGGGTGTTGAGGCAATAGGCTCTTCAACCGTCGATACAGAAGGTTGTTCTACTACAATTTAGGAATTATGTTGGGAGTTAGTAGTACCTACAAGAAGACACGACGTTTTGGACAAAGATTTTTGTAGTGAAATAAACACACCCTGAATTCTACAAATGAACTCCTATTTATACTAGTATGAAAATAGTTGCTTCTAACATTCCCATCTTCATTATTCGCCATGTAAAGCCTACATGTGATTCACTTTTGCATTCTCTCCATGTGTTCTTTAGAATGGAACTCACAAGTAGTTAATCTATATTTGAACATGATGTATGCGCGCCTAAATAATTGCTTCTTCGATGCACCTGATGCTATCGAGCCCCATGCGGTTGAAATGTTTCCACAACATTTCCAAAAATGATAAGTCCTAAATCTCTCCATTCCAACACTCCAACTATGTATACATCATCAATAGTTAGTGTACCTTTAGCTTTTCCCTTAGCTGAGGTTTTTCCCTTGTTGAAAAATCTCAACTAACAAATTGCCCCCCAAAAAGGCCTCTTTCGATGAACTTAGGAGATATGGGTGCTTTTTGACCTTCTCAAACATTTTTCATCTAGTGGGGTGACATTATAGTCATCATGACATTTCTTTTAACCGTCACCCCGAAAATGTGCACTTTCCATTACACATAACTCTGCTCATCATGGCTCCACCTTCGTAGGGTGGTGCGGCTACGTGTTGCAGATCGCTTTGATCCTTTCTCTAAGGGAATGACACATGCCACCTGCTTTGCTCCATTTGTCTAATGTAAAGATTGAAGAGTCTTTCTTTTTTCACTATAAATAGTATTTCTTCCACCTTTCTCCTCTTTTCCTCTATCTTTTTAAGCATTTCTACTTTGAAAATTTTCTTCTTCCAAAGCTACAAGAACTTCTAAGCTTCCAAAAATGCCTCCTTCAACAAAAAATACCAAAGCTACCAAGGATCCTCTCCCCATGTCCAACATGCTTCCCTATGCCACTGTGGTTGGAAACCGAGAGTACGTTCCTAAACATCCCAACTATGAGAAAAAACTGCATATTTACAAGTCTGATGTACTTATTCCTAACACTATCTCTAAAACCACCCATGCTCTTATGGGTCCTATGCACGACCCTTCTAAAGACCTCAACATTGAAGAAAATCATAAAATTAGATAAACCTTTCTACATAAATACACCAACAGTGATTTCAACCTTAGTTGAAAATATGGGAGATGTGAATTTATCACGCTCCCTTACGTTAAATGATGTGTTATTGGTTCCTGACTTTAAATGCAATCTGATTTAAATTTCATAAACTAACATATGATTAAAATTTTTATATGACTTATGATCAAAATTCTTGCATAGTAGAAGACCAAGCTTCGAAGAGGAAGATTGGATCAAGTGACCTGCATGACGGGCTTTATATGATCACAAAGCAACATCAACAATGCTTCATGGGTGCAACTAAGAAGAACATGAAAACCTTATGGCACATCAGAATGAGACATTCCTTAAATCAAGTCCTTTAGCATATTTCATATTTAATCAAATGCAATTTTGATAGAGAAAACTATTGTGATGTATGCCACAAGTCAAAACAATCTAGAAACCCTTTTGAATTGATTCACTGTGACTTATGGGAAAAATAACACATTGCCACAAATAATGGATCACATTAATTTCTAATCATTGTAGATGACTACACTCATGGCACATGGGTATATTCAATGAAACATAAGACAAAGACTTTACAACATTTAATTAGTTTTAGAAATCTAATCAAAATGCAGTTTAATATGCATATCAAGAGGATTAGGAGTGACAATGGGACAGAGTTTACTAACTCTAATTTCAAGTGCTTCACTTAAAAATAAGGGATCATGTATGAAACTTCTTGTGTTGCCACACCTCAATAGAATGGACGTGTGGAACGCAAGCATATACAAATTTTGAACATAGTTGATTCGCCATTTGTCGTACATCAAAAAATAAGAACGACCTCGCAAAGCGCAATCACGCGCTCGTGGGATAGACTTAACAGAGTTGCCACTGATCTTTATTTATTCCTATAAAAAGAAAGAGAAAATATTGAATAAAACCCCTAAAAGAAAGATAAGGATATGGTCATCGCAACTAAATCAGAGCTCGGGAGTCGGTTACACATGGGGAAGGTATTAGCACCCCTCACGTCCATTGTACTCAACTGAAACCTTTTAGTTAGTTATCGAATGTATGTTAGCTTAAGTTAATTTTTAATCTTCTATTTATTGAGTGGTAAAAGAGAGAGAAAATAGAAATATTTTTGAGATTTTTATTAAAGAGAAAGGACCTAAAAAGATTTTTATTATTAGGGGGTCTGACAAGATTTCGCAATCCTGCTCCTATGTATCTCAAAAGAGAAATCAAGGCACACGTAGTTTTGGGTAGAAAATGTTTGTTTGTTGTTCGATTTTAGCCAAAACTATCTTGTATTAATCAACAAAAAATATTATTTTACCCAAAACAGGTGAGGAGCGGACATTTGCATCACATTGAATGGATTTACGAATCACATTCACGGGAATACGCCTCTTATCTCAACTCAACGGTTGTGGATGAAGCATTGCTTAGCAACATCTTAAGAAAAGATGTCATATATTTTTGAAAAGGTTTTTAGGTGCACGACAGCAAGAAAATTAGTTTGATTAGTTGGATGTGTTTTTGGTGAATGACGAATGTTTAATGAGAATCAATTGTTCAAAGAGTTGTGTCATAATGCTAGATCCCGACGGACCTTATTTATCCAAGTTAAGTATTAAGTGTTTTAAAAACGAAAGAAAAGAATGAATAGTTAATTCAAAACGCGAGGCTCAAGACTGATCATTCGAGGGTTTTGATAAAATTCTAAATTCCAACAGTCATCATCTTTCGTGTTTTTCCAAAAAAAAATTAATATTACATTTGAAGATAATACTTTGAAATGAGATAAACATGATTTAATCAGATTAAGAAGTACAACTTGCGGTAGGACCAAGACTTTAGAAATGAATTATAATTATTAATTATTTATTTATTTTTACCAATCAATATATAATTAATTCTTTGATCTTGCAACAATTGAATAAATAAATTATATAAACAAATTAAATAAATTATTTAGAAACTAACTAAATACATTATCCAATTAATAATAGTAATAAACTAAGAAAACATTTTTGTTGTTTTTTTTTTTAATTTTAAAAACTCAAGATTAACTCTTCTTTTTTTTATTGATTTTTAATTAATAATTAAAAAAAACCTAATATAAATAACAAAAGAAAATAATTTAAACTTAAATTTTTTTATTTAATTTTATAACATAATTTAAATAATTATAATTATAATAATAATGAAAATAACTAAATTAAACTTTTTTTTTAATTTTTTGTAACAATATCTAAATAATAATAAAAGAAAGTAAATGAATTAACTTTTATTTTTTTATTTTTTATAACAATATCTAAAAAAAAATTAAAAAAAATGAATTAACTTTTTTATTTTATTTTTATGACAATATCTAAAAATAAAAATGAAAATAAATGAATTAACTCTTTTTTTGATTTTTTATAACAATATCTAAAAATAATAACGAAAATAAATTAATTAACTTTTTTATTTTATTTTTTATAACAAGATCTGAAAATAATAAAAGAAAATTAATGAATAACTTTTATTTTATTTTTATGACAATACCTACAAATAATAAAAGAAAATAAATATTATAACTTTTTATGATTTTTTATAAAAATTAACCTTTTATTTTTATTTTTATAACAATATCTGAAAATAATAAAAGAAAAAAATGCTATAAATTTTTTGATTTTTTATAATAATATCTAAAAATAATAAAAGAAATTAAATGCTATAATTGTTTTTGTTTTTTTATAATAATATCTAAAAAATTAAAAAAAAAATATTATAACTTTTTAATTTTTTATAATAATATCGAAAAATAATTGCTATAAATTTTTTTGATTTTTATAATAATATATAAAAAGAGCAAAAGAAAATAAATGCTATAAATTATTTTTATTTTTATTGATTTTTAAAGATAACAAACTAAATATTTCTTATTAAAACTTAATATATTTTAATCATTAAAATCCCAAACATTTAGTAACTACCTTATAAAAAAATAAAAATAAATAAAATAAATAAAAGATGAAAAAAATGAAACAAAACTGAGTGGAAAAAAAAAACACAGCTAAAGCTTAGAAGAACATGAATTCGGGCCCAATGGCCTTTCTGCTTGGATTCGGGTCGGATCGACACATCATCGTCCGACCCATCATCTTAAAGAGGGTTGGGTAAAAACAAACACATGCATTCAACCTTAATCTTGTCTCCACTGTTTTTTCTTCCTCTCAAACACGATCTTCTCACACACACAGTTTTTTTCCCCTCAAACACGATCTTTACACACATCAGAAGAAGAAACTCGTAAAAATTAAAGAGAAAATAAAAACAAGTCTGCAATCACTCTCTTTATCTGAATCCGACATTTTTCAGTTTGAAATTTCAACATCTCGATTCGAAATCAGCGCTCAGCTCGAAATCATCGCTCAAACAGGAAAAACACATCGGCAGAAAAAATTTGCAATTTCTTACAACCTCAATACAATAAATCCGTTGAAACAAGAAAAACCAATATTTCAACATCCATTACAGAAATAAAAGAGGCGAAGAAAAATGACCAATCGGTGAAAAGAAGTTACCCACACAAGAAGAAACCCACATAAATGCTCATGTAGTGTTCTCTTTTTCTCGCAACTTAAAATGCTGCAACAAAGCCTTCCTTCTCTTTGTGTTTGAAACAAAACCCTTTGTTCTGTTTGTGTTACTTGTTGTTTCAAGGTTCTGGGTTGTTTTAGAATTTTGAATGGTGGTTATGTTCTTACTGCTTTTTTTTTTGTTGTGCGAAAATTACCTCAGATTCTTTGATAATTTCTGTGTATTTTTCTTGGCAACTATGTTTTAAAAGTGTGATACAAATGATGTTGTGATATCGACACTGGTGTAAGAGCGGATAGGTTTTTTTTTCTTTATGATGATTTTCAAAGGGGGTGATGTTTCTTTCTGATATGAAAAATTGTAGCCTCTGTTATAGATCTTTGCATCAGGTTTTTAAAATATGCTTGGTGATTTGAAACTGTGTTTTTCTTAATAAATTTTTTATCATCCTATGTGTTCTCATCCCTCTATTTATATACTAGCTTTCAAATGGGCACTCCGCGCCCGTCTGTTCGCTTTTTTAATATTCAGGCATTTAAAAATATAAATGGTATTTTTTGTGTGCTTATTTTCTATTTTAATTTAAATTTTATATAAAAAAATTGAATGAAATAGTTGTGCAAACCACCATATAATAGTTAATAAAAGAGAAAGTAGTAAAAGAGAATTTGAATTTTAAAATAAAAAATAAAAGGGTATAATTGGAATAAAAATAGGCTACACCAAAACATCATGTTTTGCCTTTATATATGTTATAGATGACCCATATCAATTCATATTTTAAAATTATTGTTGTTGTGTGATAAAAATGGTGATGGAGTTTAGTTATTTTTTGAGGTTCAGAATTGTTTTATCTTACTGATGTAAAAAGTAAACTTGTTATGCTTTTCCTTCAAATTCAAAAATGATAGTATGTTATGTTACTTTTTCATTTGACTCTTGACTCATTTACCACAAGGAACAAAGTTGATAGGATGTAGATGGGTGTACAAAATCAAACATAAGGTTACATGTAAGATTGAAAAGTACAAGTTCAGATTAGTTGCTAAAGCTTACACACAAATATAAGGTGAGGACTTCGATGAAATTTTTGCACCAATGACCAAAATGACCATATTCAGATGCTTGTTAACTGTTGTAGTGGTGAAATGATGGAAATTACATCAAATTGATGTTAACAATGCCTTCTTCCTTGGAGAATTGACAGAAGAATTATATATGAGTCCTCCACAAGAATATAAAGTTCCAAACAAAAAATTTGTATGTTGATTAAAGAAGTCATTGTATGGCTTGAAACAAGCATCTAGAAATTGGTATAACGAGCTATCTCAATCTTTGATAAAATATGGTTTCCAAGACAACCAGTTTGGTCATAGTCTATTTACTTATTCACATGGATCGATTTTCCTTGTTGTTTAGATCAATGTTGGGGACTTGATCATTATTAAAGACCCCAGTAGGACTAGTTGAAAATATGCATGATTTAGAGATCACATTCCATAAAATTTCCATGCCATTCATCCATATTGATTTATGTCATCAAGTACGTTGATGTGGTGATCATCGGGGTTCCGTCACGTTATACGTTAGTAACGACAACCGCGGTGATCCCATTATTGATGTATGAGGTGAACCAGATTGTAAAGTTGAAATCTAAAGAAAAATAGCATTCGGATGCACGCCTAAAGAATTATGATATAATCATTAAGATATATTGACCGAGGGAGAGATTGTTGAAATATTTTAATAATATAGTAATATATTAGTATTCCAATAATTATGTGGTCAAATATATTTATTTATTATATTAGTTATTTTATCAATTAAGTGCCTTTAAATAATTAAGTGATCAAATAATGTTAAAAAGGCTATTTAAATTTTATTTATGAATTATTTAATTAATTAAATAATTGGGTATGGACACAAATACGAGTGATATCAGGATGACCCATTTGGGAATAATGGGAACCCTAATTGGCCACCACACTATATATAGGCTATGGTCCCCAACAATATACCGTACAATAAGCAAATTATCTCTTCTCCCCATCTGAAGAGAATTTGAGACATAAGGAGTATCAGTTGAGGAAGAATCAGAAAAGCCAACAACTTTTGGGTTTAGGATTACCGTCAAAGACATTTTAATAGATCCAGGTATGTCTAAAATTAATCAATTGATCCTTTAATTTTATACATGCTTGATTTCCGCGTCTAAATTATATATTATAATTTCTTGAGCATGTATATTTTGATTAATTGTTATAAATATAATTCCAACAGTTTGGTCATAGTCTATTTACTTATTCACGTGGATCAATTTTCCTTGTTGTTTAGATCAATGTTGGCGACTTGATCATTTCTAGTAACGACCTTGAGGCCTATGATCAATTCAAACAATAGCTCAGCCAATGTTTCCACATGAATGATTTTGGTTTGGTTAAATACTTCCTAGGCCTGGAACTAGCACAAGGGTAAGAAGGGATACTCCTTTGTCAAAGAAAATACACCTTAGACATTCTACAAGAATGTGAAATGCTTGGTTGTAAGCCTTCTTTGTTTCCAATAAAACAAAATCAAAAACTTTTTTTGGCCAATGTACTTCCACTTTTAGAACCGTCAATTTATAGGAGATTAATTGGATGCCTGATTTACTTAACTATCACTAGACCTAAATTAACCTACTCAGTTTATATTCTATGTCAATTCATGCAAACTCCACTCAAAGGCCATTGAGATGTTGTTATCCTAATGTTACGATATCTCAAATCTCCTCTTGGTCAGGGTATCATTCTTCCACAACATAATGATCTACAACTAGTTGGCAACTGTGACTCAGATTGGGCATCGTATCTCATTACAAAACACTTCATATCAGGTTATCTAATGAAACTTAACAATGCTCTAATATCATGAAAAATAAAGAAACAGGCCACATTCTCTCGATCCTCAAGTAAGGCTGAATATCGTGCAATGGCACATGCCATAAGTGAAATACTATGCATACGTAATTTATTAGAGAATCTGCAAGTTCCATGCATCAAACCCACGTTTCTGCATTTTGTGACAATAAAAAAACTCTTCATTTATTGCAAACTCGGTCTTCAATGAAAAAACAAAGCACATCGAAATTGACTATCATTTTATCAAGGAGCATGTACAGTTAGGTGTCATAAACATAACTTACCTGCCCACTAAACAACAAAATGCTGAAATTTTTACTAAGTTCTTAGGCCTAAAAGTTTTTTAAGACCTCATACTTAAGTTGGGTGTTCATAATCCTCACCATCCAACTTGAGGAGAATTAGAGATAAATTTAATAGTTTGTTTTTAGTTTGTTTGGATTGTTATTAGCTTTTTGAGTTTATTAGGATTAATCATATTTTTAATATATATATATATATATATATATATATATATATATATATATATATATATATATATATATATATATATATATATATATATATATATATATATATATATATATATATATATATATATATATATATATATATATATATATATATATATATATATATATGTTCTGGCCTGGGCCCCGGCTTGGCCGGGAAGGCCCAACCCACCTATACTTTGGGAAAGACCCAAAGGAGCATTCCTCATATGTGTCGGGCACAAGGCCTCGTCGACCAGACATTGCCCTGCCGGGCAGAACGCTTCCCCCCGTCAGGCAGAAAGACGTGTGCCTCACACGTTCTCCACGTGCTCCCCTCCACGGGGACACATCATTAGACAACTACCCACCTCCAAAAGAGCAGGTCAGCCCACCTTCCGGAGATCACGGGGCAGTTGACCTAGGGCGAAGACCACGTCCTGCTCTTCACTATGCCACGTAAGCCCTTACAGTCTCTTGAGTTGGGCCTAGCAATCCAACCCAACACAAGTGACCGTTGGCCCTGCGCTGGGGTCTCACTATAAATACCCTCTTTCACTAGAGGGTCAGGTATTCAGTTCTCTATCTCTCTTCTGTATTTGCTCTCACTCTGGTCCATTACTCATTTTGGCATCGGAGTGTCTTGCAGGTACACCCCTCCTCTTCCATACTCCCGATGAACAGGCAGCAGATCAAAGACGTGTGGCGGTCCAGCGATTCCCTTCTGATCAGGTCAGATCAGTGGCGGCGTCTGTGGGAACCTAAACTTCCCCGTTCCTCCGAGCAGAGAACCAAAGTTTCACCTCTCAACACTTCAGAATCATGACTAGCCCACACCATGATGACGATGTTCATAACTCCTCCATCGTCCCCGCCGCCAACGGCAACGGTCACATAGGGACATCTCAACCCCGTAAGACCGACGTCAGGGACGACCAGACTGCCTCCCCTTCCCCCGAAGGCACACTGCACCACGAAGTTCCTCGGGCAAGAAGCCTGACAGTGTTCCAGCCTATCCCACTCCGGCTGGCGCGGACCCGACGATAGTCACCCTCTTCGCGGCCATCAACCAGAAAAATCAGATGTTGTTCCAACAGAATCAGCGCATTGGTGCGCTCGAACGCGAGGCCCTATCCCACTCCCCTCCACGGGAAGAGCAGTACGGGAACTCGAGGAGTCCATCACCTCGTCCACGAAGCCGCCGACCACAGCTGGAGAGGCCCTAACCCGTTGTCTCCAAGAAGCGGGCAAGGTCGCCGACCAGGAAAGAGAAGTGAGCCCAGGAACCGAGGACGACGGGGGCGGAACCCCCGGTCAGGCAACCGAGGGTACGAAATTAACCCCTTTCTCGACACGGGCCTTCACCTCCTCCGTCCCCGATTCTCAGTGACAAGGACGACTACAGGACCCCCTTGTCTCGGGAGATCATGGCAGCTCCCATCCCCCACGGGATAGAAAAGCCACATGTGCTCTCGACGTACGACGGCACTTCAGACCCGGACTATCACCTGGAAGATATCGAGGTCATGCTCGACTACCGCAACGTCCGGGGAGCCATCAAATGCAGGCTCTTCCCGACGACCCTGCGGAAGGGCGCTATGACATGGTACAAGAGCTTGGAGCCGGAGTTCGTAACTTCGTGTAGGTTCCTAAAGAACCTTTTTTCACGAAACTTCACGGCGTCCAGGCGCCACCTGAAGACAGAAGTCGCGCTGGGCGCGATCATTCAGACCCCCGACGAGCCCCTCAGGAACTACATTGAGAGGTTCACAAGGGAAGCGGTGCAGGTAACGACTTTAGAAGAGATGGAGCGTTACCTAATGGAACAAGGCCTGCACCGGAACTCCAAATTCTATGAGGCCGTGGCCATCCATCGGCCAGACTCCCTCCAAGATTTCCTCGACCGGGCTTGCCTTTATATCCGGTTCGAAGAAACACAAGCTGCTAACTCCTCCTATGACACCAGGGACAGAGAGACCCCTCGCGGGTCCCAAGACGACGGAGCCTCAGGCCACCAGCGCGGGGGAGATCGACGGTGAGAGGACCGTCCCCGAGAGCCCCGCGAACAGCGTGGCTCACCTGGTTGGTTCACGGAATACGCCGCACTGATCGCTTCCCGCGAGCACATACTTGCCGAGTACGCTAAAACGGAGTTTGATTAGGGAGGTGACCGTTTCCCAAAAACGACACCCACCAAAGCCAACGTGGATAAGTCAAAATATTTTCGCTTCCACCGAAGCCATGGTCACGTAACAGAGGATTGCATCCACCTGAAGGACGCAATCAAGATTCTGATCAAAGACGGGCATCTCAAAAGATACACCTGAGGAGGAGAGCCCCCGCGGCATGAGGCTCCCAAGGCTAAGAGAGTCGAGGACCTCCCTCCTCCGGACAACGAGTCCGGCCTACAGGTTGCCCTCAGTGTTAGCCGACCTGAGGACTGGTTCGCCCTCAGGGAGTTTAGCCTTCCCACCGAACTTGATCTACCTGAGGAGCCTGTGCGCCCTACCAGCCGATGGGAGTATTTCCTGAGGGCAATGGTCATATCCGGTGAGACTCCGAGCAAGCTATCGGTGGTATCAGTTAAACGGAAATTCGATGAGCTTATCAGCAATAGCTCCAGCAAGATGAGCACGCTCGACAAATTTCGAGATCGGTCCAACCCGATCACCTTCTACCTCGAGGAACTCCCCGGAGGGGTGTAACGCCCATTTTAATTATCTAGTTTTTTTGTGTTATTTTAATTTTGGTGTGTTTCGTGGGGTTATGTCGAGTGCGGGGAGGTGCCCTTAAGTGTGGAGGTTAATTGGTAACTTTGGACCTTAAGAATAATAATATAATTATTAATGATAATGATAATTTAATGAATAATAGTAATATTATTAATATTATTATTATTATTATTATTATTATTATTATTATTATTATTATTATTATTATTATTAGTATTATTATTAAGTGAAGTAGGAAAATAGGAAAGGGGTATTTTTGGAGTTGGAAAGAGAAGAAGAAGGAAAAACACGATAGAAAGGGGAAAAGAAGAACAAGGTCAAGTGGAAGGGAGAGACTGAAGGAGAAGAATCAAGGGGGAAGAAGAAGAGCTTAGTCTATCGATTCTTCAAAGATTTTTCATCAGCTTGATCAAGTTATCGAGGTAAGGAGGGGAGAATCAGGTCGAAATTGGTATTTACATGAATTATAGGTAGAAGGGGATTTCTCTAACCCCATAGGTTTTGATGAACTTGATTGTTATGTTGTCGTGATTCTAAATTGTTGATGGTAAGATAGGGTTGTTGCATGTGGTTGTTTGGATGAATTGGGGTTTCCGGGTAGTTTACCATTTTTAAGCCAGAAATGAGTTAATCGGTAGAGCTGAGCTTTTATCGGGTGGAATCTAGAATAAAATGTGTAGCTAAGTTGCAGAATGTTGGACTAGTGCTGTGGGAACTGGTTTGAGTAAAATCGGGAGATTTCGGAGAGTTTTACCGATTCTGAATAGTGGGGTTTTTGTGAATTCGCAGACATTCGCCAGCACTTTCGCTAGGCGAGCGAATAGCAAACATTCGCTGATGTTTCTCTAGGAGAACTAGGTAGTGAGTGCTTCCAGTAGCCACTGTCTTCCTTTGCTAGGGAGTTGGTTGGGTGAGCGAGTAGCGAGCATTCGCTGATGCTTCACTAGGCGAGTGAGCCAGCGAGCATGACAGTAGTTTCTGTTTTTGGTGTTGTCCTGTTCTGTTCTCTGGTGTTATTAGACCCTTGTTGGTCATGACTAAATAGGAGATTGATAGTGAATTGTGGAGAGTGTATGTGTGGTGTGGAACATGATTTCCTTGATATTCGTTTAATTAGTATAGTTCAATGGGTATATGTTATTATACATGAATGTGGTGATGTGTGGAATATATATATATATATATATATATATATATATATATATATATATATATATATATATATATATATATATATATATATATATATATATATATATATATATATATATATATATATATATATATATATATATATATATATATATATATATATATATATATATATATATATATATATATATATATATATGTGATGAAATGTGATCAAGAGGATCGTGTTCACCGTGGGTGCTTGTGTTGTTATGTGCATTGGTGTCGTGCATATCAAGATGTCTTGGTGGGATGAATTGTTGCTCAGATGGAGTGTATGCGATTCATCCGGTGCTCCCTTGTGGAGGGTTGATGGCCCAGTGTCCATCGGTGCTCCTGTGTGGAGAATGGTGGGGTTGAATCGTTGCTCGGATGGAGTGTATGTGATTCACCCGTGCTCCTGTATGGAGAATGGTGGGATGAGTCGTTGCTCAGATAGAGTGTATGCGATTCATCCGGTGCTTCCTTGTGGAGGTTTGATGGCCCGGTGTCCATCGTTGTTGTTGAGTCGGTACCGCATATCATGGTGTTAAGTTGCATATGTTTGCACTGTTATGTGTGTTGTGTCGGTGTTGGACTGTAGGTCCGGGTTGATGTATGTTGAATGATGTTGTTTGTTTACTGCCTTTTATTCATGTACATTATTACCTTTATATTTTGATCGTGATTTCTCACCCCTTTGCTGTTGTTGTAGTCTGTGCTTCTTTGGAAGTACATATAATCCAATGCGTAGCTAGCTTGGATAGTGGCAAGTCGAGTCATAGGGATGCTCTGATACGTAACATGGGGCTTTTGGGAGTTATTTGTTTATCTGATGATTTTGTTTTGACTCTGTGTCGTATCATGTTTTGATGAAATCCTTTTGGTGGATATATTTTGTATATTTTGGGCGGATGGCCGAATATTGATGTATATGATGTTTATATGTATATATCTATATGATGATTTCCGCTCCTTATTGTTGAATTCATATAAATGAAATGTTTTGTTGAGTTTCTGTTTTGTGACATCTCGTGTTAGTGTGGCAACTCTGATATTTGTTTTGATTTAAATTGCATTTATTTTATTTTGGGGAAACGGGGTGTTACCAGTTGGTATCAGAGCAGGTCGGTCCGTCCGGCCAATGTAGTAGTTGAGTCTGTCTGTAGGATGGAGTTTTTTTCCTATTAACCTGGCGTTGTTGTTGTTGAGCAGTATGGTGGAAAGGAATGATGCTGCGTTGGCTGCGGCGATGCAAGCAATGGCGCAGGTGGTTGCTAATCATAACCAAGCTACGGGTGCGTAATTCAGGGATTTGGCGCAGTTTCAGAGTAATAAGCCACCGGCGTTTCAAGGTGGAATTTTGGATCCCGAAGCTGCTCAGAAGTGGCTGAAGGTGATTGAGAAGATTTTCAGGACGATGGGTTGTAGTGATGAGTAGAAGGTGAGATTTGGCACCCACATGCCAGAGGGTGAAGCGGAAGCTTGGTGAGACAACAGTCGCCAAAGATTTGAGACTGCAGGGATTGCGATTACTTGGGATGTGGTTCGAACAAGTTTTCTGGAGGATATTCAAAGTGCAAAGGAAATAGAGTTTCTAGAGCTGAAGCAGGGCAACATGATGGTGGCTAAGTATGCTGCTAAGTTTGAAGAGTTGCTGCAGTATTGTCCATATTACAATACTGATAAGGAGATGACCTCCAAGTGTTTGAAGTTTGAGAATGGGTTGCGTCCAGAAGTTAAGATGGGGATAGCTTGTCAGAAGATCAGGGATTATCTTGAGCTGATAAGCAGAAGCAGGATTTATGATAATAATAACCGGGCTAGGATATCACATTACAAGGCTGCAAATGACCGTAAGGGTAAACAGAGGTTTGGTGGTACTCCTTACAGTATTCCTGCTGATAGGGGGAAGTTTAAGGCTGCTGCTGATAAGAAGCCCAGAGAAGGAAGAGCGTCTGCTGGTGGAAAGTGTTACCGGTGCGGTGGTGCGGGTCACCGTGCCAATGATTGTTCTCATGAAGTGAAGAAGTGTTTCAAGTGTGGTAAGTCGGGCCATGTGGTAGCTGTTTGTCGGGTCGCTATACCTACATGTTATAACTGTGGTGAGAAGGGTCATATCAGTATGCATTGCGAGAAGCCGAAACCGTCTCAGGTGTCTCAGACCAGTGGTAAAGTGTTTGCAGTGGTGGGAACTCAAGCTGCCAGTGAGAAGCGTTCTATCCAAGGTACTTGTTTCATCAATAATGTTCCCTTGTCTGCTATTATTGATACGGGTGCAACCCACTCGTTCATCTCTATTGATTGTGTGAAGAGGGTAGGTTTGGTGCCGACTACTCTCGAGCAACATTTGACTATTGAAACTCCCTCTATTGGTTCAGTGACTACTTCTTTGGTATGTTTGAAGTGTCTGCTGACTATTTTTGGTAGAGATTTTGGAGTGGATCTGATTTGCTTGCCCCTTGGTAAGTTGGATGTTATTCTGGGTATGAACTAGTTGGAGTTTAACCGAGTCTACATCGACTGTTTTTGGAAGGTGTTGTTGTTTCTTACACCAGAGGAAGAAGCATTGGCGGATTCCTTGTCTAGTAGGGAATTAAGGATCTTGTTGGAAGGCGAAGCTAAAATGTTTGCTTTATTTGCATCATTAGCTATTGACAGAAAATTGTCACTGAAGGAGTTGGCGGTGGTGAATGAATTTCCGGAAGTGTTCCCTGATGATATTACAGAGTTACCTCCGAAGAGAGAAGTTGAGTTTAGCATTGATCTTGTACCTGGTACGAGGCCTATCTCTATGGCGTCGTACAGGATGTCGGCAGTGGAATTGGCCGAATTAAAGTCTCAGATTGGAGAGTTGTTGGATAGAAATTTTATCAGGCCGAGTGTGTTACCGTGGGGAGCTCCAGTACTGTTGGTAAAGAAGAAGGATGGTAGTATGCGTTTGTGCATCGATTACCGTCAGTTGAATAAAGTAACCATTAAGAACAAATATCCTCTTCCAAGGATTGATGATTTGATGGGTCAGTTGGTGGGAGCTCGAGTGTTCAGTAAGATTGATTTGAGGTCGGGTTACCATCAGATCAGAGTGAAAGAAGGTGATATTCAGAAGACCGCATTTAGAAATCGTTATGCACATTACGAATATGCGGTAATGCCTTTTGGAGTGTCTAATGTGCCGGGAGTGTTCATGGAGTACATGAACCGAATCTTCCATTCTTATTTGGATCAGTTTATTGTTGTGTTCATTAACGATATACTAATTTATTCGAAGTCGGAGGAAGAGCATGCAGGATATTTGAGAATTGCTTTGTAAGTGTTAAAGGATAATAAGCTGTTTGCGAAACTGCCTAAGTGTGAATTCTGGTTGAAGACGATGAGTTTCTTGGGCCATGTAATATCTGGTGATGGTATACCGGTAGACCCATCAAAGGTAAGTGCAGTGTTGCAGTGGGAACCGCCGAAGACAGCAACGGAAGTTAGAAGCTTTTTGGGTTTGGCAGGGTACTATCGAAGGTTTATCAAAGGTTTTTCTACTTTGGCATTGCCATTGACTCAGTTGGCGAGAAAGAACCAAGTTTTTGTGTGGGATGCTGCTTGTGAAGAGAGCTTTGTAGAATTGAAGAAGAGATTGACTACGACACCGGTGTTGGGGTTGCCGACTCCGAGCGAACTGTTTGTGGTGTATTGTGATGCGTCTAAGATGGGATTAGGCGGAGTTCTTATGCAGAACGGTAAGGTGGTGGCGTATGCTTCATGGAAACTGAGGATGCATGAAAGGAACTATCCTACTCTTGATCTTGAATTGGCTGCAGTAGTTTTTGTGTTGAAGATCTGGAGGCACTATTTATATGGTTCAAGATTTGAGGTGTTCAGCGATCATAAGAGTCTGAAGTATCTGTTTGATCAGAAAGAGCTAAATATGAGACAGAGAAGATGGTTAGAATTCTTGAAGGATTATGATTTCAGTTTGAGTTATCATCCAGGAAAGGCAAATGTGGTAGCAGATGCTTTGAGCAGAAAAGCGATTCATATGTCGACTTTGATGGTGAAAGAAATGGAACTTATTGAGCAGTTCAGAGATTTAAGCATGGTTTGTGAGACTACGGCAGATTGTGTGATGTTGGGCAAGTTGCAAGTGAACAACGACTTCTTGGATATGATTAGAGAAGGCCAAAAGCTAGATGTGAAGCTAGTGGATTTGATGTCTGGAGTAGAAAGAGACTCCGATAATGATTTTAAGTTGGATAGTGCAGGTGTGTTGAGATTCCGAGGCAGGATTTGTGTGTCGGATAATGATGAGCTAAAGAAGTCAATTCTGAGTGAAGGACATCGTAGTAGTTTGAGTATTCATCCGGGAGCTACTAAGATGTACCACGATTTAAGGAAGATGGTTTGGTGGTCGGGTATGAAAAATGATATAGCTCAGTTTGTTTACGCCTGTTTGACGTGTCAGAAATCGAAGGTGGAACATCAGAGACCCTTTGGATTTATGCAACCGTTGGAAATTCCGGTTTGGAAGTGGGATTGTATCACTATGGATTTTGTTACAGGATCGCCGAACACGGCAAGAGGATTTGATGCCATTTGGGTAAATGTGGATCGGCTTACAAAGTCTGCACATTTTGTGCCGATTAGTATAAGTTTTCCGTTGGAGAAGCTAGCAGAGACTTATATTAGGGTGATTGTGAAGCTTCATGGTGTGCCGGTGAGTATTGTGTCGGATAGAGATCCGAGGTTTACTTCATAATTCTGGAGGAGTTTGCAGGAAGCTTTGGGTACTAAGTTGAAGCTGAGTTCAGCTTATCATCCACAAACTGATGGACAGTCAGAGAGGACTATTCAGACGTTGGAGGATTTGCTGAGAGCTTGTGTGTTGGAAAAAGGTGGTGCGTGGGATACTCATTTGCCATTGATCGAGTTCACGTACAACAACAGTTACCATTCTAGTATTGGGATGGCACCTTTTGAGGCTTTATATGGTAGAAGATGCAGAACTCCTCTGTGTTGGTATGAGATGGGTGAGAATATGGTATTGGGACCAGAGATTATGCAACAGACTACTGAGACAATTCGGATGATTCGTGAGAAAATGAAAGCGTCTCAGGATAGGCAGAAGAGTTATCATTATGGAATTCAGTGAAGGTGATCATGTATTCCTGAGAGTTAACCTAGTGACCAGTGTGGGTCGGGCGTTGAAATCCAAGAAGCTGGATCCAAAGTTTATTGGGCCGTATCAGATTTTGCAGAGAATTGGTGATGTGGCTTATAGGGTGGCGTCGCCGCCTGAGCTTTCGAATTTGCATGACGTGTTTCATGTGTCGCAACTTCGGAAGTATGTCGCGGATCCATCTCATGTGATTCAGAGAGATGAAGTGCAAGTCAGGGAGAATCTTACCATTGAGACGATGCTGTTGAGAATCGAAGATCATAAGATGAAGCAACTCCGAGGGAAGGAGATAGCTTTGGTGAAAGTGGTTTGGGGAGGTGCTGCAGGTGGCAGTGTGACCTGGGAATTGGAAAGCAGGATGCGGGATGCGTATCCGGAATTGTTTCCATCAGGTAATTTTCGAGGACGAAAATAATTAAAGTGGGGGAGAGTTGTAACACCCATTTTAATTATCTAGTTTTTTTGTGTTATTTTAATTTCGGTGTGTTTCGTGGGGTTGTGTCGAGTGCAGGGAGGTGCCCTTAAGTGTGGAGGTTAATTGATAACTTTGGACCTTAATAATAATAATATAATTATTAATGATAATGATAATTTAATGAATAATAGTAATATTATTATTATTATTATTATTATTATTATTAAGTGAAGTAGGAAAATAGGAAAGGGGTATTTTTGGAGTTGGAAAGAGAAGAAGAAGGAAAAACACGATAGAAAGGGGAGAAGAAGAACAAGGTCAAGTGGAAGGGAGAGATTGAAGGAGAAGAATCAAGGGGGAAGAAGAAGAGCTTAGTCTATCAATTATTCGAAGATTTTTCATCAGCTTGATCAAGTTATCGAGGTAAGGGGGGGGGGAGAATCAGGTCGAAATTGGTATTTGCATGAATTCTAGGTAGAAGAGGATTTCCCTAACCCCATAGGTTTTGATGAACTTGATTGTTATGTTGTCGTGATTCTGAATTGTTGATGGTAAGATAGGGTTGTTGCATGTGGTTGTTTGGATGAATTGGGGTTTCCGGGTAGTTTACCATTTTTAAGCCGGAAATGAGTTAATCGGTAGAGCTGAGGTTTTATCAGGTGGAATCTAGAATAGAATGTGTAGTTAAGTTGCAGAATGTTGGACTAGTGTTGTGGGAACTGGTTTGAGTAAAATCGGGCGATTTCGGAGAGTTTTACCGATTCTGAACAGTGGGGTTTTTGTGAATTCACAGACATTCGCCAGCACTTTTGCTAGGCGAGCAAATAGCGAACATTCGCTGATGTTTCACTAGGCGAACTGGGTAGCGAGCGCTTCTAGTAGCCACTGTCTGCCTTCGCTAGAGAGTTCGCTGGGCGAGCGAGTAGCGAGCATTCGCTGATGCTTCGCTAGGCGAGTGAGCCAGCAAGCATGACAGTAGTTTGTGTTTTTGGTGTTGTCATGTTCTGTTCTCTGGTGTTATTGGACCCTTGTTGGTCATGACTGAATAGGAGATTCATAGTGAACTGTGGAGAGTGTATGTGTGGTGAGGAACATTATTTCCTTGATATTCGTTTAATTAGAATAGTTCAATGGGTGTATGTTATTATACAGGAATGTGGTGATGTGCGGAATATGTATATATATATATATATATATATATATATATATATATATATATATATATATATATATATATATATATATATATATATATATATATATATATATATATATATATATATATATATATATATATATATATATATATATATATAATGTGTAATGAAATGTGATCAAGAGGATCGTGTGCACCGTGGGTGCTTGTGTTGTTATGTGCATTGGTGTCGTGCATATCATGATGTCTTAGTGGGATGAATCGTTGCTCAGATAGAGTGCATGCGATTCATCCGGTGCTCCCTTCTGGAGGGTTAATGGCCCAGTGTCCATCGGTGCTCCTGTGTGGAGAATGGTGGGGTTGAATCGTTGCTCGGATGGAGTGTATGCCATTCACCCGTGCTCCTGTATGGAGAATGGTGGGATGAATCGTTGCTCAGATGGAGTGTATGTGATTCATCCGGTGCTCCCTTGTGGAGGGTTGATGGCCCGGTGTCCATCATTGTTGTTGAGTCAGTACCGCATATCATGGTGTTGAGTTGCATATGTTTTCATTGTTATATATGTTGTGTCGGTGTTGGACTGTAGGTCCGGGTTGATGTATGTTGAATGATGTTGTTTGTTTACTGCCTTGTATTCATGTACATTATTACCGTTATATTTTGATCGTGATTTCTCACCCCTTTGTTGTTGTGGTTTGTGCTTCTTCGGAAGTACAGATAATCCAGGTGTGTTGCTAGCTTGGATAATGGCGAGTCGAGTCGTAGGGATGCTCTGATACGTAACACGGGGCTTTTGGGAGTTATTTGTTTATCTGATGATTTTGTTTTGACTCCGTGTCGTATCATGTTTTGATGAAATCCTTTTGGTGGATATATTTTGTATATTTTGGGCGGATGGCCGAATATTGATGTATATGATGTTTATATGTATATATCTATATGATGATTTCCGCTGCTTATTGTTGAATTCATATAAATGAAATGTTTTGTTGAGTTTCTGTTTTGTGACATCCCGTGTTAGTGTGGCAACTCTGATATTTGTTTTGATTTAAATTGCATTTATTTTATTTTGGGGAAACGGGGTGTTACAAGGGGCACCTGACTCTAACATCCCCCTACTGATACGGGTGCAGATGGCGAACTTCGACGTTAGGCGCATCCTAGTCGACGGAGGAAGCTCGGTGGATATCATGTACACCCACCTCTTCGTGACGCTTCAACTCAACGAATCCAACCTGCCCCTATCTAGGATCTGATCTCTAAGGCTTCAATTGGACAACGACAAGACCATGGGGGTATGTCGAGCTCAAGGTCACCTTCAGGGAGAAGGAAACGGCCATAGAAATCAACGTCCGTTTTCTGATCATCGAGTGCCCATCTCTATATAACTGCATCCTGGGCAGAACGACGATGGCCAAACTCACCGCGGTACCATCGAACGTCCACCTAAAGATGAAATACTACACCATACTTGGAGCCGTTGTCACCCTCAACGGGGATATCGAAGCCGCCCGATGATGCTTCGACGCAGCGATGAAGGGTCTCGGTACAATCGGCCCCCCGACCAAAGCGACCAAGCCACCTCCTGCCCGGGAGGTCAAACCAAAAGATCACGTCGACGCTGTGGACATTGAATGCGGCTTCACCGAAGAACCTAACCACGAGGACGAATCTGGAGAAACTAACGGGCAGCCTTCCCACCCAACGCGCTCCATTCCAGACGGGGACTTCAAGCTCGTGACCCTCGGGGAAGACACAACGAAGACTGTGAAGATTGGGGCAGGGTTGCCCGACCTTGCAAGGAAACAACTAGAGGCCTGCCTCCGCGAGAATGCCGATCTCTTCGCCTGGAGCGCCGCGGAGATGCCCGAACTTGACCCCGAGGTCGCCTGCCACCAGTTCTCTGTCAACCCGGCCGCTAGGGCCGTAGTTCAACGTAGGCGTATGCAGTCTCCCGAAAAGTCGGTGGCGACTGAAAAAGCTGTAAAAGACCTCCTAGAGGAAAATTTTATTTCGGAAGCCCGGTATTCAACCTGGTTGTCCAACATTGTAATTGTTAAGAAAAATAATGGAAAATGGAGGATGTGTGTTGACTACACGGATCTTAACCGGGCATGTCCCAAGGACGCCTACCCCCTCCCCAACATCGACAAGCTCGTCGACAACTCGGCAGGCTTCAAACTCCTCCTTCATGGACGCGTACTCGGGGTACAACCAGATACCCATGGTCGAGGCAGACAAACAGAGCACAAATTTCATGACCGAGTCGGGCAATTACTACTACAACGTAATGCCCTTCAGCCTAAAAAATGTCAGCGCCACCTACCAGCGGATGATGAACAAGGTCTTCCGAGGAGAGATCAGTGGCATGCTCAAGGTCTACATGGACGACATGATCGTCAAGTCCTGTACGAAAGTCGACCACACGACACATCTCAAGAAGGTCTTCGAGACAGCGAGGAAATGTCGGATGCATTTCAATCCAGAAAAGTGTACCTTCGGGGTGCGCGAGGGGAAGTTCCTCGGGTTCTACCTTACCGAGCGTGGGATCAAAGAAAACCCGGACAAGTGTCGTGCTTTTTCCGCGATCGCAACGCCGAGATCGAAGAAATCGATACAGTCCCTCAATGGGACACTCGCATCACTTTCCCGCTTCGTCGCCAAGTCCGCACAACACGTCCTCCCTTTTTTCAAACTATTGAGAAAGGAAGCCGCTTTCGAGTGGACAGAGGAATGCGGGCAAGCCCTCCTCCACCTCAAATGCATCCTGTTGGAGCCACCCGTGTTGACCCAGCCAAAGGCCAGGGAAACCTTGTACCTGTACCTGGCCGTAGCAAACGAAGCCGTCAGCGCCGTACTGATCCAAGAAACCCCCGGGGGCAGAAACCAATCTACTTCACGTGAAAGGCCCTCCACGGCCCGGAAGTGAGGTACAAACATATTGAGAAAGTCGCATTAGCCCTCTTTAACGCGTCCAGACGACTCCGACACTATTTCCTGGCAGACACCATCATAGTCAGAACCGAGCAACCTGTTAAACAGCTGCCCGGCCGACCCGACATGGCGGGGCGCATGCTGAAATGGTCGTTGGAGCTTTCCGAGTTCGACATCACCTACGAAGGCAAAAAAAAAGCCCTGAAGGCCCAAGTCCTAGTCGACTTCGTCTCTGAGATGACCCCCGTACCAAAATTAACCCCGGGCACTCAGAAATGGACCATCTTCGTCGATGGCACCTCGAGCTCTTCAGGAAGTGGCGCAGGCATCATCCTCGAAAACGAGGAAGGTACTGTCATGGAAGTCTCTCTAACACTAGCCTTCCCGATGACGAATAACCAGGCAGAGTACGAGGCCTTCCTGGCCGGCCTCCGCCTAGCAGAAGATCTCGGAGCCAAGGAGATAAAAATCTTCACAAACTCCCAGCTGGTCGCCTATCAAGTACGGAGAGAATACCAAGCGAAAAACGACAACCTGGCCGAATACTTAGCCCTCATAAGAGAGCGGATGAAGAGTTTCGACTCTGTGGAGGTCTAGCACGTGCCACGCGAGCAGAACACACGAGATGACATCCTGTCGAAATTGGAGAGCACCAAGAAGAAGGGCAGGCACAAGTCCGTCATTCAGGAGATCCTCGCGCAGCCAAGCACGGAAAGAGCAAGAGCACTGCTCCACGTCAATGCCATCGGGGACGCCAATTGTTGGATGATCCCCATACACGCCTACCTCGACAGGGGGAACCTCCCCGCTGATGCGAAGGAAGCTAACGCTGTCAAACGACGATCCTGCTCGACGACAAGCTCTACCGCAGAGGCTTCTCGATCCGACTCCTCAAGTGCGTCGACCAAACCCAAGCCTCGGCCATCTTACAAGAGGTCCACGAGGGCATCAACGCGCAACACCTCGGAGGATGATCCTTGGCAAGGAAAGCCCTGTGAGCTGGGCATTACTGGCCGATGATGCAAGAAGACGCAAAAGAGCACGTCAAGAAGTGCAACAGGTGCCAGCGGCACGGGGACATGCACCTCGCTCCTTCGAGCGAGCTCAAATCTATCTCCTTGCCTTGGTCGTTCGCTTGGTGGGGGATGGATATCCTCGGCCCATTCACCTTAGGCTCATATCAGAATAAGTACCTGATAGTGGGCGTCGACTACTTAACCAAGTGGGTCGAAGTCGTAGCCCTCGCCAAAATCACGACACACAACATACTCCGGTTCTACAAAAGGAACATCCTCGCAAGGTTCGATGTCCTGTTCGCCATAGTCACTGATAACGGGACACATTTCATCGAAAGAAACTTCCGGGACTTCGTCACTAAACTCGGGACCACACATCACTTCACCTTGGTCGAACATCCACAGACAAACGACTAAGCCGAGGCCGCAAACAGGGTAATCCTCCGAGGATTAAAACGAAGACTCGGCGACGCCAAGAGAGGATGGGTCGAGGAGCTCCACAATGTGCTCTGGGAGTACTGAACAATGCCTCACTCGACCACCGAGGAAACCTCGTTCCACCTCACGTACGGAACCGAGGTCGTGATCCCAGTCGAGATTAGGGAGCCGTCTAGAAGGACTGAGGTGCCCCTCGAAGAGGAAGCCAACGACGAAGCTCTCCAGGAGGAGCTCGATCTAGTCGAAGAGATCTGATCAGGAGTGGCTCTCCGTGAAGCCAGGTTAAAACAAAAAAATAGCCCTATGCTACAACAACAGAGTCCTGAAGCGCGAATTCTAGATCGGCGACCTGGTCTTACGAAGAAACCAAAAGGACTCACATGAGGGAAAACTTGTCGTGAATTGGGAAGGCCACTATCGTGTTCGAGACAAGACAGAGCACGGGGCCTATTACCTCGAAAACCTTCATGGGGACCAACTAGCTCGACCATGGAACGTTGAGAAGCTGAAAAATACTACAGTTAAAACACTTCCTGCGACGACACATGCCACGACCACAGGAGCGCGACATGGTACCATCGCACCTCCTCAAAGCCAACGAAATAGCAAGCCTCTACCTTTGTGTGTGCAGGTAGAAGGCTCTGCTCGGCAGAGAACCCCTCGACCGAGACTCCTCGTCGTTGTACCATGCTTGGCAGAAAACCCAGCTCGCGATGGGACGTTCATGCCGCGGGGGCTGGTCCACGATCGCGGTCCATCCCCCTTGTAAGTGCTCTTGATTGGATGAATTTTGTGGCAAAACTTTAGAGTGTGCATGTATGTCATACTAAATGTTAGGACATACTTAATGATGTGTGTGCAGGGCAAGTTAACTATAAGTTAACTTAGTTTAGCTGAATGTCATACAAAATGTCATAACACTGAACATATGACATCCAGCGGGCAAGATTGTTTTTCTGGTATCTATAAACCAGGAAACAGAATAGGAGCTCAAGCTGGATATCAGGAGATTTTCTAGAAGCCCTAGACGAACTAGAATATTCCTGTACTAAGTGGTAAGTGTGCAGATCTTTGAGAACATATTTGGATAAAACCTAATTAATGCACCAAGGCCCAGAAGGACTGACAACTGCTATAAAGATCAGAAGGAGCAATCCTGAGGAACAGCACTTGACAACAGAAGAATATAGAGTGCAAATTAGAGAGTCCTTGGAAGTGAAGAAGGCTAGTCTTCACGTGTGAATTCTGTCTAGGAATACTTGTAATCCAAGCAAATTGTCTGGTGGATGATTTGCATTGGATAGGTAGATTCTAGGTTGTGTCTCACTCAAAGCTTTGAAGCAAGAGTGTGTGAGTTCCTTGATCAAAGCTGTGAAGCAAGATCAAGGTGTGTATGAAGTGCCTCTTCATATTTTTGTTTGTAATTGTTTGATATCACTGTTGTGTGATTGAGGGGGAATGAGTGGGTATACTCAGGTCTAGAGTGTCTCTAGGCTGAATTGTCATTAGGTAGGTTTTAAGTGAGGAGTGCAAACTGTGTTGTTTGACTCTGAATTAATTCTGCTAATAGTGAAGTTCCTCCCTGGCATGGTAGCCCCTAAATGTAAGTGTTGTTGACACTGAACTGGGTAAACAATTGCTGTGTTATTTACTACTTTTATTATTCCTGATTATAAGCAGTTAAGTAACAGATGTCACAGTGGATGTTATAACTTTGGGAATAACATCCATTGTGTGCTTGCCAGAATTTTCAATTGGCATCAGAGCAGGCACCCTGCCTGTTTAAATCTGGGTGAGATCTAGGGAAAACAAATTCTGGTACTATTGATAAAGATATATGCTTCACTAATAGACCTCCAATTCTGGATGGATCTAATTATGATTATTGGAAGCCTAGGATAATTGCATTCCTAAAATCATTAGACAACAAGGCTTGGAGAGCTGCAAACTCTGGCTGGAAACATCATGTAAAGAATGACAAGGATGGAGTATCTGTACTAATTCCTGAAGAAGAATGGAACAAAGAGCAAGAGGCTCTAGCTCTTGGAAACTCTAAAGCCTTGATTGCTCTATTCAATGGCATAGATAAAAACATCTTCAGGCTGGTACACCACTGTGAACTAGCAAAGGATGTTTGGGACACTCTCAGAACTACTCATGAAGGAACCTCTAGGGTCAAAATGTCAAGACTTCAAATGCTGACCACCAAATTTGAAGGTCTGAGAATGAAGGAAGATGAGACCATTCATGAGTTTTACATGAATATTCTTGAACATGCAAACACCTCAGGAGCCTTAGGAGAAAAGATGGCTGAAGAGAAGCTTGTAAGAAAGATTCCCAGGTCCCTACCTAAAAGGTTTGTTATGAAAGTAACATCCATTGAAGAAGGCCAAGACATATGCAACATGAAGGTGGATGAACTTATAGGTTCTCTCTAAACATTTGAGATGGGCTTGTGTGATCAGTTTGTGGAGAAAAAGAGCAAAAGTATAGCTCTGGTCTCAAACACTACTGATTCAGATGAAGAAGATGGTGAAAAGGAAGACAATTTGTCAGAAGCAATAGCACTACTTGGAAGACAATTTAGTAAATTGATTAAAAGAATACATCAGAAGTCAAGGCCCTATATCAAAAACAGCTCCTCTGACAACAACCAAGCTAAAGAAAGAAAAAGAGTCCAATGTCATGAGTGTGAAGGATATTGACATGTTAGGAGGGAATGTCCCACATACCTCAAAAAGAAGGGAAAAGGCCTAACAGTCACTTGGTCTGATGAAGACTCAGGAAGTGAATCAGAAGGAGAGTCTGCCAAGCATGTTACTGCCTTCAACAGTGTGTGCATGTCTGGAGGGAACTCAAGTGAAGAAGAATTGACTTTTGAGGAAATTGCAGAATCATATCAAAAGCACAGAACTGTACCAGCAGGGAGAGCAACAAAAGAAAATCATCAAGGAATTAGAAGATGAAAAGAGAGAGCATCTAGCCACAATAAACACACTCAGAAGTGAAGTGAATAAGTTGAAAGGTAAAAAGGATCAAATGACAAAATCCATAAGGATGCTCAATTCTGGAACTGACACCCTAAAGGAAATCCTTCAGATTGGTCAGACCTCAAGAGATAGGTCTGGGCTAGGATTTGTTGAGAGACAAAATCTAGTGTTGAAACTCAAGAGATTACAACCTAAGATTCAAAAGTTAAAAAGGATGTCAAGACCAGTGTCACAACATCCATCCCACAAAAACTGGAATCAAGTCAAAAGACAATTCCAAAGGCATAGGTGTTACCACTGTGGAAAACTTGGGCATATTAAAGTTGTGTGCTTCTGGCTGAATGGATTTCCAAGTCAAAGAAAAGCCAAACAAGGCACTCATGGAAAAAGGCAGTCATGTGCCAAACTCAAGAAGGAGGTGCCTTACAAGCAAAGAAATTGGGTGGCCAAAGAGGTTGGTCTGATAGCACACACATCTCTAAGAGTGTCAGCTAAAGAAGACTGGTACTTTGACAGTGGTTGATCCAAGCATATGACTGGTATTAAGAATCTATTGGTAGACATCAAGCCACATTCCTCGAGTTATGTGACCTTTGGTGATGGGGAAAAAGGGGAAATCAAAGGTGTTGGAAAACTAGAGAGCCCTGGAGTTCCTAACCTAACCAATGTGCTGCTGGTAAAAGGACTAACTGCCAACTTGATCAGTATCAGTCAGCTCTGTGATCAAGGACTAAGTGTGAAGTTCTCTAAAGGAGAATGTGTGGTCACAAATGGTGAAAATGAAAAAGTGATGAAGGGGCTGAGATCCAAAGACAATTGTTATTTGTGGGAGCCAAAAGACATTAGTATATCCACAATGTGCTCTGTGGTAAGAGATGAACATGAAGTAAAATTATGGCACCAAAAACTTGGGCATCTTCATTTAAGGGGAATGAAGAAGATCATCTCCAAGGAGACTGTTAGAGGAATCCCTAAATTGACTATTAAAGAGGGAAAAGTATGTGGGGAATGTCAAATGGGAAAACAGACCAAGACATCCCATCCAAGGGTTGGACATTTAACCACATCTAGAGTTATGGAACTACTGAACATGGACCTGATGGGACCAATGTAGGTAGAAAGCCTTGGTGGAAAAAGGTATGCATATGTGGTGGTTGATGATTACTTCAGATACACCTGGATAAACTTCATCAAAGAAAAATATGATGCTTTTGAAGTCTTCAAAGAACTGTGCACCAAGCTCCAAAGAGAAAAGGAGAGTGGTGTTATCAGGATCAGAAGTGATCATGAAAAGGAGTTTGAAAACTCCATGTTTGCTGAGTTTTGTGCAACTGAAGGCATAAACCATGAATTTTCCTCCCCTATCACTCCTCAACAAAATGGAGTCATAGAAAGGAAAAACATAACTATTCAGGAATCTGCTAAAGCCATGATTCATGCAAAGAAGTTGCCTATGCACTTCTAGGCTGAAGCAATGAACGCAGCATGCTATGTTCACAACAGGGTTACCCTGAGAAAGGGAATATCCTCCACCTTGTATGAACTGTGGAAATGAAGAAAACCAACTGTGAAGTATTTTCATGTGTTTGGAAGCAAGTGCTACATCTTGACAGATCGTGAACAAAGAAGAAAAATGGATGCCAAAAGTGATGAAGGAATATTCTTGGGATACTCTACTAACAGCAGAGCTTACAGAGTATATAATCCAGAACAAAAGAATTAATGGAATCCATTAATGTTGTCATTGATGATCAAATTGAAGAAATCAATGTCATAGAGGATGTTGAAACATTGCTTGAGACTCCATCTGAGGAGACTGAAGACACCCAAACTACAAGCCCAAATTCTGAACCAGAAACAGGAAACAAAAAGCCCTCTATTAGAATCCTGAAAGATCACCCCAAAGATCTTATAATTAGAGACCTCAACAGTGGAGTAAGGACTAGAACAAGAGAAGTCATCTCAAATTCCTGCTTTGTGTCCAAGGTTAAGCCCAAAAATGTTAAGGAAGCTCTCACTGATGAATACTGGATCAAGGCTATGCAAGAGGTATTGGAGCAGTTTAAAAGAAATGAAGTATGGGAACTAGTGCCAAGACCTGAAGGAACAAATATCATTGGAACCAAATGGATTTACAAGAACAAGTCAGATGGAGAAGGAATCATAGTCAGAAACAAAGCTAGACTGGTGGCTCAGGGGTATACTCAAGTAGAAGGAATTGATTTTGATGAAACTTTTGCACCAGTTGCAAGACTTGAGTCAATCAGGCTGATGTTGGGAATTGCATGCATCCTAAAATTTAAACTGTCTCATATGGATGTAAAAAGTGCCTTTCTGAATGGATATCTAACTGAGGAAGTACATGTGGCACAACCCAAGGGATTTGAGGACCCTAACCTAACAGACCATGTATACAAGCTAAGGAAGACACTTTATGGATTAAAACAGGCACCTAGAGCATGGTATGAAAGGCTAACTAAGTTTCTCACCGCAAAAGGATACAGAAAAGGGGGAATTGATAAGACACTATTTGTAAAAAATGAGGATGGAGAAATCATGATTGCCCAGATATATGTGGATGACATAATATTTGGGGGAGTGTCAGAAAAGATGGTGAAGCAATTTGTTAATCACATGCAGTCTGAGTTTGAAATGAGTATGTGTGGAGAATTAACCTACTTCCTTGGGCTACAGGTCAAGCAAATGGATGATTCCATATTCATATCCCAAAGTAAATACACCAAAAATATAGTCAAGAAGTTTGGGATGGACAATGCAAGTCACAAAAGAACACCTGCCCCCACTCATCTAAAGTTATCCAGAGATGAAAATGGTACGAGTGTTGATCAAAGTCTATACAGAAGCATGATTGGTAGCCTGCTGTATCTTACAGCCAGCAGACCAGACATTGCCTTTGTTGTAGGTGTATGTGCAAGGTATCAAGCAAATCCTAAAGTAAGTCACATGAATCAAGTTAAAAGGATTCTCAAATATGTGAATGGAACTTGTGACTATGGCATACTCTACTCTCATGGGTGTGATCCTACCTTGTATGGCTACTATGATGCTGATTGGGCTGGCAGTGCTGATGATAGAAAAAGCACATCTGGTGGATGCTTCTTCTTGGGAAACAACCTAATATCTTGGTTCATCAAGAAGCAGAATTGCGTCTCATTGTCCACTGTTGAAGTTGAATACATAGCAGCTGGTAGCAGCTGTTCTCAGCTGGTATGGATGAAGCAAATGTTAACTGAATACAATGTCACTCAGGATGTCATGACATTGTACTGTGACAATCTCAGTGTTATTAACATTTCAAAAAATCCAATCCAACACAGCAGAACGAAGCACATTGATATAAGACATTACTTCATTAGAGATCTTGTGGAAGACAAAGTGATTTCCTTGGAGCATGTATCCACTGAACTACAGCTAGCTGACATCTTTACCAAGGCTCTAGATGCTGCCCAATTTGAAAATCTTAGAGGAAAGTTAGGTATTTGCATGTATGAGGATGCATAGCAATTAATGACACGTGAGGATTTTACAACATCAATGCAGTCCAAGTCATTGACCAATAAAGCTCTCCATTCCATACAAACGTGTTGCTCCGCCCCTATTGCCTTCCCACATCTCTCTCAGACCTTCACTCTCGACAAAAAGCATAGCGTCTCATCATGAAGGATCTTCCTCTAAGTCCCCTCCCCAAATCCTCCAAAGATACTCCTCCCTCCACTAAAAAGCCAAAGACCAAGTACCCTCCTTCCACTGAAGAAAATCTTAGGCGTATGCTAAACAGAGAAGGCACTGCATACGTGGCCAAAACCATGGGGGAAATTGCTGACGATATCATTAAAAGAGGACTTCCTATTAAGGGCTTCACCATTCCCCTAGCTCGCAGAGATCCCCCTCATGACTCTGAATTTCCAGAGGAAGACTCGCATGATGGAAACCAGGACATCTCCCTATCAGATTTGGATGATAGTGACTCCAGTTCTTCCTCTGATGAAGAAGATTGAGAAAAGGGTGCTGCTGTTGTTTCTGTCAAACTTGAATTTTCTGTATAATCTAAATTTGTGATGCTCTTCAAAGAGCAATTTTGCTGTAATGTAACCCCTAACACTTGTGATGTTACCTATGTTATTTGGATCTTAATTTATGGCTAAAAAGGGGGAGAGAATGATAGATAACTGCAGGTACAATAGGTGCAGGTGATGTGCAGAACAGTGAAGAACAGGTGGATAGCTTGAAGAGCATATGTGCTAGCATATGTGTGAATTTCTATGGAATGTTTGTTAGACTGTTTGGTTGGTTATGTATGTTTCTAACAATATGGACAATGGGAAGGTATTTAGGAGTGTGTGTGACTGCATGATAGTAGCAGAGAATCTTGTGCAACACTTCAGGGGGAGTAACACAAGAGTGTGTGACTTCAGGAATTCATCTTGAATGTCAAGGATTCCTGAGCAGAATGCAGAAAGATCTGCAGGTTATGTGCCAGTTAGCTTATAAATTCGATGCATCTTGCAAAATAAAGGAATTTAAGGAAAAGTGCCAAAAACAGGTTGAAAGCAAACGTTGGTCGAAAGGCGTGAGGCAGCTGAAGGAAGGAGTCGAAGAACTCACTAGGATTGAAGAGAAACCACAAGGGCTTCGACCATTTTGCTGTTTAGTGATTTATTGAAGATTTGAAATTCAAAATTTTGGAGGGAACAGTTTCGTTTGCCAAATGCCTAAGAGGACACATGGCACCTTATGAGCAGTAGATTCATGCATTGTGACAAGTGGCGAAAGGTGGTGATGTTGGAAGTTATTAGTAGTTATTTTTTTACTATTATCAATAGGGTGTCTTAGACATGAAATAGTGTGTTGTAATTTACCATTGTACAAATTACTCTTAGAATTACTCCAAGTATCCGAGCGTAGAGAAAGCGAGTATTACAGAGAATGTACGTGATGTAAACACACCATCTTTTATTTTAATGAAATTTACTTTACTTGCTTTAAACTTTTACAAAGTCTTTTTATTTTCTTTGCACCCCTCTTCCTTATTTTCTTTCTTTCTTCTTTCTCTATGCAATTCCTTTCTCTTCGTCCTTAATCTAATCTTTCCTTTCCAAACAAACTTCTTTCTCTTCTTTATTAAAAGCTTTATCTTTTAATTTGTCCCGTAGTCGAACATATTTTTTTTAGATTCTTTTACCTCAATATTGCCTAAGTGTGAAACTTAGATAGATTTCCAAAGAAAAACCTTTTTAGTACATGTCCTTGGACTTCCAACAACAAAATGGTTGAGAAAGCCAATGAAGAATCTGAACAAATAGGCTCAGGTGGGCATTTCAACCCTGAGCCTCTTGACAAAATTCAGTGTGAAGGTTAAAGGCTCGACGCCATTTATGACGATGAGCCTCTGGGTTTTGAGAAAGATCCCTTGGCCAACAATGTTAAAATGCTGGCGCAAGATCCATTAGAGGAAGTGGATCTGGGAGATGGAATAATCAAGAGGACGACGTATATCAGTGCCAACCTCGACCCCCAACTCAGGGTCGAGACCATCCAGTTGTTGCGAGAGTACAGGGATTGTTTTGCTTGGGATTATGACAAAATGCCCGATCTAAAGAGAGATCTAGTCGAGCATAGATTTCCAATCAAGCCTGGAAAAAGGCCAGTCAAACAGAGCCCAAGACGCTTCGCTCCTGAAATCCTCTAAAAAATAAAGAAGAAATTGAAAGACTCCTTCGATGCAAGTTCATCCGTACGACCAGGTATGTCGAATGGCTGGCAAATGAGTACCTTAGCATGTTGGATGGATACTCTAGTTACAACCAGATTTTCATTGCTGAGGATGACGTTCCCAAAATAGTGTTTTGTTGCCCAGGGGCCTTAGGCACTTACGAGTGGGTAGTGATACCTTTTGGCCTGAAGAATGCTGGGGCAACATACAAGCGGGCGATGAATTCAATTTGTCATGATTACATTGAGTCCTTTGTGCAGATATATATCGATGACATTGTGGTGAAATTTGTATCAGGAAAAGCTCATGTAGAACATCTTCGCAAGTCCTTCATAAGGATGAGGAAGTTTGGCCTCAAGATGAACCCCCTGAAGTGCGCATTTTGTGTACAAGCGGAAGATTTCTTGGGTTTCGTAGTCCACAAAAAGGGGATCGAAATCAACCAAAACAAGACAAAGGCCATCATGGAAGCAAAAGAGCCATAAAAAAAAAGGAACTGCAATCCTTGCTGGGAAAAATAAACTTCCTAAGAAGATTCATATCAAACCTCAGTGGCAAAACGCAGGCCTTCTCACCATTGCTTCGAGTCACCAAAGAGAGGTTCAAATGGGGGAAAGATCAGCAAGAAGCTTTCGACAAGATCAAAGACAACTTGACTCATCCTCCAGTCCTTTCGCCTCCGTGTCGAAGCAAAAGCATGAGATTGTACATAGCAGCGTCAGACAAGACTCTAGGGAGCATGCTTGCTCAAGAGGACGGGAATGGCGTTGAAAGAGCCATTTACTACCTTAGCAGGGTTTTGAATGGCGCAGAAACTAGGTATAGCAAGATAGAGAAATTATGCTTATGTTTGTATTTCTCATGTATAAAGCTGAAGCAATATATAAAACCAGTTGATGTTTATGTCTCGTCGCATTTCGATATTATTAAACACATGTTATCCAAGCCTATTTTGTATAGTCGAATTGGTAAATGGGCATTAGCATTAACTGAATACTCACTGACATATAGATCGCTAAAAGCGGTCAAAGGACAAATAGTGGCAGACTTCATCGTCAACCACTCTATAAATGAAAATACCTTGAACATTGTTGAACTAGATCCCTGGAAGTTATACTTCGACGGGTCTAGCCATAAGAACAGGACAGGCATAGGCTTGCTGATTATTTCGCCTGACAAAATTCCAACAAAATTCAAGTATAAAGTTAAAGGCCTATGTTCCAATAACGAGGCTGAGTACGAAGCTTTGATCGACGGGCTTGAAATTTTGTTAGAATTGGGGGCAACCCAAGTCGAAATAATGGGAGATTCAGAGCTAGTCGTGAAATAGCTAACAAAGGAGTACAAGTGCGTTAAAGAAAATCTCATTATGTATTTCATGATAGCCAATAGGCTACTCAAAAAATTCAAAGTCTGTACTATTCGACATATACCGCGACTACACAATCAGATAGCCAACGATTTGGTACAAGTCGCATCAGGATATAGGGTCTCGAAGGAAAAATTGCAAGAAGCAATCGAGTCCAGGGGTAACATTGTGTCCGTAGGCCTGAGACTGTCGGACTTTGAAGTTACTAAGTTTGGCTACGCTGGCGAGGAAACCTTCAAAATTTTTACGGTCGAAGGTCTAACAGACAAAGATTGGAGGAAACCTTTGGTCGAATACCTTCAGAACCCTTTAGCAACCACAGAATGAAAAGTAAGATATCGAGCGCTAAGTTATGTCCTTTTAAGAAACACGTTATTTAAGAAAACCTCTGAGGGAGTTTTACTTAAATGCCTCAGCGAATCTGAGGTATACTTGGCATTATCATCAGTCCATGGTGGGACATGTGGTGCGCACCAGGTAGGCCATAAGATGAAATGGATACTATTTTGCCAAGGGATGTACTGGCCCACGATGCTGAAAGATTGCATTGAGTTCGCCAAAGGTTGTCAAGAATGCAAAGTCCACGCTGGCATACAACATGTTCTAGAAAGTGAGTTACACTCCATAGTCAAGCCATGGCCATTCAGAGGATGGCCTTTAGACTTGATAGGAGAGATTCGACCCGCATCTTCCAAAAACCAGAAGTATGTTCTGTTGGGGATAGACTACTTCACCAAGTGGATCGAAGCGATACCTCTGCCTAAAGTAGACCAAGAGGATGTCATCGAGTTCATTCAGAAATACATCATCTATATATTTGGGCTGCTAGAAACAATAACGACAGACCAAGGGTCAGTGTTTACAGGTAGGAAGATGCAGGAGTTCGCCAAAGAGATGGGATTAAAACTTCTCACTTTGACGCCTTATTACGCCCAGGCCAATGGCCAAGTCGAAGCAGCAAACAAGGTGATAATTGACATGATAAAAAAGCAAATTGGGAGTAAGCCTAGAAACTGGCATAAGACGTTGGATCAAGTCTTATGGGCGTGTCAAACATCCCCGAAGGAAGCAACCAATACTACCCCTTATTGACTGACCTTCGGCCATGATGCAGTATTGCCAGTTGAGATCTACATACAGTCGGTCAGAATTCAAAGGCATCACGAAATCCCTCGAGAAATCTATTGGGACATGATGCTTGATGAGTTAGTAGATTTAGACAAGGAAAGACTAAAAGCTCTAGAACTCTTGAGAAGACAGAAGAAAAGAGTGGAGAAGTCATATAACAAGAAGGTTAGAGCAAAGGCTTTCCTAGTTGGAGATTTAGTATGGAGAGTAATCCTGCCAGTGGATCGAAAGGTTAGATCTATAGGCAAATGGTCCCCAAAGTGGGAAGGACCATTCCAGGTGTCGAAGGTCTTCTTCAATGGGGCATACGAAGTGACAGAGTTGAGTGAAGACAAGAGAATATTAAAAGTGAATGGCAAATACTTAAAAAAATATAAGCCTGCACTTCAAGAGGTGAAAATATCAATAGGGTAACAACTGAATATAAAGTAAAGCCATAAATGGTGATTAACAAATATGCCAAAATGGCCCAGTGTTTTACAAACAAAAAGTAAAAAGTGGCTTACAAAGACCAGTAAAGGTGCCCTATTACAAAAAAATCTAATAAACTAAAAAGGGAGATTTGCCTTCATCTTGAGGTAGTTCGACTTTTAGAGTTCAAGGCGGTTCTGGCATTGGGCTTTGTATGTCCTTAGTTGGGCAACCTCAGCTTCCAAGCGATGGGCCTCCTCGACGAAATTAACGACATGTTCAAGTTCAGTTGATAAGTAGGAATCATCAATAGAAGATAATTCAACATTCTTTTTCTTGGCTTTCGCTATCTTGTTGCGAAGTTTTTTGATCTTGCGCTCCCAACAGGCAATGTTCGCCTCATTAGTAATAACCTCTTGCTTACTCTTCTCCTTCATCTCCTCCGATTCAACGATCTTTTCTTCAGATTCGACAACAGCAGTCCAAGCGGCAGCTTCACTGCCTGTTTTCGTCTGAATGTCATTCTCAATCTGGGGCAATAGTCGAAAGTCTTTATGAACTTGGTCAATTAAGGTGCCAACCTCTTGAATGTCGCTCGCGGCCTCAGGAGAAATCGATTTTAGATCCACTTGCTGGAGAAGAGCTTTTAAGGGAAGATGGTTGACTGGGCCCATCTGCAGAAGGGAGAAAAGATCCCCTTTGAAGATCTTTTTCTTAATATTTTCAAGAGCGTCGTCAGTTGGATGATTCGAGGTTTGGCCTTCAGATGTCGAAGTGCTGGGAGTTTTGCCAGAAGAATGACTTTGCCTGCTCAAGAGGAGTCTGATGTACTGGCGAGTGTTAGAAACCTTCAATGCATCAAGTTTAGTTGTGGTAAGCTGAGCTTCGCCTTGGAGAGGGATTGTTTGAGTTTCCTTGGAAGTAGAAGCAATATGAGTTTTGATCACTTCAGTAGTGGTAGTTTTCTCGACAGGAGTTTCCGCAGGTTTTGATTCTTTGTCTTGGCCCTCCTCTGTGCCATCCTCTTCCATTTCGTCCACAGTGCCTTCGTCGCTGGACTCGTTCAACTCAGACTGATGCATGGCTTGATCTTCAACAGCATGATCACCTTCCGCATCCCTTTCATTTACAGCCATCGTTCAATCTAAAAGAGAATTATTCGTGTCGACCTAGTTTGTGCCCCCTCCTAAGTGTTGACTTCATCATCTGCTACAACAGGATAGACCAAAGTATTATTCTCTTCATGGTCAGATCCATCAGTTTGAGACTGTTGAGTCGTTGTCTTCATAGGCGAATGAGGGACTATGAAAGAATCAGGCTTATTAATCTCGCCAAGAGAACTCATACCAGAACCCAAATCAGAGGTGGAATGGTAAGTAGGCTCACCTTGGCTGTTCAAGGGATAGAGTGATAAGGGAAGCTTGGGTGGATCAGTTTTTAGAGTCCCAGCATCAGCCTAGAAAAAAACACACATCAAAGAGAGTAGGACCAAAAAATCAGTGCAAGACCCAAAGAAAGAAAGATAGATGCACAACATACCTTGGCATTTTCATCAGCAGGGCTAGAGTTGTCACTCTCCATAGGAACAACAGTTGGGATTGAAGCATCCCTCGTGGGAGCTCTAGTAAGATCTTGAGAGGGAGTGTTGGTTTGAGGTATGTTGGTTGTAGGGGGAGCGGATGGAACGTCAGAAGTATCCACGTCATGGGAGATTTTTCGCTTTCTTTTTATTTGAATATTCTCGCGAGGAGATTCGTCTTCGTTATCTGAGTCAATGATAATCTGAGTAGAAGCCCCTTTTAGCCTCTTTTGTGGGGTGGGTGGTTTTCGACTAGCCTGAAAGCAACATAAGGTGTTAAGAGTAATTAAGGAAGTCAAAATAATAGAGGTTTGTGGGAGATTACCTTTTGGTCCTCGACCTTGCCTTCAGTCTTTGGTGTTGGGGCAGTGCGTTTTGGAGCAGCTGAAAAAATAAATAATACCAATACCAGCTAGCAATAATAAAGCTCAGGGAGAAGAGTCCAAATCGAAGGGGGATGAACCTTTAAGAATGTCAGATTTCATGAGAACATCTTTGATACTAACATGAAGGTTCCCTTTAAAAGTATCGAGTGTATGTTTAGTCGGAACCACCCGCTGCGCTTTGGGCTTCGACTGCTATCGAAGGATTTTTATAGGGTCTCCACAAATGAACTAATCTGGAAATGGAGGGGCAAGAGCCACGCCAAAACCAGTAGTTGGTAATCGAGGGACTTTGGGGGGAAAGAGTCTAAAGGTAACCTCGTACAGTTTCTCACGAGGAACAGAAGAGGGAATCTTTAAATTTTCCATTTTTTTAGAAAACTTTTCCTTTAAGGTAACAGCAGCCTCACGGATGGTCCGACTAACATCATCTGGTCGATAGACAGTTTCGAAGTACTTCTGGAAGGCTTGAATCTCTTTGATATGGGTAGACGTACCTTTCTTGATCTTCTCCTGCACATCAATGAAAGCTTGGTCAATCAAGCGAGTAAAGCTCGAAGCGTCAAGAAACTCTGAGGCATAATGTTTTGACCACCAGTCGTAAAAATCTGGGGAGCAGAAGTAAGAGGGTTCAAAATGGACAGGCGTAAGAAAGGATTTATGGGCATGGCGCACCAATTGTGTTGAACATTCGAGGGGAGAAAGCACCGCGAGAGGAAGTATGATGTGTGATTTCTTATCATATAGACACTTGGGTAAAGTCTGTATTAACCCAAATTGCCTGGACACCAAGTTTGGTTGGTAGGCTACTAAGTTGGCCTGACCTCTGACAAGGTTTAGTTTATGAACCAGCAGTCGAGGTATGAGGAATCGTTCCCAAATTAGCTTTGATTCCTCTTCTTGTTTCTTTAGTGGAGCAGGGAAGGACCTGGTGAACCACTCAGGGCCACATCTTCTTTCTGCAAAGGGAGCCATCCTCGAAGTGAACTCGTGCCGTTTGGCGAACATGTGAATGAAGTTGGATAGGTTGGCTCGAAGAGTATGTCCTTCTTCGCTGGGAGTGAGCTGGGCCAAGCGAGGCCATTTGACTCGTCTCTCAGAAACTGAAGACGAATCTTCATCGACTTCGCCTTTGTTGGGGAGGTTATGTTCAAAAGTGGCATTAAGCCACAGCTGGAGGAGCCAAAAAGGGCCTGATAACATTAAGTTGCCATGACTTTCAGGGTCCTTCAATTCGGCAGCACCTTCACCCAAGGCCTCATAGAGGCTGGCCAAAATCATCTCGCTCAGGCAGATACCTCTCTTCAAGTGCAGCTGGTTCGCCAAAACGAGATATTTCCGTGCCACCTGCAGAGATTTTGTACAAATCACGCACCGAGATAACCACATGGCCAGGAAGGCTATATGTTCCTCATTTTCGACAGAAGTGGTGGTTTTTTTATGATAGCGTTGGACGAAGGCCGTATAAGTATGTTTTATGTTGGCGAATCCTATAGTGTCCTGGCTATCAACTTCAGGGTCATAAACAAGGTCGTGGGGTTTTAGACCCATAATAGCAACTACATCAAACAATGTGGGTGTCAACATCCCATAAGGAAGGTGGAAAGTGTTATGGGTACTGTCCCAGAAAAACAAGGAAGAGGCCAACATAAAGGGGCAGTAAGTAGGGCCTACCTTCGACATCATTATAAGGTCGTAAATGCCAATGTCCTTCCAATCCTGGGCTTTCACTTTTTCTACTTTTTCCAACCAATTGAAGTAAAGTTCAGAGTCTTTGAAGTAAGGGGCAACTCTAAACAATTTGGCTCCATCATGGAGATACCTAAGATCTACGTTGAAGAGAGTTAGGTTATCAGGGCCATCAGCGGGGACTCTGCTAGAATCTTTTTGCCCTAAAGGTTTAGTGACTCTGTAGGAGGGAAAGAAGTCTCTAATGCTAGAGTAATCAAGACCTAAAGGAGGTAAAGGGCCAGACATGGCTAAGGGTCTACCTGCAACAATAACTGGGATGATTACCTACGATTCATAGATGTGGCGTTTCTCTTCTAACAAAGGTTCGCGAACGAACTGTTGGTTCTTCACTACCTTAGGACCGCTTAAGTTGGAAAAAGGTGGGAAAGTTGATGCAGAAGTTTGCCCTTTAAGTTGTGTCTTCTTCTTTTGATGATCGGCCATTGTTGAAATTAGTAAATGAGTTTTTTTTAAGAAACAGAAAAATTAGAGGAAGAGAAACGCAAGAGTATTGTTAAGAGTTGGAAAATTTAGGGAAAATGACAACACCGGAGGAGAATCACTTATATAGGGTATGGAAGATCAGAACTTTTCATCATTAAGGGGCTAGAGTTAGTGGGTCACGTGTGCGCCTGAAGTAGGGTGGCAGGTGTAGCAGTTGCAATTCACGTCCCCTAGGCTGAAAAGGTGATGATGGTCCACGATTTTGGTAGTTCCCGAGAAAATCGCCATGATGAAACATGACATCAGGAACGTGCATCAAGGTGGCGGAACAGTGTCTTGCATACTCTCCTTTATTTTTATTTTCGCTTTCTTCCCTTTTTCACCTTCCCAGACACGTATTGGATGAGAGAATATCGACTGACACGTATGAGGAAAATGAGCGGCGTCTAAATTAGACGCTGTCAAAAAATGTGCTTTTCCACAACAGAGATCGAAAAGGCATTTTTGGGGGGCAATTTGTTAGCTCCTAAATTCGACGCCTCTTACAAAATAAATAAATTTAAGGAAAAGTGCCAAAAACAGGTTGAAAGCAAAGGTTGGTCGAAAGGCGTGAGGCAACTGAAGGAAGGAGTCGAAGAACTCACTAGGATTGAAGAGAAACCACAAGGGCTTCGACCATTTTGCTGTTTGGTGATTTATTGAAGATTTGAAATTCAAAATTTTGGAGGGAACAATTTCGTTTGCCAAATGCCTAAGAGGACACATGGCACCTTATGAGCAGTAGATCCATGCATTGTGACAAGTGGCGAAAGGTGGTGATGTTGGAAGTTATTAGCAGTTATTTTTTTACTATTATAAATAGGGTGTCTTAGACATGAAATAGTGTGTTGTAATTTACCATTGTACAAATTACTCTTAGAATTACTCCAAGTATCCGAGCGAAGAGAAAACGAGTATTACAGAGAATGTACGTGATGTAAACACACCATCTTTTATTTTAATGAAATTTACTTTACTTGCTTTAAACTTTACAAAGTCTTTTTATTTTCTTTGCACCCCTCTTCCTTATTTTCTTTCTTTCTTCTTTCTCTATACAATTCATTTCTCTTCGTCCTTAATCTAATCTTTCCTTTCCAAACAAACTTCTTTCTCTTCTTTATTAAAAGTTTTATCTTTTAATTTGTCCCGTAGTCGAACATATGTTTATTTAGATTCTTTTACCCCAATATTGCCTAAGTGTGAAACTTAGATAGATTTCCAAAGAAAAACCTTTTTAGTACATGTCCTAGGATCAATCTGATCAATTTTGTGAGTCACCAAAGTTAGATTTGGAAGATTAACGGTTGTTTTCCAATTTTCAAGGGAAACAGTGCCCAACTGATCTGATCAGTTGAGGGGGAGAACACCAGAGTGTTACTCAAAGAGATGTGACATCTGTAGTGATAACTATCAGATGGTTAACAATGAGAGCTAACTAACTGTAAGGACTCAAAGTGGCTTGAGCTAGCAACTAGCTGCATGACAGGACACATCATAAGTCTTCTGCTGCGTGTAAACTCTGATATGTTAACATGGTGTTTTAGCCAAAAATTTGCCAAAGGAGGAGTTTGTAAGTGCTCTTGATTGGCTTCATTTTGTGGAAAAAATTTAGAGTGTGCATGTATGTCATACTAAATGTTAGGACTTACTTAATGATGTATGTGTAGGGAAAGTTAACTATAAGTTAACTTAGTTTAGATGAATGTCATACAGAATGTCATAACACTGAACATATGACATCCAGCGGGCAAGGTTGTTTTTCTGGTATCTATAAACCAGGAAACAGAATAGGAGCTCAAGCTGGATATCAGGAGATTTTCTAGAAACCCTAGGCGAACTAGAATATTCCTAAACTAAGTGGCAAGTGTGCAGATCTTTGAGAACAAGTTTGGATAAACCCTAATTAATGCACCAAGGCCCAAAAGGACTGACAGCTGCTATAAAGATCAGAAGGAGCAATCCTGAGGAACATCACTTGACAACAGAAGAAGATATAGTGCAAATTAGAGAGTCCTTGGAAGTGAAGAAGGCTAGTCTTCACGTGTGAATTCTGTCTAGGAATACTTGTAATCCAAGCAAATTGTCTGGTGGATGATTTGCATTGGATAGGTAGATTCTAGGTTGTGTCTCACTCAAAACTTTGAAGCAAGAGTGTGTGAGTTCCTTGATCAAAGCTGTGAAGCAAGATTAAGGTGTGTATGAAGTGTCTCTTCATATTTTGTCTGAAATTGTTTGATATCACTGTTGTGTGATTGAGGGGGAGTGAGTGGGTATACTCAGGTCTAGAGTGTCTCTAGGCTGAATTGTCATTGGATAGGATTTAAGTGAGGAGTGAAAACTGTGTTGTTTGACTCTGAATTAATTATGCTAATAGTGAAGTTCCTCCCTGGCTTGGTAGCCCCCAGATGTAAGTGTTGTTGACACTGACTGGGTAAACAATTGTTGTGTTATTTACTGCTTTTATTATTCCTGATTATAAGCAGTTAAGTAACAGATGTCACAGTGGATGTTATAACTTTGGGAATAACATCCATCGTGTGCTTGCCAGAATTTTCACCCCTAACTGACCAGGTAGGTAACCACCCCGGTCACCCCGGCCAGTTCCCTACACTACCTGGCACAATTATTGTCGAGCTACTCCCCCCAAAACTACTAGACAACATAGTAAACATACATTTCGAGCATACAAACATGCATAAATAAAACAGGCATATCAACATACAAACAAAAACGAGTGCACACTTAAACAAAACAAAATATTATATTATCAAAGCGGGCACCAGCCTAGTAGTCAATTACAAACCCAAAAAGGGCACGCAGGCCCAACAAAAACACTTAGCAGAAAAACATAAAAGATTTGGCATGTAGGCCCAGGATCTACGAGCACGCAGGCCCGAAATAAATCTACACATCTTCACTGCCACCTACTTCAGGCTCGTCCAAGGAGGCAGAGTTATCGACAACCTTGAGACTAGGGTCGACCACCCGTCCATCAACAATCTGGTGGAAAGGCCCGATTCCGTCTACGACCAGGCTGACATCGGGGTTGACCACTTTCAGTTGCACCATAGCACTAGAAAAACCAACCCCGACTGCCTCTAGACAATCGTTCTCTAGCTCCTGGGTCTTACTAAGCAGGTCCGCACGGGTAACCATCTTCCTATCCTCGTCATTCTCGTCCTCGACAGGACAGAGCAAATCCTTCAGCTCCCCCACGCGAACCTTCAGCGCCTGCACCTCCGCTTCAGCGGCCTTCAGCTTCTCTTTGGCGCTATCTCCCCTTTTGCGCTGTGTGGCTGTTTCCCCCTGGCTTTTCTCCAGCTCCCCGGTCACCTTGGTCAGCCTTGACTGTGCGAAGGTAAGGTCTCCCTGTAGCTTAGATAGCTCAGCAGAGGAGCAACTCTCGTCGCTCAAGACCAGCGTCGTGGTGAAAACGTGCATCATGGCAGCCAGGTCCTCCGCCAGAACCTGTCGGCGAGCATCCCTATCCAAACTGAGAACTACCTTCGCCTCCCCGACAGGAACGTTAGACGAACTGGCTCTATGGAAGTAGCCAGGATGCTGGTGACAAGGCGGGGTCGTGAAACCCTCATCGGAAGATCCATCCGTCAGGTCAACCACACCATCTGCCCGCTGAATCTTAGGCCTTTTCGCAGCCCCCTGAGAGGTGGGCGACTGACTACTCTGGGGAGATGAAGAAGAAGACTTGCCCCCCTGATCAGCACCAGCTTTCCCGGTAACCTGAGCAAGTCGTGTCTTCCTGGTAACAGCGGCCCTCAAGGCGGCCAACTTCTTCACCCTCTCTTCGACAGAAGACATACTCCCTGCAAAACAAAAGGGATGAGTTAATAAATAAATAAAAGAGAAAAGGGAACTCAGGGGAAGAGACAACCACCACCTAAGTAACTAAGGGCCTCAGCGTCCGACGAGTACTCGAGCAGGTCTTTCGTGTTGATCAGTCTCTTCGTCTGGCGAACGCGCCCCTCACTGTCGAGCATATACCTTCCGTCGGGCGTCACTAAGTTCGACGAGGGCAGGCTGGCCACGAACGCAACTATCTTTTGATAGTTGGCCAGGTCCTCCTCGTTGAGGGTCCCCGCCCGCATGATGTATCAATCAGTACCCTTCAAAAAATGCTCCTCGGTCCACTCTACGGGCACCTTCGACACCATGACGACCCCCCTCTTCCCGTTTACCATTCGCTCCCCTAACTGATACAACGAGGCACACGCTTCTTGGGTAACCGGCCTGACCACGAAGAAGCGGCCCTTGAAGTCCTGGACAGAATCCATATACGTTCGAAAAAGCTTATTCGGTTGTTTTAGCAAGACCCATCTATACCGCCCATCCACCGTCTGCCATTGCAGATGAAAAAGGAGAAAGAACAGCTTCAACGTGGCCCCGATCTCAAGTACCTACAAACGAGCTCGAACGGTCGAACAAATGATATGGCGTTTGGGTGCAATTGTGAGGGGGCTAACCGCAACCAGTCGAAGACCCCCAACTGAAAGTCCGTGAACGACAATCTGAGCCCGGCCTCCCAGAAACAAAACTCGTACATGGGGAACTGCATTCTCCCGTGTTTCGAGCATATACGGTGGTCGTCTCGTGGCCGATACACTTGCTAGCTTATGGGATCGTTTTCACCCCTGTCCTCAACAGTAGCAAAAGCCCCGATCGGGTCATCAACAAAATACGAAGGCGTGGGTAGAGGCTCCTCGGCCACCCACTCCTCAACAGGGCGGAGTCGCTCATCGACAGAGACAGCGCTCGATTCTTCATCTACGACCATAGTCCCCGGGACCCGCGAAATCATTAACACCTGAACAGCAGAAGGTCATGGTGAATTCGATAACCAAGATCAAATTCACCCTTCCACCGCAAGTCAAGTGAAAGGGCGACGAGGACAGCGCCCGAGGGCGACAGTTAAAATCCCCCCAGGCAGCATCCTCGAGGGACTCATTCTAAGTCCTTCCCTCTCCCCGGGATACACATTTGTCTCTGTCACGCATCCCCGGGACGCTCATTAAATCGCTCTACAGCGTCCCCGGGGAATTCATCCAGTCTACCTACTCTCTCTGGGACATTCAACTGATCCTATCGTCCCTCCCTGTGGCATTCATTAAAGCAAGTATCTGTCCCCGAGGGATTCAAACTATCCCCTCACTTCTCCTCGGTGTATTCATCTAAAACCCTAAAAAAAACTCCCCTTGCAGCGGCGGAAACTCACCTCCCCCCTCGGGGCATTCAACATGCCCCGGTGCCAATCCTAGGGTACGGAACTAGAAAAGACAAGGAAAGGAAACTTACTAGATTGTAGGTAACGGCGGAATGCGCGGCGGTGGTTGCGGCGGAGATGGCGAGCAGACACGAACAAATCAATCGTCACGTGAGAAAGGAAGCAGAAGTAAAAATGTGGAATGGACAGGGGCTCACGTACTTATACCCCCAGCACGGGACTCGAAGCGTCCCTAGGCACTTGAGTGCCCTAGGGTAGCCTCCCCACATGGCCCATTCAACGTTTGACATGTGGCTTAGGCGGACAGTCGCGTCCCTTCGCATCTCCCCGACAACAACCTTCACATCTCCCCAACAACAAAGTCCGTTAGGGCCGTGTCCGCGTGGACGTCCGACAACCCGAACACGGCCATGCTCGCATCAGGTAGGAACATTTCCTCAACATCAGGGCCCGACAGTAGCTTTCCCGGTGCACTCTCCCGCCTAAGCGCAACATCATCAAGTCCTCGCTCCCTCACCTCGAAGCTAGGACTTGGGGGCTCCTGTTCTGGCCTGGGCCCCGACCTGGTCGGGAAGGCCCAACCCACCTATACTTGGGGAAAGGCACAAAGGAGTCTTCCTCATATGTGTCGGGCACAAGGCCCCGTCGACCAGACATTGCCCTGCCGGGTAGAACGCTTCCCTCCGTCGGGCAGAAAGACGTGTGCCTCACACGTTCTCCACGTGCTCCCCTCCGCGGAGACACGTCATCAGACAACTACCCACCTCCGAAATAGCAGGTCAGCCCACCTTCCGGAGATCACAGGGCAGTTGACCTAGGGCGAAGACCACATCCTGGTCTTCACTACGCCACGTAAGCCCTAACAGTCCCTTGAGTTGGGCCTGGCAATCCAGCACAACACAAGTGACTATTGGTCTTACGTTGGGGTCTCACTATAAATACCCTCTTTCACTAGAGGGTCGGGTATTCAATTCTCTATCTCTCTTCTGTATTTGCTTTCACTCTAGTCCATTACTCATTTTAGCATCAGAGTGTCTTGCAGGTACACCCCCCTCCTCTTTCATACTCCCAGTGAACAGGCCACAGATCAAAGACGCGTGGCGGTCCAGCAATTCCCTTCTGATCAAGTCAGATCAAAATATATATATATATATATATATATATATATATATATATATATATATATATATATATATATATATATATATATATATATATATATATATATATATATATATATATATATATATATATATATATATATATATATATATATATATATATATATATATATATATATATATATATATATATATATATATATATATATATATATATATATATATATATATATCACGTGTAAAAAAAAAAAGAATGTAACATTTTTTAAATTAATGTTCTATCAATAACTTTATTACTCGAAAAGAAAAAAATTACGCAACAATAACACTAAGACACTAAGGATAGAAACTCCTATTCCATCGGCTTCTACCAGATGAGCAAATTGAGTCGGACAATCTTTATGAAAAAACAATATCAAACCTTTAAGAGCGACCAAAATTAAATAATACATCACCACATTGATTGATTATCTTCACGATTTGAGTTAGCATAAACTAATTTAATATCACAATCAACTTATTTTAATTTATGATTTATTTAACATTCTTATACAAGCATTCACCGATTTTCTCTCAATTTATAAGATAATACTATTTTAGACATCATAAGAAAATAAGACTATTTATTTATGCGTGTTATCCTATTAATCTTAGGCAAGACTGGTTGATAAACTCAATACTCATATACATTGATAAGCCTCAACTTAGTTGAATATCTATATTGTACAATGGAGAAAGATTGAAAGTGAAAATTTTATTATATTAATCTCTAAATAGCATACATTTTAGTACGCTCATTGTTTAATATCTCAGAATCTGACATAACAACTGAAACTGAAAAAGACCTTGACCTGCTTCCCATTGAAGATTTACGTATACTCCTCATATTTGAAGCTTCAATTCGATGCCTAATAACCCAATAACACATAGTTCCCAATGTAGTTGCCATAATAGTTGTTCCAATTATAGTTACTCCAATTGCAAGCCACCTTTGATCTTTCCCAACAACTACAAAAGACAGTGCCAAAAATGAAACAGAAATAAGCACACAAGCCAGCCACATTAGTTTGTTAATAATAGCCATCATTTGCTTCTTTGCTTTGCTTTCTATAACAACTATTGAAGTTTGAACCACCACAACCGCTAAAGAAATGAAAAGCGCAAACGAGTCGAACACAAAGAAGATTAGAAACGCAGCTTGCGGCGCTATGTTTGCTTCCCCAAGCGACTTTCCTTTAGGAACGTTTTTTGGATTATCGACGAATTGGCCTGGGACGGTGAAGATAGCGGCGAATGCAACCGTTGCTATGAGGACTGCGACGACGGTTGTTGAGTTGATTGCATTGTTGAGCCCTTCTGTGTGCATTTTGTTGAGACGCTTTGCGATTCCTTGAACGCTTTTTCGCGTTTGGCGGGTGTGTTCTAGTTGGTGATGGACTTCATGCTTTATGTCGCTAACGGTTTGTTTTAATTCTCTAGTTGCAGCTGTTTTTGGTTTTGTTATGGATTTTCCACTTTGAATGCCGTGTTCTGTTAGAATGGTTTTTACTTCAGAGTTTCCTGTTTTCTCAGCCGTGTCTAATGCTGTTTCGCCACTTTTGTTTATTGCCATGACATCTGTTTCACTCTGCCCAAGTATCAACTTAATAATCTGCATAGAGAAAAGTTAAAAGAGCTTAATCGACAAAGATGGTGGTGAGAATCGACATTCAACTTATTGTATTCGTGACCTTATCTATATATACAAAGAAATTGTTTGAGTAAATGTTAGAAGAATTACGGCAGGCACAATGAAATTTACCTGAGTTCTACCCTTCCTGGTAGCTATATGCAATGCCGTATTGCCCTTATTATCGACCATGTTTATTGTTGATGGATCTGCTTTTATCAACTCCTCTACTACTACAAGGCTCTGTCCCTTCACCGCCATGTGAAGCGCCGTCTGTCCCTTTTTATCAGTTCTTGTTACAACACCAGGCTCCTTCTCCAGAATCGCTTTCACGACCTCCAAATGTCCGTTTCTTGCAGCAGAATGTAAAGCTGTTTTGCCATTACTTCTAGCAATGGCTGCCAAGCTACTACCTGTTTCTAATAGAAATTTCACTATCTCAGTGTGCCCTTGTGTTGCAGCTGTGTGTAAGGCCGTAGTGTTGGATAGATCCACAGTCATTGCCAGTTCAGAATGGGCCTCCATTAGGATCTTCACTATATCTACAACACAGAAAACAAAAACAAAAATTGTTTGTAAACACTCCGAGTCTTGAAAATCACACATGCATCACAAAAACACAACGAGCAATTGGTGCTATAAACCTCTACTCAGGGTTTTTTAGAAAAAGTCTACAACCGCAATTTGAATTGCAGCACAAAGTTTTTATATGTTCTTCCTGGTCATAATTGAGGTTGCATCAGCAACATTTAACTTTGATTCTCTGCAATATCAAAGCTCGTGACACGGCTAGAATCACGATTTAAAATATCAGTTCCACTAAACACAAAAGAACAAGCAAATGAAAAGCATCACAAAAGCACAAAATGAGCAACTTGGTGCAACAAAACTATACTCATGATTTTACTATTCAAAAAATTTTACGGCCGCAATTTGGATTGCAACATCAAAGTTTTTTATGTATGCTTTTGACTGTGATTCTCCGCAAAGATTGACTCTACTCATGATTCCTTTTTCATGTGACAGAAACCTCATGAAGACTCCTTTTCCACATCCACACAACACAAAAAAGAACCACCAATTTAAAAAAAACTACATCAAAGACATACCTAAATCCCCTTGTTTAGCCGCAATATGAAGCGCATCAAAACCATTTCTCGCTTTAATTCCAGCATCAACAAGATCATAATACTGAATCATATCCCTAACCATATCAACATAACCATACTCAGCAGCAACATAAAGTGCCGTTTCTCCACCTTGATTCTGCTTCGCAAACACTTCACGCAGTTTACCCTCTTCAGCACCATCCACCGTGCCCCTCAAAGAAGCCATATCTCCCGCTCTTGCCGCAGAATGTAAAGGCGTATCGTCACGCTTCCCCGTCAACTGTTTTGTCATTTTCTTCCTAGTCGACCTCACCGGTGCAACCGGAGGCTGCACAGTTTCAGCTTCTGTCTCCATTAGATACAATTCACCAAAACTAATAAACCCCTTTTGTTCTTTCCGACTTCAATTAGTTTCTCAGAATCAAAATCTTCTTTTTCTTCATTCCAACAAAAACACAAACATAAAATCAGTATCTTCCATAACAAAAAACCGTCATGAAACCAATACCAAAAAAACTAAAAATAAATAAAAAATAAATAATAAAAATAAAAAAAATCCCAAAATATTACCGATTAATTCTCCTTTTGATAACTCTCTGAACCTCCAAAATCATTGCTATGATGAAAAAAAAAAACTGAATCAAAATTAAAAATTGAAATGAACCCACATAAAAAAATGATTTTTATTGCATTTTCTTCATCCTTAAGCTAAGAAAACAAAATTAAAAAAAAAAACAAAAAAACAGAGATGGGTACAGTTAAACCATTCATCAAACAGGTGGAAGGAAGAATCTCATTCTCACCTTAATTGAGTGTTCCACTAAAAAAAGCATTGAGATTTAAGTGTAGCTTTAAGGAAACTAACTCATATGTGATGTTGGTGTAGTGTAGGACACCCTGTAACAAAAAAAAAACTTTGATGATGAAGTATATATTATTAAAGTGATAGTAAAATGACAAGAAGAAAAAGAACAAAAGAGGCTATTAAGACACTAAACTCACATGTAAAAAACAACTTTATATGACTCTAAATCAAAGATATATTATATATATAGAATTATACATACATAGTTCAATGTTGAGAAATACTGGTACGAAAAGGTAGTGATGATGATGAAAAAAAAAGTGTTGTGAAATATTTTACAGAGGTGATGAATAGAGTTAAAGAAGAAAAAGCGTTGCGAAAAGAAAATAGTGGTGGAAGTGTTTGATTAAGGAAAAAAACAAGACGAGCGGGTCCCGGTTTGGGAATTAATAGGACCACGCGCTTTTAGATTCCCACTGGGGCGAGTGGAGTTACAGTGCTTTCAGTTAGAGGAGTTTTCACTAGTTGACTCTTCTTCTATCGTTTATTTTGAGTCCACGTTATCCACACTTTTTTTATCACCTCTTATTGATAATTTGTTTATTTATTATATGTATGAGAAAAGTAATGAAAATGAGTTATAAAATAATGATTATTATTTTTTTTTATAGTTTTTAATGCATGGCGACTCGAATATGTGGATATTCATTCAAATTTGATCTGAAGTTGACAGAAATTATTTTTTAAAATTTTGATATTTTTAAATGGATGATAGTAAGACGGAGATATTCAAATTCATTTAGATAGATTTAAATTCTAATTATTCATCTCTTATAAAATTTGGAGCGTGAAATAGAGATCGTTTAGGGATTTTAATTTGAGATTTGAGTTTGAAGAAAGTGAAAATCTCCGACGATCCACCTTTTTGTCATGCCTAATGTAAGTTTTGTGATTTTTGAATTGGTTACATTTTGGTAAAACAACATGTTGTTAGTAAGCTGTTAAATCAGATGTTCTACCATGACAGTCAGACATCATGTTTTGCATGATGTTGTGACATGTTCCAAGACATGTTATACCAGAAAGTTAGGACATGACTATTTTGGTATTTTTAGTGTGTTTTTTGAGTGTGTGCTGATTCACACGTGTGCGATATTCATGGGAGTATATTGTGGGAATTTCTGTTATGACAGATTCTATTAGTTTTCATAAAAAGGAACTTTTTTAGGAAAGTTTGTATTTTGTTCCTTTTATTGTGCAGAATGATTTGCAGTGAGTTAAAATTGAATATTGTTATTTATCTGCCTCAAGAAGTCCAAGTCCATTAGGTCTGAAGGCTATTTAAAGTAAAGACCAAACCCTATTGATATAGAGAGAACACGAAGTGAAGAATTTAGGAAATAAGGATTAGTCATGTTTTGGTTGGCCTTAAGATGTAGTGTATGTTAATTGTATGTCATTCATGTATCTTCTGATGCATTGAGGTTGATTGATTGTTCATTGTTCATTGCCTTCTCTAAAGCTTTTAAGCAATAGTGTATTGTTCTTGATTGAAGCTTTTAAGCAAAATCATGTATTGTCTTGGAAGTGTGCTACTTTTATTATTTATTGTTGTTGAATTGTCATTGAGATTGTGACTGATTAGGAAATAAGAGGGGGATCTCATATCTAGTGGGTTTCTAGGTAGAAGTTGCACAAGGTAGGGATTAAGCGAGAAGTTGTAAATGAGGGAGTTTAGGTTTGAACTAATACTATCATAGTGAATTTCCTTCCTGGCTTGGTAGCCCCCAGATGTAGGTGAGTTGCACCGAACTGGATTAACAATTGCTGGTGTTATTTTTTTATTTTTCTGTCATTTAAATCTCAACATTTTTATTTTTGTGTTCAAGTTCTTTTAATCCCAGTGTTGTGACATTTGTCTTGACATCTAGTATCTGCATGCCAGAATTTGAATTGGCATCAGAGCAGGTCACCCTGTTCTGCTTTCGGGTGAGCTCTAAGGAGTTTGTATTCTGGTTTTATGGACAAGGAGGGAGGAGGGAATGTTAATAGGCATCCAGTCTTGGATGACACTAATTATGACTATTGGAAGGCACGTATGGTGGCTTTCTTAAAATCTATGGATAGCAAAACTTGGAAGGCTATCATCAAGGGCTGTGAGCACCCTGTGGTTAAGGATAAGGATGAAAAAGAAACCTTGAAGCCTGAAGAGGATTGGACCAAGGAGAAAGATGAGATAGCTCTTGGAAACTCCAAAGTCTTGAATGCTTTATTTAATGGAGTTGAAAAGAACATGTTTAAGTTGATCAACACTTGTACTGTGGCTAAGGATGCTTGGGAAATTCTCAAGACAACTCATGAAGGAACACCCAAGGTGAAGATGTCTAGACTTCAACTTCTCACTACCAAATTTGAGAATCTGAAGATGAGAGAAGATGAAAGTATTCATGACTTTCATATGAATGTGCTTGAAATAGCTAATGCCTTTAGTGACTTGGGAGAAAAGATATCAGAGGAGAAGTTGGTGAGGAAGATTCTTAGGTCTCTTCCTAAGAAATTTGACATGAAGGTCACAACCATTGAAGAAGCCCAAAACATCAGCAGTATGAGAGTTGATGAGCTAGTGGAATCACTTCAAACATTTGAATTGACCTTGAATGATAGAATTGAAAAGAAGAACAAAAGCATTGCTTTTGTATCCAATATTGAAGATAAAGAGGGTCAAGCTAACCTGAATACTGAGGAGGGATTGTCAAATACAATTGTTTTACTTGGGAAGCAGTTCAATAGAATTCTAAAGAGAATAGATATAAGAGGAAGACCATGTGTCAAGGATATCCCATATGACAAGAATACCAGAACTGAAGAAACGTCATATCAAAGTAAATGGATTTAGTGTTATGAGTGTGATGGTTTTGGTCACATTAGACCAGAATGTCCCAACTATCTCAGGAAGCAGAAAAAGGGATTGATTGTTTCTTGATCTAATGTTGATGAGTTTGAAGATGAATCCAACAAAGAGACTGCTGAATTTGTTACTGTTCTCTCTAGAAGGTGGGCTGATGAAGTAGAAGTTTGTGATGAAAATGATCTCTATGAAGATTTGGATGTGGATTATAAGGAAACTTACAACAGGTGTGAGGAATATCAGAAGACAGAGGAAAATAAGAGAAAGGCCATAGTTGAATTGGAGAATGAGAAGAATGAACTCTTAAGTGTTGTTTCTCATCTTCAAAGTGAGATAACTCTCCTAAACTCCAAGCTCAATAATGTTACTTATTCCTTAAGAAGGATGGAAAATAGGGCTGATCAAATAAAAAATACCAAAGATACAAAAGTCCATTATCATCCTGATAACAGACAGAGAAGAATGTCTGAAGAAAAGTTCTTTTCTTTTGAAAGGAAGAAGATGACCACAATGTCTAACCACATGTTACAACATTTTGGTAGACATAATGAACCTCCAAATAATTTCTAATCTTGTTGGAGATGTCATTACTGTGGAGAGTATGGTCACATAAAGCCATTTTGTTATAAATTGCATGGAAATCAAATATCACCAGTTAAGTCCAAGGATAAGTCAGTTAGCAAAAAGAGAAATGTCGAAGATAAGAGTGATAATCTTATAACTCACACACCCTTGAGATCTTCAACTAGAGAAGATTGGTACTTTGATAGTGATGTTCTAGACATATGACAGGTGATAAGAAGTTGTTGATGGATATTAAGTCCATGCCGACATGTGCTGTCAGATTTGGTGGTGGTGTTAAAGGAGAAATTAAAGGAGTTGATAAATTGATGGATGTTGGATCACCTAGGTTGGAAGATGTTCTTCTTGTGAAGGGACTAACTGTTAACCTCATCAACATTAGTCAATTGTGTGATCAAGGTTTGTTATTCATTTTCTCCGAGTCAGAATGTCTAGTCAAAGATGAGAAAAATGATGTTCTGATGAAGGGTATAAGGTCTAAAGATAACTGTTATCTTTGGGAACCTCAGATAACTGCTTACTCTTCCACATGTTCAAAAACTCAAGAGGATAAAGTGAATTTGTGGCCCCAAAAACTTGGACATCGTCATCTCAAAAGAATGAAGGAAATAATATATGTAGGATTAATTAAAGGAATGCCAAATTTAAAGGTTGAAGAAAGGGAAGTCTATGGTGAGCGTGAAGTTAATAAGCATATCCTGATGTCACAACCAATGTTGCATCATTAGACTACTTCAAGAATATTAGAACTTCTCCATATGGGGGTTATGAGACCTATGGAGACTAAAAGTCTGGGTGGAAAGAAGTATGTTAATATGGTTATCGATGATTTCTCTAGGTTTACATGGGTAAACTTTCTTAAATAAAAATCAGACATCTTTGAAGCTCTTAAAGTTTTATGTCAAAATGTTCAGAAGGAACAAAAGAATATGACTGTTAGGATCATAAGCTATCATGACAAGGAGTTTGAGAATTCAAAATTCACTCATTTTGTGAGTCTGAAGACATCAATTATAATTTTTCTTCTCAGCTAGATGGAATTTTTGAGCAAAAGACCTTGGATATAAAAGAATCAGCTAAAGTCATGCTTCATGCTAAGGGCTTGCCATATTATTTTTGGGTTGAAGCTATGAATACAACTTGTTATATTCATAATAGGGTCACTCTGAGATCGGGCACTTCAATCACTATCTATGAGCTATGGAAAGGAAGAAAGCCTACAATGAAATACTTCCATGTTTTTGGAAGCAAATTCCATGTTCTGACAAACAAAGATAAAAAGGGTAAGATGGATCCCAGAAGATTTGAAGGGATATTTCTGGGTTATTCTTCAAGAAGCAAAGCTTTTAGAATCTTTAACTCCAGAACTGAGATGAAAATGGAATTTGTCAATATGGTATTTGATGATTCGGAATAGAGGATGGATGTTAAGCACAATGTTGGAACATCCTCTGTGCAGACTAGTCAGAAAAAAGAGGAAAGTTGTAACTCTTAAGATATTTTAGATCTCTCTGGAAAGGGTCATTCAGGTCAATCCAAGAATCTCATTGTAAGACACTCCATAGAAAGAAACATTACTGGCTCTATAAAGAAAGTGTCGCTACCGCGAAAATAAGGTGTCGGCAAAACAAAAGAGTTGCCACCTTTCGTTATTTATCCCTCCGAACGGGAAAGGAAACGATTGGAAAAACCTGACAAAAAGGTATAAGACAAGGTCATCGCAACCATTGTCTGGATTCGGGAGTCGGTTACGCAAGGGGAAGGTATTAGCACCCCTCACGTCCATCGTACTCGATGGGATCCATGCTTGTTGTGTTTATCTGACGAGTTTGTTAAATCTATCTACGCTAAAGGTCTAGTCTGAAAAGAAAAGAAAATGACTTGGCAAAGCGTCACACTTTATGCCTACGTATTCCCGTCTGGAACGAGAAATCAGAGTCAACATAGTTCGCCTAACTACGGGGGAAAAGGGGGGAAGGTTGCTCGCCAAGATATCGCATCTTGTGCCTACGTACTTTCATACGGCATGAAAGATCAGAGCAAACGTAGTTCGGGCTACGAAGAACACATGTTTGTTTAGCATCTTTTATCCAAGTAAAGTTAACAATCAGTTCCAGCAGTTGGTGTTTGCAGCTCGATCCTTGGAGACTTAGGCGTTACCGTTTGTGGTAGAACTGAAAGTTAACAGAACTTTCCTTTAAGAAAAGGGTTTTCCTGATTAAGGAGTCCAAGAGGACAAAAAGGATTCGACGTTTGTTTTTTAGTCTTTTACGGAAGAAGTGAATTGAGTTCTGTTTGTAACTCGTGTTGCACTAAAGACTTGGACTTGAGAGTGAATGCGTCGCATGTCACCCAAAGGGAACCACACTAAACACTCGAGTTATGTGAGGGAAACCCTCCCACAACTCTTTCTCAAGTAGCATAAGGCTCGTAACGCACAACACGTGTTAACCTTTATTAAGTGTTTTAACTGTATTTGAAGATAAGAAGAGAAGCAGACTCTCTACAGGGGAACTGACTCGATCCTACAGTTATCATGCAATATTCGTCCTACGGTTGTGGTTAAAAGGGAAACTAACTTATGTTATCATGCATGGTTAGAATCCTAATGTCTGTCATAACTTCTTTTGAATAAGAGAAGTCAGAGTTCCTAGGGGAACATGGCAATGGAAACAAGAGTAAACAGAAAAACTGTACAAGAAAGATTACTGTAAACAAATTGCTGTAAATAAAATGCATGCAATGCATCACACAAGCAGAAGGAGCCAAGCTCAACTTCTAAACAAGCAAGGCACAAAGGCCACACACCACACAGACAAGGGAGTTGAGCTCTACCAAATACCAGCAAGCAAAGCCACACAGTAAAAATACAAGCAGAGGGAGAAACTCAACCTATAATGCAATATAAGCAAGGGGAGAAACTCAACCCTTAGGATGCTCTTAGGCCTATGATCGTATACATGAAGCCTACTACTAATGCAACACTCCAAGAAAGTCACATCAATACAGTTAAACAAGAAGAAAATAGACAAACAGGGAAAACAAGCCAACAATCTCCACAGCAGAGCCATCTTCTGGAAGCAATCCAATCCAAAGTCTGCAACTGTTCTTCAAGTCCACCATCTTCAAGGGAAGGAATAGAATGCTCCACCTTCATGCTTTAACAATGCACTCCACCAAGAATGAAGAGAATCAACAAGATGAGTATTTGATGATGGGAAGCAGACAGGAAACCAAAGGAATCCCATCTGACACTCAACCAGTCATCAGAGAAAAGCATCCTCAAAAGTTCTACTCATTGTAAAATGTCACACATCCCTCCAAAGGAGAGATGAGACTTTAACATGAGGACTTTGAATCATAGGATGGGAATGGAAGGTGAATGAAACCAACTATTATTTGAAGAAAAAACTATTTCTAAAGCTCTCTCCTAAAATCCCTAATCTTATAAGCTACAAAAAGCTAACAAAAAGGAAAGAAAAGCTCCAATCCAAGCTCCACCGGCCACTCCATAAAAGCTTCATCATGTCCATGATATCATCCAAGAGGAACCAGAAGCCCATCATGCAAGAAAAGCCCACTTTGAGTCCATTCCAAAACCATCACCAAAGTTGAAGCACCAAATGAACAATCAACTCGAATATTCTATCTAAAATAGCAAAACACATCCTAAAAATCTAATTATTTTTCTATAGGAACATGCATTTGTTAATGATCTATAGTTCAAAAATCAGGACCTAATTCAGTTTCTAAGTCCTCTAATAAAATCCTAAGTTGAAAGGTATCAAGGGAAACCATCAATGGGGAAAGGCTCTAAACCTATCTCTAAAACAGAACCTATATTTGTCTCAAAAATGTGAGAAAAATTGTGAGGGAGCAAACATATCTAACCTAACAGCCATCAAATTCAATACCAAATGGGAGAACAAAAATCAACAAACAGACAACTCAATTATGCAAAATTAATGAACATTAGCACAAAAGAAAAAATGTAACTAATTCAGATTAAATCCTAAAAATGTAAAATCAACTCCTAAAATTTCTTAAGGTAATCAAGAACCACAGAAAAAAATCATAATTGTTTGATCATTTTTACTATTTTTAAAGTAATTAAACCAAACAGCTATTAAAACAGAAAAAATAAAGAAAAAGAATATTAAATGGAAAATGGAAATGGTGAGTTTAGTGAGAATTCAAAGCAGAAAAATGGTTTTCGCGCGGGGTGGGAATCAAACAGAGGTGAGCACGGTCCTCTCTACATAGCCAAAACGATGCCGTTTCGGCCTGGGGTGAGGTGGCGCAATCCAATCCGATCGGTATACTTGGTCTTCTCTTTCAATCCAATCCGACAGTGCATGCGTTTCTTCTCCAATTCAAAATTTTCACACTCATGAACAGTACCGTGCGGTACTGTAGCTAGCCGGAAATGGTGTTTTTTCTGGTAACTTCCCAACAACATATCTCTCTCAATATTTAACCAAATGCCACGATTCTTGAACGAAAATTGTGTGAAATTTCACGAGGATTTCAATTATGCTAATGAATCACGCTAAAACCTCAAGAATAAAGAAATCCAAATCTCAACCGAAAACGGATCAATTCCTATTTTGTCACTAAACCTCAGTTTTTCTGTCCAGAAATCATCTACACCTTAATTGTAACCTAATCACATGAATCTAATCCACTAAAAACGCATGAATGGAGAGAAAATTCAAGAAATAAAAACCTGGTTTTAAGCTTTGATTGTGGTGGTTTCAGACCTCAATTCTTCTCCAACAAGTGCAGAAAGCTTCACTGATTGATGGTGAACGATTCTTGATAATCAATTCTTGATGAAACCCTCTGATTCTTCAAAACCGAAAATTCACTTTCAAGCTTTTTCTTCAACTTGCTCCAATGGCTTCTTCCTCTCTTCAGCTCCAATGAGTCACCAACCTCTATCCAATTTTGTTTTTGAACATTTATAGAACACATTAGAACCTTCTAGAGGCCCAGTCCAAGCCCAATCCAAAAATCCAAATCCAAAATTTTCTCCAAAAATTTTAACATGGCAAACTCAAATTTGGCTCCAAAGCTTGCTTGGGAAGCTTCTAGCATCATACACAAAACCCCTTGAATGAATTTAGCTTAGCTAGAGCCTTGAATTTCCTTTGTGAATGATTTCTTGTGATGTTGCTTATTTGTGAAGAAACATGTCAAAACACCATGAATTATGGGTCAATTGCAAATTCTAAAATTGCCAATGTTTCTAAAACATCATTTCTGATCAAATTGAGTGGTCATTTGCCTTTGTTTGAGCACATAACAATTTATTTGAATTTCCCACCAAATAATGCCTTTAATTTCTCTTATTTCAAACCACTTCAAGTCAACTCTTACTATGGACCAAATCAATTTACGATGAGCTCTTGGTTGAACTAAAAACCATATTTTGAGCAAGTTCCATGTTGAACAAAATTGCATTTGAGATGTGCAAGTTGGAGATTTTGACCTATGGTTGAAAATGGCCTATAATCTCACTTTCTCAAAATACCCCTAACTTGTAAACCTCACAACTTGAGTTCTACAAATCAGATGGAAGACTTCTAATACAATTTGGAAAGCTAAGATCATGAGGAACAACTTTAATGTTGGAAAAAAGTTTATGAGAAACACCATCCTAGGTCAAAAGTAGCTTGGAAGTCAGATGATTTTCACAGACAAATTTCAGAGGCATCTGAGGACCTGTAACTTGTCTGGACCGTAACTTGAGTTCTATAAATCCAATGGAGGACTTCTAGTACTCAAATTGAAGCTAAGAGCATGATCTACAACATTAATGAGGAGGAAAAAGTCATATGAGGCTTGTATCTTGACTTACATGGCTTGGAAGTTTGGCACTAAACAGGGGATTTTACCCTAGGAACCCTGACTTAGCAACTCCAACTACTCTTGATTCTTCTCAACTGGATCTTGAAACAATATCTCATATGCCTCATCATATCATTTCATGATCTCAATGACCTAGAAGTAGGCTTTGATCTTCTTCAATTGCTCATTTTGGCCTAGGATTAACCAGATGAAACCCTAGTAACACCAACTTCCACTGTGGCTCTTGCACTTGCTGCAAACATTTGACTGAGCTCTGTCTTGATTCTCTAGGAACTCCATGAGCTCTATCCATATACTATATCCACATCCAAGGCTTCACAACCTCTGATACTCTTCAAATGGCTCCTCATGCTAGGAGATAAACCCCATACAAGCAATTGAACTTCTCAAGGACCCAACCCACTGACTGATGACCCTGATAACTTCTTAATCTTGAATGGAACTTCTGGATAGGCTTATCTTGACATGTATCACACTTGATCCCCTTCTAAATGAAGGATGTTATGCTATGCAAATGCTAGAACTATGCTAGAACAATGTTATGCTATGCAGTGAAACATAAACCAAGTGAGAATAAAGGTTGGGCAAATTTTGGGGTGCAACAGAAAGTATCAAACTCATGCCTTATCTTCAAGCCTGAATCTAAAAGAATTTTTATTGTCCAAGAGAAGGAGATCTTGAATTGCTTCATTGGAACACGGGGTTGTGATATGGAATACTTATACATCACAAAGGCTATGATGAAAGAATTATGCAAGGTAGAATGTGTGAGTGATATGACAAATAGTCGGACTGACTTGATTAACAAGAAGTAGATATATGTGTCTTGGTGTACTACTGAAGCTGAGTATGATGAAATTAGAAGGGGTTGCCTTCAATCAGTGTGGATGAAATAGATACTAAAGAAACATGATGACAAGTATGATTTTCTGACATTATACTATAAGGATCTGAATGCTATCAGCTACTTCATCTAGAACAAGAACCTTGACAAGTACAATCAACTGATCAGGAGTCTTGATAAAGGAAAGGTTGTTATTTTGAAGAGTGTAGACACTAAGGATCACCTTACTGTTATGTGTACTAATGATGCATATGGAAATAACCTTGAGGACATAAGCTGTGAATTAAGAACTGTTAGAACACAGATTGATTCTTAATAATATCTCTATATTTTGATGATAACTATTATGAAATTTTGTATTAAAGAATTATATACTCTAAAAATTTGCTTAAGAATGTTTGCTGCAGATGTTAAAATGAATATTACTCCAGAAGCAAATTAGATCTGAACATAAGAAATATGCAAGGCTTTGAAGCGTCAGAAGCATCTCTCCAGAAGATTCTGAGTGCTGCCTCCAGAAGAATCTGAAGCAGAAGCTCCAGAAGAATCTGAAGCAGGAGCTACAGAAGAATCTGAAGCATAAGCTACAGAAGAATCTGAAGCAAAAGTCAGAAGCATCTGAAGCAATGAAGAATTCTATATGAAGAGTTTTCAAGCACAGTTACTTCAGAAGACTCTGATAGTACTAACGCTTCCAGTACTGAGGATCTGATTCAAAACTCTGCTCTGAACATTTACACGCTGAAAGCACACTTGCTGCAAAGACTCTGATTCAGCAAACTCTGATGAACATTAGAAGGCTCTGACCAATTTAGACTCTGATGATTCTTGCTGAAAATTGTTGAAGAAGAATTCAAAGTTATGTCCGTTGGAATAACCAAACAACTCTTTCCTTATTTATGCTAGACACAAGAACACAGACAAAAAGGATTTCTCTGTGCATTCCTCTTCAAGGAAAGGTCACATGATGTGAAGACAAAAAGGCTCAGACCTTTTTGGTACACTACTCTCAACGTGAAAAGCTCTTGGATCACTGTGCCTATAAAAGCAAGTCTCCACTCATCTTCTTCAGTTGACGAAACACTTGAAAAGAATACATTACAAAGCTCTCATACAACTCATACATTCTTGCTAAAATTATTTCATTGTTCTTCATCTTTAGTGAAAAATCACAGTTGTGATAAAGCTTTATTAGAAGCATTTTTAACACTTGTATTATTATTACATTTGATTGTAAGAGAACCTTAAGAAGATCCAGTTAGGATCAGTAGTTCTTGAGAAGACTTTGAACAGTTGTTCTTAGTGCTTACTATTGTAATCAGTTGATTAAATAGTGGACTAAGTCCTTGTTTGAGAAAGGAAAATCACTCTAGATATGGTGGACTGAAGTAGTTGAGTTCAACGAACCAGGATAACAATCCTTGAGGTTTTATTTCTAAGTTTTATCTTCATACTTATTCAACCCCCCTTCTAAGTATTTTCTCATCTTCAGTTGGCATCAGAGCTCCGGTTCTGTGTGTGCTACCACTTCACAGTGACAGAAAAGACCCAGTGAGAAAAACTTTGATATATATTTGGTTGTTACTATGGTTGATACTTCAACATCTAAAATTAACAAAAAATATGAAGAAAGGGACAGAATCAGCACTAAACCCCCTATGTTTGATGGGGAGAAATTTGATTATTGGAAGGACAAGATTGAAAGTTTCTTCCTTGGTTATGATGCTGATTTATGGGACTTGGTCATAGATGGGTATGTTCATCCCATTGATGGGAATGGCAAGAAAGTAGATAGAAAATCTATGACAGAAGCCCAAAAGAAGGAATTTAGAAATCACCACAAGGCTAGAACAATATTGTTAAATGCAATATCTCACACTGAGTATGAAAAGATCACAAATAGAGAAACTGCATTTGACATGTTTGAGTCCTTGAAGATGACTCATGAAGGAAACCTTCAAGTAAAAGAGACCAAGGCTCTGGCGTTAATACAGAAGAATGAAGCGTTCAAGATGGAAGAATCTGAGTCAATAGAAACTATGTTCTCTAGATTCCAGATTCTTACAGCTGGTCTAAAAGTTCTGGACAAGGGCTACTCAACTGTTGATCATGTGAAGAAGATCATCAGGAGCTTGCCTATCAGATGGAGACCTATGTTCACTGCTCTAAAGCTTGCCAAGGATCTGAACAAGATCACTCTGGAGGAGCTAATCAGCTCTCTAAGGAGTCATGAAATTGAACTTGAGGAAGATGAGCCTCAAAAGAAAGGTAAGTTTATTGCCTTAAAATCTAACAAATCTGTAAAAGCTTTGCAGGTGTTAGAGGAAAGCTCTGAAGAATCTTCTTCTAAAGAAGGAGATGAACTATCTTTGCTGTCCAGAAGAATCAACAGACTCTGGAAGCATAAGCAAAGGAAGTTCCAGAACTTCAAAAGACCAGATCAGTGCAAGGAGTCCTCTGGACCAAAAATATCTGGAAAGAAGGAAGTTGTCTGCTTTGAATGTAAAGAACCTGGCCATTACAAGAGTGAATGTCCAAAGCTTCTTAAAGAAAAGCCAAAAAGGAAGTTTGACAAAAAGAAGAAGGTTCTAATGGAAACTTGGGATGACTCTGATGAATCTGGATCCTCATCAGAATCTGAAGATGAATGCGCCAACATGGCTCTGATGGCAGGCATTGAAGATCAGAATGAAGAATCATCTGGATCTGAGTCTGATTCTGAATCTGACTCAGAAGAGGTACTTTCTGATCTCACTAGGGAAGAGCTTATTAAAGTCTTATCTGAAGTCCTGAAAAAGTATAATCAGATTAAGCTCAAGTGCAAGAAGCTTAAGTGCAATCTTGGCTCTGAGAATAATCTGTTAAAATCAGAAATTGTTGAGCTAAAAGAAAACAATTTGAAAATGAAAGCTGATTTTGAAATAGCTCAACAAAACTCTGAATCTGAAAGTAAGTCTAAATGCAAAAACATTTTAGAAGAATATGACTTTAGCTTTTAGAAATTTCTTGCTAAAAGCATAGACAGAAGCAAGATGGCTTCTATGATCTATGGGGTTAGCAGAAATAACAGGAAAGGAATTGGATATGAATCCTCCTCTGGAAAGGATTTAAATCCAATGCCTGTTGATAAACTTGTTATCAAGAAAACTCCCTTGTATTCTCATTTCAAGTTTGGTCATCTGAATGACATTAAACACACACGTTCTGATCAGAATGTTCTTGTGTTTAAGCCAAAAGTAAGCCAGAACAATACTGTTGTAAAAAGACAGAAGTTCAGACCAACTTTCAAGGCAGCTAACCAAAAAGGACCCAAAAAGATCTGGGTACCTAAGGATAAGATTATCCTTGTTGCAGATGTTTTTAGCAGAAAAGTCAAGACACCAGTCATGGTACCTAGACTCTGGCTGCTCACGTCACATGACGGGAGAAAGGTTTATGTTCCAAAGCCTGGAACTTAAATCTGGAGGAGAAGTGAAGTTTGGAGGGAATCAGAAAGGCAAGATCATTGGCTCTAGTACTATTGGTAATGGTAACCTTCCCTCTATATCTAATGTTCTTCTTGTAGAAGGATTAAAGCATAATCTATTGTCCATAAGTCAATTAAGTGATAATGGTTATGATATAATCTTTAATCAACAATGTTGTAAAGCTGTTAGTCAGAAGGATGGCTCAATCCTATTCAATGGAAAGAGGAACAACATTTACAAAATAAATCTTTCAGAACTTAAAGTTCAAAATGTTAAATGCCTCTTGTATGTTAATAATGAGCAATGGGTCTGGCACAGAAGATTGGGGCATATTAATATGAGACGTATATCTCAAATTAATAAACTCAATCTGGTCAGAGGACTTCTTAAGCTGAAGTTCAACTCAGATGCTCTTTGTGAAGCATGTCAAAAGGGAAAGTTTTCAAAATCTTCCTTTAAATCTAAAAATGTTGTTTCAACCTCAAGACCATTAGAATTACTTCACATTGATCTGTTTGGACCAGTGAAAACTGCATCCATCAGAGGCAAGAAGTATGGATTAGTCATTGTTGATGACTACAACAGGTGGACATGGGTAAAGTTCCTAAAACACAAGGATGAGTCACATTCTGTGTTCTTTGACTTCTGCAAACAAGTCCAGAATGAAAAAGATTTCAAAATTATAAAAGTCAGAAGTGATCATGGTGGTGAATTTGAAAACAAATATTTTGAAAAATATTTTAATGAAAATGACATTGCTCATGATTTTTCCTGTCCTAGAACTCCACAACAGAATGGAGTTGTAGAGAGGAAAAATAGAACTCTGCAAGAAATGGCCAGAACCATGATCAATGAGACTAATCTGGCAAAGCACTTTTGGGCAGAAGCAATCAACACAGCCTGTTACATTCAGAACAGAGTGTCTGTAAGACCTCTTCTGGAAAAGACTCCCTATGAATTGTGGAGGAACAGAAAGCCCAACATTTCATATTTCCATCCTTTTGGATGTATTTGTTATATGTTGAATACTAAAGAGAATCTGAACAAGTTTGATTCTAAAGCACAGAAGTGTTTCATGCTTGGGTATTCTGAATGCTCTAAAGGCTATAGAATATACAATACTGAAACACAGATTGTGGAAGAATCTATTCATGTTAGATTTGATTATAAGCTTGGCATTGAAAAGCCAAAGCAGTTTGAAAGTTCTGCAGATAGAGAAGTAATTCTCACAGACTCTGAAGGCTCAGAGGCAGACAAAGCTCAAGTGAAGGAACCTGAAGCAACGCCAGATGCAATTCCTTTAACTTCTCAGATGAATAACTTAAACATTTCTGAAGAATCAACTGTTAGAGGATCATCTTCTAGAATCAAAGCCTCTCATCCAGAGGATATGATCATTGTAAAGAAGGATGACCCCATTAGAACAAGATCCTTCCTCAGATCTTCTGAAGCATCATTATTTGGGTTGGTGTCAATAATTGAACCAACTTCTGTGGATGAAGCTCTGCAAGACAATAACTGGATTATTGCCATGCAAGAAGAGCTAAATCAATTCACAAGAAATGATGTGTGGGATTTAGTTCCAAGACCAAAAGGATTCAACATAATTGGAACTAAATGGGTCTTCAAAAACAAGCTTAATGAGAAAGGAGAAGTTGAAAGAAATAAGGCAAGGCAAGTTGCTCAAGGTTACAGCCAGCAAGAAGGAATTGATTATACAGAGACTTATGCTCCTGTTGCAAGGTTAGAGTCTATTCGTTTACTCATTTCTTTTGTTGCACAATATAACATCACTCTATATCAGATGGATGTTAAAAGTGCCTTTCTAAATGGTATTATAGAAGAAGAAGTTTATGTTCACCAACCTCCTGATTTTGAGAGTGAAAAATTTCCAGAAAATGTTTTCAAACTAAAGAAATCTCTTTATGGTTTAAAACAAGCTCCCAGAGCTTGGTATGAGAGATTAAGCAATTTTCTTCTAGAGAAAAACTTCATCAGAGGCAAAGTGAACACAACACTCTTTTGTAAAACATTTAAGAAAGATATTCTAATTTGTCAAATATATGTGGATGATATTATATTTGGATCTACCAATATTATGCTGGGAAAGGAGTTTGCTCAATGTATGCAGGCAGAATTTGAAATGAGCATGATGGGAGAATTGAGATTCTTTCTGGGAATTCAAGTCAACCAAACTCCAGAGTGCACTTACATTCATCAGACCAAATATGTTAAAGAACTTCTGAAGAAATTTAACATGACTGATAGTAAGATGGCAAAGACTCCCATGCATCCAACTAGTACACTAGGCAAGGAAGAGGTAAGTAAGAAAGTAGATCAGAAACTCTATAGAGGTATGATTGGATCTCTTCTCTACTTAAATGCTTCTAGATATGACATTTTGTTCAGTGTATGCTTGTATGCAAGATTCCAATCAGATCCTAGAGAATCGCACTTAACAGCTGTTAAGAGGATTCTAAGGTATCTGAAAGGTACTTCTAATGTGGGTTTGTGTTATAGAAAATCTAATGATTTCAAGTTAGTTGGATTCTGTGATGCTGATATGCTGGAGACAGAGTGGAAAGAAAAAGTACTTCTGGAAGTTGTCAATTTCTAGGAAGAAATCTAATCTCTTGGTACAGCAAGAAGCAACCCACAATTGCACTATCAACTACAGAGGCAAAATATATTGTTGCTGCTGGATGTAGCACGCAGATGCTCTGGATGAAAAGTCAACTAGAAGACTATCAGATATTTGAAAGTAACATTTCTATATTCTGTGATAATACTTCTGCTATATGTTTGTCTAAAAACCCCATTTTACACTCTAAGGCAAAACATATAGAAATTAAACATCATTTCATCAGAGACTATGTTTAGAAGGGAATTATAAACTTAGTCTTTGTTGATACAGATCATCAATGGGAAGATATTTTCATAAAACCCCTTGCTGAAGATAGGTTCAAATTTATTCTAAAAAATATTGGTATGGATTTTTGTCCAGAATAATATTTATCATAAGCAAATTTTTCAGATGTAAAATGTTTATAACTCGGAAGTATTTCATCTGTTGCTTATTAGATTTATGTTTATTTGTGTGTATCTGAACTAAGCAATCTTAGAGGATCTGAACATTGGCTAACGTTTCATTTCTTAAGAGAATTCAGAAGCACATGCAAGCAAACACGTGTCACTCTGAATCTGAAAAGATAGCGTGTACACTACTGAAGAGACATTTAAGGTATGGTTTGAATAATGAAAATCTTGATTTTCCCCCAAATTTGTCAGAATCAATTCATGATTGAAATGATTTTTATTCTCTTTCATTAATTGTCATTAAATGCTATGTGAAAACGTGCTTTGTATGTCTGTTTGAGTGCCTCAAGTGTTTTCTATAAATACCACATCTCACACCAATTTCACACTTTTCACATCACAAACAAGTTTATGCATTTCTGCCTTCTATTCTCTCTTCACAAAAACCCTAAACCTTCGTCCAAATCATCTTCATCATCTTCAATGGCAACCTCATCGTCTACAGCAGCTCAGTTTCAGTCAACCATGGTTGCAGTTACTTATGCAAATATGGGTGTGACTCCATTCACTGTACCTAAAAGGACTTTGTTAACTCTTGTTGACAAACTTGAAGTTCTATGTGAATCAATGGTGGAATTTGATTCGTTAGCTGAAAATGGGTTTGAATTTCGTTCAATAATTGATGCACAAGGCTGGGTAAAATATTTTGACAGATTATTTGGACCAGTTTACCCTCATCTGGTGAAAGAATTCTGGATACATGCTTCTGTTTATCCAAAATTCATTTTATCTTCTGTTATGGGAAAAGAGATCATAATAACTAAAGATCTCATCAGGAAACTCATAGGGTATGAGGAGACTGATGGAGTATGTCATCTTCCAACTGGGCGTGTGAACATGGAGGAAGTTTATGAGGAAGTCATCTCTTCTGGACAGGCCTCTAACAAATTTAAAGATCTGAAGCCTGACTATAAAATCTGGGTAAAGATTTTTCTGGGATGCATTCATCACAGAAAATCTACCAACTCTCTAGATTATGTGAATAATGAACAACTCTACTTCATGTACTGTTTGAGTCAGAGTACTAAGGTAGATCTTACTTACATTTTATTTATGCATTTATGGAACCATATCAATGCTTCAAGAGAATCTGTAAAGGATAAGGGTCAGAAGATCAGAACATGGATCCCCTTTGGAAGGTTGATTTCAGACATTCTGACAGAGAATGGTCTGGTGACTGCTCTATATGAAGCTGGAGTTAAGGATGAACTTGAATCCATTGTTGGAAAACCTCTGAATGCAAAGAGTCTTTAGAGACTAAAAATTGTAGAGGAACTCACAACTGCACCCAAGAAGTTAAATATTTCTGAAATCAGTCAGAAGAGAATTCCTGTTGATAATTTTCCACTGTTTGGTGCTGAAGAACCAAGGGATATCATTGTGAGATATATTGATTCATGCAAAGCAGATGGAACGCCCATTCCTGCAGATATTCTGAAAAGAGCAAGAGAATCAATGCCAGATGTATACAATGAGAACATGAGAAAAAGAAGTCAGTCAGAAGCAGAAGAAACTACTGCTCAGAAGAAGCCAAAAGTTGCTGACAAGCCACATAAGCTGATCAAGAGAAAAGCCTCTGGAGACGTTCCCTCTGTTCCCACAAAGTGTATCAAGACTAAAGGTACTAAAACATCTGTATCCTCTTTCTCTAAAATTGTTATGAATCAATCAACATTTAGTTCTATTCCAAAACCACCTCCTACTCAAAAACAATCTATTCCTGCTCCATCCCAAAAATCTGAACCATCAAAAATTCCTTCCCCACAAAAATCATCTGATCCTATTTCCACTACTCCACTAAAAACATATGTTATTCCATCATCTGAACCAACAACAACAACACCAGAAAATCAAATTTCACCACCTATAACAAAACCAACAGAACAACCTTCATCACAACAACATCCAGAAAAACAACAACCAGATTCATCTGAACCCATACAATCTGATCCTATTGCACCTGAACAAGTTGTTACTGAACCACCTATCTCTGAACCACTTGTATCTTAACCTCCATCAAAACCTTCTGAGAATCAACCAGAATCAACCAATCCTCCTGAAACACATATACCTGAGACAGAGGTTCTAAACATTAAACCACTCAAGACTGTATTTGAAGTGTCTTCTACATCTTGTACCCTAACCACCTCCTATGATTCCTCAGAATCTGATATCCATCGAGATATTCTTTCACCTCCCTCTCTCAGAACTTTTGAAGACAACCAACCAGAACCACCCATTTCTTCTGAAATTACCATTTCTGAAACCATTCCTGAACCAAGAACATCTGAATTTGTTTTAGTTGTTTCTGCTAAACCTTTTCCATCTGATCACCTTCCATCTGGACTTGAGATTGACAATTTCTTTGATCAACCACCTCAATCTGCTTTTATTCCTTTTCTTATTAAGGAAAAACAATTTGCATTTGTTCCCTATTTTGACAATCCAAAGGCCGTGATACCGTCAATTCGCAACATCAAACCATTCTTTCGTATCATGCCATCCCAGAAGAAACCAGCATATCTTAGCCCTCTCATTATTATTCCTGAATTTACCATTCCATCACCACCTCAACCTAAGCCTTTCACTTTGGAAACCCTTCTGAAACCAAAATCTAGGCTGAATGTTGATCATTTATTTACAAATTTTATGAAAGAAATAGAGATGCATTTAGGCTCTGTTCAGAGGAAGTGCTTATCAATAATGGATGCAAATGAATCTGATGCTATTTGGAATAACTTCATCAACAAATTCAATATTGTAGCCTCAAATCTGAAGAATGCATGTTCTGATGATGCGAAGCTCAGATTTGCTGAGACTGCTAGAAGTTTGATCTGGACTATTAAAAGATCTGCACCATTGCTTCTTGAAGATGTTCCTTCATCCTCTGAAGTATGTGATACATAAGTGAATGCTGAATCTGCATCTGAAGAAAACCCTCTGGCTATGACTCTTGTAGAACATCCCTCTGGATCTGTTGCTCTTGTCTCTGCATCTCCTATGGAAATTGACTTTGTTCCTGCTTCAGAATCTGCCCCACCTTCTTCATCTGAGATCAAGAAAGAGTATCCAGATCTTGAAGATAAGATTGCAGTTCTGGAAGCTGGTCAATCTGAGATTAAGTCATGGATGGTCAAGCAAGATCAGAAGTCTGAAGACATGGCTCAATGGATGTCCAAACAAGATCAGAAGAATGAAAACATGGCTAAGTGGATGTCAAAGCAAGAACAGTCCTCATCTGAGATCACTAACTTGTTGAAGATGATTTTGTCTAAACAAACTTAGTTTATTTTTTTCTGCATCTGATGTTTGTGCACATGTACTTGACTTTTATCTGTTATGTGTATCTTTTTCTCTGAATGATTGAATGACTCAGTGTTTTATCTACCTGATTTATCTTTTCTGTATTTCCTTTTATTTGTCTTTTAAAGTTTTTTTTTTACTTTTTGATTATGACAAAAAAGGGGGAGAAAATGGATCTGACTAGTCAAATAAACTCTACCTAAATGAAACTTCAGACATGTCAATTTTAACTAACGTAAACTCTTAGTGTTTCAGAACATTTGATAATTCTGACATATTCTTTAAAAGAAACTCTGAGACTCCCAGATCATATTTAACTTATCAGACTCTGACTCTGAAACATGCACGATTGAATGATTGGAACATTCAGGATCTGATTCTGAAAGGAATACTCATGCAAAAGGGAAGTTTCTATTTCTTCTTAGTATTCAATTCAGGGGGAGATTCATCATCTCAGGGGGAGTTATAATTATTTTTCTTTTCTATTGAACAAAATTTCTGATGTTTTTGTCATCATTAAAAAGGGGGAGATTGTTAGAACACAGATTGGTTCTTAATAATATCTCTATGTTTTGATGATAACTATTATGAAATTTTGTATTAAAGCATTATATACTCTAAAAAGTTTCTTAAGAATGTTTGCTGCAGATGTTAAAATGAATATTACTCCAGAAGCAAATTAGATCTGAACATAAGAAATATGCAAGGCTCTGAAGCGTCAGAAGCATCTCTCTAGAAGATTCTGAGCGCTGCCTCCAGAAGAATCTGAAGCAGAAGCTCCAGAAGAATCTGAAGCAGGAGCTACAGAAAAATCTGAAGCAAAAACCAGAAGCATCTGAAGCAATGAAGAATTATGTATGAAGAGTTTTCAAGCACAGTTACTTCATAAGACTCTGATAGTACTAACGCTGTCAGTACTGAGGATCTGATTCAAAACTCTGCTCTGAACATTTACACGCTGAAAGCACACTTGCTGCAAAGACTCTGATTCAGCAAACTCTGATGAACATTAGAAGGCTCTGACCAATTTAGACTCTGATGATTCTTGCTGAAAATTGTTGAAGAAGAATTCAAAGTTATGTCCGTTGGAATAACCAAACGACTCTTTCCTTATTTATGCTAGACACAAGAACACAGACAAAAGGATTTCTCTGTGCATTCCTCTTCTAGGAAAGGTCACATGATGTGAAGACAAAAAGGCTCAGACCTTTTTGGTACACTACTCTCAACGTGAAAAGCTCTTGGATCACTGTGCCTATAAAAGTAAGTCTCCACTCATCTTCTTCAGTTGACGAAACACTTGAAAAAAATACATTACAAAGCTCTCATACAACTCATACATTCTTGCTAGAATTATTTCATTGTTCTTCATCTTTAGTGAAAAAGCACAGTTGTGATAAAGCTTTATTAGAAGCATTTTTAACACTTGTATTATTATTACATTTGATTGTAAGAGAACCTTAAGAAGATCCAGTTAGGATCAGTAGTTCTTGAGAAGACTTTGAACAGTTGTTCTTAGTGCTTACTATTGTAATCAGTTGATTAAATAATGGATTAAGTCCTTGTTTGAGAAAGGCAAATCACTCTAGATAGGGTGGACTGAAGTAGTTGAGTTCAACGAACCAGGATAAAAATCCTTGAGTTTTTATTTCTAAGTTTTATCTTCATACTTATTCAACCCCCCTTCTAAGTATTTTCTCATCTTCAAGAACTAGCACTGATGAGGTGTTGTAGCAATTACAGAAATGGAGGAATGCAACACATATTGCATCTTTTCTCTATTCTCTGATGCTTGATAGGCTTGAGCAAGTGAAGATTATTAATGAATGGAATAAGAAATCTCTATAATATAGAAGGACCAGCTTAAAGAAGATATACTTAAAGACTGTGGTGAGGAAGTTTAGTACCAACACTACTAAATCATGTGATAGCTTCAAGAAGCGGAGAAGGATCTTTAATAGAGGCAAGAGTTGGAATATCATCTAAAAGGGATATGTTACATTTGTGTTTCCATCAGTACTTATGTTTTATACATCTTGTTTTTGTGCTTCCATATTTATGTGGTTCCATTTATTTTTATGTACATTTACTCTATTTTCTTTTTGTCAATTTTTGGCTAAAAAGGGGGAGTAAAGTGTTGATTTGTTTGCTGTTTTGGATGTTAGATCAGATGTCATGAATTATTGTCATGTTTATACTACTACTTAGAAAGAGTAGTTTTTTTTCTTTGTTGTTTTCTGGCTGAATGCAACATTTAGGGGGAGCATGTTAATATGTTATTGGTGTACAAGATCAGAATTTCTGATTTTGGTGTGCTTGATTCCGAGGTTGTTTATTGGATTATGTGTTGTTGTGTCTGGGAGAATGCATTATTCTCTACAGTTGGTTATGGTGTTCAGGGGGAGTGTGCTTGTGTTTATTTGAAGTGTGGTTCCATTGTATGAAATTGCATGAGATTTTATGTGTTCTTTTTCTGGTGATTTGGGTTTTCCTCTTCAGGGGAAGTACTGGTTATGTATGACAGGGGGAGCTATGTACATGTCTGATCTGAAGCTACAAGGGTGCAGTTTGTACAAAGCTTACTGTAGCAAAGAAATTTGTGAGTGTAAACTATTGATTAACTTAACTTAAAATGCAAGAGTCGCCACCACACTTTTATTTTATCCAAAAGGAAAGGAAAAAGAGCGAGCAAAACCTAAACATGTTCTAAACAAGAACAAACAGAGAATGGGTAAGAGAGTTGGTTACGCTAAGGGGAGGTGTTAGCACCCAAAACGTCTATAGTACTCTATAGGAACCCTTTGAAATATCTACGCTTTTTGGTTTGAAAAGGTTTGTTTGAAAAGAGATTGGGGAGATGAGAAGAGAATTATTTTTTAAACATTTTTGTGTTTGGAGAGACTTATCGCCTCATGCCTACGTACCCACAAAGTGCAAAATAGGATCAAAACCTCGTAGTTCGTAGTACAAATAACAAAAAAAAAAGGGTTTGTTATGATTGATTTTAATGTAAAGACAAGTCTTCATTTCCAAATGAATAATTCTGCTTAAAGAGATGGATCATGTCTAAATTTATGAAAATTTTTTAAAAGAAAAAGTGCACAAGGGCACAAAAGAGTTAGCGAGTTTGATCTTTTTAAAGTTTTTTTTATTTAAAATTGGTCAAAATATGATTAACATTGATTGACATTTATTAAAGAAAACAAAGTTTGAAAATCACTTGACCAAAGTCAAGGTTTTATTTTGAAAGCGGTTTGATTTTGAAAACAAGAAGGTTTTGAAAAAGGAAGAAGATTTTGAAAATTAAAGAAGAGGTGGAGAAGAAGAGACTATCCTATTGCATAAACATAAAAGCTAAGGATAAGAAAGGTCTAACCACACAAGAAAGATTCATAATATAAGAACTCTTTCTTTTAGATTTGGCCTTGATCAAGATATATCTTCAAAAGAGAACTCCAAGTACCCAAAATCAAAGGTTTACCATCACAAACTTCCAAGCATAGGTTAAGATCCTAGTTCTAAGTCCAAAGTCCCATGTCCAATGCAAAGGATAATAACTATAGTCCACCATTAAGAGAAATTTTTTTTAGGGGTTTAAGACTTTATTAATGTGTTTGGTCCAAATGAACAAAAGAAAAAGAACATAAACATAAACAAATGGTTCAAGTGGACAAAGAAAAAATAGCGGAAATATAAACAAATAATATGATATGATATGATAACATAAAGCATAAAAAATAAAGAGAGATATGGAGTGAGAAAGAAGCATAAACATAGCACCATTAATATACAATATAGAACAATAATGATCCAAAACAAGAGAACAAGTTTTGTTGTGTTTTCAGAAATGCTCGACTAAACATCCATGAGAATGAAAACATGGTCTCATACATTACCATGGGAAGGGTTCCAACTCGGATAAAATCATTGAGTATGCCAACTAAACCCCCACAGGTAACAAGAGAAATCCAATATATTTCAAACTACCCCATGGAAGAATAGGAAACTGATATTTCGCTTATAAATCACAATGGTTTTTCGATTTCGGGACAATTTAGCGATATGTTATGCAATCGTAATCGGACTTATATAGAAGCCACGACTATCTGAGGTCGGTAAATGATTTTTTTAGTGCTAATGCATGCTAGAGAAGTGATATGTAGACCACTCTCCGAAAGCAATATTGCACGAAAAGAAAAGAGGTAAAGATTCCATTTTCATCAAGAAATTAAAATAAGTTCCAATGATATCAAAGATTTGCATCGATCAAAATAAAAAGAAGAAGGGGGAGGGGAAATCCAAATTGAATCATAATTCTAAAACCTCTCCATCTTTAAGTTCAACCACTCATCTTGGTAGATTAAAGCACTAAACATATCATTGACTCAAAGCACCTAAAATGAATTGAACAATTCACTTTAAAGATAAATTTGAATTGTTTATCGAACTTCACCTACACCTTAAGTCCATTGAATTCAAAGAGGAATAGGACTTTTAAAAGTGCAAACCAAGACAAAAATCAAAAGAAAATGGAAGAAGAAGAAGAAGAAATAACCAAAAAAGTCCCAAAACAAGAAAAAATCACATTTTGGACACTAGTTAATCGACTAACCATTTGTATGTGCAAATGTGTTAATCGATTAACACTGCTATGACAGCAAAAAAAATTGAAAAAAAGTCAGCATTCATGATCCAATCATTTCTTCAAACACCTCATGACCATGAATGAGATTTAGCACTAAAATTTAAGTAAAACAACAACAAATAATACCAATAAAGCACAATTTACAAGATCCAAAGATCAAACAACAAGAATCAACAATAGATCATATTGTGGAAGATATGGTGGAATAAGGGTTTACCCCTTCAAATCCGAAAATGCTTCAAATCAATTTCAAGAACCACACTCCAAAGCCATGATCTACTGAAATTGATGGTGAAAAAGTGTTTGGATGAAGGTTTTAGCTCAAATATTAGTAAGTTCTAATGAAGAACTTACTAACTTTCAAAGGAAGAAAGAGCTTTGGTGAATCTGGTAGTTGAAGGGAATTGAGAGAAATTTTAGCAAGGTGAATTTGGCTATCACAGCTTGAAGAATGAATGAAATGATACCTCTATTTATAGAATTTAGGCTTGCAAATTTTGGTGGTTTAGTATTTGGTTTGGAACCAAAATTAGGCTTGGAATTTGAATTTGGAGGCAAAATCAAGATCAAATGGTAATTAGTGAAGGTGTATGGTGGGAATCAATTGTGATGAGGTGGGAGAATTAAAATGAGGTGATCTAGAATATTCTCATGATGAAATATTTGGAAATTGGTGCCAAAATGCTGCAAAATTTGAATTTGGCTCATTTTTCACAATAACGTATTGGTTAATCAATTAGTCATTTGCATGTACAAATGTGTTAGTCGATTAACACAGTAAAAAAGTGTGAAAAAAATGGTCTTTTGATGTGATGTCTTGGTTCTGCCTCGATTTTTCTGACTTGTCAAAGAAGGCATGAAAATAAACACATGAACCTTGTAGTCTCTTGAATAACAGTCAACCAAATCTTGGGAAACTCTTGATCAAATGATTTTGAATTATTTGCAGATCAACTTTGACTTTTTCAGATGAATTTCATTCGAGTTGAGGAACTGGTATTTGATATTCTTGATCCAAATTCTTCCTGAAAAAGTTAGTAAAGGAAAAACAAATATATTTTTGGATTTTAATTAAGGTTAGTAAACATAAACATAAACAAACATCAGGCAAATAAAAAAACAAGGGTGCCCAATGATCTCCCCCAAAGACAAACCTACAGAGGAAGACAAAAGAACCAACGCTTATGATCTTGCTTGTGGCATGAAATGCAAATGACATGTGGGATCTTAGGGATAAAAATTAGGGTATTACACTTACATGGTCTCATGTAGCTTGTGTTGTTGTGTGATGTCAGACCTGATGTTTTAACATTGTCTGTCAAGTGTACTTTATTGGTTTGACAGCATTGTGCTTGGGTTTCTTTGTTTCTGTTTTGATTCCGTTGTGTGTACCTCTTATGTGTGCTAAGGTTGTTTTAGCTAAAATTTGCCAAAGGGGGAGATTGTAAGTTCTGTGATTTTTGGATTGGCTATATTTTGGTAAAACAACATGTTGTTAGTAAGATGTTAAACCAGATGTTCTGCCATAACAATCAGACATCATGTTCTGCATGATGTTGTGACATGTTCCAAGACATGTTATACCAGAAAGTTAGGACATGAATATTTAGGTATTTTTACTGTGTTTTTTTGAGTACGTGCTGATTCACACGTATGTGATATTCATGGGAGTATATTATGGGAATTTATGTTATGACAAATTCGGTTAGTCTTCATAAAATAGTTCCTTGAGCCTTTTTAGGGAAGTTTGTATTTTGTTTCTTTTATTGTGCAAGATGATTTGCAGTGAGTTAGAACTGATTGCTGCTATTTGTGTGCCTCAAGAATCTCAAGTTTATTAGGTCTGAAGGCTATTTAAAGTAAAGACTAAACTCTATTGATATAGAGAGAACACGAAGAGAAGAATTTGGGAAATAAGGGTTAGCTGTGTTTTGGTTGGTCTTTAGGGTTTAATGTGTGTTAATTGTATGTCACCCATGTATCTTCTAATGCATTGAGGTTGACTGATTGTTCATTGTTCATTGTCCATTTTAAAATTTTTAAGCAAGAGTTTATTGTTCTTGATTGAAGCTTTTAAGCAAAATCAAATATTTTCTTGGAAGTGTGCTACTTCTATTGTTTGTTGTTGTTGAATTATCACTGAAATTGTGACTGAGTAGGAAGTGAAAGGAGGATCTCATATCTAGTGGGTTTCTAGGTAGAAGTTACACAAGGTGGAGATTACGCGAGAAGTTGTAAATGGGGGAGTTTAGCTTTGAACTAATACTATCATAGTGAATTATCTTCCTAGTTTGGTAGCCCTCAGATGTAGGTGAGTTGCACCGAACTGGGTTAACAATTGCTAGTGTTATTTTTTTTTCTGTCATATAAATCTCAGCATCTTTATTTGTATGTTCAAGCTATTTTAATTCCACTATTATGACATGTATCTCGACATCTAATATTTGCGTGCCAAAATTTCACCTAATACTTATCCATATGCATATATAGTTGTCATAACATCACTTTGCATCATTTCATATATATATATATATATATATATATATATATATATATATATATATATATATATATATATATATATATATATATATATATATATATATATATATATATATATATATATATATATATATATATATATATATATATATATATATATATATATATATATATATATATATATATATATATATATATATATATATATATATATATATATATAGACACACACACACACACACACACACACACACACACACATATATATATATATATATATATATATATATATATATATATATATATATATATATATATATATATATATATATATATATATATATATATAGAGAGAGAGAGAGAGAGAGAGAGAGAGAGAGAGAGTTGTCAATGAGGTAGGGAATGTGCGGAGGATGTTTCTTTGTTCCTCACCCCGACCCACAATATTTTTCCCGTCCCCGTTACGGAGGAATATTTTTCTTCATTCTCATCCTCACAAATCGCCACAGGAAATTGCAAATCTACTGAGAACAAATCATAAAAGAATTTATATAGTTTTTTTTAATCAAAACTATGACACTAGTATTTTGTTACTTTTTTCCTTTTTAAAAAAACATATATTTTGCATCTTTCTTTCTTTTTTTATAAATAAAAGCACATCTTGCATCAATAACAAACAAATGCAAAACACTTTCAGTTACAAAAATATAATCACTAATTTACTAATTGAATAAAAATTAGGTTGCTAATTGAAGTATATTGAAGTTGAAGAGTAATTACCATAAGTAAAAAGAACAAAGGAGAATGATTGTTTTGATGATGATGAGAACAGAGAAAATGAGGAATGGAGGAAAAAAATAGAATTGAGAAAAGATGGTGTGTATACTGTATGTATTGAGTGCACTTTTCTAGAATTAGGTACTTGGATTGTGAAATAATAAATTATATACAATGAAAAAAAAATGATCTACTTATCACTCTTCATTTTATAATATATTAATAAACTTTTTATAAAATAAACATGCAAAATTATATAATTATACATTATATATAAACGTTAAATAGTATGGTCGAGGTCGGGAAATCCGCAGGACGAACGGTACTTCTTCAACTCCCGTCCCAAAGTTTTATCAAGAAAATATTTTTCTTCATCCCCGTTCCCGTAGAAAAAAAATTCCCGACTTCGAAGCTCAAATCAGAAATTTTTTATCGAGATTCCCGTTAACGGATGCAATATATAATTAATGGGGTTTTAGGGGAATGCAGTTAATTTTTTTATTTATAAAAAATGTATTTTATATATATATATATATATATATATATATATATATATATATATATATATATATATATATATATATATATATATATATATATATATATATATATATATATATATATATATATATATATATATATATATATATATATATATATATATATATATATATATATATATATATATATATATATATATATATATATATATATATATATATATATATATATATATATATATATATTATTTTAATAGATAAAAAGTAATTTTTTATTGATATTTTATTAATAGTATGTCTTTTTTTTTCTCTCTCTCATACATTGAATATATACAATGTTTATATTAATAGTTAAGAAAGTGGTATAGATAATTTAAGTTTTTTTTTTCTGAAACAAATATATTTTTATATTTGGTAAAAAAAATTATTTGCTAAAATTGAGGTATGGGAAATTAATTAAAAAACAATTATATAATACAACATTCTATATTTTTATTTATCCTTCTTATTTTTTTAAAAAAATATTTAAAATAAAATTTTTATTAAATATTCTCTCTTATTCTTATTGTCCTACTCTAAAATTGGTTAGTGACCAGAGAGGATGAGTTTACAATTTGTTACATTCATTCAACATTTTTGATGTGGTGGAAAAGGAGATCGACTAATAAGTTTAATATTTTAACACTCAAATCAGTAAAAGAATGAACAATTAAATTTGAATAAGAATAGTTCGAATATTTGAAATTTGGCACATTTTCATATTTAAATAGGGAAGATCGTTGAAAATTGCATGCGCGTGTGAAACGGCCAACCGTTGGATTAATCTGGAAGATTGACATAATATCTTTGTGATTAATACTTTGCAACAACGAAGAAAATGAGTCTACTTAGGGATGACAATGGGCAAAATACTATAATATCTGTCCCCATACCCACAGTTTAAAAAAAAAATCTCGTACTCAAGTTCATATCCGGGTGAATACCAACATTTATATTCATACTCGTACACTAAATACTTATACGCATACCAATTATAATTTATAATGTCATCATAAGGTTTTAACAATATTTAAAACAAAATTTCAAAAATGTTATTGTCTAGTTAAAAAACTAAACAAACACTTCTATCAATATGTGTACAAATTTAGTAGTGATGTATTTAAACAAAAAAAACACACACGCACATATTGTTTTCCTCAAAAGTAGGTTTAAAAGAGTTACTTCCAATCTTGAATTTTAAATTTTATTAATCTAACTACTTTAATTGATCATTACTTACTCCAAATCTTATCCTTAATTTTCATTAATTTAAAGACTTTGATTGATTATTTATATAAATAATATTTCTAAAAATATTTAGATTAAATGATCATTTAAAGTAATTAAATTAATAAAGATAAAAGATTAAGATTGAGAGTAACTCTTTTAATCTTAGTTTTCAGATATATATATATATATATATATATATATATATATATATATATATATATATATATATATATATATATATATATATATATATATATATATATATATATATATATATATATATATATATATATATATATATATATATATATATATATATATATATATATATATATATATATATATATATATATATATATATATATATATATATATATATATATATATATATATATATATATATATATATATATATATATATATATATATATATATATATATATATATATATATATATATATATATATATATATATATATATATATTACAAACATTTTTTTATAATCCAAAATTAAAAAACAGTTCTTCTGAAATGAGAAGTGAATAAAGAAATAGAGACGATCAATAATTAAAAGGCCAAAATAACCTTTATTCTCTAAAAAGTAAAATAAACATTTCGCTATCCAATCAAAATTATGTAATCAAACAATATTATTTAATGTTATATTATTTTATTTTATATTTAAATGAGTTTAAATTTTTTATTTATTTTAAATATCAGTCGATACCCAATCAAAATTAAATTCAAGAGTACTAAAGATTTTATCAAAAACACAATAATCTCCTTTGATAACTATTAGTTACTTATATATCAGTTCACTAGTATATATTTATCTTATATTGATTACTATTATTATTATAAATTTATTTATCCAAATCCATTAAATATATTTTTATGTTATTTTCATTCATAACTTAATATTTATAATTTATTGAAATTCATTAAAGTTTTTAATTAGAAAAAAATTACATGAATGAAATAAAAATACAAACGGGACAATAATCTAATTCAACAACATAAAGCTGACAAAAACAAAAGTTAGCTAAATCAAATATATCCTTTATGATTTTTATTTTTTTAAATTTAAAAGATTGTGACCACCTTATTATTTGTTGGTGAGGAACAACTGCCATAATTTATAATTTTTTTTATGATTTCTTCGATATTTCATGATGTGTGAGAAGAAGATCGTGTGATTAAATTTCTTATGGAAGGTGTATAAATGGGTTGATTTTTTTGAAGTTTGAATGCATAACTAGACTATCTAAATAAAACTACCATGCCCCTTGGTGCGTAAGAGTTTTCAGTTCCAAAAAAAACACCAACTTCTATGCTCAAAGTGGTTGACTAGGGATTAACTTCTTGAGATTTGACGATTGAAACAATATTTTACATCGTCAGTAAGATTTTATCCAAAAGCATATGGTTAGCAATTTTGTGTATTTTGTTTACATCATCCTCCCTTTGATCTTTGATAAAATAACAATTTGATAAAGAAAAGTGAGGTGAAGAAATATTAATATTGTTTTTTTCTTTTCATTTTTGTGCGATAAAATGAGTGAATGCAAAAGGATCAATTCAAAAGATGCATGCTTATTTTATTACTATTACCTTTTACAAAAACAATAGGTTTAAAATCGAATAACGATTAGCAATCAATAAAAATTACAAGTGAAAATGTTGAAATGGTCTAATGATCACCAGCGTTGAGGACGAGCTTTCATGTCTGATATGCCGACTTTGATGAGGTGCTTCCTGTAGTCCTTGCATTTATCAGGGTAAGGGATCCTTCACCATATTAGGGCCCTTTTCAAAAGTCAACAACATGTTGTCAATCATCTCTTCACTACTACAAATAATACTTTTTATTATGAAGATTTTGTTGAAATATTTTAATAATTTAGTCTTATATTAATATTCCAATAATTATGTGGCCAAATATATTTATTTCATTATATTAGCTTTTTTATCCAAGAAAGTTCCTTAAATAATTATGTGATCAAATAATGTTAAAAGACTATTTAGGTTTTATTTAGAAATTATTTAATTAATTAATTAAATAAATAATTGAGTATAGACTCAAATATGAGTGGATGTCAGGATGATCCATTTGGGAATAATGAGAATCCTAATTGGTCATCACATTATATATAGGCTATGGTTCTCAATATACCGTACATAAGCAAACTATTTCTTCTCCATGGTACTCCTTATGCCTCGATTTCTCTTTAGATGGAAAGAAGAGATAATTTGCTTATGTACAATATAATGGGGATCATAGACTATATATAATGTGATGACCAATTAGAGTTTCCATTTTCCCCAAATGAGCTATCATGACATTCACTCATATTTGAGTCCATACCCAATTATTTAATTAAATAAATCTTAAATAAAATCTAAATAGTCTTTTTAACATTATTTGATCACATAATTATTTAAGATACTTTATTTGATAAAATAGCTAATATAATTAAATAAATATATTTGACCACATAATTATTAGAATACTAATATAAGACTCAATTATTAAAATATTCTAACAATCTCCCACTTGACTAATATATCTTAATAATTATATCATAATTCTTTAGGCGCGCATCTGAATGCTACTTATCTTTAGCTTTCAACTTTACAATTTGGTCCACCTCATACATCAATAATGGGACCATCACGACTGTTGTCACCAACGTATAACATGACGAAACCCCGACGACCACCACATCAACGTACTTGATGACTTAGATTGATATGGATGAGTGACATGGAAATTTTATGCAGTGTGATCTCTAAATCATGTGTATTTCCAACTGGTCCAAATGGAGTCTTTAATGAGATCAAACTAAAGTTCATTAGGTGCAATTCAAAATTACAATATTTGCACATAACAAAAAAAACTTGATATTGTTTATAACAATAGTACCATATAAGTTTTTATTTCTAAAGAAAATTAAACATAACATAAAGTTTGTACCAAAATAAAACCAAAGCATAAAACATAGAAAATTAAGGAAAAAAATTCCACTAATCTAAGGCAATCTCAAAACCAAGACCCATATGAGCAACATGCCCATGAAAAGCCTTAGGTGCTAAACCTTTGGTTAATGGATCAACTAACATTAAGTCTGTCCCTATATGTTCAATCAAAATTTGTTTCTCCTGAACTCTTTCTTTCATAACAAGATACTTGATATCAATTAATTTTGATTGTGTAGAATTCATACTGTTGTTAGAGTAGAACACAGATGCACTATTGTCACAATAAACTTTCAAGGGCCATTCAATGCTCCCAACAATGTGTAGGCTTGTGACAAAGTTCTGCAACCAAATTGTATGATTTGGTGCCTCAAAGCAAGTCACAAACTATGCTTCCATGGTGGAATGAGCCACCAAAAACTGTTTGGAAGACTTCCAAGAAACGGCTCCTCCAACTAAGAGAAAGATATAATCAGATGTGGAACGTCTACTATTCAGGAATCCGACAAAATCTGAGTCAGAATACCAAATGATCTCTAAGTTATCTGACTTCTGATAAGTGAGCATGAAGTCTCTTGTTCTATTCAGGTAGCTCATTACACACTTTACTGCTATCTAGTGCTGCATACCAGGGTTGCTTAGATATCTGCCAAGAACTCCTACAATGAATGTTAAGTCGGAATGGGTGCAAACTTGAACATGCATAGACTTCCCACAGCTGAAGCATATGGAACCTTATCATCTCTTCCTTTTCAAGATTCGTAGTGGAGAATCTATTCAGATCTGTATCAATATAGCTCCTTTGTGACAATCCTAAAATACCTCGAGAATGGTCTCTAAGTATTTGAATTCCTAAGACAAAGAAGGTGTCCCCAAGATCTTTCATCTCAAATTTATTTGTGAGAAATCTCTTGGTTTCTTACAATGAGCCTATATTGTTTTTTTTCTAAAAGGATATCATCTACATATAGAACCAAGAAAATGAATTTACTCCCACAGAACTTTAGGTATACACAATTATCAACCAGATTAGCCTCAAAACCAAATGAGGACATTACTTGATGAAATTTGTAATACCATTGACGGGAAGCCTGTTTAAGGCCATAGATGAATTTCTTGAGTTTGCAAGCTGTTGTATCTTGAAAAATGAGAACGACCTCGTGAAACACAATCGCACGCTCGCGGGATGGACTTAACAGAGTCGCCACCAATCTTTATTTATTTCCATAGAGGGAAAGGGAAAATATCAAATAAAACCCCTAAAAGAAAGACAAGGATAAAGTCATCACAACAAATATCTGAGTTTGGGAGTCGGTTACACAAGAAGAAGGTATTAACACCCCTCACGTCCGTTGTACTCAACGAGAACCATTTAGTTAGGATCGAATGAATGTTAGCTTATGTTAGTTTCTGATCTTCTATTTATTCAGTGGGAAAAGAGAAATATTTTTGGATTTTTATTAAAGAGAAAGGGGACCTAAGGGTTTTTATTGTTAGGGGGGCAAACAAGATTTCACAATTTTGCTCCTACGTATCTCAAAAGAGAAATCAAGGCACATGTAATTCTGGGTAAAAAAAGTTTGTTTGTTGGTAAATTTTAGTGAAATTTATCTTGTATTAATTGACTAAAAACATTGCTTTTACCCGAAACAGGTGAGAAGCGAAAGTTTACACCACATTGAATGGATTTACAAATCACATTCACGCCACTTATCTCAACTCAACGGTTGTGGATGAAGCATTGCTCTTGCATCATCTTAAGACAAAATGTCTTTTGTTTTTTGAAAAGGTTTTAAAGATTGTACGGCGGCGAGAAAAAATAGTTTGATTGATTGGATGCATTTTAGGTGAATGACAAACTTTTGATGAAAATTAATTGTTCAAAGAGTTATGCCATAATGCTAGATCCCAATAACCCTTTTCTATTCAAGATTAATTGAAAAAATTGTTTGACGGACAACGAATGCTTGATAATAATCAACTGTTCAAATGATTACGCCAGAATGTTAGATCTTAATGTCCCTTTTTTGTCCAAGTTAACTAAAGTATTTTAAGGACAAAAGAAAAGAACGAACGACTATCCCAAGATGCGAGGCTCGGGACCGATCATTAGAGGGTTATATTAGAATGCTAGATTCCAACAGTCCTCTTCTTTCGTGTTTATTTAAAAAAAATATTGAACTTTATGTTTGATTTGACTTTGAAAAATGGTTTAAAAATAGTAAGGTTTTGAATAGATTAGCTTGATCTTAAGCACCTATAACTTATCTTGAGAGATTAATCTTACTATTCACCTTCCTTATCATTTTTTTATAGTTAAAAAGTCTATATTTAAGATTATACAATCAACATGGCACATAATTACCCAAAATTAATAAGATATGCAAGCATTCACACTTTTGATTGTTGATCAAACTAAAAAAGTCAAGTTTAATGTCAAGTGATAAATCCTAAAAAGAAAATTAGTGAGCTTAGAGAAAAGTAATTAGATGAAAGCAACCCTAATTTTTATAATCTAAAAATAATTAAACTATTTACATATCTATTTATTTTAATTTTAATAAAATGACATGAATAAATTAAATAAACTAAGTATTATAAAAAAAACTATTAAAAATCATTTGAAATATTTGTTTAAAAAAATAAGAAAAAAATCTTAAAATCAATGTTGTTTTTTTTATGACAAATTAACCCAAAAAACAATTAAAAAAAGAAGGTAAAAGTGATGGGCCAGGTATTGGGAATGGGCATCAAAGCCCAATGATTGCTGATGCCGCCCAACTAGGGGAGTTTGGGTTGGCCGGCCGGGTCGGGTCTTCCTTAACCCGATTCGGTTCACTTAAGGATGGAATGGAATAGCCAGACCTAATTTGATATTACCACTGTTTTTTCACGTGTTCAGAAACACAAATTTTCATCCAGAAGAAGAACACATTTATGAAGCAAAGAAACTGAAGAGCTTGATTCCACCATTCAATCTCCTCTCATCATCGTTAGTCCCTTCATCTATCTCATCCGACCGCTTTCATCCTCTTGCACAGATCTCCCCCTCTCTCTCAAATTGCTCTAAATTTTGAATCTGAAATAAACTTCGGTAATCAGAAACAATGGATTCTAGAGTTCAAAGGGAGCCCGACTAGCTTCAATATACTATTAGAAACAAACTTGCATCAGAAATAGAATGTTCAGAACGAAAAAGAAACACAGAGGATAAACAAGGACGATAATCAAAGAACTCTCGTGTTAAGACATTGTCAGTGAAATGAAAATACATGAAGGTACAAAAAGTATACTCTATCCGCGTATGCTTAGGTATGCTTCTTATTTTTGTCTACAACTTTCCCTTTAATCCTTTGAATTTGAAAATGTTTGCCTTAAGACTTTGGGTTTTTGGATGTATGATTTTGTCTGGTCTTGAGTTTTTTTGAACTACTGTGTGATAGGTATTTGGTATGTGGTTGTGGTGATTACTGGTTTGTTCCTCTCTTTTTCTTTGAGTGAAAATGAAACTTTGGTTTGGTTAATGTGTGGAGGTTAATGATTTTTCTGATATGGTTTTTTGATTAATGGTTGCTTTAATTTTTTTGATGAACTGTGGCTGCTTCTCCCTTTTCTGTGATGCTACTGCTTCTGATTTATAGTAGGAGATTAGGGTTTATGTTGATGTGTTATTGATGAGAGTGGAAAGAATAAAACATGTTATTCCTTGCTGCAGAATAATGTTTATTTATGTGAAACCTGAAATTTCCTGCATATTTTTTTTTGTTCTTTTCCAAAACTATGTTAGCTCCCTTACTATACTTGCTATGATTCACTACCATAGTACCTTATTTCCACCTTTTTTTAATTATGGTTAGTTTTTACATTAGCATTGGGCATTATTTGAACTGAACTTTTTTTCTCTTGTTTTGGTTAGATTATTTATGAAGGAAGTGGCTTGGAGATGAAAACACAAAGCTAGAAGAATTTGATGTAGTGGTGGTTTGGTCAAAACTTGGAATTTGAAGCAAACAAGAGGAAACTTGGGTGATTGAAGACTAAATTTTAGGATTTTCTTAAGTTTTTAAGAAACAGAACTTGTAAAAAAATGATGTCATTTTCTAATTTGATGTAATCCTCCATTAATTGGTCAATCAAAATAGAAAATTCCATGAAATATCTTTATGTCTCATAGCAAATAGAAATGATAGCCATTCAAAAGTTTGTGACAAGCCCATTGTTACAGTGAGAATCGTGATGTCAAGCTATTAATTAAATTGTATCTTTAATTCTTAAAATTCACAATCGGACTTTGATTTATCCAAAGGAAAGGTTAAAGAAAGAAAAAAACCTTTGCGCGATGTAACAACAACGCTAAAAGATCGGGGATCAGGGGTTGCTTATGCCTAGGATAAGTATTTCACATCCTAGACATCTGTAGTACTCTACAGGAACCTTTTGTATGTTTGTATGCTAAGTTTGCTACATGTTTGATATGGTTTGGGATAGGGTACAAGTTAAAGTTGTAGGTAAAGACTTAAGGATAGTTTCTAAGTTTGCTCACAAAGATATCTCATCCTCTGCTTACGTATCTTAACTAGGATAGAATCAGAGCAACCGTAGTTCACATGACTGAGGATATATGAACACTTGAATATGATCAAGGTTCAAAGGGGAACAAACATAACAATGCTTGTATAGAGTTTAACCAAACTATCTAGATCTATATTGAACACTCAAAGGAGATGACTTTTACAAAAGTTAAGAGAGGAGTAAGTAATCATCACCATGATTCTTACATAGACTTAACAAACTCTATCTTAAGGTTCTAGTTGAAGGGTACTCCTAACAAGGGGTAGGTCTTTTAGACTTAAGAAAAGTCTAATGGATATGGATTCTAACTTAACTAAGTTATGATTCAAGGATGACTTAACAAAGTCAAGGGGAGGGTAATGAGCTATCTATGACCCAAGGGTCAATAGAGAGACTTTCCTTTGGAATGGGAAAAGAAGGAGGCAACCGGATGAAAACTAACAAGTTCCATCACTTAGGGAATAACTTAAAAAATCTAGACAAGCATTCATTCAAACATGATGAACATATAAGAGAGTATGGTAACAACCAAGAAAGGGAGGCAAGTATGTGACAACATCAAGCAAAGATCATGATTAGTTCAAATGGTTACAACCAATACATACACAAAGATATTTCAATATCATGATAGAGGTTCTTACAAGACTTAAACACAAGAGGTAAAAACCAAATGAAACATCTTAACAAAGATGAGGTAACAACCATATGTTTAAATGAAAACAAGTTGCAACTTGAGGCAAACATGTCATAGGTTTAAAAGATGTCAAATGTAACCACATAAGAGCAAACATCATATACTGATGATAATCAAATGCAAATAAGCAAGCAAATAATGTTACAACAATGCAAGTAAGAAGTTCATAAAGAAAGCATACAAGTTTAAGGTAACAACCACAAATAAAGCAAATCCTATCATATTAAAGTTCTAACAAGACTTCTAAATGGGGAAGGGATCATATGAAAAGTGTATTCAAGAGGTCACAACATCAAGAGATAGTGTGGTTTACAAACACACAGATGCAAAGGTAAATCAAATAGATGCTTACAAGCAAAGATTGAAACTCAAACTCAAACACACAAAGGAGTTAACAAACCAAGCTCACATCAAGTGCAAATCAACCCCAATGAAATTGAAGCAAAAGTTTTGAAAAGAAGATTGAAGGAAAGAAGGGTAAAAATCCTAAAATGGAGCATGACTTTCTTATAGTATAAAGTGTTTCTAAATTATAAATTCTAGAATTCTTTAAATACCATATGAAAATAGGCAACAAAACAAGACATTTGTAAAAAGAATCATTCAAAAATGATAAAAATTGACAAAGTTACATTATTTTGAATTTTGAAGAAAAAATAAATAAATTAGTGATTAAAAAAGAGGAAAGTGTCATATCCAAGGTTTGAACTCAAGACCTATGGATTACAAGTCCAAAATCTTACCAATCCGTCTAACACGCGCACGTGATATCTCTTGGAAAAGAAAGATAAAATATTAAAAATGTTGAAAATCCCAAAAAAAGCCAAAAAGTTGCCCACACTGGGGATTGAACTCAGAACATAGGCAAGGCAAGATACATGAAACACAAGGCATAACCACTGGGGTGGCGATACAACCAATGTATCAAGCCACCCCATTAATAATAAACCCCTACAAGTCAAATATCTAGGCAACATTAGCAAGAACAAGGCAAGATAAGTTTGTCAAACGGTTTTGATTCAAACTTGATCAAAACACAACCAAATATCATGAAATTTAAATCAAAACCACTTGAAATTTTGAGAGGAATACAACGGTAACAACCAATTTTTAAAACAACACGCACAAATTAAAATTCGAATGAACATGCAGGTGAGGTTTTGAAATGCAATTTTGAAGTTATGGACCAAAACAGGTGAGCTTAAGATCAAACAAGGGTCTGCACATGTTTTAAACATGTTACTCATGGACTAAATCCAAAGAAGAAACTCAGATCCTCAATAAAACAAAACATGACCATCATGTTGCAAGTTATTTGGAGTGGTATTTTGAAAAACAACCTTGTGTCTAACCAATGTTGAAACAATGATTCAATGACAACACAATGTTTATCAATCCAAACTGCAACAGGTCATGAACTTCACACACACAAATTGAAATAGTATAAAAATGAAACTTGATGACATAAGAGGTTAACAAACCTTAAAGCAGGAACTGACAAAATCTTGTTTTTTTTGTTAAATTAAAATGTCAAACAACAATGCATGATGAATCTTACAACAATGATGCTCACAAGACACACACACATATGCAGTTTTCTTATCTTGGCAACTTGATCTAACCAGACAACTTTGACAAACTTATGCTTTTAAACATGATTAAACGGTCTTGCGACAGAACAAACAGCATAATAACTTAAACAGAAGCAGTAACAGGTCTTTGGTCATTACTATGCCAACAATCAACATCAATTCCAAACATTACTTCAAATGAAAATCACAACACAACAGCCTCTAACATGAGATACAAGTTCTGACAGCAACAAGCATCATATTCCAAGCATCATACATCAAGGGTTTCAACATCCAATGCCTTTACTAAGACTAAACATACATACATAACTCCAACAACAAACTCACACAATATGATTAAAAGCTTTCTAACATAAAAACATGATCAAAGAAGTTTTGTTTGAAAACAGAAACAACAACCAAGTTTGTTATCAAAATACAAACACTAATTCAATATAAGCAAGTACTTGAACAACCTCAACTCAACTATAGTTTCAACAGCACAGTGGTGAATTCTAACATGACCATGTTAACATCTAGCAGGCTGGTCATAACAATGTCAACAAAGTATTTTGAAACTTAACAAGTTTTCATGAATAAAATCTGAACAGAAGCAACAACAAATCTTTGACATAACAATGTTAACAACCAACCAAACATGCTGACAGCCAATATGAGTTAACAAACTCAAACCCAAGATGGCTCTTAATAGAAACAATGCATTTTTAAACATAACAATGTTGATGCATTTAGCAGGCTTACCATGACAATAACAATATCAAACAAAGCATCTTGAAGGTTACAACTCAGCAAACAGATAAAAGACCAAAATTTTCAAAATAGACCTCAAACAAAAACAACAACAAGTTTTTGGTATTTAACAATGTCAACAATCACATCGATTCAAGTACTTTGCTTCAAATGAAATGTTACAACTTCATGCTAGCAAACACATACAATTTTTAGTATGAAGACCAAATCTTAACAGCCATAGACAAAATCTTAAAATAACAATGTTAATCATCAAAGATCAAAGGTATTACATGTCTCAACAACAATTACAAACCCATGACAACAAACATAAGCATATTCAACTCATGATCAACAGTTTTAGATAATGCATATATATGAGGAAAAGCAAAAACTAGAGATCACCTACCTCTTGTAGACCTCCAAAAATAAGCTAGCAGCCTTGAGCAAGCAAATATTTTTCCCTCCTTTGAGCAAGCTTTGAAGTTTCTTCCTTTTGAAGCAACAATTGATCTTTTGAGGAAAGATCTAGAAAATGGATTTCCAGTTTCTTTTTAAGGTTTTAGACAGTTAGTATGACATAAATGGAAGGTGTTCAAAGTGTCAAAATGGTTCAAATTAATTTAGGTAGTGAGTTTCTCCATTTTATGCATAAAAGTCAAACTATAGTGTGTGGGAAGTTGACTTTTGGTTTTATGGTGTTTTTGATGAGACCAAAGTTTGGGCCACCTTCTAATGATGATTTCAAGGTTGTGTGGATGGTTTTTATGGTGGTTGAGTGGTTAGAAATGATGCTGGTGTGAAACTTGCACAAGGAAATTTTGGTGGTTTTTGCACTTTCTTCACTTACAAGCAAGGCAAGGTAGGGATGAGAGCTTCAATTTATCTTGGGTTTAGAGGGATTTGGTGTGTGAGTTTATCATGGAAGAAGCCTTTATTTATAGACAAAGTGAGAGGTTAGGACATATTTTCACAAGTGGTTTTGTTGAAAAATATTTGTGAATCCAAGTGTGATTTTGCTCTACAGGTTTTTGATTTCTTTCAAGGTGTTTAGAACCCTAAAACCAGCTAACAATGAGCTGTGAGAATTAACCAAAGAGTGAGCAAAGGACAACCCCCATGCTGCAGCCACAAACACTCTCTCTCATGTGTACTTTTTGTACTTTAACTTATTAAACAAATGGATCTTGGATGAAACTTTGGATTTTCTTGGATACTCTTCTGATTTAGTTCAATATACACTCTAACACATCATATTAGAGGTCATTCCATGGTTATAACTCAAGTGGATAGTTGGAAATCAAGTTTGTGATGAGTTTGGACATGATGACAATCAAGTCTTTGGAGCCAACTTGTCCCCTTCGAAACTCTCAGCTCACAAGGGCTACCGAGGAGTTCTTGTAATTCTTGGAAATCCCTTATTATACTATAAAACTTTCATGTATACAAAATTTTCAAACTCCAAGTGGAACTAGGTCAAAAACTCTCTTGAAGTTGGCTGAAAATATGTCTAAAAAGTGCCAAAAACTTAGAATTTTACTAAGTGTTTTCTCCCTCTTGTGATGATTTTGACTATAAATTCAAATCTATGTATTTTTTGCCCATAGGTCACCTTTACACTTTTGTAGGGCTTGCCAAGTCCTTTCCAACAAGCTTTGAACCACCTCATTTGGATGTGTGGTTAGGAAGTTATGGTCTTGCCCCTTTCAAAACCCTAATTCCCGACTTTTTCGATTACTCCTCAATCCTTGATCCAATGGTCACAAAAATTCATGAATAGATGTAATATGTTATTAGGAACATATTTGCTTCCAACTTTGAGGTCAAATCCCTTTTGATCAAAGAGTTGACTTTTCAGTCAAACGGACCGATCGATCGAAAAACCCCGAATCGGCTGTTTATGTTCTGGGTCTTTTGAGGTCTTGAAAATTCTTGGGTGGACTTCAATAAGTCATATGAACTTAATGGACGATGATTCCATCATTGGAATACCTTTTAAATCAAAAGTCAAACTACAGTTGATTTTTCCTGATTAGAAAGCCTAATCGGGTGTCCTGGACTGCATTGCTCTTGATCTTTGGGTGACAATCTCAAATTGGATTCATACTTGATCCAATATAGTATCTTTGATGATGTAGAGACTTGTTTCATAGAGAATTAACCCAATACATTGACTGATTAAACCATCGAAACCTCGATTCCTGACTGTATGGAACCCTAATTCACCTGTATCTTAATAAAGACAAACTTGAAATAGGTTATAGTTAGATAATCAAATGATGATGATCCTAGAATGATGATGAATATCTAAGGTTCGAAATTTAGGGTGCAACACCCATGGGAGCAAAAAAGAAATGTCATGGAAACTAAAGTTCCAAACACTATGGAATCAAGCACAATGAGACCTAAAACCAAAGCTAAAATTAAATTTAAAGCAAAGTTTATATGCTCCTAAAAATGACCACAAAAGATCAAAACATGGAATTAAACTTAAAAATCAACTAGACCTATCTTGCTAGAATTGTGTACATACAAATCAAGACAAGGCAATAAACATAACATTCTAACTTATTTGGAAAAGCAATGCAAAGATGTAGTCATAATTAATTAAGGCTAAAGCTAAAACAACACAAAACAAACAAATAGTCTGATCAAGGTTAAATGAAATCACCATCAAATACTGATTGGAGAAATGCAAGATTGATCAGAATAAATAACCCTAGCAAAGTGACCATTAATCCTGACTTATGCATGGAAAATGAAACTCTTATTACCAGATGAAATGGTCATAAGGAATCAGTTCAAATGATGAGACCTAGATGAATGAAGCATGAATGAATGATTACATATGAATGAAATGACTGCACAAAGATGTATGAGAATGAACGACATAACTTCAAATGAATGAACGTTAATAAGTTAATGCAGATGAATTAGGTGGGGTAAAATTTGGGGTATGACAGTTGCCCATATTTAAATATCTTTACTAGATGACATGAGTGATGATCATCCTCATGAAATCAAGGTGAAAAGTATTTAAATACAGAAGACCTGAATTTTTTCCCCTAGATGCAATGATATGTTATGCTATGGACTAACACACTTCTCTTTTTTTTGTTTGTTGAGGATATGAACTGGAATGAAATGAATCTGAAGCTAGTGAGATTATACCGGAGTGAATCACACACTCAAAGATACAACAGAGTTGCCACCGAACTTTATTTCGTCCCGAAGGACAGGGAAAATATCGATAAAACCCAAGGGAAGAGAAACGGGTAAGGGGGTCGCTTATACGAAAGGAAGGTACTAGCACCTTATGTATCTGTCGTACTCGACGGGAACCATTTCGCTTGCTTCTAGGCTTGGATGGGTTATCTATCTAAAGGCTTCTAGCTAAACAGATAGAAGAGAGAAGAGATAAGAGAAAAGAAAAAGAAAGTGCTCGCGGAGGATTGGGGCTCTCGTGCCTACGTACCCTCATAGTGCAATGAGGAAGTAAAAGCTCTGTAGTTCATGCAACCAGGAAAGATAGAAAAGGATGGAAAAAGGTTGCTCGCCAAGATTTCGTAATCTTGTGCCTACCTACCCTCATAGTGCATTGAGGAAATTAGATCCTACGTAGTTCGAGGAACTAGGATAAAGAAAGAAAAGGAAACAAAGATGGTGTCGAAACCAAGAGCGAAAGGAAGAAAGCAAGACCCAATTAGGGATGCAAAAGAAATGGTGTTAAAACCAAGAAAGAAAGATAAAGGAAAACTCCGTTGAGGAACTCAAAAGAGAAATGATAACTCCACTGGGGAAGAAACAAAGGAATGGTGCCGAAACCAAGAGAACAAAGGAATAAGAATCAAAGTAAAGGTAAGATCCACAAGTGACTCGATGCATTAACTAGCAGGCAATGATTAACTGGAGAAATATAAGAGCAAGACTCTGCGGGGAAAGTAAAAGATTGGTGTCGGTAGATAGAATGCAATGAACCAGAAGGAAGAGAGTATTGAACCAAGAAAAGGTGTTTGACTCTCTGGAGAACTCGGTGTGTTAACTGATAAACAGTAGTTAACTGAAAGGATGGGTGTAGAACCATGCAAAAGTTGTGACCCAAAGGACAGGTGTGGAACCAAGCAAAGGTTGTGACCAAAAGTAAAGTACATTGACTGGACAAGCAGTACTTGATCGAAGGAAAGGGTATTTGAATCAAACAAAGGTTAATAACCCAAAGGTGCAGGTATTTGAACCAAAGAAAGGTTTATAACCACATGGGATTCAGTGTTTAACAGACGGACTGTGATTAACCGAAAAGAATGAGTGATTAACCAAGAGAAGGTGATTAACTCAAAGGAAACTCAGTAGCCACATGTATAAACTTGATAATGATTACATATTTACCATCACAGGTATGCAAATCTCTGAAAAACCGTGTCTTCCTTTTGGCCGACCATAATAGTTCGCATGTGTAATATCCCATTTTCCTTTAAATGCTCAATTGGGTGTCAGTTGAGATCAACTGAGTTGCTATGTACTCTATCTTGTGTCAGTTGGAACAATCAGTGCTCTAAATGTTGTCAGTTAGGACCGATAGAGTAATTAATGAACTCTGAAGAGATCAATCAATATTAAAAGAGACTGGCCATTATTAATAAGTATTAAGTACAAGAGAGGATAATTTGGTAACATTAATAATTGGTAAATTGGTACTAGGTGACAAAATACCAATTGAGATATTTTGAATTACTACTTAATATTATATATATATATATATATATATATATATATATATATATGTATATGTATATATATATATATATATGTATATATATATATATATATATATATATATATATATATATATATATATATATATATATATATATATATATATATATATATATATATATATATATATATATATATATATATATATATATATATATATATATATATATATATATATATATATATGTGTGTGTGTGTATATATATATATATATATATATATATATATATATATATATATATATAT